>JAOTON010000156.1:0-600000 GCA_034440635.1 Lepas anatifera
AAATGAGCAACGTTTGGGAGGAAAATTTATTTGCAATTGTTCGATTCAGCAAATTTTATCTACCAGCGTCGTCGGATATCTGCGTACCGTTTGACTGTAACACCGAAATCCCCTTCACCTTCTTAAAACACTTTAATAAAGACCAGAATCGTTTCGGATCCGAGACAAAATCACCCATGATGCCCTGCAAGTACTCAGAGTAACTCCTGCCAGATACACCTTTGAACAGGGCACGATTTCCCACGAATTCCAACTTAACTCGCTAAAGCTTACAGACATGTGACGCTGGTAAATAAAAACGCAGAGAAAGCATGTACTGTTAGTATGGCTCACTCGCAAGGATTACATTTTCAATAAGTGTGAAGGGCTTAGTATTTAGAAGAATCAGCAACATGAGTGTGTTAAGGCACCTTCACTGACTGATTTGTCAGGGATGACGGTGGTAGTTTTTCGTACTTTCAAATGGTGAATTGATGAGCTTATAAATTAGAAACATGTGCTGCAAACGTTTACTTTTAGCTGGAGCTGCGCGGTTTGTTTACAGCTTATAATAGTGCATAATAATAATAGCTGTTAGGGTTGAACGACCCACCAACTACTAAGCTTTTACAGCGTCGCCAACTCTACCCTATTTCGAGGTTTTCCGGGTGTCGGGTTGTGCCTATTCAGAGACCCCCTCGAGCATTGAACCCGGAGCCTGTGGTGCAGAGGCGGGCGCTCTACCAATGAGCTACGCACCCCCAGCGATACGACAGTGTGTGACCGAACAGTATGGGGAAAGTCTGCTGGGCCTAGAGAAGCTAAGCATGAGCGTGCATGAAGTCTATACATCGCATGCATGTTGAGGAGACTGGGGAGAAACAGGGAGATCAGTGGCGCAGTAGCACTGATAGAATTCCAGCAGGATTACTAAGAATAATCATAGTTGGGGTTTAACGACGCAGCAATTGCCAAGGTTATACGGCATCGCCAACTCTCACCCAGTTGGGAGGGATTTGGGGGATCAGATCAACTAATTCAGAGGCTCCGCCGGGTTCCAAGCCGGGACCGGTGACTTAGGAGACTTTGAGGCTAGCCACTAAGCCATCCATCCCCCATCCAGGGGGACTAGGCGGGACCTTCGAACGATCCGTGATCCGCGAAACACTGTCCATGCCACTCTCTCTCAAAACTTCCAAAGGCACCTTCACCGGCCAGACGCCTTGCACTGTAGGCGGTGGGGGATGTGTATTTCTGGAAAAGCACTGGCGTTCACAAAACCATGGCGATCCAGGATTTCCGACGGTCGGGTGCACTTTAGCCATGAGGAACCATCCGGGCCTGAGGGGGCACCATTTATGCCAAATGCGCCCCATCTTAATGCTTGATCATTATGCGGGGTGACAAATTGCATAGTGGGGGGGATTCCAATACTTGCATCCTGGGGGAGGGGTGGGAAGCGAAATTTCAGGGGAGAGGGGCGCCGGTGCGCGGTATGGGGGCGCCGGGTGGGCTGAGTGTAGGGAGGGCACCTACCTCTTGCCCGCTGGATCCAACTATGAAAAAATATACACTAAAGCGTCACAAAGTCCAGCTAGGATTCACCCGGTTGCAACTTTCACAAAAAAACAAGCAAATCCAATGGTGGGAGTATTACAAGAATGTGTACAGGCCGTTCGGCGTGCTGCTCACCGTTTCATGACGCCCCGGAGGCGGCAGTAGTGGTCGTAGCTGAGTACCAGCGCGCAGGGGTCGTCGGCGCCGACTGTGTCCCCTGTCGAAGGCCAGGCGGCCCAGTCACCCTCGTGCGTCGCGGGGCCGGGGTCACGACAGCCAACAACACGCACAGAGCCTCAAACAAGCGCCAGTTGACTAGCAGCTATTCTATACTTTTTAAATCGTGCGAAATTCTTGGCCACTGATTCAAAATCTACAGCATCCGAAACGCGTTTCTGAAGAAGTGCTCTCGGATCTGCGGTGCAGCCCGATCCGGTCAGGAGGAGGGGCTGGGGGGGCACGCACCCAGGCTGCGTTTGGTCCGCTCCACGTCGTCCAGTCTGAGCCGGCAGGTGGCGTCTGTGGTGCAGAGCGCCGCCGGCGGCGCCTCGGCGTCATGTCCGGCGCCGGCAGCCCAGCCCACCGTCCACTGCTCAGGCCGCACCACCACGTCCGCCAGCTCCTCCAGCCGCACCGTCAGCCGCTCCTGCACCGCCACCACCTCATCCTGCCGAGCACCACAGCACCGTCAGCCGCTCCTGCACCGCCACCACCTCATCCCGCCGAGCACCACAGCACAGTCAGCCGCTCCTGCACCGCCACCACCTCATCCTGCCGAGCACCACAGCACCGTCAGCCGCTCCTGCACCGCCACCACCTCATCCCGCCGAGCACCACAGCACCGTCAGCCGCTCCTGCACCGCCACCACCTCATCCTGCCGAGCACCACAGCACCGTCAGCCGCTCCTGCACCGCCACCACCTCATCCCGCCGAGCACCACAGCACCGTCAGCCGCTCCTGCACCGCCACCACCTCATCCTGCCGAGCACCACAGCACCGTCAGCCGCTCCTGCACCGCCACCACCTCATCCTGCCGAGCACCACAGCACCGTCAGCCGCTCCTGCACCGCCACCACCTCATCCCGCCGAGCACCACAGCACCGTCAGCCGCTCCTGCACCGCCACCACCTCATCCTGCCGAGCACCACAGCACCGTCAGCCGCTCCTGCACCGCCACCACCTCATCCCGCCGAGCACCACAGCACCGTCAGCCGCTCCTGCACCGCCACCACCTCATCCTGCCGAGCACCACAGCACCGTCAGCCGCTCCTGCACCGCCACCACCTCATCCCGCCGAGCACCACAGCACCGTCAGCCGCTCCTGCACCGCCACCACCTCATCCTGCCGAGCACCACAGCACCGTCAGCCGCTCCTGCACCGCCACCACCTCATCCCGCCGAGCACCACAGCACCGTCAGCCGCTCCTGCACCGCCACCACCTCATCCTGCCGAGCACCACACAACCATCACAGCACCCGTGATACAAACGCCTCATCCTGAGCACAGAGCACCTATTTGTCAAACCAATCAACATAAAAACCTGTGCAGGGTCGTCGCTTCGCTTTTTTGTATGGTGAGGGACAAACTTAGGGCTGGCGACGACGGAAGGGGGGGAGCGGTCACTGACATGCAGTGGAGAACGCTACCCAGGCTGCTACAATCAGAAATATGTATGTACACAAGAAACACTGGTAAAAGACAGAAAAGGTAGAGACACTTGTACGAGTCGCACAGTTTTTGGAGGACGTTCCACATGAATAACAAATTAGGGGTGGCGTCCCCAGCCTTCAACGTCCGTGTATGTAAGACGGGCAGGAGTCCATATGACGCATAAAGACAGATCAAGCCGCACCTCATCCTTGGGATGTAAACGGGGTTTGACTAAAAAAGGACATCTTGCTTCTCCCTGCCAATCTCCGTTTAATCTATGACTATGAAGAGTAACAATGCGCTTGGCAGCATGAGGCTCGTTAGGTACCTACAGAGATAACAGAAGACCTACTGTTATCTATCGTACCTCTTATCCTTTGTATCAGCAGAACTATACTTCGAATCAAAACAAATAAAAATTAACCTAATCAAAATTGTCCAAAATATTCCAAGGTTAATATACCAAATGGTTCATGGACAGGAAGAGATGTGGAACACATCCAGTTATGCAGGCCTGGGCCCGGGCCCGTACTACCTCTGATTGCTGACGTCCAGCGCGGTCCAGCATTTCAGAATCGTACCTAAATATGCCCGGACAGGCCCCATCTTAAAAGAACCGTTGATAAATGATGTATAAAACATTCCATTTCCATACCGTTCATTTTTCATCTCGTTCAGGACATAGTCATTGGTTCTGGACCAGCACAGTAACTAGTGAGCTGAAATCTTGGCGCCAGCCCAGATACTCGTTTTTAAACACTACTCAACAAAAACACTACACCACGGAAAATACAGTAAGGGCTATTTTCATTTAAAAACTAAGACATGTACGAAGTCCGAAACACTGCCCGGCACGAACAACAGCGCCCGCAAAGGTCACACAGCATGGGGAGATTGCCAAGACGTCACCACCGCAGCCGCCCGGCTCACCTCCCTCCAGTAGGCGGTCCCACAGTACAGTACATGCCTGTGCGGTTGTTTGTTTGTTTGTTTGTTGAATACTTATCATCAACAACTGACTTATGTTCACTGATGCAATACCACTTAACCCGCGCCCCACCGGGGGTCCGGCGCCACCTTCGCCCCACCGGGAAGGGGCCATCGATGGCCCCCTCTAACTCCGAAAATATGGGCGTTAGCGCAAATCTGCAAAGTGCAATAGAAAGCTCGCGTGAATTCAGTAAGAAATTACTTTGCATGTTTTAGTGCTCAGGTCAATGGTTTGACCTCCAGAGGTCAAATTAGGTCAAGATCGGCTATTTTCACTCAAATATGCAATGATTAAGCAAACTGGGCATAACTCTTATGTCATTAGAGGTATTGAGGCCTGGTAAAGTACATTTGATAGCAAATTGCCAGTACTTTTCCGCTATGTGAAACGTAAAGACCTCCCGCCAGTGGTTTGACCGCCAGAGGTCACCTCGTGACCTAATATAACCGAAGGTCATTTAAAGGTCAAAAAGTGACCTTTCCGTATATCAAATGAAAGCCAGTGACAGGACAAACACGATGGTGTTTGTTTCACCGCTCTAGCTCAATTAGGTCAAAAGTTATTGTCCAAATACTGTTTTTGAACTCTGGTGACCTTGGATGACCTTGGAAAAGTCAAAGGGCAAATATGACCCCTGGGATCCGTGAAAGGGTGTCCAAAAACGTTGTTCTGAGCAGTCTGAGTATTTGCAATCATTTTTGTGGCTTTTATATCATGAAATAGCTTTTCCCCATGCTTTTCCAATGGGAGAGGTCGCCTCGTGACCTGACCTCAGGGCACGAAATCGAAAAATCCCGGATATACACCTTGTAGACCCTGGAGGGGTCATGAAGTGTAGGAAGTTTCAAATCGATCGACTTTGAAATGTAGCTCTTACAGAGCTCTAAAGGTGAAGTGAGGTGACCTTGGTTGACCTCGTCTGGTGACCTGACCTTGGGTGACCCGGGGTAAAAAATTTCAGGGATGATGGGAAAATGATGCAGTGAGAGGTAGACCCCTCAACCGCGGTGCTGCGCCTCGTCGTTTTTCTGCTATCCCGGAAAAACCTTAGGGGGGCCATCGATGGCCCCCCCCGGTGGGGCGAGGGTTAAAAGGTATTCATTAAAATTTATATGACTAACCAAACACTTCAAAACACACAAAAATATCGTAGAACACCAAAATGGGACAAAAAATACAAATGACTAAAACGATAGAAACACGAGTAAAGTTCAACCAGACTTTGGGCCCATTCCAGTTCCAACTTGGACTGATTAGTGGAAGTCACATCCTCAGGTTGTTTAGGTACACTTGAAAATAAGGAATTTAACCCTGCTAAATGTATCATTAAAAAGGTCAGAGCTGGTTGTGACCAATAACTTGTTTCCAGGTTTGGGTATCCGGCACAGAAACCCCGAGGCCACCCCGCCCACACGGCCGCGTGGCTGGGCGAAAAGCCGCTGGCTACGGGTCGATTGGGATGGAACATGAAGGCAAAAGTCAGGCCAACAAAATTTCAGAGGACATTTCCAGGAAAAGAGCTTTCAGAGAGAGAGCGAGAGACAGAGAGAGCGAGAGAGCGAGAGACAGAGAGACACACACAGAGAGAGAGAGAGAGAGAGAGAGAGAGAGAGAGAGAGAGAGAGAGAGAGAGAGAGAGAGAGAGAGAGAGAGAGAGAGAGAGAGAGAGAGAGAGAGAGAGAGAGAGAGAGAGAGAGAGAGAGAGAGAGAGAGAGAGAGAGAGAGAGAGAGAGAGAGAGAGAGAGAGAGAGAGAGAGAGAGAGAGAGAGAGAGAGAGAGAGAGAGAGAGAGAGAGAGAGAGAGAGAGAGAGAGAGAGAGAGAGAGAGAGAGAGAGAGAGAGAGAGAGAGAGAGAGAGAGAGAGAGAGAGAGAGAGAGAGGGAGGGGAGGGAGAGAGAGGGAGGGAGAGAGAGAGAGAAAGAGAGAGCGCCCCGTTGCCACCACACTTGCCCTGAAACCAGCCCTGGCCGTGCAGTGTCCCAAAACCTGGGGTACTGGGTGCAGAAAAACACCCAGTCAAGCAGAATTTTCCACTCACTTTTATAATTTTTTGGCTGAATTTTCCACTCACTTCCAACAATACTTACTACAAAGGCCAGTTTTCATTGCCTCTTCTACCAACGTCCACTGGAAAAAGAGAGCAGCAGAATCGACAAGAAGATCCCGAAATTAACTCGGGTTCTATGCGCTTCTTTCGCTTTTCCGAACGCAAATCTGGCGATTTCTATTTTTCTGGCCAATTATACCTGGCATCCTTATCTCCACCGATTTCAGCGGATTAACAGAATCGAAATTCTGGCGCGGGCAAGACGCTCAGTGCCCCCTGCCCCACCGGAGAAAGTTCCAATGGGTGAACACCGCCACTAAATTCCACCACTCACAAAATTGGTGAGTGGAAAATTAGACACCCTAGCCTTGTGTTGCCAAAAAATGAGCTGACCGTTTTGAAAGATACAAATTTTTGGAAAGCAGTTTATCTGTGCACATGATTTCTAGGCTTACGTCTTTGAAAAATTGTTTTTGTATTTCTGGTACCGAGAATAGTGAAAAACCATTTTTGGTCATCTTGTTGTTAAAAGCAATTATTGTGAAATTTGTATGTTAAGCAGCATATTTTTTTTAAATTGTATCATAGAAAATTTACCATTTATTGCGAAGAAAATAATTGTTATCCGTATCAGCCCTTCATTGCTGCGTCCACGCCGTGTGACACCCAAATCCACTCACGACACCCTACGACACCCTAGGCATAAATACGCTGATATTTAAGTTGGAACTGAAAGTGTCCGGTATTTGAATACATTGAAACTACATTTTCATTAAATGATTTTTTGGCAACAAGAATGCACCCAGTTACCCTTCAAACATCGGCACTTTTTTGTATGGCTGGTCTACGGCGTGGACTTACCAAACCGCCGTCTTTGCATCTAGCAAAAAAGCGGCATCTTTAGGCTTTTTGAATGGCAGGTTTCATATTCGTTATTGACAAAACATTGTTAGTATTCCTCTTTGTGTGTTTTTAGTTTAATAATTTTCTAGTCTTTAAGGATTTAGAAAATTAATTTAGAACAATTTTGAAATGAAAATTATGTAGCTCATGCGACCGGCAAGCGGCAAGCGATCACAAATTTAAAGTAGTAGTCGCTCTGACGCTGTCGCAACCCGCCGCGCCTGGCTGATTGTAGACGAAAAGAAGAAACAACAGCAGCAGAAAGAAGGCTGTAGCTTCGATTAGATTGATAGAAAGCAGCATATTCATATGAAGGTGAGTATATATGTGAAGAGGAGCAGGGGAATTGACAGGTAAAGAAAAGAACCTTTTAGCAAGAGTCTGGAAGTTTAATGCCATGATAGAAGTTTGTAGTTTCATCTGGATTAGTTAAGTGTAAAACAAGGCTCTACAGGGCCCTAGCATAGGTGTATGCGAGGTGCAGTGATTGAGGTCAGGAGTGGCCTCCAAAATTCCGATAACTATAGGTATAGGAGGGGCGTTGTCCCGGAGAGAAAAAAACTGTAAAGTGTATGCTTAGATAACATATCTAGACAAATCTCTTCTTTATTTTTCACCACCTGCCGGTCTCGGAGGCCTTCTCTGCAGAGTTTGTCTAAGGGGGCCCTATATTTCGTCTCAGAGGCTTTTTTAGAGCTGGTCATGTGGGAGAGGAGGGGCACAAGACTTGGTCTTTATCCCACAAATGTTAGTCTTGGTGGCTCCCAGAGTTTTTTCCCCCGAAGGTCGGTCTCAGAGGCCCCCAAAAAGTTTTTTATTTGTGGCAATTCACGAATTCCTTAAATAATTGGAGACTACATCAGGGGGTTTCAGTTGGTAAAGATTTACCTGCTTAACCCAAAATTTTCACAAGGTAGTGGTCAAACAATGCTGCTTGGGGACGATTTAAAAATATTTACTTTGAGAAAATTAAAGGAAATATCCATCCCTCAGTTCAAACAAGGGCTTTGAGAGTTTACCACCTGAGTACCCAAATTGGAAAATTTTTACTCCGCCATACATTTTGAGGGGAATTTTCCACTCACTGGCCATACATTCCGAGCTGAATTTTCCACTCGGCACCCTAGCGCAAAACCTATTTTGGGTCACTGTGGCCGTGTTACGCCAGAAACATGAGATGACAAATTATATTTCAGGTAAGTGATGACCCATAAACCGCGATTTCTTTTTACAGATGCTGGGTAAATGTTTCACATCTAGTTGCGGTCTGGACCGGTTTCCGACTGATTCCTTCCCACTCATAGCTTTTGCATTAAGAATTACACTCTGGCGGGGGTCGGAGACGTACTATGCGAACCAGTTCACAGCCGAACATTGCGAGTGTTGGGAATGTTTGTAGATAACTAGTTTGCGATGTACACTTTGAAAAGACGCCGAGAAATCAGAATGAACAGAAATAGAAACAGAATAAATAAAAATATATCTGGTATTCCTCCAGAATGCCCTCCCATACCGAATCAAGGAAAAGAGACCGCCTTCTGACGCACGACCCGGGAAGAGCGAATCCGTGCTATTCGGGACAAAGAGCTGGAGTCATGCCAGAACCGCTGATCGTAAGTAATGCACTCCAACATTTTGGAAAAAGGAAAGAGGGCTGACTGGTCTATAACTCGAGGGATTATTTTTGTGACCATCTTCTTATCGCTATTATCCTTGTCATTTTCCATCGGGAGGGAAACTTTCCGGGTTCGAATGATTTGGAGAGAATCACAAAAAGTGGCACCACCAACATATTATGCCATTCCAATATTATTCTTGACTAACGCTTTCACTTCCACCTGCTGTGCTGGGTTAATCGGATCTGACGTAGAGCACTGACTGTTCTGTTACGTAGAATCGTAAGATTGTCGAGGGGATAATCGGGGGCGACCGGACAAGTTGCAACGGCAGGATCAGTGGATTTGTTAACACCCACCCCGGTGGGCCTCCGAGCCCCCTTCACCCTGGTGGCGGGAGGGGGTGTTCAAATCCCCCTTGAACTCGGCTCCTATACGGGATACAAAAAAAAACGCAAAGCCGTTTGATAGCTCATACAAATTCATGAAGAAACTAAATCGGTCACTTTTTGGCTCAGGTCAATATTGAGGTCATGGCAGGTCAAAGAATGTGGCATGTTAGAGAAGAGTTTCAGGACTTCAGCGTCTGACAGAGTTGAGTTAAAATCGTTTTAGGCACCATTCGCTTCCACTCGTAATGGCAAATCCAATTATGTGAAATATGACTATACTAGGTCAAACCATTAAAATGACCTGACCCAAGGTCAGGTCAAGGTCACTATCCAGCCTAGAATAGTCAATATGCAACACAATCGACTCGTAATAGTAATCCAAACGGAAAAGGGGAAATCGAATTATGTATAATGTGACTATACTAGGTCAAACCATTAAAATGACCTGATCCAAGGTCAGGTCAAGGTCACTATCCAGCCTGGCAAAGTCAATATACATATCAATCGACTCACAATAGCAATCCAAACGTAAAAGTATCAAAATAAAAGCTTCATCTCCATTTCCTGTTATTGGCCAAAGTCTGAAATCTGCTTTAGTAGCCCCACATGACTTTTCAAGGGCCACGGGTCAAAAATTGCAACATCAACCTGGAAAAGTGCCCAGTATACTACGATTTGTAAAATATGAAGACATTCGCAGCAGTATCTACACAAACACAGCCCAATTCCTGTTTTCCCCATGCATTTCCAATGGAGAGGTCATGATCCGTACCTGACCCTAGATCATCGACATGAAAAATTCCGGAACACATTCTGTATAACTCGGTGGGCCCATTATGTGGTATAAGTTTCAATCCGATAGATTCACCTGTTTCCTACTTATGTCACCTCAAACATTTTAGGAAGTGAGGTCATGGACCTGCACTGGTAACCTGATCTGAGATGACCCAACCTTCAAATTTTGGGAAAAGTTGCAGAATCGATCAAGAATAAGATGTGCCAAGTACGGCAGCGCTTCGCAATGCCGTTTGTCAAAGGTATCTTTCGAGGTCAAACCCCGATTTCCCGTCCAACGGTTCAAGTTCCAGTTAAATTGTACATTATTGGGAATGTGTCATATTGTTACGTCATAGGTTAGTGACCTTGAATGACCTTGACCCCAAACTTTCAGAAAACATTGTGAAGGACATTCTCTTTCTGACCCTAGTCCGTTCCTGGAATATTCCTGACCTTTTCCCGCATTACAACGGTATTTTCCAATAAGTCTCTAGCATATTTGACCTTTACGATCTCGATTAACCTTGAAGATATTGACCTGCATCAATGAAACTTCGCCATAATCTAGATCACTCCGAGACGGGCGTTTTTTGTAACCCTCTCATTTTTTTCAATCTCAGGGGGCACTTAAAGACCCCCTCCACTGCACGTTAACGCCAGACCCCTCTCCACTGAGCGTGTTAAAGCGGGACACACAAAACTGTCCCAGCAATACAGACCGAACAAGTCACCGCAAGAAAATAAAAGACTGGGTTCGAGTTGGTGCGCCCTTAGCCCCAATCATCAATCAATCAATCTGTGCAACTAGCAGGGGGAACCGCTCCACCAGTGGCGGATCCAGGACTTCATTGGGGGTGGGGGCTAGGGGGTTCGAGCGTCTCTCACCATTACCTCGGATCAGCCTCCGCTCTATGCATTAACTATAGGCACTCGGACATTTTAGGGGGGCTTGAGCCCCCCCTTGTATCTGCCAATGCCCTCCACCATTGCCAAATTTTAAAGGGAATTTTCTGTAAAGAAGCCATGATTAATAATCCTGTTACTTCTAAGAAGAGAAGCATCCACAACCTGCCGAAATTTCCGACTTTGAGCAATTTCAATACCTATGGATCTTCAATACCTTACATAGCCACCTCCATCTCACAATCTTCGCCTGACGACGGTCAAGGACACAAACGTTGCGCTTGCCTCATCCCACGCTCTTTACCTTTTACCTCTTGCGTGTCCTAGCCTTTCATAGGATATAGGACACGCAGGAGGTATAAGGTAAAGAGAGTGGGATGAGGCAAGCGTGTATATATATATATATATATATATATATATATATATATATATATATATATATATATATATATATATATATATATATTTGAATAGTTAGGAAGCAAGTTATTTTCTAAACAGATATTGTTAAAAGTCACAGCAGCTTTTGCGTTGATGAGCTTTCTTGAGAGTTTTTCGATGTTTCTTGTTTGTGTTCTTGCCTCTGGATGAAGATTATTAAGGACCGATCCGAATGACATAAGTAAGGTAAAAATAAGGTACTTCATAGTTCCATTTCGTTTATATTTATATAGCGCGACGTTTCAAAAGTTACACACTTTTATCCTCAGGCATTTAAATGTAATCTATGGTTTGGTGAAAAGGTGAAGAATGAATCATATTATGATCTCTTCCAAGTTTGAAAATGGTTCTTTCAAAATGTTAACATGTTTTCCACACGGCACTTTCAGTTGTAGCAGATCGCAAATATTAGTTTTGAATAAGGTTCAAACTAACAAGTAACACAATAGGTATTTACACGAATCATGAACTAACACATATCACGAATCACACTCTCAATCTGCTACCTTCATATAATGTGAGTATACCTCGTAGGTGTGTATATATATATATATATATATATATATATATATATATATACATATTGTAGTCTTTTTCCATCCGGCTCGAGAAGGACGTGAACTTTAGCCTGGCGCCAAACAAAATGTCTCCACATATTCCGAAGCATCGGTTGAAGTATTAACACGCACATTGACGGGGGGGGCGGGTACCCGCCCCACTCTGGTTTTTCGGAGATAGCATAAAAAGACAGCGCGTAGCTCCACCGTACTTGGCATAACATTTCTCTCATCATTTTTACAACTTCTGTGCAAATTTTAAGGTTAGGTCATCTCAGGTCAGGCCACCAAAACAGGTCAAGTGACCTGACCTAAAAAAAAATAAGATAGCGTAAATCGGAACAGGGTGAACTTATCCTATTGAAACTATATCACATAATGGGCCCACCAAGTTCTCTAAAATATGTTCCGGTATTTTTGGTATCGATGACCAAAGGTCAGGTACAAGTCATTACCTCTCCATTGGAAATACACGGGGAAAATTGTTTAAAGGGAATGTGGCACCTTCACAACGTGATTTTAACTGAGATAGCCAAGTTGTAAAGCAGGTCGGAAAACCCGGTACTCCATATTTCATTTGTCTTGGAACTCGATATTTCCGTAGAAAAAAGCTAAAAACTACCTGACACCAGCCCCCTCAGCCCCCGTCGCCGGCGGCCATTGTTGTGAGCTACTGGTGTGACGACATATGCTGACGTCACGATGAGCATCAGCCAATCGAAGCCCTTTGAAGCGTTTCAAGTATGGTAGTGGCTGCCAGATCGTGACATCATCCATAGGCTGATATTTATTTCTTTTTCTAGAGGAGTATTTTTAGAAACCAAACATTGAGCTTATTGTACATTTTTCAGAGAAATCATGAGTGGTTTCATCATTTTTGACTAAAAGTACGCCTAATTACACCAAATTCCTGGATTCGACCAAGGTGCCACATTCCCTTTAACAGACTAACTTAGTAACGGATGGCGATAGAGCGTTTATTTTAGCTGTATTAGATTTTCCTTGTCTTTGGGATTCTAATGATATGCATTTTATTTGATTTAACCTTGAGCGGACCTCAGGTCAGGTCAAAGCCTTGATTTGACCTAGCAAGGTCAAATTATATATCATTCGATTCGGCCTGCTGCAAGGATTCATATCGTTCAAGTCGTTTTGCTATATCTTTACTTGTTCACAAGCAATGACCGAAAACCTTCCTTTACATGCTATCCCCATGGCAGGATGTTTTGACCTGTTGTGACCTTAAATGTGACCTGACGAAAAATGGTTCGATTATTTTCGATGGAGAAGTCGATGGGCTACCCAACGCCGTTAACCGATTTTCACTACCTACCGTGGTTCTCGAGATCTTAGGGGGGTACCCGCCACCCTCCGTCAAAGCGAAGGTGGCTCAGACCTCCGTCAATGCGCATGCTAATATCGGCCAGTCGATGATGGCGAGATCTTTACGTAGCACCAATTCAAGTCTTTCCTCACTTGGTTACATATATCTCTTCCGCTCTGTTTATTTGTATTTGCCTTGCAGGAATCGGCCAATTCGCCAATGTTAGCACGTGAAGACAAGCGAATCAGCAGTTATGTTACCAGCCTAGACTTGAATGTAATACGTCGTGCATTTGCACAACTCGAACAGATCTCCGCTCGCATGCAACAAGCCGGAAATCTCCCACGGTGAGCTCATACAAGCTTTAAACCCATGAAAACACATTTCTATAAATAAATGTCACATGCGTGACGCTACAGGCAAAAATATGGAAGGGGGCGGGATCAGCCGGTCTTCAGCCTGGTGCTGACGAAAACCTTTTCAAGAACCAGAAACTGATCCGATTTAAGCTCATTGTTGGCTTTCTCACTCGCTGGCTCTAAAATTTCCAAATTTCTTCCCAATTTGACCGAAATTGGACAACTGTTTGACGACAAGTACGGGGGACGTCACGTACGGAGTAGTGGGGGCGTAGTTGGGGGCAGACCACCCCCGGCCCGCTATTCTCAGGCGTATAAGAGTGTACGTAAAATAATGGGGAAAGGTGAATGGTGAAGGCAAAAGTTGATACATACTATTAGAATGTGTGGCTGAGTATCTGCCTCCTGAGTCACATGTTCTGGGGTGTGCCGTCCCGCCTCAGTAGCTTCTCCGAGTAGGTGTGGCCTCATCCCCAAACCTTATCCCAACAGGATTCCATGGGCTACACCGTACGGCGGCTTAGTAGGCTGTGTGTTATTTCCAGAACGGCGCGGTCCGCTACTTAAGTCCGCTAATCCGTTACTTACGGATTATCAAAATTGTAGCGGAGTAGCGAGTAGCGGAGTACAAGAGTAGAGAAACGCTACCACTGGCGTTGGCCTGTTCAGGAGACCACCACCCTCCGAAACTGGATGAATATTGAGAGAAATGTTTCTCTCCACAAGAAAACAGGAATTCATATAAATATTTCGTGTGGTTTAGTATGCATGTCTTATAAGAAAATTGGTACTTTTGGATGTAATATACAGATAAGAAGCAATCCTTCAAAAATTCTAAAATAAGAACAATTGAAACCATTTTGACAAGCGTTTTAAGAAGCACTTTATAATACCAAGTAGCAGAGTAGCAGAGCAGCGGGTGGCGATTCCGCAGTTTTGAAAAAATAGCGCTGGTAGCCGTAGCAGTTTCAACTAGCCAGGGTAGCGGAAGTAGCAGTGGCAGTTTAAAAATATGGTAGCGATGCTCACCTCCGATAATGCCCCCTCCTCAAAATGAACAATTTAAGTAGAAAATGCAAGACTTCAAACCACCAGTGGTCCTTCCTACATAACTCAAACCTGGTTTTCATTCACAGGAGCATTGATAAATGGCCGATGGCGCCATGGAGCTTGGAGATAGGATAGGAGGCGCGCGGAATCCCGCCGGCGCGCGAACTGGTACCGCGCCGTCCAAGGTCACGGCGCCGTCGCATGACCCATCCACTCACTCGGCTGTCCCGCGCAAAGGCGAGATGCCATCCGGGAAGCCGTGTCCGCTGTACCGAAACAGCCCCAGGCTGGGGGCGAGGGCACGCAGGAAATCAGTCAAAAGAACCCAGAAACCGTGTCCGCTGTACCGAAACAGCCCCAGGCAGGGGGCAAGGGCACGCAGGAAACCAGTCAAAATAACCCAGAAACCGTGTCCGCTGTACCGAAACAGCCCCAGGCTGGGGGCGAGGGCACGCAGGAAACCAGTCAAAATAACCCAGAAACCGTGTCCGCTGTACCGAAACAGCCCCAGGCTGGGGGCGAGGGCACGCAGGAAACCAGTCAAAATAACCCAGAAACCGTGTCCGCTGTACCGAAACAGCCCCAGGCTGGGGACCAGGACACGCAGGAAACCAGTCAAAATAACCCAGAAACCGTGTCCGCTGTACCGAAACAGCCCCAGGCTGGGGGCCAGGGCACGCAGGAAACCAGTCAAAATAACCCAGAAACCGTGTCCGCTGTACCGAAACAGCCCCAGGCTGGGAGTGAGGGCATGCGAGAAACCTGTCAAAATAACCCAGAAACCGTGTCCGCTGTACCGAAACAGCCCCAGGCTGGGGGCCAGGGCACGCAGGAAACCAGTCAAAATAACCCAGAAATAAAACAAACAGCTGCAATGCTACTTTTTCAAAAAATTCATACAACCACCTTGATAGGCTAGATACGGTGTATAATTCTAACGTTAAATCCATTTGAGAATGTTCCATTACTTCGGGTGTTGTAGCCAGATGTCATCCCGTTCGCGTGAGGAGGGTGCAGCACAGATTTCTGCTGTGGCTTGCAGACAACACTGGGTTTCCTAGTCACTCACTTGATTATGTTTAGTTACTTCTCTTTTACAGTGTGCAATATTTGCAAGTCAGACGTCCGAAGAGTGATACATTGTTTGTGTGCCAGATTTTTACGGGTCCTATAGATTCATCCCATCTTATAGACAGCTTTCACCCTCGCCCCCGTAGAGGGTGTTTGAACATCCCCTCGGATTTTTCCGGCGGTACGAAAAAAAGGCGGAGCTTCGCGCCGCCGTACTTGGCACGTTTTGTCCTTGAACAATTCCACAACTTTCCCCAAAATTTTAAGGTTGGGTCATCTCGGGTCAGGTCACCAGTGCAGGTCAAGTGACCTCACCTCCACAAATGTTAAAGGTGGTATAAGTAAGAAAGGGGTGAATCTATCGAATTAAAACTTATAACAAATAATGGTCCCACCGAGTTCTACCAAGCATATTCCGGGATTTTTCATATCAATGACCTAAGGTTAAGTACGGAACATGACCTCTCCATTGGAAAAACAGGGGAAAACAGAAATATGGCTGTATTTGTGTAGATAAAGCCGATAATAACTCCATATTCTCCAAATCGTAGTATCATGGGCCCCTCTGCAGGTTCATGTTGCAATTTTTTACCTGTGACCTCTGAGAAGTCATCTGGGGCTACTTAAGCAGTTTTTCAGATTTAGGCCAACAACTTTGCATGAAATGATGATGCAGCTTTTATTTTGATATCAGTGTTCGGTTGCGAGTCGATCGATATGCATATTGACTATGTTAGGCTAAAAAGTGACCTTGACCTGAGCTGAGGTCAGGTCAATTTGCGTTTTAACCTAGTATGGTCATATTATACATCACTCGATTTACCGTGACGAGAAAGCGAATGGTGCCTAAAATGATTACAACTCAACTCTGTCAGACGCTAGAGCCCAAAAACTCGACTAAAAATCCCACTTTCTTTGACCTGTCAAGATCTCAATTTTGACCTGAGCCAAAAAGTGACTAATATAGTTTCTTCATGAATTTGTATGAGCTATCCACCAGCGTTCACGTTTTTTCGCCATCCCGCATAGGGGCCGAGTTCGAGGGCGGGGGTGTTCAAATACGCACCCCCACCAGGGCAACGGTGACTCGGAGGCCCACCGGGGCGAGGTTTCATATTCACGTTCATTCTAGATTAACCAGAGCCTCATATTCAACTCAGTTTCATATTGCATCACACAAGGTGAAAACTGTCACTTCCGGAGTTTTTACACGCATCCGGCATCTGGTTAACATATTTTTAGATGTGTCACCAAACAGCGATTTACTCGGTGATCCTTTAGGCCGATTGCAGACAACGTGAAAGCGTTTACTGTGACAGAGCCAGTCTTGCATGCTGTGCACTGTGTTGTAATGCTTCTAGCGTTCAGGCTATGATATGTGATTCTATTTCTGTTGACTTCACCTGTAATTGGGTTTCGTATGACCTGTTGGTGACAAAATAAAGATTCAAGGTAAAAGTTCAGTTCCGGAATGCAGTCATATTCTATAAGAGCACGCTGCGGGGAAGAGGTGGAGGGGATGTGGTGGTTCATTTTCGATCGCCACAGAGTGTCAGTGCGCAACAGCCGGAACATCCCCACCAGGCTCCCCTCTGTGAATATTCTCTCTGTGACAGGGGTTCCGTACCAGGCTCCCTTCTGTGAATATTCTCTCTGACAGGGGTTCCGTACCAGGCTTCCATCTGTGAATATTCTCTCTGTGACAGGGGTTCCGCACCAGGCTCCCATCCGTGAATATTCTCTCTGTGACAGGGGTTCCGAACCAGGCTCCCATCCGTGAATATTCTCTCTGTGACAGGGGTTCCGTACCAGGCTTCCATCTGTGAATATTCTCTCTGTGACAGGGGTTCCGAACCAGGCTCCCATCCGTGAATATTCTCTCTGTGACAGGGGTTCCGTACCAGGCTTCCATCTGTGAATATTCTCTGTGACAGGGGTTCCGTACCAGGCTTCCATCTGTGAATATTCTCTCTGTGACAGGGGTTCCGCACCAGGCTCCCATCCGTGAATATTCTCTCTGTGACAGGGGTTCCGAACCAGGCTCCCATCCGTGAATATTCTCTCTGTGACAGGGGTTCCGTACCAGGCTTCCATCTGTGAATATTCTCTGTGACAGGGGTTCCGTACCAGGCTTCCATCTGTGAATATTCTCTCTGTGACAGGGGTTCCGCACCAGGCTTCCATCCGTGAATATTCTCTCTGTGACAGGGGTTCCACACCAGGCTCTGCGAATATTCTCTCTGTGACAGGGGTTCCACACCAGGCTCCCATCCGTGAATATTCTCTCTGTGACAGGGGTTCCACACCAGGCTCCCATCCGTGAATATTCTCTCTCTGACAGGGGTTCCGCACCAGGCTCTGCGAATATTCTCTCTGTGACAGGGGTTCCACACCAGGCTCCCATCCGCGAATATTCTGTCTGTGACAGGGGTTCCGCACCAGGCTTCCATCTGGGAATATTCTCTCTGTGACAGGGGTTCCGCACCAGGCTCTGCGAATATTCTCTCTGTGACAGGGGTTCCACACCAGGCTCCCATCTGGGAATATTCTCTCTGTGACAGGGGTTCCACACCAGGCTCCCATCCGCGAATATTCTCTCTGTGACAGGGGTTCCGCACCAGGCTTCCATCTGTGAATATTCTCTCTGTGACAGGGGTACCGCACCAGGCTCCCATCTGTGAATATTCTCTCTGTGACACGGGTTCCGCACCAGGCTCCCATCTGTGAATATTCTCCCCCTGACAGGGATAGATAGACACATGGCCCAATCAATCAACACGACGTTCGAAAACTTCAGCACAGCCGCTAGGAGCAGGCCGACTGGTCCGAGCCAAACCCGCGTTCTGGGGGCGATGTCAAATTAAACTATTGGAGGGTTCTGCCGGTTGAACAGAGGTCAGAAAAAATGTCTAAGAGTAACCAACGGAATTTCAAACCGAAGTTGTGCAGCCAAGAATATTGAGCTTCCGCACCAAACGAGGCTTCTTTGTCAAATCCTCTGAGCAGAAGTTTTAAAAATCGTAAATAGCGTTCTGGCAGACTGAGCGTCAACTTCTCACGCGCAGGTATGCACAATCTTGTGTATTTTGTCACCGACTTTATTTGCTTTGTCATCAACATTGTAGGCGAGTTGGAAGACTTTTCGATTTCTGCGCTTGTGGTTTAAGGACACGGCATCTTGAGCTCGCCAGGGCAGTGAACTAGCGGGAAAGGCGATAACACGCGACCTATTTTTCTAATATTTTTAAGTTGTTCCCAGTACGGCCGATGGGGTCGGAGTCTCACTTACGTCCTCAAGGGACTTGCCACGGAGACCCCGACCCCACCACCCGACGAGCAACTTCCACAATGAAGGGTTAATTTAGAAGCCAGAGTTTAACGTCCCACAAAGCTCAGGGATGGCCGCCCCACTCAGGTCACCCTCTCACCAGTCAGTTTCCAGCCAACCTACGTCAGGTAAATATTGAGCGCCGGAGCGTCTCAAAGGAACCAATCCCAAGCCTGGACATGCACTGCCACCGCATGTTTCTGAGCAGCCCAACGCTCTACCAACTAAGCTAACGGGGCGGCATTTTATGTTGGCATTAACAGTTTTTGACGGCTTAATTTATCGTCAAAAAATATACTTCATCTCTTCCATGAAAGGAAAGCTGGATGTTTGACCGACAAATAATTTAGAGGATTTCGATCCCCTGCAGTATCATGATACTTTGCACAATACGGGCGCATATATTTGAGTGACTTTCAGTTTCCCACGATGTGGCCCATTCGTAATGCAGTTTTCACGAGATCGCTAAAAATTTAGGTGTTACGCAAAATGAACAAAATATGCCTTCAGTGAAACTGGTATTTGAAACTATAATCTAGTGCTTCAATTGAAGCATCTTGACAATAAGAATTCATTAGCGTTTCACCTATAGCCATTGGGTTTACAGTAAAATATATATTCACGCCTGAAGCTCATGTGATGATTTCTTCTTGGCACATGCACCCAGCTGCCCAGTACCCGGGTGCAAGCAGCCACCTTTTGGTATGAGGTCACTCAACTGGCAATGGCGTGTTTCATTAGCTGAAAACAGCATTCGGAGGAAGTAGTCAATTCATAAGTGACTCTCATGGTAGTATAACCAGGAAACCGGAGGGCATTTGCATCGCTCACACATTCACGAATGTGTTCAAACGATGGCCTTTCAGGCTTGGAGGAGACCACGGGAATCTATTTATGCAGGCCGAGTCACCCTCCAACCAAATCTTCGAGTTCTAGAAGACAAATTTTCATCGTTGTCTCTGCACCAAGTTAATTGTACATAAGAGAAGTTCTGTTTGTATAGAACCAATTTCTTTAACAGTATATTCGCGGGGAGGCTTTACATAAATTACAAAATATTTCTATACATAGTCAAGTAAAGCAGATATGTGGGGAAGCAGTGGGACGGGGAAAGAGTACCTGCCTTCCACGCCGCTGACTCCAGTTGAAATCTCTGGGCGGGTACTCTGCATATCTTTCCGATCCCCATAATACCCTGCCCCATAGGCGGGTCCAGGACTGTCTATCGCGAGAGGGGGATATTGTCGGGATATATGCGCCAGATCCTATCGCGGGGGCGCCGATACTTGCCTGCCCTAGAGGAAGAGAATGGTAATCGGCATTCCAGGGAGGCGCCGCGGATCTTTCAGTTAGGGGGAGGGTGCGCCGAGAGTTATCGAGGCGAGGGGAAGCACCCCCTTGTCCCCCTGTATCCACCCACACCCTCCCAACAGGATGAGAGTTGGTGACGCCTTATGACCTCAGGAGTCTGTGTCGCAAAGCCGCAAAGATACCTTAAAAGTAAAATTTGAATCATATATCGTATCCTATATCGGTCTATCAAAATCGGCTGCCTGTTCATGTTGATACTGGGAGTATTACATTTACTGCAGAAATAATGAAGGTTCACGAAAAATATGCCAGATTCACTCTGCGCCTCATTCGGGTGTCCACATCAAAATAGCATCCGGTAAATCCGAATGAACACCATACGAATCGGTGGGATCGAGTCGGGTTGTATTTTATTTTTATTACCTAATGCATATCTCGAGGTTGCTAGTTATGCTTACCGCTAAGCCGGCGAGCATCCGTCATTCCCACGTCCGTAACTATTGCTTTCGCAAAGCCCTCGTTTTCGTCTTCTGACGGGGGGTGCCGGTCGCAGTCTCAAACCACTGCGGGCGTTCCACCAACATCTGGAGCTACTGCCGGAGTCCCCACATTTGATGGTGAAACTCCGGGCCTGTTTGTGATGTTTTTGTTTCTGTTTTTTGCCGAGCGCTGCTTTTTCATTCCCCATCATGCCGTGCACGGCGGTTGGCATCCTTCATCCCTTCATCCCAGCGCGGGAACCCACCCCACGTTCAGCAGGCCCAGGGATTTAAACCCCAGCCCTTTCACCCAGGACTCGGACGCGCTACACCTGAGCTTCGCTTGCTCTGACACAGTTCTGGTGTCCATCTTCTCCACTATGCGACCAAGAAGATCGCAGGCCACTGGCGGACGCAGGAGCGCCGTTTGGGAAAGGGGGAACAACTCGGGAAAATTCGTGAAGGTAGTTTTTTTAAAGAAAATCTGCCAAAATTTCGCAGTGTTTTAGGGGGTGCGATGGCCCCTTCACTTACCCGCTGGCCCCCCTCTGGATCCGCTAGTGTCGCAGGCAGAGACCCCACAGCGTCATTTACACGTCTTTTTAGCCGCAGGGCACTGGAATACATTGGAGGCCCGTTGTCTAGTGAAGAAGTATATCAAACAACGCAAAAATATTGGCTACAATGATATATCAAGCAAACCAGAATATCCTACCCGCCCTTCTGTAGAGGCCCCACCTCCTCGAGGTCAGGTTAGTAGACCCCAATGTATTGGGCCCTCATGAAAAGAAATTCGAGGCGACGCCCCTGCCCTAACCCCTATTCCACACCCATGTCTATCACCAAAGTTCAACATGATTTCTATTTCCATTTACAGCACGCCCGAAATGGCGATAAGACTGGAAACCCATTAAGTGCATATTCTGCAGGCAGCGAGCGGGGAGCGTATGGATTATGGCCGCGGCGACACGGCACTCAGCGCTCCCAGAGACATCTGGAGAACAACGGCGACAACTTGGGCTGGACACCGCTGCACCACGCAGGCCCCGTTACCCCGTTTATCAGCCCTCCGCATGGATATCGAGAGGGGAACGCAGTGTCCCAAAATCTGGGGTGCTGGGTGCAGAGCGACACCCAGTCAAGCAGGATTTTCCACTCACTTTTATACTTTTTTTGCTGAATTCTCCACTCACTTCTTAATTATGGTTCTAGTTACCAAAGATACAATTCACAAAATTAGCAATACTCAATAATACTTACTACAAGGGCTAGTTTCATTACCTCCTCTACTAACATACACTGGAAAGAGAGCAGCAGAATCGAATTGACCCCGGGCACGCTCACCAGAGGCGCTAGTGTGCCATCCAAGATGGCCGCGAAAGAGGGACTCCGAAAGGTAAACAACGTTAGTGGGCCCGGGAATAACATGGTAAACGATGAATTATACGTGTTTTATGGCTGGTGTGTGGCAGCGGCTTATAACCAGCCGCTGTGGAAGGCAGCGAGGAGCCCAAATTCTAAGAGATTTTGGTCCCAAAGAGCAAAGTTTGTTGTTAGTATCAGGTTGAACTTTGCTGCCCCCCGAAATTTTTTGCCGGTGGCGACGCTTATGTTTGGAAACGCATTTTTCATTGTACATTCAAACTGGAATTTCAGACAGCTCGAAACGAATAAAGGCGTATATCTACGGAATTATTTCAATATGTCAGTTTTCCGGGCTAAAAAGGAATGCGGCCATAGGCGAATCCAGGGGGGACGGCAAAGTGGGCAGGTGCCCCATAGGCAGATCCAGGGGGCAAAGGGAGTACGTGCCCCCCACCATCGAACCTTGGCGCCCCATGAAATGGCCACGCCCCCTGAAATTTCGCTTCCCAACCCCAGCCCCCCCAGGATGCGAAAGTCGGCTCCCACCGATAGGACTTTGCTCCCATCCGATAGGGTTTCCCGGTCAAGAATGGCGCCCCCCGGGAAGGTGCCCCCGATCGGCAATCCTGGATCCGCCTATGGCGACGGCTCAAGGATAAAGGCCTACTCCTGCTAAAAGCAGGCTCAAGGGAGTGGAAGGAGGCATAGCCGGATCTGGAGATTGCCTCACAGCCGCTTACCAGGTGGATGTGAATGGAAGTCAGATGGCTGAAAATGTATGCAAGAGACAGCAGCATTTGAGCCCATCTTCTTCCCAATTCTCAGTTTCAACTTCCACTGCGTGGACAGCACCTTATCCTGAGGAAACTTGTGAAAGCTGAGACTTGGACACTTCTTTCGGAAGGATACACACTGAGGAACGCAGCAGTTCTGATCGGATGTAATGGTTATCCGTATCTCCTCCATTTTCTTTGAACTTTCCAAGATTATAACAAACAAGAAAATAACGCCAGTCTTCAATATTCACGTCCACCCAACATCAACCACACTCTTTCACAGCAACGAGTTCACCACGACTGAAAATACATTAAAAACCTATGGCATTCAAAAATGCGTCGGATATGAAGCAGCCACGTCAGACGCCAGTCCCTCTCCTGGCATTTCCAAAAAAATCCGCCAGGTGCCAACACTTTCAATGACCGATGCGAATAGAAGATCGCCAAATTAACACGCGCATTGACGGGGGTCTGAGCCATCTTCGCATTGACGGCGGGGGGCGGGTACCCGCCCCCCTAAGATCTCGAGAACCACGATAGGTAGCGAAAAACGGCAAACGGCGTTGGATAGCCCATCCACTTCTCCATCGAAAACATTTGAACCATTTTTTCGTCTGGTCCCATTTAAGGTCACGAGAGGTCAAAACATGCCGCCATAGGGATAACATATAAATTAAGTTTTTCGGCCATTACATCTGAACAAGTAAAGATAGAGCAAAACTACTTGAACCATATGAATCCTCTCAGCAAGCCGAATCGAATGATATATAATTTGACCTTGCTAGGTCAAATCAAAGACTTGACCTGACCTGAGGTCAGGTCAGGGTCAAATTATATAAAATGCATATCATTAGAACCGCAAAGATCAGGCGAGTCTAATGCAGCTATAATAAATGTTCTATCATCATCCGTTACTGAGTTATTCCGTAAAGAAACATTTTTCCCATGTATTTCCAATGGAGAGGCCATGCCTCGTACCTGACCTTGGGTCATCGATATCAAAACACCGGAACATATTTTAGAGAACTAGGTGGGGGCATTATGTGATATGAGTTTCGAACGGATAAGTTCACCCTGCTCCGATTTATGCTATCTTAAACTTTTTTTGAGGTCGGGTCACTTGACCTGTACTGGTGACCTGAACTTGAATGACCTAACCTTAAAATTTTCACAGAAGTTGTAAAAATGATGAGGGAAAGGTATGGCAAGTACGGAGGCGCTAAGCGCCGCCGTTTTCTACTATCTCCGATAAACCCGAGGGGGGGTACCCGCCCCCCGTTAATGCGCGTGTTAACTCGGCTTTTATGCGCTTCTTTCGCTTTTCTGCATGAAAATCTGGTGACTTCTATTTTTTCTGGCCAGTTAAATCTGGCAACCTTATCTCCACCGATTTCAGTGAAACAAAAGGATCGAAGTTCTGGCACGGGCAAGACGCTCAGTGCTCCCCGCCCCTCCGGAGAAAGTTCCAATGGGCGAACACCGCCACTAAATTCCACCACTCACAAAATTCGTGAGTGGAAAATTAGACACCCTAGCCTTGTGTTGCCAAAAAATGAGCTGACCAATTTGAGAGATACATTTCTGGAAAGGAGTTTATTTGTGCACATGATTTCTAGACTTACGTCCTTGAAAGGTTATTTTTTGTATTTCTGGTACCGAGAATAGGGAAAAACCATTTTTGGTCATCTTGTTAAAAGCAATTATCTTGAAATTTGTATGCTAAGCAGCATATTTTTTTGACAATCGTAGAAAATTGACCATTTATTGCGAAGAAAATCATTTTTATCCTTATCAGCCCTTCATTGCTGCGTCCACGCCGTGTGACACCGAAATCCACTCACGACACCCTATGACACCCTAGGCATAAATACGCTGATATTTAAGTTGGAACTGAAAGTGACCGGTATTTGAATACATTGAAACTCTACATTTTCATTAAATAATTTTTTTGGCAACGAGAATGCACCCAGTTACCCTTCAAACATCGGAACTTTTTTGTATGGCTGGTCTACGACGTGAACTTACCAAAATGCCGTCTTTACATCTAGTAAATAAAAGTGGCATCTTTAGGTTTTTGAAAGACAGGTTGCATATTCGTTACTGATAAAACACTGTTAGTCTTCCCCTTTGTATGCTTTTAGTTATAGAATTTTCTAGCCTATAAGGATTTAGAAAATTAATTTAGAACAATTCTCAAAAAAACAAATTATGTAGCTCAGGCGACTGGCAAGCAGCAAGCGATCAGAAATTTAAAGTAGTAGTCGCTCTGACGCTTTCGCAACCCGCCAAGCCTGGCTGATTGTAGACGAAAGCAGTGTCTCTATTACTTTGGACGAAAGGAAGGAATAACAGAAAGACACGAGGCTGCTGTAGTTTCGACGCAGCATATTCATATGAAGGTGAGAATGTATATGAAGAGGAGCAGGGGAATTGACAGGTATAGAAAAGAAAATTTTGGCAAGGGTCTGGAAGAGTTTATTGCCATGATAGAAAGTTTATAGTTTCGTCTGGGTTAGTTAATTGTAAGCCAAGGCTCTACTGGGCCCTAGCATAGGTGTATGCGAGGTGCAGTGATTGAGGTCAGAAGTGGCCTCCAAAATTCCGATAACTATAGGTATAGGAGGGGCGTTGTCCCGGACAGAAAAAAACTGTAAAGTGTATGCTTAGATAACATATTTAGACAAATCTCTTCTTTATTTTTCACCACCTGCCGGTCTCGGAGGCCTCCTCTGCAGAGTTTGTCTAAGGGGCCCCGATATTTCGTCTCAGAGGCTTTTTAGAGCTGGTCATGTGGGAGAGGAGGGGCATAAGACTTAGTCTTTATCCCACAAATGTTAGTCTTGGTGGCTCCCAGAGTTCTTTCCCCCGAAGGTCGGTCTCAGAAGCCCTCAAAAAGTTTTTTTTGCGGCAACTCACCAATGCCTTAAACAATAATTGGATACTGCATCAGGGGGCCTCAGTTGGTAAAGATTTGCCTGCTGAACCCAACTTTTTCACATGGTAATGGTCAAACAATGCTGCTTGGGGACGATTGAAAAATATTTACTTAGAGAAAATTAAACAAAATATCCACCCTTAGTTCAAACATGGGATTTGAGAGTTTACCACCTGAGTACCAAAATTGGAAAATTTTTACTCCACCATACATTTGACAGTATTACAACTATTAAGATAGTGCAACCTCCAATACATACCACCTATATCTAGTTCAGTTCCCAGCCTTCACACTGTCCTCGCCAGTTCGCGGAGTCAGGTCAACGGTTCCAACTTCATCTAGCACCCGACTTCATTTCAACTTTATCACGTACACCCAAATTCTAAGTGCATATAAATAAGAAATCGGTGATTTTAAAGCGAATCCTAAACATACTGTATTTATACTGCTACTGGATTTTCCACCAGCGCGCAAGGGCAGGTCAGTTTCACAGTGCTGTCAAATTACGTCCGTTAAGGAAGTGCTGGTTCAATACCATGCAGTCACGTGACGGCTGGCTGGCGGTTCCAGCCGGTAGTTTCCTTCATCCAGCCACTTGGCCGGTCACACCCGGCGGCACTTCCTCTCTGGAAAACAACCCTTCCAACAGTGAAAGTTTCAGGGCCGTAGAACAGGAACTCCATTAAAAACGTAATGAAGGCTAATGGATACGTAACCCATCCAAACCCGTATCAATATAACTGACAACTACAGATTTGGGCTCGTTTTCTGTACTGACCACGCAGCTAAGTCGAGAATTTCTTAAATATAGAGTGGGAGTTGCCCCCCTATACCGACGCGCATGCTGCGAATAATACCAGTAACGCCACCTAAAGGGAATGCGGCACCTTGGTCGAATCCTGGAATTTAGTGTAATTAGGTGTACTTTTAGCCGAAAATCATGGAAGCGTCCATTATTTCTCTGAAAAATGTATAATAAGCTCAATATTTTGATTTTTGAAATGCTTCTCTAGGATAAGAAATAAATCTGCCTGTGGATGACGTCATGATCTGACAACTCTTGCCATATTCAATAGACGTCAAGGGCTTTAATTGGCTGAATGCTCACCGTGATGTCCGCATGTCGTCACACCAACAGCTGACAACTGTGGCCGGCTGCTTGGGTACATTTTGGGTACATTTCAAGTAGGTTTTAAGTTTTTCTCTACGAAAATTTTGAGTTTCAAGCCAAATGACACATTGAGTACCGGGTTTTCCGGCATGCTGTACAACTTGGTTATCTCACTTAAAATCACGTTATAAAGGGGCCACATTCCCTCTAAGCTGCTGTGAACATTTTCTAACAAATATAAAAAAACCGTAAATGGCGAAATACTATCATACGCATCCACACACAACTCAACATTATCATTGCCAATTTAACACGCGCCCCGCTGGGGTCCCTGGCATGACGTGCCCCGCGTATTTCGCCCCCTCCGTATCTCATTTCCCAGGAAAGCTAAAGGAAAATTACGGACGGTGTTCGAAAGCTTTTGGACGAGACGAAGAGAAATTTTAAGTGGTATTTTTATGTCAGGTCAATATTGAGGTCAGCACAGGTCAAAGAAGGTTGCAAAGGCTAACCACAGGACAGGGTACATTTCCCCCTCCATATTTTTTATCAGCGGAGCTAGAGCAAATATCCATGCATCATTGCATTCCTCTCATTGTGGCGAATCGAATGATGTATATGACCTTTCTAGGTCAAATTGTCAAAATGACCTGACATCGAGCTATGTCAGGGTCACAGGGTGACCTGGTATGGTCATGTTGCCTATCATTCGACTCCCCGTGACATATAAGCACAATGTAAGCAAAATAGGAGCTTTGTCTCAATTCAGTGAGATGTTATTGGCAAAACAACCACTATGCTCCTGTGACCTGACGTGACCTTTGAGAGGTCAGATGGTCAAAAACTTAACTTAATCGTCAAGATCGTGGTAAGAATACACGGTTTGAGGATTGTCCGGTTTATCTATCCAGTATTTACTGAAAACGAGTCCTTGCTATTTTTCACCATAGACATAAAGGGGTGACCAAAAAATTGACCCCATCTTAGGTCAACAATATCAAAATTCCGAGACAGCAGATTTGCAGGCCCTAAGGACTTTATCATATTGTGCGAGTTTCAAGCTGATCGCTTGGCTGATGTTTCTTTAGCACCGCCTCAAACACGTGATTTTGGGTTTTGAGGTCGGGTCGCTTGACCTTGGATAGCTCCATGACCTGGCATGACCTGACCTAAAAAATGGCCAGATGCGTACAATTGATCGGGGATAAGGTACCGCAAGTTTCGTTGTTCTGCATCTCTTCGCTTTTGCGTTATCTGGGGAAAACCAGGAGGGGGAGGCGAATTTGCCCCCAAAGCGGGACGCGTGTTAAGCGAAAAGGAGAGCACTGGGCCCCTCCCCAGCGGCACCTCTGGTTCCAGCAGCGGCAGACACCGCCCTCCCCCGTCGCCTGCTGACGCCGCTGGTTCCAGCAGCGGCAGACACCGCCCTCCCCGTCGCCTGCCGACGCCGCTGGTTCCAGCAGCAGCAGACACCGCCCTCCCCCGTCGCCTGCCGACGCCGCTGGTTCCAGCAGCAGCAGACACCGCCCTCCCCGTCGCCTGCCGACGCCGCTGGTTCCAGCAGCAGCAGACACCGCCCTCCCCGTCGCCTGCCGACGCCGCTGGTTCCAGCAGCGGCAGACACCGCCCTCCCCCGTCGCCTGCCGACGCCGCTGGTTCGCCACTTTTCCGTAGGAGACTGCCGCGGCACGGACCAACTGGCCACTCCGCTTCTCCTTCGACTACATTCAACGAACTGCGTCATAGGCGGATCCAAGGGGCCACTCACCCCTTCAGCACACCCCGGTGCACTCCTGAAACGTTACTTCCAGCCCCCTCCCCCGACCTCCACCGTAACCGGTGATTACACCACGGAAACTGAAATCCGCGGAAGGAGTGGAGCGGCAGGGAAGAGGGTGCGTAGCGGCCTCTTCCAAAATTCCTTAAGTGCCCACGTGCATCCACACATTTTTTCGCCCACTATCGAAAGCACAGTTAAACCTCTACATGCATTCATGGATGCATGCTTATTTATGTTCTCATCCCTAAATTAGGGCGGTGCTCATAGGCGCGGCCAGGACTTCCGAAAAGGAAGAGAAGGGAAACATGGTCGGAAGGGTACACCATAAGGACCAGGGGGGGCGATAAAACTTATAGCGGCGGCGCCGATTCTTGTATTCCTGGGGAAGGGGAGCGACATTTTAGGTGGGCGCCATCGACTCTTAACCCTCGTCCCGGTGGGAGAGTTGTTTGAACACCCCTAGGGTTTTCCGGCGGCAGAAAAAAACAACAGCGGCGCGAAGCGCCGCCGTTCTTGCCACACCTTATCCTTGATAAATTCAGCAACTTTCCACAAAAATTTGAGGTTAGTTCATCTCAGGTCAGATCACCAGTGCAGGTAAAGTGAACTCACCTCCAAAAATGTTTAAGGTGACATAAGTAAGACGTGGGCAAGTCTATCGGATTGAAACTTCTATCACATAATGGGCCCACCGAGTACTACAAAATATATTCCGGGATTTTTCATTTCGATGACCTAGGGTCAAGTTTTTTTTAGGTTTTGACCTAGTATGGTCATATTATACATCACTCCATTCGCTGTAACGAGAGGAAGCGAATGGTGCCTAAAAACTACTCGAAATATATTTTAGAATAGACTCCCTTGACGGGAATACTCCACTTTGCCCAAATGCTAAAGACTAACCATGGATAAAATAATTCTGAGCATCACTAAGCCACATTCTGTTTCCACCTCCATTAGCTCAAAGTTAAAACATGTCCTCTTTTCTTTCTATACCGGGTTTATCTCAGCATCGCGATTCATCACGAAGGCCAGCCGAGCTGATTGCTTGCGGCATGTCACGCTGCAATTGCTGACGTCATGCCACTTGTTAACATTCATCACGTGTCATGCGTCGTGAGATGGAAAGGTTTTCGTCCATGGTTTGAAGTCGGGAAAAAACGCTCTTAATTTAGAACGTTGAAAACTGGGGAAATTTAACACCTCTGCATGAAACAAAATATGCCAATAATGGTTTCTCGGCACGCTCTACAAGAATGCTACCTCAGCTCCAAACCCGTTATGAAAGTGGGACACTCCCTTAAGAGGTAAACCGCAGCCTTAGCTCTAGGCTGAAAATAGGAGGCAATGCTCCACATGGTCGTTTAAATCCATTGCGCTGTATGTACTCACGCGTGTACTCCAAATGGTTCGCATTAACCATCCCAATTGGTTAGTTAGCAATATCATATAGCCATGGCCGTTGGTTGTCGTCAAATCTACATGATTATTATAATTAACACGCGCATTGACGGGGGTTCGAGTCACTATTGAGTTTGGCCCCCATCTCATAATTGGCCGCCCTTTTTAGCCTTAAGGCGCCCCGCTGCAATATGAACTGGCCTCAGATTTCAGTGGTAAAAGTCCCCCTGAGTTCATTTAGTTGCTTTGGGTATCAACCGGTGCCATATTTTGCTCAGTTACCACTCAGGGTCCCCCAGGGCGCACCCGTGCTCGCTCGATATGTGGTTGTCTGCCCGCCCTATGTGTTCGCGGTGTCTATTGCAACGAGAACGTGCTCCGATGCAATATAGCAGGCTGGTAAAAACCAGGTTTCCTTGAAGCAGAGTTTGAGCGTGTTGACCAATATCCTTTATATTTGTTTTAAGAATATTCCGAATATTCTAATAACTCTGTTTTTAAGTGCTGTTGACTTCTATCATTTACTTATCTTGCCAAGCTGTTTTTTTCACTGTGCCACTAGTGAAAAGTTGTGTCAGGGCCCCGGACCAAGCCCTTATAATCTAGTCCAGACTAAAATGAAAACTCCTCAGTCATCTGTGTGAGAATAAAAATAGAGACCTCAGTACGAAGCACCGACAGAATTTTGTTTGTGCCCTCGACAGATGGGTAAATCCAAAACAAGTTTCGCCCTCATATAGAATACTATGGATTTCACTGTCCACCCCGCGCACTCAGGGTAAGCAGGGAGAGCATTGGGACTTCATTGGCATGTATTCGACCAGAGACACTGAGAGATTCTGCCTTTCCCTGCTGACGTTTTTTACAGTCGGCGCTGTTCTAAGCGGCATCACATAGGGGCAAATTAGTGTCACAAAAGGCACCCTTCGTGATATCAAAAGCAGCCTCCCCCAATTGGTAGCTTGGCCGCCCACACAGGCTTTGCCACTCGTCTCACTTGATTGTTTCTTAAATTGGGATCACCTCAAGATGCAAAAATAAGCCTGCGGTGACAGAAAAGCGTTAGCGGCAAACTTCGCGGGATTTTTTCAATTAACCTGGCCAGGACTTTGTGCTGGTACAACCTACGTAATTTCGACGTGGCAGTATTGCCGTTTTGTTCAACGTGTCTATTTCAGTTCTGGAGGACATCTATGGATCATTCCATTTGCTCCAAAATCGCCAAATTCCGCACTCTGTTGCTAAAAAAGTGCACCAAAAATACCTTTCATGTTTCCATCATTCCTCAGACTTATATTCATGGTCACCATCGTCCAAAAAAATTGGCGTCACACAGATACGTTATCGGAATATCAGCAGTTGGAGACATCAGTATTTATAAGGCATGTCTCGGAAATATTGGAAATCGTTCGAAATCTTGCCAAAAAATCTTCCGACAATCCGTCCTGAACGTCACACTCCCAAGCTCAACAATTTCAAATTGGCAGCAACACTTTCGGCAAATGGGCGGATCCCGGATTTCCGATCAGGGGAGATGGTTGGGCACATGACGGGGGGGCGCCATCCAGACCAGGGGGCACTACTTTTGGGCGGCAACACCTATCAGATGGGCGCCAAATCTTATGGCAGGGGAGCCGATTCTCGCATCTTGGAAGGTGGGGGCGGGGGTGGGTTGGAAGGGCGCCGCGAGTTGATTAGGGGGCGTAAGTGCCCTCTTTACCCGCCCGACCCCCCTCCACTGGATCAGCCTATCATTCGGCGTTCAAAATGTATTCATGTCTCAGAAACTTTGTCGAAGGTAGGATGCCAATTGGCATCAAGGGTTTATATTCATACGCAAAAGTGGCCCGCCAGGAGCGCGAAATGACCCAGAAATCTGAGTGCCCTATTATGACGAGGAAGTCCCCCTTATTCTATTGCGAAGAAAGCCATTCCCTTTCTCAACCATTATGAACACTCACGGAACTGTATATTACAACAAAGACTGTTGTTTTCAACCATGACAACCATTGAGTACCGGGCAAGCTTTCAAACTTCGAAAAGTAATGTTTTAGCCTTGCGGTCTGCTACTAAAAGGGGATGTGGCACCTTCATAATGTGATTTGAACTAAGGCTATTTTAACTATATAAGATAGAGCACGTCGAGATACCACTTCATCGATATTCCATTTTTACCAGAGCTTACCGTTCGCGTTCGCGAAGAAAAAATTAAGCGCCAATCGACCCGCTCCTGCCCGGGTGGTCACGTGGTGTGAGGTGACCTTGGGAACGTGACGTGATGCTCAGGCCTGCTGCGCCAACAATTATTTATTTGCTTGGACCTCTTTGAAACCTGCGTGTTAAACGTACCTTTGGCACTGGCGACTACAAACGGCTAAAAATGTCTACCATGACAAGCTTGAAACGTTGAATACATCAACAAAAATAACAGAAATTGGTATCATTTTCTTCATTTCTGGCACAAATAACAGGGATTCAGCCTGGCACAAAATGTTGCCAGATCTCACGCCAATCTAACGTCACACTGATTCAGATACACCTTCAGATCCAACAAAAGAAAATCAAACAAACCGAAATGTTGAGCTTATTGGCAATCTTTCATTAAAAATACGGCAAAATCCATTATTTTCAATTACGATTGAACCTAAATCCACGATCGTCTGGGACTGCGCCAAGGTGTCCCATTCCCTTTGAGCCCGCTAACCCGCTGCTTGCGGAGTGTCAAATAGTAGCGGAGTTGCGGTAACGCTTATACAACCAAACAATAGCGGGAGTTGCGGGTAGCGGATTAAAAAAACCAAACTCGCTTCCCATACTGCTAGCCATTTTTAAGAGAACCACCGCCCAAAAATTAGGAGATGAAAATGTTTATGTATTTTTCTTTTAATTTTTCTTATAAATTTTTGTCCAACTTGTTCCCAGTACGACTGCTGGAGTCGGAGTCTCACTAAAGTCCTCAAGGGATTTGTCACGGAGATCCCGTGACAATATATATTTAGGAAATATACGCCTACTTTTTCAATTTCTCTTTATCAGGGTCACTACCATAAGGCAAACTTGCTAAATTATGTTGAGTATTGGTGTGGCTGGTCAAGGATCCTCTCCAACGGGCCAAATGGGACACGGAATGCGTTCTCCCGTAGAGCGGATTGAGCCCACGTTTGTCCATGTCATCCTATTCAGGAGTCGGGAAATGGAAATAGAACCAGTTCAAAGGAACGAATTCATTGCGATGTTATCTGCATAATAACTGCCAATTTTTGTGCAAAATACCGATTGTAAGCTTTCCTTGGCACCCGCGCCCCGGTGGGCCTCCGAGCCACCTTCGCCCTGGTGGGGAGCGTTTGGCACACCCTTCGAACTCGGCCCCTATGCGGGATAGCGAAAAAACGCGAACGCTGTTGGATAGCTCATACAGATTCATGACGAAACTATATCAGTCACTATTTGGCTCAGGTCAATATTGAGGTTGTGACAGGTCAAACAAGTTGTCATTTTGAGCAAAGTTTTTGGGCTCCAGCATCTGACAGAGCTGAGTTAGAATCATTTTGTAGGCACCATTCGCTTCCTCCTGTCACGGCAAATCGAACAATATATAATATGAACATACTAGGTCAAAACACAAAAATAGCATGGCCTTAGGTCAGGTCAAGGTCACTTTTTGACCTAGCATAGTCCATATGCATATCAATCGACTCGCAGTAGTAATCCTAACGCAATGGTATGACAATAAAAGCTGCATCATCATTTCATGCCAAGTTATTGACCTAAGTCTGACGACTGCTTAAGTAGCTCCAGATGACCTCTCAGAGGTCACAGGTAGAAAATTGCAACATGAACCTAGAAAGGAGCCCAAGATACTTCGATTTGCGGAATATGAAATTATTTTCAGCTTTACCTACACAAATACAGCCAAATTTCTGCTTTTCCCATGTATCTCCAATGGAGAGGTCAGGGCCCGCATTGACCTCAGGTCATCGGTATGAAAAATCCCGGCATACACTTGGTAGAACTCAAAGGGGCCATTATGTGTTGTAAATTTCAATTCGATAGATCCCTTTCTTACTTATGCCACCTTAAACATTTTTCTGAGGTGAGGTCACTTGACCTGCACTGGTGACCTGACCTGAGATGACCCAAACTTAAAATTTTGGAAAAAGTTGCGGAATCGATCAAGGATAAGATTTGCCAAGTATGGCGGCGCTTCGCGCCGCCGTTTTTTCATGCCGCCGGAAAAACCCGAGGGGTGTTCAAACACCCCCACCAGGGCGAGGGTTAACAGGACAACGAAAAACAATGTGTGGGTAGAGCTTAAGTATCACTATGAACAAAAGGAGTAGCGATAGCGGAGTACCCGGGTAGCGGTATCGCGCTTTTGGAAAAGTACTACTATTCCTTGAAACTATTTTAACTTTAAAGTAGTGCTGGTAGCAGTAGCGCTCTCAGCTAGTCAAAAGATCAGAGAATTTTTGGAAAAAGCTGGTCCCGGCCTCGGCCGAAGTTTTTTTGTCCCAGCTTGGTCGCGGGTGGGGAATGGGGCCGTGGCTGCCTGTTCCCGGCAACCTTTTCTATCCTTTTACTGGGACTGCACTTCAGTTTACAAAAGAAAGTACCAAAAACATAGCAATACTTCCGGGAAATTCTTACCTACAATCATGAAGAATCACCACAAGCAGTATTATAATGATGCTCTCTGAAGGAAGCCGCGCTAGTTGAACGCTAAGCACTGAACAGGAAAGACACCAGTGGCGGACCCAGGAGTTCATCTCGGGGAGGGGGAGCGGGGGGCTAGGGGGCTCGAGCCTCACCCGCCAGTACCTCCGGCAGGCCCTCGCCTATGTACACTATACGGGCCCGGACATTTGGAGGCATGGGGCTTGAGTCCCCAAGCCCCCTGGATCCGCCACTGTAAGAAACCACGGATCAGTCCAGAGACCGCAGCATTGCAGTATGCAAATCAGTATTATCGAACACTTCCTACCTTCCATCGATGAACATTCAATCAATACAAAAACCTAATATTTATCAGGATAGGTGGACCAGAACATGTTGGTCAAATGTAAAACGTGTGCTGAAATTGTTGTGTTTTGCTTGATGATATTTTAGATGTATTTTTTTCACAACAGTTCCAAAACTCGAAATGCTTAAACAAATGCCAGATATAGGATTGTGTTTCCATTGGCGGACGCAGGGGGAGGGGCCATTCCGGCCATGACCCCCCAAAGCGCTGAAGGGGGGCCAAACTATCTTTTGGCCTCCCCCAAACGCCGGAAATTTTTCAAAAAAGATGTTTACACTAGGTCTGTAGAGCAAAAGAATCTTCGCTCCCACCCCCCCCGGAGGAGAGATAGACTTGGGTTTGGCCCCTCCCAAAACTCGGGTCTGCGTCCGCTCCTGTGTGTTTCGTTGTACGTGTACACTCAGTATACGTATGTACCTGGGGAGATCCTCAGACCGTGACCGATAGGCCTTAAAAATAAGGACTTAAAACTTTGAGTTTTAACATATTCCATTTCAATATTGACATACAAACCTAAGACATGTATAATTATTTCTCTCTTATAATTATATATTCAATGTATAATAATTTTTATTTCGAATTGGTACTCACCATTTTTTTAGGTATCACTGGGTTTAGTGTTCCTTAGTCAAGTGAAGTATTAGAAATAAATAAAACCGTGGTTTCGAAAGAATGACATTTAGTAAGAAATTCGGGCTCTGGTGTAAGTGTCCTCAAAGTTGTAATGGTTGGTTTTGGTTCTAAATACAATTAGCTGTACAATTGTACATTTAAATTCACGATTGTTACATTCAAAAGAACTTAAAAGTTGTGCACTTTGAGTCTCGACATATTGCATGAGCCATGTTTGCTCAGTGACTGGTCGCGGCACCGTCTCAGCCTTTTAGCCACCGTCCCGGTTTGAATCCCGCCGGGACTAGGTTGAGTTCCGGCGTCGGGGCCGCGGGACTGAAAAGTCCCACTCCTACTATCCAAGGTAGAGGAATTAGCCGTGGTAGTAAAAACAAAATAAACACCGCTCACCTCGGCTCATATCTCCATAAAGATTGAACTGTTGTTCATTTCCTGAACTTGGATACCCGGCCCCAATGAAACCGAATTCTAGACGTAGTTGCCTCGGCAGTAACTCTAACTCGCCAAATCAACGCGGCGCTCGCAAGAAAAATGAAGTCGACTTATTACGGAAAATCAAGCAGAAAAGCGATGCGAAAATTTGAAAATTTGACATAGAAAAATGCTTACTTAGTCCCGCGTAACATGAACCTCGGGAAACAACAGCATACGGACAAATGATTTCACAGCGCATGATCGCTAATTCAAGAGTCCGCCAAGTTGGGAGCACACGGTGTGCTAGATATTACCGGGCGGAGTCGCAGCCAGGGAAAATGCTCACGTCAATAATGAGTCCACAATTTTGGCACATGCCATCTTCAGGAGTCAGATGACTCAGGTTTCATTATTCAAAACGGTCAACATACAAATAAACACGTAAAGAGACCATAGAACCTAAAATAGCAAAGAAATAACCAATATAATACGCCTAGATTAGCACAGTTATAGACGATATATAGACGACTCCCTTCGCCAAATGGACGCTGTAAGGTTGAATCGGACGCATACCTACTGCTATTTCTATTTATTTTCTTTATTTAAAGTAACAACGCACTTAACATCTCCAGCATTATGAGGAAAAAATATAGTTCGGATACATCGCTCCAGTTTTTACCCTAACACCACATCACTTTCACATACGGCATTGATCAGACTAAAGGAAATGAAACAGCGATATAAACCGGGTAGCAGGACTTAACTCCGGAGCAGTGACCGGCGCCAACATTGGTCCGCCTGGGGGAGGGCGCTCGAACTCCCCCTCCCCCATGGCCTTGGCTCCCCACCCTGCCGTTCGCATGACCAGTGGCGGATCTATACCGGCAGTTTCGGGGGAGGGGCAGCGGGGCTCAGAACCGGGAACAATGCTGTTCTAGAAGATAATCGGACAAAATCGGGAGGGGTTGAGGGTGTTAATGTATTTTGCACCCCCCCTGGATTCGCTAGTGAGCATGACAATGTGGGATCATGGTGCTAGTCTGCGGTTGAGCGGTTAAAGGTAAGATGTTCCATAATTTTTTTCAGAATTTTTTTAACCGCATATTACCTGTCATTATAGAGTATTTGAGCAATAGTATTTTTGCATTGGGAATATTTGAACATGTTAACTGCTACTCTGGTGTTGAGGGCAGCTAAGCCATCGCGAATGCGCTTTCCGACAGATGGTAAGGACGCTATCTCGAGAACAGCGTTGCCAATTTCCCTGAAATTGTGAAAGCCTCAGTTGTAGCCTGTAAAGCAGAAATGGTACCACATTACATCTGCACCGTGCAGCGCATGCACAGCAGGGTTATCTGACAATTAGCGCTTTGGAGCATGCTATTTTAAAGGTGGACATAAACAAAGGGTACCTGACTATGATGAGATCAGTTCTAATAGCATTGTCACCTCCGATTTACTGCGCAGGTGCAGAAGAGCACTAAATGAAAGACACCCTCTCAGCAACACCAGTCCAAATTTCGCCCAAATCTTACATTTACAGCGTCTTAAAAATTTGCTAAGATGCGTTGCCATTGTTTGTTTGTTTGTTTATTAGGGCTCATGAGCAACAGGAATCATCCTAATAAAAGCTCAAGTCAATATTATAAAACATCATCGGGTAATCACTAAAATGCGGAAGATACAGTGTAAAATACAGCTATAAACACTTAAAATAGAGTATAAAAAACATAATAGCATATATGAGCCCATCGACAGATACACAGGAGGCGAGTACATTGTAAAGTACCTAAAAAATGGACTAGATCCTAAATCAGGCATAAAAGTAAAATAAGAATAAAAATCACTGCACACCACCCAACCAAGACATCACATGACATGCAACGTCTTGCGCATGTGCTGAGGGAAAAATAGCAGTGCTGAAGTAATTGGATACCTTTTGGTGACGCTGGGCATCATCGCTGACTCGACAGCTAATAGAACAGTCTGCATAACGAATACCGTCAACGGTCAACGGAAAAGTCAAGAAATAGTTTACCTTCGACCTCAGGCTCTAAAAATTAAACCCAGGGGTGTGGACTCATGCCTATTTTAGGGTGCCCGGGCACCCCAATGCTGACGTCCCATGCGTGATGTAGAGTGCCCGGGTACCCAATGAAATGCTGACGTCGTGTTGAAATATCCGTAATATTTTTGTGTTTCTAGTTTCAAGATTTATAATTGGGTTAGTGCTCTCGACTCGACAGACTCAAACAGACAAACAGACTCGGAGAAAAGCTTAATTTCACTTTTTATTATATGATCACCTTTATTACGGTCGTTATGGGACATTGCTTCAAATTTGGGCACCCGAATCAATAAAAAAATCCACGCCCCTGCTTAGAACATTTAAAACGTTATAAATTTCCAGTCCCTCAGAAATATTCATGCAGAAATCCGAGTTCCAGGCCCTGATAGCAATTTTGATGCTTTGGAAGATCCATTGGAAAAATAATATATTACCAGATAGGTCAGCACTTCTTTTACTTTCAAAACCAGACCTATATTTTGAGATCGCCACAATCCCACGATCGCACCAGTTCATCTGCATTGTAGATCGAGTGGTGACGTCATAACATCATACAATCGGGATTATATGTTAAGGTCACCTCACACGAAAGCCAAACTTAAGGTCAAGGTACTACTACAATTGTCAAAGCCATTGATGCATTCTGTGTCCTCGATCAAAGTCCTAAGCCTAGTTGTCGTTGTTGTTGGCTCTTCATTGAAGTTACTTTTTCGTTAAAGAATTACCGCTTTTCAAGTCGCCGTCCTCGGAAAAGGTTATCGATTTATCGTTATCGAACTCGGGGTGAAATTATCGAGTGTTCGACCTTGGTCATGAGGCATACCAGTGGACGCCCAAAGACATGATTAGCAAAATTGCATCAAAATAATATCTCTATCTCATTCCAGTTACTGACAAATTTACAAACTGTTCGGGTGACGCCAGATAACGTCTGGGATGTCAAATGTCCCGATATTCAACTTGATTATCAGGAAAGTCGTCAGAATGCAAGCATGAAGATGTTCCACTACATCTGGCCCGTACTTAATCAGGTTATCTTAAATTAGATTAAATTACTGAAGATGGGCTTAAAATGGGGTGACCCAAAACTGACACCACCTTATGTCAATAACCAAAAATCAGAGAGCAGATTTATGCACCCTAATGGCTTGCCCGTATGGTGAACATCTCTAAATCATCAGTCCGCCAATTCCTTTTGGCGCAGCCCTAAAGCAGAGCTGTGTGTTTCAGAACTTTCTTGAGTCGACTCACCTAAACTCATGTGCTGAGAGTGGTCAACTCAACTCTGACTAAACACATTGTTAACAGTTCAGTGAGCCCACCCAACTCCGACTTAAGGTTAAATCCTCCCGACTCAACTCCGACTCAACTCACGACTCAACTAAAACTTTGACTCGGTTTCAAAATATAAATAAAGGATAAATAATACAAATAAATTACAATAACAAATGAATTAACCAATAAACTACTAAAAGACAAGCTGTAAAGGAAGTCATACAGGAAACTAAAGAATAATAGATGGAAGATTAATTGATTGAAAAATTAAAAACTTAATTAATTATAGCCATGAGCCATGGATATGTTTTCTTCTTTCAGACTGGCACTGCCAGATAAAGCAGCCACACCATGTTGCAATTATTTCTGAAAGAAGCCATGCATGTTTAACCAGGTACATGGAATGGAGAGGAACTTAAATGGGTTAAGGTTACAACAGCATAGGGAAATAATTGCACCTCCGTACTATCAGAAAAGGTCTAAGCTAAAAAAACATAATCTAAACTGTATTTTCAGGAATGATAAGGGTATTGCTTTTTGTTTTTGTTAAAGAATGATGCTAGATAATTTTGCAAAATAAAACATTCCCTGTCATGAGCTGAACCAAAATCTAAGCTATAATTACTAGAGTACCTACCTAGTTGCAATTGCAAATCCTAAGAACTACAGCAAAACCTAGGAAATAGTACACCATATCAATATATGACATAGGACAATAGAAATAGAAATTGTATCACCGTGTTTTTTGCATTTGGGGCGTTCCAGGACAAATCGACAAGGCACCACCTGGATTGCACAAAGCATAGTCTCAGATTTTGTTCTTACTTCGCACACAGGGTCATCAGAGGCGTAGCATTCAGATTTGAGAATATTCCTTTCCTTATAATGAGGGTTTTGGAGTTACAGCTTGCTGAATGTCGCAAAAATCCGTGTTTTTAGCCAAACATGGTGGCATACAATCATTATTTTCTATGTAGTCCTTCGTTATGGATGCTCATTTAAAAGATGATTGTATCTAAAATTCAATTATATAACTTTGAAAATTTAGTTTTTCAAAAATAATTATTTTTAAGTTTTTTGAAATTTGTATTCAATTCTTTAAGCAATTTTGTTTAAGTGTGGCCAGTGATTCACCTTGAAATGACCCCATAAAAAATGTTTCCTGTATCCGTGCTTTCTAATAACATAAACTAAATTTTACGTTCTTGAATTTATTGATGTCTAATCAGCAAAAAGCGCCGCCATGCGCGCGAGATTCGGCCGCCCGGCGTGCCCCAACGATAGCCGACTGGCACTTCGGCCAACCGCCGACACTCACGCGTGCGGTGCTCAGCGGAGACTATGGGTTAGAAGTTTGTTACTGGGGAAACATGCATCTACATAAGCACATGGTATTGTGGAAATTTTCATAAGGTAAGGGTGTGCCGTTGACAAAAATATTTTCTATACTTTCTTTTTCATTCATCTTTTGTTTTCAGCTTAAGTAAAGCTTCATTGAGAGTAAAAAACGAAAACAACATACGTTATAAAGCATGTGTTTTTAAGCAAGGTGAAATGAATATTATTCAGGTCTTGGGTGGAAGTGAATTCATAGTTAAAGGACTGTGCTATGACAGTAGCGTACTAGATTTAGTGGCATTTGGTTCGGTTCACCAGCAGAGGAGGCAGAAGAGGCTGAATCAATGTATCAAAACACAGTTTAATTTCTATTGAGGCATGCACGAAAGTAACCTACTTTGCTTCACAACAGTAAAAAGAAATTGAAAGCACACAGTGAAGACTAAACCAACCAGGGGCGCAGCCAGGGGGGGCACAGGGGCACGTGCCCCCCATCAGTGCTGGGGTGCCCTTTTGATTGCCAGGTGGTGTACCCTCTTTGGGCCGTGCCGCTCGAAATTTAGTGCCCTACGTCGTTGAGCCTAGACGGAACTAGACGCAATTGGCGATTTAAATTATTGTTTTACAATTAAGTGCCTTTTTGGTCAATTAGGGCATTCTGCCGCCTTTCCAAACACCCAGGAAGAGTATAGGCACGTAATCCGTTTCCAGATAATGCCTCATCGTCGCCAATAATCGTACGGGCGGAGCTAATCTGGTGCCCCTTGAGCTCATCAGGTGCCCCTGAGCTCTGGTCTTCGCCCCCGGAGCTGATCATGTGCCCTCTGAGCTGATCTGATGCCCTCGTAGTCAATCTGGTGCCCCCTGAGAAAATAATTGTGCCTTCTGAACCTATATAATGCTCTCTGAGTTAGTCTGATGCCTCCGAGCTTGCCTGGTGCCCTATTAGCTGTTTTAGTGCCGCTTGAGCTGATCCGGGCCCCCTGAACTTATTTAATGCCTCCCGTAGTTTATCTAATGTCCAAAGTCCCAGCCAGGGGCACAGGGGCACGTGCCCCCACGTGTCAGGTGGTGTACCACCTTTGGGCCGTGCCGCTCGAAATTTAGTGCCCTACGCCGTTGAACCCAGATGGAACTAGACCGCATTTAGCGATTTCAACTACTGTATGACAATTAAGTGCCTTTTTGGTCAGCTAAAGCATTCTGTCGCCTTTCCAAGCACCCGGAAAGAGTATAGGCACGTAATTCGTTTCCAGATAAAGTCTCATCGTCGCCAATAATCGTACGGGTGGATCCCATCTGGTGCCCCCTGGAGCTGATCATGTGCCTTCTGAGCTGATCTGATGCCCTCGTAGTCAATCTGGTGCTCTCCCTGAGAAAATAATTGTGCCTTCTGAACCTATATAATTCTCTCTAAGTTAGCCTGATGCCTCCGAGCTTGCCTGGTGCCCTATTAGCTGCTTTAGTGCCCCTTGAGCTGATCCAGACCCCCCGAACTTATTTAATGCCTCCCGGAGATTATCTACTGTCCAGGGGGCACACGGGGCACGTGCCCCCATCGGTGCCGGGTGCCCTTTTGATTTCCAGGTGGTTTACCCCCTTTGGGCCGTGCCGCTCGAAATTTAGTGCCCTACGTCGTTGAACCTAGATGGAACTAAACTGTATTTAGCGATTTCAACTGTTTGACAATTAAGTGCCTTCTTGGTCAGCTAGGGCATTCTGTCGCCTTTCCAAGCACCCGGGAAGAGTATAGGCATGTAATCCGTTTCCAGATAATGCCTCATCGTCGCCAATATTCGTACGGGCGGAGCTCATCTGGTGCACCCTGGAGCTGATCATGTGCCCTCTGAGCTGATCTAGTGCCCTCGTAGTCAATCTGGTGTCCCTCTGAGAAAATAAGTGACTTCTGAACCTATATAATACTCTCTGAGTTAGTTCCATGCCTCTAGCTTGCCCCTCTGAGAAATAAGTGACTTCTGAACCTATATAATACTCTCTGAGTTAGTTTGATGCATCCAAGCTTGCCTGGTGTACTTTTAGCTGTTTTAGTGCCCCTTGAGCTGATCCGGGCCCCTGAGTTTATTTAATGCCTCCCGGAGTTGATCTACTGTCCAGGGGTGCAGTCAGGGGCACATGGGGCACGTGCCCCATCACTGCCGGGGTGCCCTTTTGATTGCCAAGTGGTGTACCCAATTTGGGCCGTGCCGCTCGAAATTTAGCGCCCTACGCCGTTGAACCTAGATGAAACTGGACCGCATGTAGCGATTGAAACTATTGTTGGACAACTTAATACCTTTTTCGGTCAGCTAGGGCATTCTGTCGCCTTTCCAAGCACCCGGGAAGAGTATGGGCACCTAGTATGTGTCCACCTAATGCTTCACCGTCGCCAATAATCGTACGGGTGAAGCTAATCTGGTGCTCCTTGAGCTCATCTCGTGGCCTCACAGCTGGTCTTGGCCCCTTGAGCTGATTACTTGCCCTCTAAGCTGATCTGGTGCCCCTGAGTCAATCGAGTGCCCCACTGAGCAAATAATTGTGCCTCCTGAACCTATATAATGCCCTCTGAGTTCGTCTAATGCCTCCGAGCTTTCTTGGTGCCCTAATAGCTGATTTAGTGCCCCTTGAGCTGATTCGGGCCCCCGAGCTAATCTCACGCCTCCCAAGTTGATTCTGTCTCCTAAGTGAATATGGTGCCTCTTCAGCTGATTAGGTGCCCCCCCAGCTGATTATTGGTGTCTCCTTAGATGGCCTGGTGTCCCCCCCTTGAGCTGGTTTGGTGGGTCCTGAGCCTACCTTGTGCAGTGTCCCAAAACCTGGGGTGCTGGGTGCAGAACGACACCCAGTCAAGCATAATTTTCCACTCACTTTTATATATTTTTTGCTGAATTTTCCTCTCACTTCCAACAATACTTACTACTATTTAATTTTACTCAACAATACTTACTACAAAGGCCAGTTCCATTTCCTCCTCTACCAACGTCCACTGGAAAAAGAGAGCAGCAGAATCGACTAAAAGATCGCCAGATTAACTCGGCTCTTATGCGCTTTTTTGGCTTTTCTGCAAGAAAATCTGGCGATTTCTATTTTTCTGGCCAATTATACCTGGCATCCTTATATCCACCGATTTGAGTGGAACAACTGAATCGAAATTCTGGCGCGGGCAAGACGCTCAGTGCCCCCTGCCCCACCGGAGAAAGTTCCAATGGGTGAACACCGCCACTAAATTCCACCACTCACAAAATTGGTGTGTGGAAAATTAGACACCCTAGCCTTGTGCTGCCAAAAAAATGAGCTGACCGCTTTGAAAGATACATTTCTAGAAAGCAGTTAATCTGTGCACATGACTTCTAGGCTTACGTCCTTGAAAAGTTGTTTTTTTGTGTTTCTGGTACCGAGAATAGTGAAAAACCATTTTTGGTCATCTTGTTGTTAAAAGCAATTATCTTGAAATTTGTATGCTAAGCACCATATTTTTTGACATTGTATGGTAGAAAATTGACCATTTATTTCAAAGAAAATAATTTTTATCCATATCAGCCCTTCATTGCTGCGTCCACGCCCTGTGACACCCAAATCCACTCACGACACCCTACGACACCCTAGGCATAAATACGCTGATATTTAAGTTCAACTGAAAGTGTCCGGTACTTGAATACATTGAAACTCTACATTTTCATTAAATGATTTTTTTTGGGCAACAAGAATGCATCCAGTTACCCTTCAAACATCGGCACTTTTTTGTATGGCTGGTCTACGGCGTGGACTTACCAAATCGCCGTCTTTACATCTAGTAAATAAAAGCGGCATCTTTAGGCTTTTTGAAAGGCTGGTTTCGTATTCGTTATTGACAAAACATTGTTAGTCTTCCTCTTGGTGTGCTTTTAGTTGTATAATTTTCTAGTCTATAAGGATTTAGAAAATTAATTTAGAGCAATTTTTGAAATGAAAATTATGTTGCTCATGCGACCGGCAAGCAGATTGAAATCAGAAATTTAAATTAGTAGTTGCTCTGTCGCTGTCGCAACCCGCCTCGCCTGGCTGATTGTAGACGAAAGGAAGAAGAAACAACAGAAAGGAGGCTGTAGTAGCTTCAATTAGATATTGATAGAAAGCAGCATACTCATATGAAGGTGAGTATATATGTGAAGAGAAGCAGGGGAATTGACAGGTAAAGGAAAGAAACTTTTAGCAAGAGTCTGGAAGAGTTTATTGCCGTGATAGAAAGTTTGTAGTTTCATCTGGGTTAGTTAAGTATAAACCAAGGCTCTACTGGGCCCTAGCATAGGTGTATGCGAGGTGCAGTGATTGAGGTCAGGAGTGGCCTCCAAAATTCCGATAGCTATAGGTATAGGTATAGGAAGAGCGTTGTCCCGGACAGGAAAACTATACAGTGTATGCTTAGATGATTAATTTTGGAACTAGGTATTGCATGAAAAAATCCCTTTTCATTTTTCACCACCTGCCGATCTCGGAGGCCCCTCTGCAGAGTTGGTCTAAGGGGGCCCCGATATTTCGTCTCAGGGGCCCTTTAAAGCTGGTCGTGTGGGAGAGGAGAGGAGGGGCACAAGAGTTGGTCTAGGGAAGCCCCCCAAGAGTCTTGGTGGCTCCCAGACTTCCTTCCCCCGAAGGTTGGTCTCAGAGGCTCAGAGGCCCCCAAAAAGTTATTTGTGGAAATTCACCAACTCCTTAAAAAAATTGGAGACTGCATCAGGGGGTTTCAGCTGGTAAAGATTTACCTGCTTAACCCAAATTTCTCACATGGGAATGGTCAAACAATGCTGTTTGGGGATGATTTAAAAATATTTACTTTGAGAAAATTAAAGGAAATATCCATCCTTCAGTTCAAACAAGTGCTCTGAGAGTTTACCACCTGAGTACCCAAATTGGGAATTTTTACTCCGCCATACATTTTGAGGGCAATTTTCCACTCACTCGCCATACATTCCGAGCTGAATTTTCCACTCGACACCCTAGCGCAAAACCTATTTTAGGTCACTGACCTTGTGTCCCCTGAGCTGCTATGTTGCTCCCTGAGCTGATTTAGGCTCCTGCCATAGTCTGGGGGGGCTGGGAGCTGATCTGGCCCCGGAGCGGATCGATCTGGTGCCACCTGAGCTGCACTAATGCCCCTGAGTCGATCTGGTGCCTTCTGAGCCCATCTGATGCCCTCTGAGCTAGTCTGGTGCCCCCTGAGCTAATCTGGTGCCCTTTAAGCTGATCTGGACCTCCTTACGTGATTTAATGAGTAGCTCTAAAGCCCTGAGCTGAGCTGGGCCAACAGAGGCTGATAAGGGTTCCTGAGATGGTATAGGGCTCCTGAGCTGATTAAGTGCCTCCTGACTTGATCTGGTATTCCCGAGCTGGTCGGGGACCACTGATCTGATTGTTTGTCCCCGAAGCTGATCTAGTGCCCTATGGGCATCTGGTGTCCTCTGATCAGCTATGGGGCTTTTGAACTGGTTGGGACCCGAGCTGGTGAGGGATCCCTGAGCTGATTTAGTTTCGATCTCACCTGGAGGCACGGTATTCTGCAGAAGGTCTTCGATCTAGGTGTGCGAGGTCACCTGGGATGGTTTCTGTCCAATTTTCTTACGAACAGACGTTTTCGATACCGCGTTGGCACATCAGAATCTGATGAATACACGCAAGGAAATGGAACACCGCAAGGCAGCGTCCTCTCTGTTGCGCTGTTCGCAATCGCTATCAACGACATGGCAGATGGCATCCCTCCGAATATAAACACAGCCCTCTTTGTCGATGATTTTACTATTTGGGTCACAACATTATCCACACCATCGGCCGTGAGGCAGTTGCAGATTGCTCTGGATAAGTTGGGGCGATGGAGCGGACAAAATGGTTGGAAGTTCTCGATGCAAAAAACAAAATGTATACATTTTTGTCGTAAACGAAATGATTGCACTGACCCTGTCCTAACAATGTATAAACAAGCCATAGCTGTAGTAGAACAAACACGCTTTCTCGGTGTAATCATTGAAAGGAAATTAACATACGTACCACATTTCAAGGATCTAAGGGATAGATGTTTCAAAGCCCTAAATATCTTTAAAGTTCTGACCAAGCTCAAGTGTGGCGCGGACCAGAAAACCCTCCTTGTTATATAGATCTTTGGTCCGATCTAAAATAGAATATGGTTCCATAGCATATGATGCCGCCACGGAAAGCTCTAAACGCATGCTGGACACAGTTCATTATCACGCCATCAGGATAATAATCGGTGCTTTTCGCACATCTCCCACCTCCAGTATGCTCGTGGAGGCAAGTGAGATGCCGTTGGACCTAAGGCGCAGAATGCATGGCATGCAGTATGCCCTAAAACTTTTTCAGTTCCCAAATCACCCAGCCTTCCGAAGGCTGTTCTCACATGAACAACGGCGTCAAATTGAACACTCTCCTCAATATGCCCGGCACGCAGATTACAGGATAGATAGTTGGCTTGATGACGCCAAAGTTAACTTGGAACAGGTGGAACTTTTTCAGGCCCCGTCCATCGAACCTTGGATGGTAGCTGAGCCAACGGTAGACACAAGCCTGGTCTCAAAAACCAGATATTTGACTCCGGTAACCTCACAACAGGTTTTTTCTGGAGCACTCTCAGACTTCTTATCCAAACCACAGGCTCTTTTATACGGATGGATCCAAGGGTCAGGATGGTGTCGGATGTGCCTTTGTAAGTGATGATGTTGCAAGGTGTTTCACTCTACCGTCCGCTGCTTCGGTTTTCACTGCGGAGTTATACGCCATTCTACGCTGCCTGGACGCCATTCTTTTATCGAGACAGCTCCGATGTGTTATATTCACTGACTCTCTATCTTCGCTACAGGCCGTCGAGTGTTTCGAAACTAAGTCGTCATCATCATTTTATTTAAATGAAATCAGACAGACTTCACCTAACGCATGTCAAGAAAAAAACAAGTTATACTAGCCTGGGTCCCCAGTCATTCAGGTATCGTTGGAAACGAGCGCGCCGATCTCGCTGCAAAGCAGGCAGCACAGGGCACCGTACCATCGGGCCTTCGGATCCCGTGCTCTGATTGGTTCCCACATATTCGAAAACACGTGACTAAATTATGGCAGGACAGGTGGGATATGGACCCAAATGGTCAGAGGCTTCGGGCCCTGAAACCCCTGATCGGTAAGCGCTTTTCAGGTTCTGTGAGTTCAAGGAGGGAGGAGGTGATCCTCTCTAGGCTCCGCATTGGCCACACCCACGCAACACATTCATTTTTACTTTATAGAGATGTCCCGCTGGAGTGTGCTCGCTGTGGGGAGCGCCTGACTGTGCGCCATGTTCTCGTGGATTGACGAGATTTTGAGGTTGAGAGACAGCGATACTTTCACGGGTCGCCTTCACTGGATTCGCTGCTTGGAGAGCATCCAACCGTGGACTTCACGGCTATTGCCGCTTTTTTAAAGAGTATCTCATTTAATGTCATTTACTCACCATCCTAGGACGTAATCACTTGTCTTTCACTCTTTGACTTGTTGAAACACGTGCGGTGTATTTACATTTTACCCTTGACTCACCTTAAGCCCCTGAGATGTTGAAACTCTTTTATATATATCTTGTCTAGCGTTATGGGCGCCACATGACCCTTGTTGTCTGCGCGCCCTAAAACGCCAATGATGATGATGAGCTGATTTAGTGCCCCTGACTTGAACTTGCCCCTGCGCTGATCGATCTGGTGCACCCTGAGCAGATATACTGCCTCCTGAACTTAAACAATGCCCCCTGAGTCGATCTGGTGCCTGCTGAGTCATCAGTGTGTCTCCTGAGCCCATCTTATTCCCTCTGAGCTAGTCTGGTGCCCCATGGCTAATATGGTGCCCTATAAGCTGACCCGGGCCTCCTGGGTTGATTACGTGATTTCCTGAGCAGCTCCCAGGCCCTGAGCTGAGCTGGGCCCACAGGGGCTGGTGAGAGCCCCTAAGATGGTATGGGGCTCCTGAGCTGATTAACTGCCTCCTGACTTGATCTGGTATTCCCGAGCTGATCTGGGCCTCGAGCTGGTCGCAGACCATTGATCTGATTGTTTGTCCCCGAGGCTGATCTGGTGCCCTATGGGCCGATCTGGTGTTCCCTGAACAGCTCTGGGGCCTTTGAACTGCTTGGGCCCCGAGCTGGTGATGGATTCCTGAGCTGATTTAGTGGCCCTGACTTGATCTTGCCCCCTGACCTGACTTCAGGCCCCTGAGCTGATCTGGGGCCGCAAGAGCTGATCTGGGGCCCAAGAGCGGGTCTAGGTTCTGAGGGTACCCTCAGCAGGTCTGGGCGCTGCGCTTGTGAGAGCCCCAAGTTGGTTTGAGGCCCCCTGAGGTGATCTGGCGCCTTAAACTGTTCTGGGGCTTCTTGAACTGGTTTAAGGCCCTATGAGCCTATCTGTGGCCCATTGAGCTAGTCTGATGCCCTCAGCTCTGGGACCAATGACCTAGTCTGGTCCCTGGGTGAAGCATGAACTACTCTGTGGCCCTGATCTACATCAGGGGCCCCTGAGGTGGCCTTGAATAGACAGATAACAAGAACACAAGGCCAACTCCCATCATCCCGGGGCGGGGCCACTGAGCTAGTCTAGTCCCTGGAAGCACAACTGGGGGATGGGGGAAACTGCTCTGAAGGCCTCTGATCCACACTTGGGGGCCCCAGAGTGGTCTTGAATAGATGGGGAATAAAAACACAATGGAAACTCCCCTGGTAAAACAGAGCTAACGAGGAATGAGGAAGCTCTAAAACGGCTTGTGATACCTAGGCATCCCTGGTTATATAAATTGCTTATTATACTGGTGGATTCTGGGAAGGGATGATAAAAAGGCATGTGCCCCTGAGCTCAGAGCACAGTCCCCTAAACCAGGATTTCTACTAATCAATTTAAATGAAGAACTAAATCAATTTAAATGAAGAACTAGTTTTCACAATTGTCAGCCTTGTCACACCATACCCATCCAAACCACCGTCCTGTTTACCTTTTATTTACTCTTAACTGGGACCGATCCTTGAGAATATGGAACTTAACAAACGTGTTCAAAATTTATCTCCCAATTTTTCCGGCAGCAAAAATGTGTTCTTCCAAAGACACTATGCCACTCCTCGTCCCACGGCGATTGTGGGAGGCAAGAAACTTAATCCGCGTTCCGCCAGGGCTCACTCATCACGACAAAACCAGTGGGCATAACAAAATAATTTTCGGCTCCAAAATGCCTTAACCTGCACATTGTCACAGATATCACATGCTCCGCTGATTTCTCTGATGTTAAGTACTTGCATGAGTTGGCTGATTTGTCCTTAAATCTATGCAAAACAGTGTTTTGGCTACTTCCATGGCATTTTGGTGATATTTGTTTGTATTTTCGGTTTTAATCGCATTTTCCTTCACCTTCAATGATTTATTTGCATTTTTATTGAAGCAAAGATGCCCAAAAATGATATAAACAAAGATAGAGTAAGTCTTTAGGTTATGTTAAAAAGTGCCCTTTTTTCCCCGGGGGTGCCCCTCAAAGTTGGTGTGCCCCCCGTACAAAAGCTCTGGCTGCGCCCCTGAAACCAACGTTAAAGGATCAGTTCAACCAAAAGTCTATCTGCTATGACGGTAGTCCCGTCCAGCAGCGGCAATACATGGAAAACATCGACTTAGGCTGGAACTGTTGGAGCGCCCAGTGAGTCAGTCGATGATGATTGTGTCTCCGCAGCGAGCAGTTCTTCAATAACTGCCTCCGGCTGCTGTCTGACTCTTCTTGAGCAATCGTGACGTTTTCTGAATTTAAATTTACTTTGTCTTGTAAGTAGGCGTCTTTTGCTGAGAACACTCGACTGGGTCAGTACCAGAGGTTCTATTTTTGGTCCCGGTGTCCCAGAGCCGGGACCGGATGCTGGGCTCGGCCGGGACTTTGCCGGGATCAACTGGGCTTGTACCAGGACCGTGCCGGAACCTCTGAGAGGATTGGAGAGCGTAATAATCTTAACTAGAACTTGTGTTCCTTGGGGCCCATATCAGATTGAGATTAGTTAATTGTTAACCAATTAAGTTAGCTTTCCCTTAGCATTTGACGAATAGATAACCTAATATGGCTAATATTATCACTTAAACCAACACAGCAGGCAGATGAACGCGTTTCGACAAAAATTGTCTTCTTCAGCATCTATGGCAGGAGGGTTGCAGGAGTGACCTGGTGTTGGCTAACTACGTACACACAAATTTTCTTACTTAAGCCTATATGGGGCTGTTCATAAATGACGTCACGTGGGGGTGCGGGCCGAAAAGTGATATACCATGGCCAGAGCTGGAGATCTCTTCCCGATCCAGGGGATTTTGGGTGAGTTAACAGCAAGGGTAATACAAGCCCTGATTTACTTGTAATTATCTCCATTCGAAAAATAAATGAAATAACACAATTACACATAAATCATGGCTGAAATACAAAATCAAAGTTACTGGTTAAAACGTATATGACAAGGCTCCAAACTGTTTCTTATTAACCAACTTTTTGTCGGGACCAATGCCAGGACCACCTTAGGTCTTGCCGGGACCAGTCGAGGCCTACCGACGCCGGGACTGGCGCCGGGACCAGGAATCTAGAACAAAGTAAATCCTCTAGTCAGCCCAATAAGCCCTCTTATCCCGTGGCATTCTACCACCCCTACGTCGCACAAAAGTTTGAGAGCATCAACACCGACAGCAGAAAATTGGCGTCCGAAACGAAGTAACCACCTAGAAGCCATGCCTTATCTCCTTTTGACACCCAACTACCCCAGTAACAATGCCTTACTAACTGTGGAAGATGTGCTCCCAGCTTCATGAGCTGCGCACTGGACATCTGACACCTCGCGCGTGTCATAAAGGCACTGACGCACGAACCGGGGTGGGGACCGCACAACTGCGGCCAGGGTTCATCCGTGTTGGATTCGATGTCGTTTCAACAAGCAAAACAGACCAGGCTTGCACAAATGCACAAGTCTCTTAATTTTTACAATCTAAATGTATGCCTCAAATCCGTAATCGATTTTATGCGCAAGAGTAAGATATGGCGAGTCGTACACCCTTAACCGAATTAAAATTGCGTTGATTTTACCCTTTTGTTGAACACGTGTATTTTTTCCGACAGTTAACCATGATTCCAAAAGTTCATACGCTCCCGAGTCAATCACTACCCATGCACCGGCGGCCGCGCCAACGACGGCCGGGCGCGCTGGGCGGCCCATTTTTGAGCGCATGGCGTCATTCTATGGCTAATTACACATTTATAAATTATATTACGCAAAAAGGTATTCACTTCGCTAAACAGAGAAGATATAGGTGCGCATTTTTCCTACTAATACCTTTAACGTGAACTACTGGCCACATTTTGAAAAAAATTGTTGGAAAAAGGGTTAAAACATTTCTGAAAATTTTGAAAATTTCGAATAAAAACGAGATGCTTCATCCTTAGCTGTTACATGCCCAATTTAATCCCGTGTCATTTGAAGCTAGGAAATGAAATCTAAGGCTGAAAATAATCGTTGTATATCACCATGTTTTGACGAAATCGGAGATTTTCACGAATTTCTTCAAGTTATAACTTAGAAACCGTACGTCTGAGGAAAGAAATAATATCAGATCAGGATTCCACGCCCCTGACAATAAAGAATACGAAATTGAAGACAAAATTGGAACGAAATCCGAGACTATGCTATGTAGGGACCTGGTCGATCTGTGCTGAAACACCCCATTTTATACATTCATATTTGTAAACCCAAAACAATTTTCAGTTTGAAAACCTCCAATACAGCACGTACCTGTCACACTTCAAAATGGAAGCACAGTTTGATACAAAATCGCAAATGCAAACGGCTTTCCAAATAAAATGCGGACAACGATCAGACAACACCAGTAGCAAGAAATAATTCGTCTGATTCGCGCAACAATGGTATTTCAAAGCTGTCTATGCTAACAGTAAGAACTGCTTTTGATAGGCAAAATTAAAGCAGTAGCTGCGGACGGCGCATTTCAGACAAAAGAAACAATATCATATGTAGTTTAGAAATATTCACATCACTTTATGAATTATCACGTGACTTCTGCAATGTTTTGCCCTGAACCTACTTTAGCTTGAGCCTATCCTTGACTAAATTTGTTCTTCAAAGACAGAAATGGCACACTCTTGCCTTTTATTGGAGTGGTGGAACTTTGAGTGTCTTTACTAACCGTGAGTGGTGGTTGAAAAGAAGTTATCCTGGACATTGATAATGAGGAGTTTTTTTAGATATTTCAAATGGATTTTGCAGTCCGTTCCACCTCTTCAAATATTTAAGGCAAGGCCAGATATAGGAACCTGTTTAATTTCGAGTACAAATATTATTTTTGCCTTGGATTTCTTCAGACCCGATGGGCCTCTAAAATAAGCAATTGAACCGTATAATTAAGTTGATACATTGAAACAAATTAAAACTTTTCTGGAAAAAATGAAACACTGGAGGAAAAGGTATTCAAAGGAGGTTAAAAGTTTGCAAAAGGGAGGCAAATTCAAACTTATTCAACATATTTACAAACTGAGCCAACTTTTTAGTCAACTCATTTGACTCGCTGTCTTCACAACTCACCACAACTCATTGACGTGGTGTGATCCGACTCAACTCAACTCACCTGTCTAATTTTTTTGACTCAACTCAACTCAGAGTCGAATGAGTCAGAATTTGAGTTAAACTCCGAATCCGACTCGCGAGTCACACAACTCCGCTCTAAAGACATAATTTTAGGTCTTGAGGTCGAGTCACATAACCTGGTACAGTTCCTTGACATGATATGATTTGAACTAAAAAAGGAAGAATGAGCAAACAAAGATCAGACATAAAGTACAGCAAGTTGCGCTGTTCTACGCTTTTTCGTTTTTTGCGTTATTGACAGAAAACCAGGAGGAAATTTCATCCCCTAGTGGGACGCGTGTTAAGCAGCATTTTCGTAAAGAAAATGGTTTTTCATCATTATCAGTTGACTTTGTTATAATCGGCAAAAATAGCACGCATCACATGAGGGTCAAGTGATGTGATCCAGCACGTCTTGAGCCAGGAATGATATTAACCCCGTAACGTTACATTCCGGTGAATCCTGGCGCGAAATGTTCAAAGAATACAGCCTAAAAACGACAGAACTGTGAAAGTTAGGCAAATATTCGGTAAGAGTTCAACGCGGCAGGGCTAGATCAAGATAGTTGAAGTGATTGACCCCATCGCAGTGGCTGCTCCCGCTCCCGCTCGTTATTGCTAACATTAAACGGAAAATAACCTAGAAATGAGTGCTTTTGAAACTGAATAGTTTACATAACCCATGATTTTAAATGACTGATCGCAGCATGGGTCTACTGTGGATATGAAATAAGTAAACAGCCTAATATTAACAGATAGCTAGCCATATTAAATCATTAAAAGTCAGTTGTGAAAATTTATAAAATATCAGTCATGTGATCACACATATTACGAAGCTTGTGTTGAGTCGACCAAACTCTGACTCATAGCTTGGAGGCTGACTCTGATTCTGACTCGACTTAACTGGTCAAGCCGTTGAGTCGACTCTAACACAACCCAAATCTGGAAGTGAGTAACTATGACTCAACTATGACTCAAGGAAAATTTCAGTCGACTCAGAGTCGACCCAAATTATGAGTAGCGACTCAACAAGTCTGCTTTCAATACACCCACCGATAAATTGTCCAAAATGGAAACGAAGTACCCGAGGGCGCTGACAGGCATGTCGCTGGCACGCATGGGCGCCGAAAGCGGGGGGAGGATGGGGGGACGCGTCCCTCTGTTGGCCACAGGGGGACGTCCCAAAAAAAATAGTCCATCGTCATCAATGCTGCCAGGTACCGAACCTGCTCAAAATTCACCTTCCCCGGCCAGTACCAGCCCGGGTCCATCCCCCTCCCCTGTAAAGATTATGTGGCGGCGCCCCTGCTGGCACCAGAAGCAGTCAGATGATGCTATATTATGGGAAACTTTACTATAACTCTTCATTCGCCGATCCGGTACAGACCGCGGTTAAGAGAACGGTCCCAATCGGCTGTGATCGCAAGAACATGTTTTGAATTTCCGTCACGACAGCGAGTGCTTTAGACAAAAATATCATCGACCCGTCCACATAACTTCGAGCTGTTTGAACGATACCCTTGAGATCTGAAAGTCATTCACTGATTTATTTTCAGGCGCGCGGCCAATGGGGAATTTCTTATTGAAAATAACGAATTTCGCCTTATTCCTGCTAGAAAATGGCTAATAAGCCCTATATGCCCCAGATTATTTCTATTTTCTTCGCTCAGGGTAGAACATTTTCACATCGGCGTAGCATCATGAGCTGATCAGGTCCTATGCTATAATAAACTAGTTGATTTGCGCCACAAGTAGACATAAATACAAATGAAAAATTATTGGCAAAAATACATTATTGTTAGTGCCCAACGTGAAAGTCATTAATTTCTATTATTTTCCTAATATATTACAGCATATTTAAAGTTTGAGACCAGTCACTGAAGCAAGCCACAAGTGCTTACAATCCCCAGTAACAAGTCAGGTTGCCACCAGAAACACCAGTTCGGAGGTTCAGCCAAGATCCAGGGAAGAGACTCTGCTCAGCGGGCCGTAAACATTATGTCACGTTGCCACGGCTATTAATGGTACCATCGTGCCACGCGACCAGCCGGGGAGGGCGAGGTGGACACGGCGTGAATTCTGACCTTTTTCTTGACGAAAGGTATGCAGGTTCTCGGACGGTAAACACCGATCAAGTGGTCTCTCGACATGCTCTATCATACGACTATTAGTTCAAATCCGATAATGAAGGTGTCACAATGTTTTGAAGTGTAAATATTCGACAAATACTCTACCATACAATGCCATTATGGCGATAGTATTGTAACCCTTGCCCCGGTGGCGGGTACGAGCCACCTTCGCCCTGGTGGGGGGGCTAAAAAAGACCCACACGATCTCTCAAGAACTAAGATAGCTAGAAAAAGCGCAAAACGGCAATCGGAAGCTCTTCAAAAATGATATCGAAAATTATTTAGTCATTTTTCTCGTCAGGTCAATATCAAGATCACCAGAGGTCAAAATAGGTCAAAATCGCTAATATGAGGTGTACGAAGAAAACCTCATATCTCAGAAACTATGATAGCTAGAAATATTTAACACCACTCGAAAGCTCTTGAGTTGCTCTTTCATCACAGTGGCAATGATTTTTAGGTCACGTCAAAGCCTAGGGAGCTACAGGTCACTGAATATTGGGAATGTTCTTGGGAATGTCCATAGCCACCCATGCATAAGGGCGTTTCCTTTTTCGCTAATAACTTCCAAACCAAGCAAGATGCAGCCATAGTTGATGCACCATTGCAATCCTCTCCGCCAATACAAATCGAATGATATATAATATTGCTATGCCAGGTCAAACTTAAAGTTTAACCTGACCCAGGTCAACGGTCTGACCCAACTTGACCTGGTATAGTCATGATGTATATCATTTGACTTGCAGTGACTATACAAACACTTCGGTGACAAAATAAATTTTTAAAATAAAATTATTTGTTTATTCAAAATTTATAGAGTAAAACACCAAAAATGTTTATTTGATCTAAAATGACCTTTCAAAGGTCATAAGTCAATTTTTTGTGCTCAATTTTAGAAATGGGCAAAGAGCAAGTCGTAACCGATGTTTGAAGTTGATTCCAGCCATACTTACTGAGAAAAGCTCATTTCGTGATTTTTCCCATGTATTTGCAATGGGGAGGTACACTCTGCACTAAGGAAAACAAATCCCGGAACATATGTGGCTCCTGGTGGGCCCAATATGTGGAATGAGTTTCAAGTTGATCAATTAACCCTCCCTTTAGTTATGCAGTCCTAAGCATTTTTTGGGTGCGGTCACTTCACCTGACCTGGTGACCTGACCTGATACGACCTTGTGCTAAACTTTTCAGGAAAGATGTAAAAATTATGAAGGAACAGCTAGACTAAGTTTGGCGGCGCTGCGCGCCGCCGTTTTTTGTCACTTCGGAAAACCCCTAGGGGGTCTAAGAAGACCCCCGGGCGAAGGTTAAAATGGATTCTCACAAAACCGGGACGGCGTGTTCTGCCCTATCTAATGATAACGACATCTGACGACGCAGCCCAATTAAGTTGCTTCTATCAAATGCTCACCCAGTGAGTAGTCACGGTGCTAAACATCGAGATAAATGCCGGTTGCAGATTGACTGAGCTAAGTCGATCTATGTAGGTATCTGTGTTTTGCATGGGAGAATGGTAAAACATCTCGGCATTCGTCATCGGATATGAGAGTAGGTACCACATCCAGAACCAACTTGAGCCCCAGCCTGACTGGAGTCCAAGCACGAGGACAGAACGATCATCTACAAGAAGCATGGAGGACAAGGCCACACAACACATTTTCCAGGGTATCACTGGTACCGTAGGTACCGCTGGACTCACCTCGCCATGCACCTCCAGTCTTCCCTCCGGCGTACACTCCGGCAGAAAGTACAGTCTCAGACACGCCAGCCTCTCATTGCTTGTACTGTCCTCAAACACCAACTGCAGCTCCCCAATGCACACATCTTTCTTGGAAGTCCATAACTGCACAAAAAAGAACTCGCCCAGCGCCAGCACACGGCGCCGGCCGGCGCAGGCGAAGCTGAAGGCTTTGTAGAAGGCGTAGCTGCCGTGATGGCCGCAGGGCTGCCCCACCATCTGCCGACAGAACAAGACGTCTTCTCATCGCAGCTGGCTGAAATCAACGGCCAGATGTACAATCTCTCTCATAAGTATCGTACCGTCGCCCAATCGGTCCGTGGTTTGGGGAGTCCCATTCCTAGTCAACATCCTTGGGACATTGGGGCATCCGAGTGATGATGATGATGATGATGATGACGGAGCATGAGACTCTTCATTTCTCATCATCATCATTTGGGGTTTAGGGCATCCGAGTGATCATGATGATGATGATGGAGCATGGGACTCTCCATTCCTCATCATCCTCATTGCTGCTTTAGGACATTCTAGTGACCATGATGATGATAATGACGGGGCAGGGGAATCCCCAACCGTCAAGACTGGACGATGGTACGATATCTATGAGGAGCGATAGTCCTGAGAGACTGTACACTCGATTCCACGCCGCGAGTGTACATTCTATGATATTGAGCAAATAATTATCGTTCTCTTCTCGTTCACTTTTGATAGATACCGCAGTGCGGCAGCATGATTATAAGATCGTAAGTTGTGGCTGGGCGGATCTCCTCTAACTCGACGGAAAATGGAGCAGAATAAGTGAACAAAAATTCGGATACAGCTTCCCTTCAGAATCATGAATCAGCAATAAGTATAAAACCAGCCTCACGATGATCGACCTCGAGCGATCAAGGGTCATTGTTAAAAAATCCAAGTAATATATACATCCAGGAGGCATAAACTGATTATTTGTTGTCAAAGCAGTCTCTGAACCCCGACCGTTTACTAGTTGGGAGTCAGGGAAGCCCTACATAGCGATTTAATTTTGCAAATAGCGCCAGGGGCCACGTTTTGGCCGGGATGTCGGGGGAGGGGGAACGTTCCAGCCAGAGTCGTAGATATCGCCGGCTCTCACAGGGCCGTGCGAGGGAATATTGGCAATGCAAACAGACTTCTGATAATGCAAAATATTGTATTGAGAATGCACCTGTCTCCCCAAAAGCACACATAGCTACGCCCCGGGACTATGGCAGTAATTTGATTTTGATACAACTGGTGATCGAATTTGTGTGCCACTACAGTAAGTTGATTTTGGGACCGGTACAGTGATTTGATTTTGATACGGCTACAGTAACTTGATATTGATACAACAGAGCAGTTTGATTTTGCACACTAAAAATGACTAAAGACACCTAATGAAAAACCGAAAAGGTTAGGACTTTAAACCGCGCCCCAACGGGGGTCCGGCGCCACCTTCGCCCCACGGGGGAGGGGCCATCGATGACCTGCCCTCTAACTCCGAAAATATGGGGGTTGGCGCAAATCTGCAAGGTGCATTAGAAAGCTCGCATGAATTCAGTAAGGAAATTTCTTCGCATGTTTAAGCACACAGGTCAATGGTTTGACCACCAGAGGTCAAGTTAGGTCACGATAGGCTATTTGCACTCAAATATGCAATGCTTAAGAAAACTGGACATAACTCTTATGCCATTAAAACTATTGAGATCTGGTAAAGTATATCCAGACTTTTTTCGCATGTTGAACGTAATGACCTCCCGCCAGTGGTTTGACCTCCAGAGGTCACCTCGTGACCTAGTATGACCTGAGGTCACAAGGTCAGAAAGTGACCTTGCCGTATATCAAATGAAAGCCAGTGACGAGACATATACGATGACGTTTATGTAAGCGCTCTGGCTTAATTAGGTCAAAAGTTATTGTCAAAATACTGTTTTTGACCCCTGGTGACCTTGGAAAGGTCAAAAGGAAATATGGCCCCTGGGATCCGTGAAAGGGTGCCCAAGAACGCTTTTCTGAGCAAGCTGAGGATTTGAAATCGTTTTTGTGACTTTTAGATAACAAGACAGCTTTTTCCCATGCTTTTTCAAAGGGAGAGGTCACCTCGTGACCTGGCCACAGGTCACGAAATCGAAAAATCCCGGATATACACCTTGTAGACGCTGAAGGGGTCATGAAGAGTGGGAAGTTTCAAATTTATCGACTAAGAAATGTAGCTCTAATGTAGCTCTTATAGAGCTCAAAAGTTGAAGTGAGGTGACCTTGGTTGACCTCACCTGGTGACCAGACCTTGGGTGATTTCAGGGATGGTGGGAAATGATAGGGTGAGAGAAAGAGCTCTCAACCGCGGTGCTTTGTCTCGTCGTTTTTCTGCTATCACGAAAACAACCTTAACACGCGCATTGACGGGGGCGGGTACCCGCCCCCTCGGGTTTTTCGGAGATAGCAGAAAAACGGCGGCGCGTAGCGCCGCCGTACTTGGTATACCTTTTCCCTCATCATTTCTACAACTTCTGTGAAAATTTTAAGGTTAGGTCATCTCAGGTCAGGTCACCATTACAGGTCAAGTGACCCGACCTCAAAAAAAGTTTAAGATAGCATAAGTCGGAGCAGGGTGAACTTATCCGATTGAAACTCATATCACATAATGGCCCCACCGAGTTCTCTAAAATATGTTCCGGTATTTTTGATATCGATGACCTAAGGTCAGGTACGAGGCATGACCTCTCCATTGGAAATACATTGGAAAAATGGTTTTTACGGAATAACTCAGTAACGGATGGTGATAGAGCATTTATTTTAGCTGCATTAGACTCGCCTGGGCTTTGCGGTTCTAATGATATGCATTTTATATAATTTGACCCTGACCTGACCTCAGGTCAGGTCAAATCCTTGATTTGACCTAGCAAGGTCACCTTATATATCATTCGATTCGGCTTGCTAAGAGGATTCATATAGTTCAAGTCGTTTTGCTCTATCTTTACTTGTTCAGATTTAATGGCCGAAAAACTGAATTTACATGTTATCCCTATGACGGGCATGTTTTGACCTCTCGTGACCTTAAATGTGACCTGACAAAAAAATGGTTCAAATGTTTTCGATGGAGAAGTGGATGGGCAGCCCAACGCCGTTTACCGTTTTTCGCTACCTACCGTGGTTCTCGAGATCTTAGGGGGCGGGTACCCGCCCCCCGTCAATGCGAAGGTGGCTCAGACCCCCGTCAATGCGCGTGTTAAGGGGGCATGAATGGCCCCGGTGGGGCGAGGGCTAAAATCGCTTCTCATTTCACCACGAATCGAATAATTCTGAGCCAGTCTGTAAGGGTTTCCGATATCTCCAAAACTGACGCGGCACAAGCAGTCCGAAGAGGAACAGTTTTCCGGCCATTTGTAGCAAAGTCTCCATATAAAACCCCATTCGATGATAGAGTAACACCACTCTGACCAGTGCCGGACCTAGGACAACATTTCGGGGAGCTAGGGGGCTCGAGCCTTCCCCGCCATTGCCTCGGAACAGCCTCCTCCTATGCATTAATCCAAGGCACCTGATATTTTGGGGGGGCAGCCCCATTCTTTCCGCCACTGACTCCCACTATCGTTGGTGGCATACATCTGAGCGTCGACTGCGCTGGAGGCGCTAGTACGATCCCAACACCGAGAGAGACCTGACCCGGACAGTCGCCACGGAATTTCACCCGGGAGGGCGGATCCCGGACGGGTGGTGGCCAGGGGTGGAGGTGGAATCTTGAGTTGGGGAGGGGCGTCTCCTCCCCCGCCCGCTTTCGACGACCAAGAATATGACCAACAGGCTCTTCTTCTTCCTATGTGAAACATATAGGCATACTGCAGTCTAACCAATAGTTTCATTGTTTGACAACAAGAAAAATCACTGTTCCAGCCTGTTGTTCGGTACCAGTGCTTATGCAAAGACCTGGAGAAGACCTGGAGACGGGGGAGGGGGTCTAGCGCAGTCGGTTGGCGCACGCGCTCGGCTCGGCCTATGATATTGCATATGTGCCGGGTGTCGTGGGTTCGAGCTTACCCAGAGGCAGGATTTGGCACTCTGCCCTGGCTCAAGCCTAGTTCATTTCCCCCTTTCCCCTCCGACGTCATTCGACCTCAGTAGTTGGTGCACCGTTACACCTTTAAAAATACAAGGCCTGGGATCGATTCTCCTGGGGTGCTACGGTGAGGTTTGTCCGACACAGATCGGCGGGTGGGTGACCTATTTAGAGCACAGCTCAGGAACGCACCCCCACTCGTTGGAAGCCGTAGGGGAGTACGATATGATCACTCCTGGAGCGCATCCCCTGGTCATATGGCTGGCGCCCGTTATGTTTGCGATGCAGAAGCTGCAGCGGCCGCACAGGTTACAGCGACGAAACCGTAGTGTTTCCAGCAGTTATGTTCGTTGGCTGCCCTGATTTACGTAACATGCCCGCTGAATGCTGTCATCACTGAAACCGCACTCCAAACCGGTATTGTCGTGTATGTACCACAAGCTCAACAGGTATAGGCTATGCTCTCTCTTGTGAAGTTTTTGAGGCTGCTGAAAATGCACTACGGTGGCAATTATGGTACTTCGTTAAGGACGTTTTGCCACTAAGCCTCCGTAGTTGAGGTGTGTGGGACTGGCGCACGCCCAGACCCGAAATCCTGGACACCCTTCAACCTGGAAATATTGACAGGGCTTTGCTCTTGATGAAATCGACGGAATAACTGTTCGATCCCGCCGGATACCACTATTCAAAAATTAGCAATGAATATTGATGGACATTCATTCTAGCAATGGATATCCCGCGCACCGGCTGTTGGTGAGCGGTTCCTTACACCTTCTGCCAGATTCGGGGGACCGGGAAAATGCTCCGAAAACCCTTCAATTTTTGTCGATTGTCTTTAAAAAATGTTTTTCACGATGTTGGGCCCCCTTGCCCCCCCCCCACCGTCGGTCCGGATCCGACCGCACTTACGTCATCCTCACGCTGCTTCCCTGTTTGGATGTTGTAGGCATTTCATGACGGCCTGTTTGTATTCGGCCAGTTTTTTTCCACCCCACCTGTGTTTAAGTACCTGCTTGTGAAAGTTTTCAGGCCCTGAGCGATAGTGTCGAAAAGACGAGCATGACTTCGTATGGATACTGGTGTCAGTAATTGGACGACCAAAAAACAATTAAAAAAAGCCGCTTGCTCTAGCTGAAGTTCTGTTTACACGTGATGGCATTAATTCCCACACCCAGACGAAGCCCGCCAGCATGCACGTTACCAGAGCTGACTTTCGGGCAAGCTGGAACATTTGGATAGCTGTTGTTTCTTCTGCACTCAACGCTCATCTTTTTAGACGATCAAATCTAGTATTGCCTTTAACCCCCACCTGTCTCGTTACTGGACGCGCGCTTGGCGCGTTTGACAGACAAATCAAGCGCGCGTCCAGCACCGTGGTGAATGGGGTTTAAAGACAACATTCGATTCGGTAGTTTAAGAAGACGGAAGTTGAGTTCAAGAGAAAACAACAAATATGTGTGCTGTAGTCCAATCTTCCAGATTATTCCCCACAAAAGTCCACCCTGGCACCGTACATGCTGAGTAGCCCTGGGCTGGGCAGTACTTCCGCTTGCGTAAACGCAGCTTGTGCAGAGCAACATTAGTGACGAGGTTCAGCCTCACCGCTCTCCTTAAAACTCTCAGATAGAACAAGATGCATCTTCAACAATTTATCTTAGTTTACCGTTTCCTGCATTTAGCCAGTGGGACACTTAAATCAGGGCAGCAAATGAAAATTTTGGCCCAAAAAATGTCCTGCGCCGTTTCGTCCTCGCAACCCATTTGGCCACTCTGTACCCCGCTTGTCGTCGTAAAAAGGGCCCACGATCCGTCTGACATGGTGACGCGCTCCAGGCGTGAAGGGTACTGTACCCGGCCAAAACATGTAACGAGAGAGGTGCATTCCTGAGCCCTGGTCAAAACGGATCCGTCACCAGGCGATCTATCAAAGGTGCAGACTGAGAGCCGTAGGATTAAGAGAATCGACCCCAAGAATTGTCCGTGTTCTTCTACCACAGCATAGGTATTACAAAGCAAGTCCGAGCCTAAAGCTCTCCCAACTAAGAAACCCAGTCGGTCATTAATTCCGTCATAAAAACATGGCATTATTGATGACATTGCATTATACCTATCCATTATCACATACCTACGTTTAGACATCGATTTGTCATTTCAAATATAGAACCCTTTCGATCCAGGAATTTCAAAGCATTCCCATAACCATAGATTTGGGGCCCCTTGGCTTCAAAGCATCAACATCCAGCTCCAGCTTTTCCAGCAAACTTGACACTGAAACGTTTCCGATTGGCTACTACAACCGCGAAACCCAATCGCAAATTGTACAAACCGGAAGCAATATTAGCCGGCAATGCATTGAACGAACCAGGAGCTATACAAAAGAATAAATATAGACCACAGGTACTCCAAACAATTGTCTAGGTCGCTATATAGGCTGTCACCTGAAATAAAGATGTTGATGTTCAAGTATGTAATTGTTCTTTCGGGCGGGTCTGGTGTTACTTTCTTGCCCAATGGGGTGTATGTAAAGACCACCTACCAAGTCACACGAAACGGCCCATTTTCAGACATTTTGCGCTTTATCAGTCTTTAAACTATTCAAATGAGACCTCAACGATTCAAAGCTTGGAAAAATGAGAGCCGTTTTCAAAATTTCAATCTTTTTAATTTGTTAGGAGTCTAAGAGAGACATGTGACCGTGGAAGTCGGCGCGCTCTTCAAATCCAAAACTGATTACAAACCAGCATGAGATAAGTGATGGTGACCAGGAGCGTCCACGCCGGTCCAAAATGGGGGGGGGCTGTCATCCTCGTTCCCTACTTTCAAAGCCGACGGGAATGGGGGGGGCGGTGAGGGGGAGCCGTGCGAAGCCATCTCAGCGCACGGGTACGCTCAGTGCACCCTACGCTGTCGCGGTGTTTTCGCGAGTGTTTCTTTCGTATCGGTGCGCCTCTCGCACGAGCCCAGGCGTTTACCCGCCCATTGCAGCGCGCCAGGGCAATGACCTGTGCACCGCCAGCCCCTACTGCAGCCCAGGTAGACAGGCGCGCATCATTCCACGGCAGCACCAAGCTACAGAAGAAACGTTAAACTGGACCCGCCACGTGGTGGGATGCCCAAGACAAACGCCAAAGATTTCATAACAAACATCGTCCTAAAGCACAGGAGCGCTTGCGGAAATCGGTGAGATTCATCGCATAGTCGGATCCAGGACTGCGGATCGGGGGAGCACCTTCGGGTGGGTGCCATCCAGACCGGGGGGCGCCATCCAGACCAGGAGGCCTCAACTTTTGACCGGCAAAACCTATCAAGTGGGCGCAAAATCCTATCGGTGGGCGCCGATTTTCGTATCCTGGGGGCGAGGGGTGGGAAACGACATTTCAAAGGGCAGCATCGACCTTCAAGGGGGCGCCGTGACTATTTCAGGCGGCGCCGAGGGTCGATCCGAGGGGCACGTGCCCCCCTATATCCGCGCATGATCCATCGACATTAATGGCTAAGGCCGCCTCGACTGCCTGTGTCATTTTGCACTTATAATAAGTGAGATCAATATAAGCCATTTGTTATTAGTCCAAACCCAGCGCCTTCATGAAATTGACTGCACATAATTATGTTCACCCTTGGTCACCATTACCACTGGGGGACACTTGAAAATTTCACCAGAGTTCGATAACGATGGTTCGATGGTGCTGAAAACGGTGAATTCGATAACGGTAGCCCGATAATGAAATCGGTGACTTTCATAAGGCAATAACGACGACTCTCTTTCGGAGTTTAGTCTAGAGCACAATAAACACTCTTATCATGCTGGATATAGCTTCTAAATAGCTTTAATAATAATTGTTTCATACAAAGCAGTGTTATCCCGGGGTTTATGCAAAAAGGAGTCTTAAATAAAAAAGTTAAAGCCAAATAGAGATTAGGCAATGTAATTGTACTGCACGCAAAACAAACAGAACAACTACAAGGCAATTAGACAAAGATATCCACCTAGTGTGGGAAAGACACTAGTTCCCAGCCGCCGACTTCTCGTCAGACGGCCGTGAATCGATCTTACGGACCACCCTGATGTGGAACCTACGGCGTAACGAGACAGGCTCAGCTGAAACAGCCAGCCAACAAACCCGAGAACTTCTCTTCGCTCTTCTCAATCGGTTACCTCCTGGCAAGGGAAGTAGGGGAACAGCCGCAGCGCGCTGGGCCTCCACGCCGCTGTCCCGGGTTCAAATCCCGAGCGGGAATACTGAAAAATGGCTTCCTGATCACCAGTATCCCCTCGACAGATTGAGAGTTGGGGACACCATAGTGCCCGAAAACGCCTCAGTGCGTCTGTGGGGTGTATGTAATGCATACAATACAATAGCGGTTTCGCCTTTTAATGTTTTTTTTCTAAGCAGTTTTTCGAGTTGCCCTATTCTCAATCTGCTTTCACGTGAAAGATGATGCAGAATGGTACCAAGGGTAACCAAATTCGACCAGTTTCCATTGTATCTCCACAATCGCTATTAAGAAATGAAATCATTAAAACTTTCTTATCACATTCATACACAAGTGTGAACATGCATCTCCATATATATATATATATATATATATATATATATATATATATATATATATATATATATATATATATATATATATAGAACTCAGTTGCCCTTTAGAACTATTAACTTCAGAAATTCTTTTTGCCGAGTACAACTAAGTTATATAATCAACTACCAGCGGGGATTAAGGCTTGTAACTCTCAAGCAATGTTCAAGAAAGGTGTGACAGAGCTACTAGGGATAAACAAACCTCCAAAATACTACTCTTACGGATCCAAACTACAAAACTCACTACTAACCCATTTCCGAATAGGAATGTCTCAGCTAAACAGTCACCTATATTCAGTCCAAAAGTGTGCAGTACCGTCATGCGAATGTGGATATCGTTGCGAAGATATTAAACATTTCTTTCTTGGCTGTCCAAAGTACTTAAATCAGAGAACACACCTATCGAACAGAATATCAGAAATACTAAACACAAACTTTGCTTATCTTAACAATGCTAAAAAACTAGATATACTACTGAGGGCAGTGGCGGATCCAGGGGGGCAAAAAGGCAATTTCCCCCAAACGGAAAAGCTCGGGCAAAACTATGTTTTTGCCCCCAAAGCGATCGACCTTCTTTTTCCCCCGACTCCTTTTTAGCTTGTAAGCAAGATTTTGGTGCTTCAACTCTCAACTTCAAACAGAATTAGTGAAGTTCAGTGTAAATATTGAGGCTTGGATAGGATAATAAGTATGTTGAGCCCATATTTTTCACCCCGTGGCGTTTTTTTTGCCTTTTGTCTCCAGTTCCGAAAATCCTATGGAAAAGGCATATTGTAGGGCAATTTTTCGCTGCGTGACTTTTTTTGCTTTTCGACTTTGGTTTGCCCCTCCCAAACAAACCCGCTAGATCCGCCACTGACTGAGGGGACATTCTCTAACTAGTAAGCAGGAGTATGCAGTAGCTCAAGAAACATTTAAATTTATAATCTCAACAGAGAGGTTTCAATCCTGACCTAGTAGCTAAGTAAATATTTCACCATTAAAATTATTTCATGCCCTGGCGTCTCACGGGGTGGTGACACACACACACATGGAGGAGCTGACGATCCAGGCGGTGTTATACTGTGCGTTGATGTTGACTCGAGAGGCGCCTTGATTTAAGCATATTTGTGCTTTTGCGCCAATCGAAGTGTTCAATTTATGTTTTGTCTTGTTTTTTGATGAAATACATGATGATGATGATAAATATTTTCATTTCTAAGGAGCACCAACATGCATAAGCCTTTCAGCAAACAGCATAAGAACTGTTTTCCATACTCTGCCTGAAACCGCCATTCAGCAAATACCATGTTAAGTGTTTTCCATACCCTGCCTGGAACCGCCAGTCATGTTTCACCGTGTTACATCACGCCCCCATGAGCTCCCGGGCGCCTTAAAACGAGTGACTGAATAGGTACTCCGGCGCGGGCAGAGCGCCGAGCGCAGAGACAGAGCGCGAGCGGAGGAGCCCGGGTCGGCGCGCTCTCAGTCATTGATCGTTACACTGCTGGAGATGTCAAAAACATCGCGGCACACTGTCCCAACAGCGACCGGGCGGTCAGCTGCGGATCCAACACACCGATCGCACCTCGGCCTTTTTCAACCGCGGCGAAATGCACGGCTCTTCAGCAGAGTCGATTCAATCGTGTCGAGCTACTTCGTATAGTTTGCGGCCCGTATATTTTTCCCTGCCAGCAAACTCCACGCGGCGAATGTGCTTTCACCGACCGCTTCTAACGTACCTAGCACATGTTTCCGGCCTTCAGGACCATCATTCTCGAGGAACGTTTTTCCAGTGCCAAGATAAAATTACACCCCGAATAAGGGTGGAGGAAGCCGTCATTTGTGTTAAACCCAAATGTATAAGGTGCACTTCCGTCTGCGGGGCAGTTCCTGGGAAGTCATCCCAGAGATGCAGCTTAGGGCAGGCTCCGTATCCAATCTTCATAGCATTGATTAGCAGGAGATACAGGTTAGGGCAGGCTCCGTATTCAAACTTCATAGCATTGACCAGCCGGGGATGCAGGTTAGGGCAGGCTCCGTATTCAAACTTCATAACACTGACCAGCCGGAGATGCAGGTTAGGGCAGGCTCCGTATTCAAACTTCATAACACTGACCAGCTGGAGATGTAGGTTAGGGCAGGCTCCGTATGCAAACTTCATATCATTGACCAGCCGGGGATGCAGGTTAGGGCAGGCTCCGTATTCAAATATGATATTGACCAGCCGGTAACACTATGGAGTTGGAGCATAATCCGTTTCCCAACTAAATAAACATGACTAAGTCGATATATTTTCATACTTTGCTGCAACATAACTAAATATTAAAGCAAAGCTCGCACATTTTAGTGTTAAATAAGGTTGTATAACCATTCGTGTACTGTTTAACAACCCGATATATAGTTATACTTTACGTGAATAGACGACACTGACCTGCCCGGAATCTGGATGACCTTGTTTCCATGTATTGATAGCCGAAAACTCGATTCCACGATGCATTTACCATGCATGCATGAGCAGTTTCAGCACGCTCATTTTACGCACCGGGAGCCCTCATTTATACGGAGCAAGTGTGAAAAGACTATCTGGCGAAGCCAGCCAGTGATATGGCGTATCACATCGCTTCCGATGGCATATCACTTCTGATATGATAAGGCTTAGGTGCAGTTACTAAACAGAAATTACTGCCTGAGTTACCAAACCGGAGCCACACTCTACACCTATCGTCCCGTGTCAGACTTCACCCGCTCATCGTACTTCAAAACCATACATTCTCAAAGATAAGATCAAAAGACGTGTTGCTTCCTTTACAGTGAACACCCCAGAGTGCGTCCACAGGAGCAGGAACACCCACTGATTTATCCTTGGTGAGAGCTGGCAAATCCCGAACGGGTTCCCGACAGAAAAGATATTCCAAACACTCATGATATGGCCCAAAAAATATGGTTGCATGTTTTCCCTCAAATTTCCCTGGCCCTCTCCGTTAGCTTGGAATCATCTGCCTTGGGCCTGCGCCTTTACCGACCAATTTTCGCAACTTCTTTCTCACTTAACATGTTTGTAAAAAGACTTTTTTCGTAAACTTCGGTATAATTTCCACACGTATTCCGCCATTATCATTTCACGATTTCAGAAAGTCACCCGAGAGGATACCTAAATGTTTCGTTTGTTTTAACTTGACAATGTGCCCATTTGCGGTCGAAGGCGGACTATCGCAGAGTTGTATGGGACTCAGCTGCTGTGACGTACACCGATCCACTGAGCCGGAGGGAGTACAAGTTCTCAATATGGCTCAACTCACACAGTAGCCAGCGATCACCGTCACTGACCTAAGCAAACTGGCGACGACGCGGCCACTCCGAGCGTCGACGGTTTGGTGGAACTGGCCCAGTCCAGAGTCCGGCGAAACGAGTCAAAGGACAAATCATACATCGCTTGAAAACTGAAAACAAGGTGATTCTAAAAACATACACATTTATATGTGCTCATCGAGGTGTTTTTCAGTTTCCGTTGTTCTATGTTTTAACTTTGACCAGTGATTCAGAATACTTTTGGGTACCCCGACGATGAGTTGTGGCATATCAAATACAAGCTCACGGTTCGGGGAGTATAAGTATTGAACAGAACTCACGCGTCTCATAGGAATTCCTCGCCACATCCGTTTCAGTGCGGCGTTTCAACACTGTCGTTTAGGCGTGACTCCCGTGCTATTTATGGAGCGTTCGCCTCTACATCTGCCATGTGGTAGAGTCCGGGCCAACATGCTTATCTTCCTTACGGTACTCTGCAGACTTGTTTGCTTCAAGTTGGTATTTGCTTTTCGCATCCGTAGAAGGAGCAGAAGATTGAAGCAAATTTTTACGTTTAAAAAATCGAATTTTGTAGTAAAAAAATTTTATAGAATTTTGTAGTAAAAATATTATTATATGAAAAATATCATTTGTTCAGAGGCTGACAAAATGCAAAATATTGGCCTGCTTGCGCATGGATCCTCTGTCCGTGAGTGAGCCTATCAGCAGGTAGGCGAGTTCGAAAACTATTCGCGAAAACACACTTTCAGCAAGGTCTTACCGGAGGGTGGGTGAGTGGCAAAACCCGAGTCACACTTCAAGCTTCGTTGTTTGTTATTTGAGTTTAAGGGCGCGCCAACCAGTATGGTCATATAGCGCCCAACTCTTCAAGCTTCGCTTCGAAACTAAGTCTGATAACTACTAAATAAATTGACCCCAGGGTGCTCTCCTTAAACAGACTGAACCATACATTCTGATATTTCGAAATGATTAATTGGCTTATATTTCGATGACGTTTTCCGTCCGCATGAAAGCAACCGGATTTTGATTGGGAAAAAATTGGCGATCAACTCCGCGAAAATCTAGCCCAAACAGTGATTTAGAAAATGGCTACTTTTCCACTCATATCTGTGTTAGTTTTATCTAAATTGTCCAATCACATTTCAAGTGAAACTTGTTTTAGCATAATGCAATATTCTAGCGTATATCAATTGATCAAAGTATGGCAGTCAGGAAAATTGTCATTAAAAATATATTCCACCTCTGTAAGTAGGGGATTTAATAGGAGGTTTAAAAATGTTTTCATTGGCTCTCATAATAAGGCAGCATTCCTCGGCTTTAAACAAGGGTTCATAAGGTTTTAATTGGCTCTCACAATATTGCTACTATTGAATTTTCCATTCTTAAACTATATTAACAAATAATAATTTTACACTCAGCACCCTACTGAAAAACCAGTTTTCGGACACTGGTAGCGGAGCCCCCGGCTTAAATACGGACCCCCGGCTCCGTATTTCAGAAAGCATTATCTAAAACCAGAAAGAGCGGAGAAGTAAGTGATATACGAACCGCTATCCTGAAACTCAAAATTTTAAGCGGAAAAAGGTATCTTTTTCAATTTTTCGGCCTCACCAGCAAGCAATTTTGACTTCACTTGAAAATTAAATCGATAAGTAGCCATGTTTTTTATTTGGTAAACAGGGGTAGGCCCGGAGAGACTTAAGAACATGCGACTTGTTGATCCTTTTCAGAAAAAAGAAATACATGAAAACGAATTTTGAGCATTCAAAGCCATTTTTATTTAGGCATCACTCTCCACTTTGAGCGAAAACAATTTCCATACCATGGTATGATCTGACATTTTGCTTAGCTTTATTTTGTACTACCAGTCTGCAGTGTTCACCCTTATCGTAATCTTCGGCGGGCAACCCGCCGCACCACCTCCCTCTCCCTCCCTCCCTCCCCCTTCCCCCAAACGCATAGGTCATGGTAGTCAGAAACATAACCCACCGGCGGAGGGTATCCTCCACGGTGTGAGAGGACAAAGGCGCGATGGCTGCGCCGAGACAGGGGAGGGCAGCGGTGCACCTTTGGGGGTCGCTGAGCGACGAGGCATGCCGAGGATAAACTCCGGGACCGGCGCTCCTCCCTACCAAGCGCGCGACCGGCCAGTAACAGCTCCTCCAACTTAAAATGTTACTGACGGCACAAAAATCCTATCGCAAATTATCATAAGACACAGAAAAAAATGAGGTCAAAAATATTTTCCAGTCGTGACGACGCTTTAGTGTTACCTGGGCGCGCCCCTGGCGTCTGGTAAGTGTCGGCCATGTTTTCCATCATTGGATTTCCTACTCTATCGCTCCCTCAGGCCAGGGTCGCAGCGACTCGAGTTGTCATACGTGATGCAGTATTTAGAAGTGTTAAAATGAAGTTGAGGTTTAACAACTGAAAATATAGATGTCTGAAATGCTGTACATTAAGAGTAAGAAAAACACACTGTAGAAAAAGGTCCAAATCGAGGATTCCAACCCTCATAAAAATAGAGTAAGCCTCATCGGTTTTCCTCGTCAGTGTCCAACAGTACTTTCTCAGAGCTAGAGAGCTGATCAGGTATAGGCGAATCCAGGATTTCTCATCGTGTCGGACAGGGCCGGAGAGGCGTCACTTGGACCAAATGGGCGCCACTTGTTTCCGCCGCAATTTATCAGAAGCGCGCCGAATCGCAGCGCGTGGCGCCCCTTTCCGCATCCCGAAAGAGGAAAGTGAGAAAGATACTTTTCAGGGGGAGGGAGTAATGGGATGCGGTGCCGAATACGTTGTCGCGGCAGAGGGTGCGATCCTGTAATCTTTACCACTTCTGGATCCGCCTATGATATAATACGTCGTCAAGGCATAGGAACGTCCCGATCATTGAGGGTCGAGGCGTATTTTGAAGCAGTTCCTTCCCAGCCAACAATGGTAAATATATATAAAGACAATGGTAAAAATAAAAAGGGTCAATGGTAAATATCTTGCAACTTGAGAGGAGGGTCATGTCCCCCTGGCCCCATTGTTCCTACGCCATGATAAGTCGTGAAAAGACAGGGCTAGTTAACCAAAGGTATCTTGTAGTTTCCCTGATTACCTGAAAAATAAATATGTCATCTGATCTCCCACAGTCGTATAGATCAAATGGCGCCTGATGATGTCGGCATTCAGTACTCATCCGATGTAGTCCTTATTTCCCCACGAAAAATCATAGCCCGGCGAAGGCTCTGGGGTATAAAATAGTATCGCATGGCCATTGTTTGGTCACCGACGAACTACGCAACAATTGTTTCATCACCCAACATTCAATGACACAATACATCTATAAATAACAAAACAACCCGATTCAAAGTTGAAAATTGATGCAAAATCCTTCCTTGCCTATATCATCTACTGATACTAATCCGCATATTTCGAATAAAAGCCAGTCAAGCCATTGAAATACCTACGTCCTATAACTGAAAATGAAAAAAAGACAATGTTTCATTAACTGTTAAAAACCAAAATATATTTGTATCTTCATTGAAGTTCATTCGTACCTTGAGGGAACTTAACCAAAATTATTTATTTAACAATGCACCAGACACCTGATCCAGCGCCCCGCCCAAGACTGCAACGATCGATAGGTCGCCCAATCAAGTTCACGAATTAACAAAAAATACATTTCGCAAAGCAGAAATACTTGTAAATTTTAAAAATCAATTTTAACTTTAAAAAGAACATCAGCAGACTGTTTCTAGGCCGTCACGAGTATCTGGATAATCTGCAGTAAAATACCCATAACATTTCACATTGATATCGCGGTGCTGCCGACAGGACAAGGACGCGGTACTCCCTGACAGCGCATTTCAACGGAAAATAGCAATCACGTAAAACTCATTTGTTTAATTATTCCGCGTTCAAATTCAGGAATTAACTTGATTTTATGCTTCCATAGCACTTAAGGAATGAATTACACGTTTTTGCTTACCTGGACACGGCGTTCTGACATTTTTAATCCAATTTTTCAGGCGCGATCCCACTCCACACCTCACAACGAATCTCAATCTTCGCTTCCAGCCGCTGAATTTGTGTGAGGTTAGGACTGAATTATTAGTTTTGACTTTAGACGATAGATGGCAATAAGAAAGTTAAAGATGACAATAAGATATCATATAGCAGTAAGCAGAATATTCTTTCGGATAATTCTTTTGTCTTCATCCACTTTCAAATTCTTTTTCCGAATTTAAAATATATATCGATAAATAAGCACAAACATGGAGTATACCTTTCATTTGTAATTTTTGTCAGCACTGAGTGGAAGCTATCTTTGATAATTTGTACTACTTTTGACTATCATTTGGCGCACTTGCGTCGTGAAACAGCGCCGTCGTCAATGCACCATCGTGAGACACGTGCCAAAGTTAGAACACGATTCGCTGATCCTGGCCGATTATAAAAAGTAATTTTGTACTAGTGTTTAATGCTAAGTCATACTTACTGTATAATGTAATATTGGGTGTAGCACATTGGACGGAGCTGGCTGCTGTTCAGGATCGAGTTATTGAGGGGTTAGGATGTCCAGTTCGTACTTGCAGCTTCCTCTAGCTGCGCTATCTGCCTCATCATCTCACCATGTCATGTACTTCCCAGTGTGCAAAGTATGGCATTTTCGACGAGATCTCGTTGGTGCGAATGCCCTGGGAGACAGGAGCGAGTGTTGCAAATTTTATCAACCTGGTGCGAATTTATGAGACTGATGCGGGGAAGATGACACTAAAAACCAAACATATAATGGCTGAAAGACACAGGAGGGTGCCTTATAAAAAATCCTTAACTAGGTAACTAACTAATAAGAGAGGTAGTATTGAATCATGTGGGTAGGAATGGATGTGTTTTTCTCATTTGTATATGGCAGATTGGTGTGAATTTTGGTGGCTGGCGGTGTTAGAATTTTAGATAGCTGGTGCGGCTCTTCTGGCCAGCTGCCATACTTTGCAGACTAGTATACTTCCTACAATACTTCCATGCAATATATTTACCTTAGCAGTTCGCTGACTTGGATCTGCCTAATAGATAGGAGGAGACAGATCTTTATTTGATGTAGGGAAGTAGCGTTTCATGTAATCTTCCATGAAAGAGGTAAGGAAGTGAAGTAGAAGATAGAAATAAAAGGAAAATAAGAACTATGATTAGTGAAATACAGCTGTCCACTTTGGTTGTAAATTAGAAATTTAAGGAATTTATTGAGAAGTCCTTCCTAATGACTTGAGGTAGAAGAGGCTGAAAGCACAGGCAAAATACATATTTTTATTTTGATCATTAGCCAGTCTGCAGAACATGGCATGCAAATCAACAAGGTAGTTTGAAGTGGAGCAGCTCAAACCCTGCTGCAAATGAGGCAGACATTTTGTAACTAGGTCTGAATTTCCTCTCAACTGGGGCAAAACTTGTTCTCAACAGGAAATTTTAATCTCCATGTTCTTGTCCCATGTTTCAATTTTAATTATAATTTTGAAGTAGAAAATATTTCTAAAAATGAATAACTGTAGAAATTCTTATGATCACAAGCCATTTCATTGAAAATGCTAAATATTCAGATGATATATGTCAAACTGGGTCATGCTTATTTTAAGACTATATTTTTTTGTTCATGAACAAATCAGAGTGAAATCCAAGTGTAAAATTAATGCTTAATCACTTCTAAGTCCCTGGCAACAACATCAGACTTTGGTGATGTGATGTAACTTTGTAAAATCCTGCAGATATGGGAGAAGCTCTGCTCTTTCAGGATGCTTTAAAAACTAAGAGTTTGAAATTATCAAAAGTGTTGTGCCATGTCTACTTGTCACCACTTCACTCTACTCTGACTTTGGTTGATGGCATGTTGCTGTGGCAGTCAAAGGTGCATATTCTTTTGGCAGATGTCACAAGCTTATCAATTTCCTGCTACTGAGCTCTTGTCAACCATTTTACTGCTGTGTCCTGTCATTGCCACTGTAATGTTTTATGCCTACCTGTCATGCCTGTTCCGCATCTGTGGCTGCCTTGGCATTACTTAGGGTATCTGCACTTTAGGGTGTCCATGGTTGTAGGACCATCTGTGCAGATAGGAAGCTGCAGTCAACTGTATGACATAATGGGAATTATGAAAGCCCATATTTTTCAAAGTATCTGCACTGGAATTTATTTTGCATGGGACTTCTGTGTGCATGGTAGTACTAATGTCCTGTTGGTACCAACCAGTTTAGTATATAGTTCTGATATATATATATATATATATATAGTTTTGATATTCAAATAGCATAATACTAGTGCCCAAGCTCCCTATGCTGAGCCCACTACACCTGTTGCAAAAAGCTGTGATGAGAAAACCACACCGGAACCATATCTATCTGTCTTGATCCCTTGACACAAACCCTATCTTTTATTGGGAGGGTTTCCCTGCGTAATATTTATCCTTGCCAGTGTGGCAACCTCAGCAGTTTGTGCGTCGTTATCCCCAACCTCTTAAAAGTTGGCTGTCTCGTCCCTCCGAGGCTCGTCAATGACCTTCCCCTGTTCGAAGCTATCATGACGTAACCAAACCTTACGGTAAAACTGAGCAACTTTGGTCCATGGGGGCAACTTTGGTCCACCACCAAAAAATGTTAAATTGTTTATGGAAATGTTTTGATGGGGTGCTCTGCCAAAAGTAATAGTGAGAGAGATGGTCCACTATGTGTACTGCATACTGATAAGGAGAGCCATAGTTTTAGTAACCTCAGGAAGCAGCAGGTGTTTTATAGATAAGTGGTTTTATTTTATGATGAAAATCTAAACTTTCTTGGATGATGTATGGGGCATTTCAGGTAAGAGGTATAACCAAATGAACCATGTGAGCATGGTTGACACAGATTGAAGTAAAACATATCAAAAAGTAATCTTGTTCCATTCACAATATTTTGTTCCAGTGGGGATGGTCGATGTTGCAACCATATTCTTACTCAGAAAATTACAACTTTGGTCCACTCATCTACCAAATAAAAAATGGAACAAATGGCAAAAGACAAATCCTGGCTAGCTTTTAGCTTTTTTACAGTCTTCTTTTATCGCTTCCAAATCATATGTTTGTCATTTAATGATATACCGGTGCCTAGTTTAATCATAACAATGATTTTTCCTTCTCCAGGCCCAGGACTCCTATAGACTCCCAGGTTCTACTTTTATGCTAAGATGGCAGGATTCTTGCTAGCTCTCCAACTTTTTGAATTTTATTGTGTGGCTTCAAATTCATTATTTCATCACCTAATAAAACACAAATGCCTAGTCTAGTCCTAACAATGCTGTTTCATTTTTAAGGTCCATAACTCCTATCCCTCAGACTCTGAGGTTTTGATTTAATGCCGCAGTTTTCCAAAACTGATTTGCACTAGGCTGTTGAGTGTAAAATTAATATTGGAAATTAAAGTCGGTGAGTGGATAGTTGAGAATTTTGATGTGGTGAAAGTTGATTAAAACCCTCATTTATAGTTTAGGGAGAACTTTTCATCAAAATTCCCTTACAACCATGCATACTTTTGGTAAGTTCATAAACACCAGAATTATTAAATTGTGCTTGAAAAAGAGCTACCGGAAAAGCGAGCGGAAAATTGATTGAAAATTAGCAAATCAGCTTGCACCAGTGCACTGTGGTCGGAAACGCTGTCGTGGGTGGCCACGAAGCCGTTTTTCGGATTTTGGAATTTAGGGGCTTTATGGCTGCCGATGTGAAGAAAATTGTTCTGAGTGTTCTGAATGACCACTATTATCAAGCTAATTTGGTTGAAAGATGCACTTGTTCCTCATCAAAGTAAAGCGATGATAAAATCCAGAAGTAAGGCACTCGATGCGTCTGCTAGATCCGAGTTTTTAACTTTGAATAATAAACGTCAAAACTGAGTCAGACTAAAAATAATTAATATCAAAATGTTCCTCATAATGTCAGCTTTAAGATGATAAGCGTTATCTGTATATTTTAATTTTGATAAAGGTATATAATCTGCGTTTTAATTACCCCTTTCATAAGTCCACCTTACAAACTAGTTGCTAACTTTGAATAGACAAACAAAAAGTTACGTTTCTGCCAATTAGCTTTTTGTGGAAACATAGGTCAAGTAATTATCCGTCATGGCCTGAAGAGAGCTAAGTGCGCAAATATGCGCAAAATTGTCCATAGTATAATTTGTACCGGGCCGCCCGCCGCCCGGAGACGTCCGCCCGCCCGCCACCGGGCGCCTCCGCGGCTCGCCGCGGCCCGCCGGCCGCCCGCGAGGTGCGGGGGACGCTTATCAGGTGCTTTTCATGTCGTTTTGCTCGCCTTCATGCACATTATCTTCATTGTAAGCTCATAGGTTTTCTTGACATTACCCAGAATCACCCTTGGTCAAGGTCACCCATGCATAAACCATGCTCATATTGCACATGATTCGACATGCTATGATGAGAGGGGTACACTGATAACTACTGTCTTGATCTTCCTCCCGTCTGAATATATGAAAGAAACCCATATTATCGTGCGAACATTCAACGTGACCTTTTGTGAATTCCGGGAACATCAGTTTTAACGAGAGTAGCAAATGGTAAGCAGCTCATAAACTCAATTCACTTAGGGGTTTAGAACCGATTAGACAATTAGTCTGAGAAGAGGCTGGGTATGCCCTTTTGCATGCGGAGCCAGCACACCTGACCAGGTCGTTAGGGGTCGGGTTAGGTCAATTCATTTGCTTAACACGCGCACTAGAGGGGACCTCGGAGGCTCTCTCACCTGTTTCCGAGATGGCGTAAGAATACCTCGTAGAGCTGAAAAACGAAATTTGGCTACATTCGAGAGAATTTAATGGCGCATCGATTGGTGAAGATATCTAAAAAAAAATCGGCCGAAAATTTTGTGACGAATAGGCTTTCAAAGTCAGACCTGCATTTTGAGATTACCACAATCGCGCGGTAGGACCAGTTCGCTTGCATTGGATACCGAGTGGTGACGTCATAACGTCATATAACCGGGATAATATGCCAAGGTCACCTCACAGGAAGGTCTAGGTTAAGGTCGAAGGTCACAGGTCAAGGTCATATCATAATTTTCAAGGTCATTGACCCCAGCGCTTCCGGTCAAATAGCGTTACCCGGTCGGAGGTGTATTATTCTATGAAGTCATAGTTAAGGTACCTGAATGTAAAGGTCAAGGTCGAGGTGAATGATCATTTTTAAAGGTCAATCCTCATTTGCCACCAAACACTGGCAAAAGTGTTAGTCAAAGTGTACATCATCGGCACATCATCATATTGTGACCTCATAGGTAAATGACCTTGGATGACCTTGACCCCAAAATTGCAGAAAAAAACTTTTTGCGACCTTCCCTCAATGACCCTGGTCTGCCTTTAGCTTAGTCCCGTCATTTTCCTGCTTAATAGCGGTATTTCCCGATAGGTCCCCGGCATGGCCAATATTTGACTTTTTATGACATCGTTTGACCTTGACGATATTGACCTAGGTCAATGATTGTTGGTCATGATGTAGATCACCATATTCCCCACCCACCCTCCAAACAAAGTTTTTCTGCATCTTTTAGTTTTTGAGATCTTAGAGGGGGCCTACCACGCCCCCTACAGTGCGCGTTAGTGCCAGATCCCTCTCCAGTGCGGGTGTTGTTGGACCAATTTAAGCATACATCTCCCATTGCAATTGATGTAGCATGATCTGCGGAAAATTTGGGGTGAATCGGTTCGGCCGTTTCAGCGCTGTAGCAAAATGAACATGAACAAAAACCTCAGTGGCCATCCGTGAGGCCGTTTCCGACCACTATGCAGTTTCGCTCTCAACCCAGCACCCTGGTATTTGCAACACTGTCATGCTGAGATAGCAGGAGGCTCAAAGTCCTGACGTAAAGTGGGGTGGGGGGAGGGGCGGCAATACCAGGGCAAAGGCTGCACGTTGAGATGACAAGGATAGGCGATGACAAAGAAGTGGAACTGGCATAGGAGATCAGTGATAAAAATTTGTGTGAGAATTGATATTCCCGAGTTAATACCATATAAAGGACATTTTTTTGTTTTTTTCATTCCTGGAAGGGGAAATTCAGTCAAATACATGCTCTAAAATACTGAAACATTTTTAAAACACTTTCTGTGAGCTACAGATGTTTACATCAGTTTCAAGTTTTTTTCTGTAGAATGAATAAATCAGAATACAAAGGGGTGGTACAAAATTGAAAAACATTGGTACAACGTTGACCACTTCTTTGACAAAAAAACAAAAATTGCCACTGAGGCCAAAATTTCTAAATTTTCGTGCAAGTGATAACTGACGGACTAAACTTCTTGCCCGCAAAGATTCAAGCTCATTTATTTGTAAACACCAAAGTTATTAACGGAAAACTGCAAAAGTGGCACAAAGTTGTTCGGTTTCACGGTACCTAACCTTGTCCCTAACCTTGCACTGTTCGAACCTGTCATGGCATACCCAAACCTTACCTAACCTTGTCCCTATGCAGCTAGCAGGCCTGCAGCGCACCTAACCTGCGTTTAGGTGACTCCCTAACCTGTGGTGCAACGTTACGCCTTCGTCGGCTGCGGTTGCGCCGCGCCTCCTCAGGCTCCGGTCCGCGAGTTTCACTCGCGGACACCCCCGTGGCTTCGCCGCGCATGACATAACCGAACTTTACCTAAACTTGTCCCTATACAGCTAGCCGGCTCTTCAAACATTCTCGCCCAATAAAACAATTTCATGGCAGATGTTTATTTGTGTCCTCCCCCTTCAAAAATCGTCAGAAAACGTCAGCCCCCTCCCCCTTTGGTCGCTAACATCATATGTGAACAGCGCCCTGTGTTCCGTGACTTCGTCCACTCAATATGACACCTTCCACCCAATTGGTACATTCGTTTAGAAATTTGGTGTGATTTTACAATAATTTTTTGATTTCTGAATGGCTCAAAACCTGAACGGTGATGCCAAACTCCCCAATTGAAAACATGTGTGTATAGGTGCGTCCAATGAAATCTAAATATAAGAAACTTTTTGACAATGCCGACTGGAACGGAGAAAGCAAAACCTGCCGATTCTGGTGGTGTATCATTCTTATGCAAACTCTTTATTTCTAATGAGGTGTGTGTTGATTAGAAAAACCAGGAGTTTTACTCATCTGCTGCTCCTTTTTTTACTTTCTTCGACGACCTACATGACGCGCTGTGGCAATTCCGGTTTCGGTGTTTTTCTAACTAATAATCTTTGTTTCTTTTTTATTGCTTTCTTCTTGGCGCCTCCGTGTCTGGCCTGCCGATGGGTCAGTGCTGCGTCAGTTGTCAGTCTCTGTCCCAGGATTTCCTGAACTGACACTGAAACGACAAAGGCTGCCCCAATCCGGTAGGTCTGCCCGAAGGCTACCCCAAGGAGATCTCGTCGAACCCAGCAATATACTGTAGATTGGGGTATTGTGCTGTGTACTGGTGCAGGGAGGTTTCTTGTTTGATTGGGGCTGGTCCCGCGTCCTCCAGTCAACGAGTTGGAGGGAGGGATGACAGGTTTATTGAGCTAACAAGAGGTTCGAGGTTACAGATTGGCTCCTTATAAGGCCAAAGAAGAGCAACTTGATTTTGTCATGAAATGTAAAACAAAAGAGTGATAAAGTCCCGTTTCGAAGTCCAGTTCGGCATCCCTTTCGAAGTCAAATCTGGCTCTTCTCAGCCTCAAACCTGTCATTCCTGTCTCCACCTCACCAAGTTGAGAGAGCAGGCCACATTATTTGGGACAAGGGAGGGAGATAAGGGCAGCCACAGAAACCTGGGTCAGTACGCTGTTATATGAAGCTAATTCTGCTGGAGGTAAATATGCTCTGGCTCATCATAAAAAGGTGTGCTCGGTTCTGGATTAGATTGAAGCAGGCCTGCAAGGTATAGCTGGCTGCTTAATTCGATTGTTGTGACAGTGCAATGCCTCCCCCTTACACACTTTATTGATTTGGTAGGTTGTTGCCCGTTGGGAGTAGATTGTTCTTTGTAGGATGTTTTTTTCACACAGACCTACAAGTCACAGCAGAGTCAATTGCACTTGAATGAACGTAATTTGACATCATACTTTAAGTTGCCGTGTCAATTCAAAGGGCCCTCCCTGGCCCATGTCATCATCTTTTTTATTCCTTTTTCGTAATGACAGCAGATTAATGAAGATGATGAAGATAAATTCAAGATGAGTGTTCAATTTAGAAATAAAGGAAGGTTGGGAACGGGTATTGGTCCCAGTTTTTTTCCTATATGGAATTCAAGTAAGGGGGCTAAGTTTTATGTGTATTCAAGTGTTTTGTTAAGGGTTTCGTGGATTTCCATCCAGCGCTGATCGCAGACACTGCTTAAACAAAATGTAGAAAGAAAGATGATTGAGCAGGGAACCAGGGAAACAAATAGCGGCGGATTGACTTGCTGAGTATGTTAGATATCAGATTGAAGTAAACTTATTTGTGGGCAATATTATATGATATACATTGTTGATGTAAAGAAACAAATCGAATATGATCTTCATAGATGTGAAGTTTATCATTTTATTAATATTATGTACGCACTACATATATTTCGGGGTAAAATTTTCACTGACTTCCATGAGTTTTTGTTTCGCTAGTTTAACACGCGCATTGACGGGGGCGGGTACCCGGGTGGGGAGCGGGTACCCGCCCCTCGGGTTTTTGGGGACAGCAGAAAAACGGCGGCGCTACGCGCCGCCGTACTTGGTGTACATTTTCCCTCATCATTTTTACAACTTCTATGAAAATTTTAAGGTTAGGTCTTTTCAGGTCAGGTCACCAGTACAGGTCAAGTGACCCGACCTAAAAAAGTTTAAGATAGCAAAAGTCGGAGCAGGGTGAACTTATCCGATTGAAACTCATATCACATAATGGCCCCGCCGAGTTCTCGGAAATATGTTCCGGTATTTTTATATCGATGACCTAAGGTCAGGTACGAGGCATGACCTCTCCAATGGAAATACACGGGAAAAATGTTTTTTTACGGAATAACTCAGTAACAGATGGTGATAGATCATTTATTTTAGCTGCATTAGACTTGCCTGGGCTTTGCAGTTCTAATGATATGCATTTTATATAATTTAACCCTGACCTGACCTCAGGTCAGGTCAAATCCTTGATTTGACCTAGCACTGTCAAATTATATATCATTCGATTCGGCTTGCTGCGAGGTTTCATACAGTTCAAATCGTTTTGCTCTATCTTTACTAGCCAATTTCAGTGGTATATTTCAAATTTATCGGATTAATTTTGTAACAGACCAATCACTTAACCATATTTCCGGCAGGAGGGGCTAATATTGCCCCCCCCTTCAGGTTTTTCAAGAATATCTCCGAAACGGCTTGCGATGGAACTTTGAAACTTCCTGACTTTTCCTAAAACTAGTACAGGCAGGTTTTCTGAAATTTTCAAGATTATATATTTACCAGGGGCGGAGCTATGGCTGGGTTTTTGGGGAGGTTCTATCCACAAACCAAGTATTATCGTGTGCGGTGGGTTCTTTGTAAAAGGAAGCCGTCTCTGCTGATCCTGATACCAGTTATATGGTTTTATTATATCATTTGTTATGTGAGATGATAGTGCATTCACAATTGTCACTATTTGTATTCATCAGGCGCGGTTACAGCAGTTCAAAATGGGGGGAATGTTATCAAAAAGGACTAAACGTTAGTAAATGAGAAGACTGCTTACAGCCGTGCCAGGGCGAACACAATTGGGAATATGAAAATTCAAAATAGTTATAACCCAATTTTAGATTACCAGAGGCGTGTCCAGTCACTATAATGTAGAGTAAATCACAAATATAAAAGCATATGTTTGTTCACTTAAAGCTTTGTGCGGGACTAGCATGTTTTGTATGTATTCAGTTTCAGGAACGACTAAGGAAATATTTCGCCCATAGGCAGATCACGGAGACAACAGCATACGGAACGTGTTACCAATGGCGGAAAAGTGTCAGTATTTGAGGGGGTAACATTACATTTTCAAAATATATATTCCCAGCCAGTACCACTGCCGCGACTCAATATCGTCGTATATTGAAAATGTGTTTCCAATCACCCCCACCCCCCCCACGACGAGAGTCCTTGATCCGCCTATGTCACCCCCTTTCCCAGAGCTGCCATGGGAAGGTAAAAATTATCAGAAATAAATTTCAACTAGTCGAGGGACTAATATACTCATGCATACCACTCGCATATTGTTGGTATGTACTTTACCCCACTATTTTACCTTACTGCATCCGCCCCTGATGAGTTTTTCGTTTTTCATTTATTTATGTGTCAAAGATGCCAAGCAGTATATGACGGCTTCTAATCCGCGTAACAAAAACTTTTTAGGTTGTATATATTTCCCCTCATAGTCCTGGTCCTGGAACTGCCATTGAATTTCGAATTTCTGTGTAACTCGAGTATATGACAATTTTGAGTCAATTATTTGTAAATCTGAACTAGTTTTGTGAAAATCGTACAACAGAGACAAGGGTTATGGCAAATCTAAAAAATACACAAAAATTGTATATTTTGCACGAACTTCCCCCTAAAAATCAAAATTTTGAAATTTTCCTTCTTTCAAAATAAAGTTTAGCGTCAGGGGAATCTATAGCACTTCGAATTTTCAAAATCGGCCGGATAGATTACGAGATCTTAGGGGGGCCGATATTGCCCCCCCTTTGCCGGAAATAGGGGTAGCCGGGAGCCTGACGGAAATAGGGTTAACAATTTCAAAATTTGTGTCGGTCGATTTATCTCAATTGAGGGGAATCAAACGAGGTGCTGCTTGACATGCTTTGGGCTTTTGGTTATTGGGTCATGAAACCCCGAAAATAGGCCTAGATCAAGAAAAACAGCCTCCAAAAATCTGCGATGTGTCAGGTGGGCAGAGCAGACACGGAACAACTGGGGTCACCACGTTATTTTGCATGTTTTTCGTGGAAAACAGCGCAAAAACTAAAAAGTCGAAAAGTGATTATTAAGTATGGGGAGCCCTAATGAACAACCAATAACTTGGACGCACGTCCTTTCGAAATATAGCGTGGTTCGCAAACGTAAAGCTACTTTCAGGTGAGCTTTGCCTTGTGCTGTGCTATAACCTGTGGGTTATGGACCAACTAACGGAGGCAGGACAGCCCACTGCGCGACCTTGAAGGTGACTCAGATTCAGATATGTATGCAGTGAACTCCTGCCTCCTGGCCTCCCAGTTAGCTCCGAGCACATGTTGCCAGTTGGTGGCCGCTCCACCGCGCCACCTAGCCTGTGCCCTCCCACTGACCCCAGCGTCGTTCCGCACACGAGCTGGTCAACGAGAAGAAGTGCAGAGGTATTGCCGACGAGATGGACACTGCCTTCGCAGAGCTGTCGAGATGCTACCGTGGCTCGCGCGTCCTCGAGTCGGGCGGCGGCGGGGCGCGCCTCCTGTGCCTTTTCGCTTTAGTATTCTCCTTTCCGATTCACCTTATCCCTTCTTTTACTGTCACGATAATTTAATGCAGTATGTTTTTGTAAATCAAGCATAGAGTGAGCCGAATTTGCAGAAAACATTAAAAATGGGGCAGTTTGGGAACCTCAAACATGCGTCAGAGTTTCTCGGGTTTGCCCCCCATTCAAAATTACTTTTTGCCGCCCGTGGGTGGCCGAAGAACCGTTCGCAGCGGAAAAACGCGACTGGGCCACATTTGAGAATTCATAAGCGCGTCGGTTGGTAAATAATTTTTAAAATCGATCAATAGTTTTTTTTACTTAAGCCTTTTAAAGACAGACCTATATATTTGAGCCCGTCACAATCGTGCGATCACACCAGTTCGCCTCCACTGTAGACGTAATAACGCCATATAATCGGATTATATGCCAGGGTCACCCCACATGAAGGTTGAAGTTCACAGGTAATGCGGTCAGATGGCGCATGTTATGCTATAATTTCATAATTAAATCTACTCAATATAAAGGCCCATGTCAAAGGTCTTTTTCCCGTCCAAAGGCTGCTATAGTGGCAGTGACACTGTACATTATTGAGAATATGCCATATTGTTACGTCATAGATTAGTGGCTTTGAATGACCGTGACATCAAACTCTCAGAGAGCATTGTGTGGAACCTTGCCTTTACGACCTCAGTCTGCTTTTAGTGTATTCCTGGCCTTTTCCCGCATAATTACGGCATTTCCCAATAGGCATCCAGCACTGCCCAGATTTGACATTGATGTCCTTGTTTAACCTTGAAGATATTAGCCTAGGTCAATCAAACTTAGGTATAATGTAGATCTCCATCGCCCCCCACCGACCCCTTAACCCGCGCCCCACCGGGGGTCCGGGGCCACCTTCGCCCCACCGGGGGGCATCGATGGCCCCCTATAATTCCGAAAATATTGGGGTTAGTGAAAATCTGCAAAGTGCATTAGAAAGCTCGCGTGAATTCAGTATGAAATTAGTTTGCATGTTGAAGCGCTCAGGTCAATGGTTTGACCTCCAGAGGTCAAGAAAGGTCACAATCGGCTATTTTCACTCAAATATGCAATGCTTAAGAAAACTAGGCATAACTCCTATGACATTAGATCTATTGAGATCTGGTCAAGTACATTTGATAGGAAATTACCAGACCTTTTTCCGCTATGTGGAACGTAAAGACCTCCCGCCAGTGGTTAGACCTCCAGAGGTCACCTCGTGACCTAACATGTCCTGAGGTCACGAAAGGTCAGAAAGTGACCTTGCCGTATATCAAATAAAAGCCAGTGACGAGACAAACACGATGGTGTTTGTTTCAGCGCTCTAGCTTAATTAGGTCAAAAGTTATTGTCAAAATACTGTTTTTCACCCCTGGTGACCTTGGATGACCTTGGAAAAGTCAAAGGGAAAATATGGCCCCTGGGATCCGTGAAAGTGTGTCCAAAAACGCTGTTCTGAGCAGTCTGAGTATTTGCAATCATGTTTGTGGCTTTTAGATCATGAGACAGCTTTTTCCCATGCTTTTCCAATGGGAGAGGTCGCCTCGTGACCTGACCTCAGGTCACGAAATCGAAAAATCCCGGATATACACGTTGAAGAACCTGGAAGGGTCATGAAGTGTAGCAAGTTTCAAATTGATGGACTAAGAAATGTAGCTCTTATAGCCTTCGCCCGGGTGGGGGGTCTTTTTAGACCCCCCTCGGGTTTTTCCGAAGTGATAAAAAAACGGCGGCGCGCAGCGCCGCCAAACTTGGTCTAGCTGTTCCTTCATCATTTTTACATCTTTCTTGTAAATTTTAGCCCAAGGTCATATCAGGTCAGGTCACCAGGCCAGGTGAAGTGACCTCACCTCAAAAATGCTTAGGACCGCATAACTAAAAGAAGGGTTAATCGATCAAGTTCAAACTTATACCACATATTGGGCCCACCAGGAGCTACAACATTTTTTCCGGGATTTTTATATTGGTGACCTAAGGTCATGTGCAGAGCATGACCTCCCCATTGTAAATACATGGGGAAAATCACGAAATGAGCTTTTCTCAGTAAGTATGGATGGAATCAACTTCAAACATCGTTTACGACTGGCTCTTAGCCCATTTCTGAAGTTGATGCCAAACATTTTGACTTGTGACCTTTAAAAGGTCACTTTAGGTCAAATAAGCATTTTTTGGTGTTTTACACTATAAATTTAGAATAAACTAAGATAGAACTTTTATTTTGTCACCAAAGTGTTTGTATAGTCACTGCAAGTCAAATGATATACATCATGACTATATACCAGGTCAAGTTGGGTCAGACCGTTGACCTGGGTCAGGTCAAATTCTTACATTTGACCTGGCATAGCAATATTATATATCATTCGATTCGTATGGAGGATTGCAATGGTGCATCAACTATGGCTGTATCTTGTTTGGTTTGGATGTTATTAGCGAAAAAGGAAACGCCCTTATGCATGGGTGGCTATGGACATTCCCAAGAATATTCCCAATATTCAGTGACCTGTAGCTCCCTAGGCTTTGACCTGACACGAAAATGAATGCCACTGTAATGAAAGAGAAACTCAAGAGCTTTCGAATGGTGTTAGAAAATGTTTCTAGCTATCATAGTTTCTGAGATATATGAGGTTTTCTTAGTACACCTCATATTAGCGATTTTGACCTATTTTGACTTCTGGTGACCTTAATATTGACCTGACAAGAAAAATAACCGAAGTATTTTCGATATCATTTTTGAAGAGCTTTCGATTGCCGTTTGCGCTTTTTTCTAGCTCTCTTAGTTTTTGAGATCGTGGGGGTCTTTTTTAGCCCCCCCCACCAGGGCGAAGGTGGCTCGTACCCGCCACCGGGGCAAGGGATAGAGCTTCAAAGTTGAAGTGAGGTGACCTTGGTTTGATACCGTACACGTATATTCACACTACGGGGCGATACATGATCCATACAGTGATTTTAAAAAACAAGAAAACAAGCCCTGGCCGTGGTGGGCAAAGATAAACTACACACGGAGGCGCTGGGCCCCGAACCCGTGACCGCCGACGGCGCGAGCGCTCTAAATTACGCCCAGACGGGCACGGGCTCGGAGCCCAGCAGACGCCCACCGGCCGGGTGAGTGGACAAATACATCAGAATGATAATGAGCGGTACAAGATCGGTACAAGCAACACACAGCTAAGGCGTGAGCGACACCAATAAAATACGGAGGCGGTCTCACACCGCGCAGACACCGCCCAGTATCAGCAACGTAGACCCGGCGAATCCACCACACCGCCCGGCGAAACGCACAACGCTCTGTCCACCCGGGCAGCAACAACCGGACTCTGAAGCCGGGCCTCTCGACTCGCAACCGACCCCCGCCGGGGACGGGACCCGGCTGATCGGCCGCAGGACAACTCAACGGCTCGGCAGCCTACGAACTTCCCCGACTCCGCTGTGGGAAGTCCCGCGGCGGCGGGGCCCTCCGAAGAATCCTCGCCACCGGCCCCGCCGCCCAGGAGACATACCGTCAGACTCGAGGGGGCGGGCTCCCTGGTCTCCCCCTCTCCGGAACCCGCGGAGCCGCCCGTCCAGGAGGCGCCGCCACCCCGATGTCCAGCCGGAGGCGCAGAACCAGTCCCGCGTCGACAGACGAAGACCGCCGTATCCGAGGAAGTTTGACGCCGCACCCCCACCGCAGAAGAAACCTTATCCTCCGCAGATCGGCGACGCCGGGGGCGCTGCCCGCGCCGCCAGCGCACAACGTCGGGGCCAAGAGGGCCACCGGTAGAGGCGATCGCTGAGATCGGCGGCGGCAGAGACGACGATACACCGCCAAACTTGAAAAGTCGGACTCTATGATCCCCTTCTTCTCCGGACACCGCGCAGAGACAGGCACCTCATGAGCAGGCATCCAGAGGCAGACACCGCAGGAGTCGCCCGGCCAGAAGGTGCCGCCAGCAAGCGGTGCACGACGATCCCGCGCCGACAGATAAAGGCCTGCCCCGACCAAAAACGTTTTACGCCGAGCCTCCATCACAGGAGAAACTCCAGCCCGCGCAGATGTGTGATGTCGGGACAACGCTCCCGGCACTAGCGGACTACACCGGGCCCCAGGGACCACCGGCAGCCGGCAGGCGAAGAAGAGAGGCCACGACTATCACCACATCGCAACTCCAGCATATTTACCTCGCCTGGTGACCTGACCTTGCGTGACCCGGGGTAAAAATTTTCAGGGATGGTGGGAAAGAGCCCTCAACCGCGGTGCTGCGTTTCGTTGTTTTTCTGCTATCTCGAGAAAAAACCTGAGGGGGGCCATTGATGGCCCCCGGTGGAGCGAGGGTTAAAGGGAATGTGGCACCTTGGTCGAATCCTGAAATTTAGCGTAATTGGGCGTACTTATAGCCAAAAATAATGAAACCACTCATGATTTAAAAAAATGTACAATAATCCCAATATTTTGATTTCTAAAATACTCCTCTAGAAAAATGAATAAATAACAGCCTGTGGATGATGTCAAGATCTGGCAGCCACTACCATACTGGAAACGCTTCAAGGGCTTCGATTGGCTGATGCTCATCGTGACGTCAGCATATGTCGTCACATCAGCAGCTCACAACAATGGCCGCCTGGCGAGAGGTACATTTTGGGTAGGTTTTAGCCTTTTCTACGGAAATATCGAGTTTCGAGACAAATAATATATAAAGTACTGGGTTTTCTGACTTGCTTTACAACTTGGCTGTCTCAGTTAAATCACGTTATAAAGGTGCTACATTGCCTTAAAATGCGCGTTTTTCTAACCCTCTTGGTTTTGTAGATCTCCGGGGGTACTTTAGGACCCCCTCCACTACAAGTCGACGCTAGACCCCTCTCCACTGCGCGTGTTAAGGCTTTGGTTCTCCGTGTGGGGTGGGGGCTTTTAAGGACTTGGGTCCCTGCATGAAATCCTTTCGAGCTGAAAAATTGTGAGGTGTCTTTGCTTCTATGCTCATAAATCAGCTAAATTTTTCAACGATCATTTGCAGTCTTAGTATTTTATTTATTTTATTAGGGCCACTTCTGACAGCGACACTTGGCAAATTACAGGGAACATTGGCCCAGGTGTTTAGCACGCGCACTCTGAGGGGCCTCGGAGGCCCTCAACCTATTTTTCCAGGATGGCTGGAGAACCGCTCGTAGTGGGAAGCCGATACTCGCCTCATTTGTGAAAATTAAACCGCGCCCCGGTGGGTCTCCGAGCCACCTTCGCCCTGGTGGGGGGGGAGGGGGTGTTTGAACATCCCCCTCCTCGAACTTAGCCCCTATGCGGGATAGCGAAAAAAACGAACGCGAACTCTGATGGATAGCTCATACAAAGTTACGAAGAAACTATATACATCACTTTTTGGCTCAGGCCAATATTGAGGTTATGACAGGTAAAAGAAGGTGGCATTTTGAGTTAAGTTTTTGGGTTATAGCATTTGACAGATTTGAGTTAGAATCATTTTTAGGCATCATTCGCTTCCTCTCGTCACGGCGAATTGAATGAATTATAATATGACCAATGACCATACTAGGCCAAATACAAAAATTACCTGACCTCAGGTCAGGTCATGGTCACTTTTTAACCTAGCATAGTCAATATGCATATCAACCGACTCGCAATAGCAATCCAAAGGCAATGGTATCGAAATAAAGGCTTTACTATTATTTCATGCAAAGTTATTGAGTCTGAAAACTGGTTAAGTAGCCCCAGATGAACCCTCAGAGGTCACAGGTCAAAAATTGCAACATGAGCCTGCAAAGGGGCCCAGGATACTACGATTTCGAAAATATGAAGGTATTCTCAGTTATAGGTATATACACAAATCCAACCCAATTTTAGTTTTTTCCCACGTATTTCCAATGGAGAGGTCATGATCCGTACTTGACCTCAGGTCATCGATATAAAAAATCCCGGAATATATTTTGTAGCACTTGGTGAGCCTATTATAAGTTTCAAACCGATCGGTTATCCGACCCATTTCTTACCTATGCCACATTAAACATTTTTGGAGGTGAGGTCACTTGACCTGCACTGGTGACCTGGCCTGAGATGACCTAATGTTAACATTTTGGTTGATAAGGTGTGCCAGGTACGGTGGTGCTTCGCGCCGCTGTTTTTTTCGTGCCGCCGGAAAAACCCGAGCGGGTTTTCAAACTTTCCCCCATCGCGGCGAAGGTTAACAGCGCTTGGATGGCTGGAAAGCAGTTTGAAAATTGGTCGAGTATTTTTCCTGCTTTTAAAGTCAGTCTTACTTTTTGAGATCGCCACGACCGCGCGGTCGGTTCAGTTTACTTTCATTGGAGACCGAGCGGTGACGTCACAACGCCTTATAAACGGGATGATATGGCAAGGTCACTCACATGAAATTGTCAAGGTCATATCAACACTTCATGGTCATTGGCTCCAGTGCTTCTGGTCAAATGGCGTGACGCATTCTGACGTATATTATGCTATGATGTTATGGGTAGGGTGACTGAATATAAAGGTCAAAGGGCGTGGGTAAAGATAAATCCTCATTTCCCACCCAACGGCTGTTATAGTGCCAGTTAAAGTGTAAATTACAAAAGCGAATACCATATTGTGACGTCATGGGTAAATGACCTTGGCCCCAAAATTTTAGGAAAGATTATTTTGGTTTTGGCTATGATGTAGATCACTATAGTCCCACCCAGCCACAGCCGGCATTTAACCCTCAGTTCAGATCTCAGGGGGTATATCAGCCCCCTCCAATGTGCGTTAGTACCGACCCCTTTCCAGTGTGGGTGTTAACACCCGCCCCGATGGGCTTCCGAGCCACCTTCGCCATGGTGGGGAGTCTTCAAGCACCCCCTCGAACTCGGCTCCTATACGGATAGCGAAAAAAACGCGAACGCTGGTGGATACTCATACAAATTCATGAAGAAAATACATTGGTCACTTTTTGGCTCAGGTCAATATTGAGGTCATGACAGGCCAAAGAGAGTGGTATATAAGAGAAAAGTTTCAGGGATCTACCGTCTGAGAGAGTTGAGTTAAAATAGGTTTAGGCACCATTCGCTTCCTCTCGTTACGACGAATCGAATGTTGTATAATATTAGGTACTATACTAGGTCAAAACACAAAAACGACCTGAGGCCAGGTCAAGGTCACTATATGATCTAGCACGGTTAATATGCATATCAATGGACTCGCAATAACAGTACAAACGTAATGGTAGCAAAATAAAAGCTTTATCATCATTTCGTGCTAATTTATTGACCCCGTCATTTATTGACCCAAGTCTGAAAAGCTGTTTTAGCTTAGATGACCACTCAAAGGTTACTGGTCAAAAATTGTAACATGAGCCTAGGAAGGGGCCCATGATACTATGAATTGGAGACAATGAAGGTATCCTCAGCTTTGTCTACACAAATACAGCCTAATTCCTGTTTTCCCCATGCATTTCCAATGGATCCGTACCTGACCTTAGTTCATGGATATGAAAAATCTCGGAATATGTATTGTAGTACTCGGTGGGTTCATTATGTGGTATAAGTTTCAAATTGAGAGGTTCACCCTTTTCTTTCTTATGCCACCTTAAATATTTTTTGGAGGTGAGGTCATTTGACGTGCACTGGTGACCTGACTGTTTAAAATGTTGCGGAAAGTTCCGGAATTGATCAAAGATGAGGTTCCCCAAGTACGGCGGCGCTTCGCGCCGCCGTTTTTTCTGCCGCCGGAAAAAAACCTGAGGGGGTATTTCCCCCACCCCCCACCGAGGCGAGGATTAAAGGATCCTCTCCAACGGTTCAGATCGGACATTGAGGGTGGCTTTCCGCCGTAGGGATTGAACTCACGTTAGTCCTTGCTATCTGATGCCACTAGAAAACACGGCTCAGGAGCCCCAAGATTCGGGAGCCCCGATAATTATTCTCGGGGGCCAAGATTGGTTTCGAGGGGCATCCCAAATAATCAGACCTCGCCCGTCACTGGTCTGTTAGGAGGTTTACCACATTTCAGGAGACAATAATAAGGTAAACTCATTTCATCAAATAAAATGTGGTTGACCTAGCAGATCAGTGGTGAGTGTAGTGCGGTTATTTGGGTTTCGCCTCGAGATTCAATATTCGGGTGATAAACCAATTTTGGTCTCCGAGAAAAATTCTTGGGGACCCCTCATCTTGCGGCCCAGCTGAGACCAACCATCAGGGCCCCCATGCCAACTCTCTTGGGTTCTGCGAGACTAACACGAGGCCAACTCTTGGGGCCCCCTAGACCAGATCTGGGTTCTCCGTGACAGTGGCAGATATAAGGGGGGAAGTTCGGGGCCCAAGCCCCTCTCCAATGTCAGAGTGTCTTTATTAACTGAGTAGCTGGAGACTGTTCCGAGGGAATGGAGGTAGGCTCGAGTCCCTAGCCCCTCCCTCCCACCATGACACTCTGGATCCAACCAATTGGCACACCTCAAGGCAAGCCATTGGGGGCCTCCCAAGAGTAGGTTTCGGTGTGCCCCAAGTGCTGGTTTCGGGGGCCCCGAAGAGTTGGTATCGATGGGTCTCAAAAGCGAGGCCAATATTCGGGTGTCGTTGCGGTCTCCCAGATCAATTTTCGTAACGCCCCTCAGTCATCACAGGGTTCAGCCCAAGGGGAACGGTCACCCCCACCGTCCCCCCTGGATCCGTCCCTGGATGCCGACCACTCATGAGCGAGTTTTCCCTTCCTGAAGTCCTCTACCCACCTATTGACCCCGCGCATTCAGGGTCATTGAACCTATACGTATTTCACCGCTGTCACCATAACCGGCCAGGGCTGTAAAATATAGCGTGGAACACCTACTAACTCAAAACTACCCAAAACATTGGCGGATCTAAGGAGCGCAAAGGCGGGCACGTGCCCCCCCCGATCGCCCCTCGGCACCCCTAAAATTGTCACGGCGTCCCCCCCGGAAGGTCGATGGTGACCCCCCGAAATGTCGCTTCCCAACCCCTCTCCCCCGGATACGAAAATCGGCGTCCACCGATAGGATTTTGCGCCCACCTGATGCAGGTTTCGCCGGGCAAAAGTGGCGTCCCCCTGGTCCGGATCCCCCCGGAAAGGTGCCTCCTATTGGAAATTCTGGATCCGCCTATGCCGAAAAATATCTTCACTCTTACAAAATTATCGAATACTCTTTCCTATTATAATCCAAAGATACTTAACCGACTGTGCGCTGCTCTGTGAAGGCCTTCCTGCTATCTAATGGCTTTTGCATATACCTTAGAGTACAAAGATTAGAAAATCATTACGTTAAAATTTTGATTTTTGGACTGTTTAATTTTTGCTATTTTGACTTCCCCACTGTAGACGTTTTGTTTCTAGATGATCTCACCTGCACCTTATCGAGCATTTTGCAGACTATGAAATGTAGACAATATAGTTATAGATGATTCAAGCTATTAACGACTTTGGTGTAGACGTTTACCTCTAGACTTTATATGACGTAGACAAATTTTGGTGTAGTTTTTTTTTTAATTGTAGACGTTTTCCCCTAGGGCATCTACGCTACGCCCCCGCCGGCCCACAGTGTTCTAACGGAGCCGAAGGTGGGGACATAATTCAACAACTCAGGCAGTATGAACCCCAGATCAATCATTTTGGTATCAAATCGAAAGCTCTTTTCCCACAGATTATGTGGACAATATATGAAGGTCAAGAGCTGACCACAGCGGGCATGGCTGTGAAGTATTTGACCCTAGGTCAGTAACAAAAATAACTATATTTATATATGATAATAAGGGGGCTTTGCATGGATGTTCTAGTTGATTTCCAGTCACTTAAAGAGAATACGCGAGATATGCTTGACAATGAAGACGTTATTCGACCCTCGCTTAACACATGCAGTGGAGGGGGCCCTAAAGTGCCCCCACCTATTTTTCCAAAGTATCCAGAGAACTGTTCGCTACTCGGTAGCGCTGGAAAACGCTACTCGGCCACATTTGAGAGCATTCATGAGAACGTCGATAAATTAAGAAATTTTGAAAATCGGTCAGTATTTTTTTACATATAGGCCTTCGCAGTCAGACCTATATTTCGAGACCGTCGCACTCGGGCGGTCGCACCAGTTCGCCTGCACTCTGGACCGAGTGGTGACGTCATAACGTCATATAATCAGGTTATATGTCAATATTAACCCGCATGGAAGTCAAGGTCAAGGTCAAAGGTCCCATGTCAAGGTCACTGACCGCAGTATTCTGGTCAGGTATTACTCAGTATGACGTATGTTATGCTATGACTATTGCTAAGGATACTCAGTGTCAGGGTCACAGGTCAAGTTCAAAGTTATTTTTCAATGTCAAAGCCTCATTTCCACCCAAAGGCTGCTATAGTTCCGGTTATATTGTATATAACCACCCCCTCCCTTGGGTGCGCTACTGCATGTAACCATGAACACGAAATTGATCACATTCAACGTTGGTATGTTTGTTCATACACCAGCAAAATGGTATCAGATTCCAACAGAATAAATACGCAACCGTGGCTTGGTCCATGACTGGGCTAATTTTTTTCGGAATTGACGTTGCCCCCTGCCATGCTTGCGGGCCCCCTGTGGTTTTCCCGGGCAACGTGCAGCCGGTCCCATGCCTCCTGAAACATTCGGGGAGAGATGGATGGGGCGTGAGAAATGTTAGGCCCCCATTCCTTTTGTACTGATCCTATATGAGGATTGTAAAGGGAAATAGGCAGCTCCACCTATTCATAGTACCCCTTGACCGGTACCCAGTGTTGTAAAATGTCATTGAACTGGCAAGGTGAATGGATCAGAAAAAGGTGTCTTGATCATGTAACACAAATATCAGTCGGTTTGATTTCCCTGCTGATCAAGGAATTTCGCACTTCGATCTCTACCTTCCATTTATATCAAATTACTCGTGATAATGCGATTTCGTTCCAGGTGTGAATGTTAAAATGGTTGGACAGTATAAACCTAAGTCGGGTGCACAAAAGCGTAAAACAAAGAACATCCAAGACCGAGAGGCTGCTCTGGCAAAACTACCCCAACTTTCTTCATTTTTCAGGTAATCTATGAATCTAGAATCGTCTTGCTAATTTTGCAAACTGTTATAAAATGACCCCGATCATATTTGCATTTAATTTCTAGCAACGCACGCGTCCACTTAAAACAGTTCATATCACTACTATTTTTGGTACTAAGCAAGCTATCTTCATCTATCGACCGCAAAAAATTAAGACCCTAATTTAAAATTAACTCGGAAAAGTGCAATGTATATAGTTTCCAGCAAAATGGTAAACTAAGGTTGTAGTTCCAATCCCTCTTTTCCTGACCATTGCCTTCCTCGGCCAGGCCACCAGCCGGATCCTGTTTGCTAAAAGACCCTCCAGCATCCATCCCTCCTGCGTTGTGCGGGGCTGATCCCGTTGTAAAGTTGAGGAGAGCATCCGCGTGGACGACGAAGACGGTAAGTAGACACCTACTTGTCCAATATCCTTACATACCTACTTTGGCAGCTCGCTCAAAAGATTGGGTCTTCTGACTATTTTTGGGCTAAATAGTGCAAATCATGAACAGTGACGAATAGCGCGCTAAAAATTGTTATTTAACCATTGCATTCAGATTTCGGCAACAAACGGTCGAAAATACGTTTTTTTCGGTCACATTTTCATTAAAAAAATACGGGCCCCTCATAATGTACGGGCCCCCTTTCGAGCCGAGTGCCCCCCAATCGAAAACATAAGGTTGCGCCCCTGGTACCATATCACCTAGCCACAACAACAATGCGGCAAAGCCAAAGTAATGGAAAGAATCAAAGCAGCCCGAGTTATAAGATCCAACTGTTGTAAAATAAAAAAAATGCACTCGACGGAAATATACAAATATAAGCATGTGGTGGCCGTATACATTTTTTCATTTAAAATCATCATTTTAAATGTTCTCGCAGCATCAGGGACCGTTTGGTTTGTAAAAAATTAACGTAACTTCAATCGGTCTAAACGAGCACTTCACCTTAGACGAACACATCGGCAGAAACCCTCGGGCACAGTGGCGGATCCAGGAGGGGGGCAAAAAGGCAATGGCCCCCAAACGGAAAAGCTCGGGGCAAAACTATGTTTTTGCCCCCCCAAAGCGATCGGCCTCCTTCCCCGACTCCTTTTTAGCTTGTAAGCAAGATTTTAGTGCTTCAACTCTCAACTTCAAACAGAATTAGTGAAGTTCAGTGTAAATATTGGGGCTTGGATAGGAAAAATAGTATCTTGAGTCCATATTTTTCACCCCGTGGCGTTTTCTCCCTTTTGCTTTTTGTCTCCCGTTCCCAAAATCCTACCGAAAAGGCATATTAATTTTAACGCAATTTCATTACGCGACTTTTTTTGCTTTTCGACTTTGGTTTGCCCCTCCCAAACCAACCGGCTAGATCCGCCACTGCTCGGGCACATATAGCATAGGCGGATCCAGGACTGCCAATCGGAGGGGCACCTTCCCGGGGGCGCCACCCGGACCAGGGGGCGCCACTTATGACCGGCAAAACTTCAGGTAGGCGCCAAACAGCCAGCGCAGACGACCGGATGTGACGTCACACCTTGTAGCATATAACATGGGAAAATTAAATGATTGAATATCCAAATTCTTGCAAGAAAAGGCTCAGAATCCAAAGTTAAATGCATATTTATTGCATTTGGCATCAATTTGATTGCTGTGTATTCACACAAATTCGTAGGCGGGTAGTGCCGTTAGCAGCAGTTTGACGCACGGCCCAATGGTGAAGGAATTCCTCCTTGTCCTTGTGACGTCACGTGAGCGTGAAGGAATTCCCTTGAACGTACCTTTAAGTAAAGGTATCTTGGGCGCTAAATCCTATCGGTGGGCGCCGACTTTCGTATCCTGGGGGGGGTGGGAAGCGACATTTCAGGGGGCGCCATCGACCTTTCAGGGGGCGCCGAGGGTAGATCGGGGTGGCACGTGCCCCCCTTGCCCCCCTGGATCCGGCTATGACATATAGCCTTTGTAGCTGCAGTGCCCTAAAACTCAAATAATCATCATCGGCAGAAACCCTTATTTTGCAGACTGCTTACGTTCTAGCTTGTCCCGGCATAAAAAAGAATGCATAATAATAATCAATCCCTCCCAAGCCGCGAGTGTCTAAACCCCGTCAATTTAGATTTGTTTGCTATTTTCGATTGTTGAACTAAACGCGCCGCTTATGCATCAGCTGCTGCTACCATATTAGTGCCAAATTTTGTGACGTCACGTTGGCGACAGAGTATTTCTCGTGGATTAACCTTGTAAGTAAAGTAACTTTTGGGGGCCCCATCTTGGGTTGGGGCGTGTGTGATATGTATGATCATAAGAAATAATTCATTGTTATTATATTACATGCTAACTACCACTGCTACATTGTTCTGTTGAATCAATATTTGTCTCTCGTGTGGCGGGCAGGGGTGAGTATAGCGTATTTAGTAGAAAATGCATTTTTGTCGCTGTGCTTCTGTTATGAGAGATGCATTTTTATTGTTTTCCATATAACATACAGACACAAAACCAACACAGACTACAGGGCACCCAGTCTCAGCGACCAAGCTCTCCCTGGCTACGGCACCACCACAATCTTTAAAGCAGAGGGAGGTGTGAAAAGAAATGTAAATTAGCAAAACAAAACTAAATGAATACTGAATTTAGGTATGCTAGATACACACCCAAACAGCATACCTATATAATAAAGAAGAGATAAATAAAACTAAACAAGGATAATTTCAAGTCGAAGGCCCACAAATGTTACAGATGTTATATGAAGGATGCGAGGGCAGCAGTAAAATAATTACAAACTAAGGGCTTGTTCCAGTGCCTCCTTAGAAAAAAGATGAGAGTAGCTTGGAGTAAGTCGGAGCAGGCACAAAAACCGGTGTCCACTGGACCGATTTCGGATAAGATTGGATGAGATATCAGCTGATTGCGCCTGATCAGCGGCAATATGGCGGGCGTGGCACAGCTAAGAAACTAATCAAATTTGATTAAGGCCTCTGATACTCAATATATTTTTGTGAAAGTGGAATACCGAAAAATAACGTAATCAAAACCTTAAGCTGCCCATAAACATCATGTCTCACTGTAAACAATTTATTTTAGTTTCTCAATTGAAATTTGTGCGCCACAATTGAGCTCCTCCAACCTCCTCTGAAAAACCACCTTTCGTTTGAGAGGAGGTTGGATTAGATTTGAGATGAGCTTTGGCGAGCTTGGAGGAAGTTTAAGGAGGCGCTGGACCGGGCGAGAGGAAGCTGGAGAAGCTTTGAGGAGGTTGGAGCAGGTTTGAGGAGGCGCTGGAACAGGCCCTAAAGAACGAGAGCAACAGCTTCCACAGTAATGGGCTCAGATTAAACTCAAGTCTATAATCACAACATCTGATCAGTGAGAAAATATTAGGAGGCTAGTAGAATTAAACCAAAAAAACAAAAGAAACTAACTAAAACCAAAATAATAAAGGCAAGAAATAATAAAGGCACATATAAAACAAAAATAGGAGAGAAAAACAAAAGATACCAAAATACACTTAAGAATTAGTGTGCAAAGTATGACATTTTTGACGAGATCATGTTGATGTGAGTACCTTTGGAGACAGGAGTGAGTGGTGCAAATTTTATCTACCTGGTGCAAATTTGTGAGACTGGTGTGTGGAAGGTGACACTGAAAACCAAACAAATAATGGTTAAATGGTTATAAAGACACAGGAGGGGACCTTATAAACAGTCCCCAACTAACTTACTAATAAGAGAGGTAGTACTGTGTTGTGTGGTTTGGAATGGGTGTGTTTTTCTCCCTGGTATATGGCAGATTGGTGTGAATTTCTTGTGGCTGGTGGTTTGATAATTTTAGATGGCTGGTGTGAATTGTCTGGCCTGCTGCCATACCTTGCAGACTGGCTTGAGAAAAACTTGAAAAGACAGACAACTAAATAATGTGCAAAAAAGGCAACAGTTAACTTGTAGTACCTGGGACAGCATCTTTTATTGGTGTTGTTGCATTCATAAGCATTGGAAATTCATCAGAAGCCTGTCTACTTCAAGCAATAATTTCCATTAAAGATGGTAAGGCATCCCCATCTGCCCTAGGTTCCATTGTCAAACTGTAATCCATATCAATTTTGGTACTATACTGCCAATCCACTCCATTAAGGGCTATTTCTTAGTACCTAACCACAATCTGTGCTAGAAAGCTGCTGAAATGGCACTTGAAGAAATGAATGACTCTGTCATTATCCTGACTGGCAGTCCCATCAGGATAATGTTTTGCCCATGGGAAAGGAAGTCATTTTTGTGGTTATTTGGTCTAGGAAAGGAATTTATCATCAACAACTTTTTATGTATTTATTTTTTTGCATGCACATGGGGACAGAAGCAAAGGAAAAGAACAGCAAAATAAGACATGAGCAACACAAAGCAATGAGGAGCAACAGGTTAGAACTTCACAGGCACACAATATAAAACAAAAGGAAGTAAGTGACCAGTATCAGATTGGAGCAAATGTTTAAGAACAAAACTTAAACTGCCAGCAAACAAGGGGTAACCATGGAATAAAAAAGAAAAAAATTGAGGTGCAAATCAGATCAGCAAAGAAGGGGTAACCATGGAATAAAAAAATGAGGTGCAAATCAGAGTACAATCTTTGTCTTAGGTAACTCACTTTACTTTCCCTAAGGTATGCTAAAGAGAGGTGCAGCCAGCAGCAAGCTTTACTCATTGGGGAGACAGGGGGGCATTCCGGCGATGCCCCCAAAGCCCTAGAAGGGGGGCAAACTATATTTTTCCCCCAAACATTGGATTTTTGAAAAAAGGTGTTAACACTAGGCCTGTAGAGCCAAAAATATTTGCTTCCAGCCCCCTCCCCCAGGAGAGCGATCATGTATTTGGAGAGGTAGCTTATACCAGGTCTGTCCAGCACCCAAATTGCATGTCTCACCCCCCCTTCCTCCACAGGAGGAGAGGCAGATATGGGTTTGGCCCCCCAAAACTTGGGTCTGTGTCTGCCCCTGGCTTAACTCCCTAGCAGATGCTAATTAAATCTCTAGAAACTCTCTAAGGCTTTTTTTGCTGTGTAAAATAAACTTAAACAGTAGAACAGAATGTAGAAAACTGAACAGAATGAGTGGAGGAAGGGAACAGGATGAAAGGTACAGAGCTGAACCTGACATAACATGGCCTAACTGAACCTTATCACGATTCAGTTAGTCAGCCTGTGGCACACCTAGCCTGTTGGTGGCACTTTTGCCTTCATTGTCCATGGCTTTGCCATATATGGCCTCATCAGGACTCAAATATGCCTGTTTCACTCACATTCTGTCCAGATTTGCAATTGTGATTCCCTTAGATTTCCTGCAAGACCTACACTTTCCCTTCAGACATATAGGTTTGTTCCAGCGCCTCCTTAGAAAAAAGATGAGGGTAGCTTAGATGAAATCAGAGCCGGTGCAAAAAACGGTGTCCGCTGGACCGATTTGGGAGCAGATATCAGCTGATTGTGCCTGATCCGCGCCACGCAGCTAAGAAACTAATCGAATTTGATTAAGGCCTCTGATACTCATTTAATGTATTTTAGTGAAAGTGGAATACAGAAAAACAACGGAATCAAAACCTTTAGCTGCCCACAAACGTAGTGTCTCACTGTAAAACAACTTATTTTAGTTTCTCAATTGAAATTTGTGTGCCACAATTGAGCTCCTCCAACCTCCACTGAAAAACCACCTTTCGTTTGAGAGGAGGTTGGATTAGATTTGAGATGAGCTTCGGCGAATTGGAGGAAGTTTAAGGAGGCGCTGGACCGGGCGAGAGGAAATTGGAGAAGCTTTGAGGAGGTTGGAGCAGGTTTGAGGAGGCGCTGGAACAGGCCCATAGGGGTTGATGGCCTTGGAGGGATTCCAGAGTATTACATTTGTCTAATTATTGCATGACATACAGTATTTGGAATAAATTAGTCTTTTCAATTTTGTGATTATTGGCGGGGGGAACTGGAAGACATGCTACCTTGTCAAGTTGCCTGCCTTGTTCTGCAGGTTGGCTAGTGGTGGCCCAGCAATATAAACTGCAGTTAGGTAGTACATTGATAAACCCCCTCTCCCTTTAGTGGTGGCCCAGCCATATAACTCTGGCAGTTTGTGCTTTGATAACCCCCGCTCTCCTTAGTGGTGGCCCGGCCATATAACTCTGGCAGTTTGTGCTTTGATAACCCCGCTCTCCGTTAGCGGTGGCCCGGCCATATAACTCTGGCAGTTTGTGCTTTGATAAGCCCCGCTCTCCCTTAGTGGTGGCCCGGCCATATAACTCTGGCAGTTTGTGCTTTGATAAGCCCCGCTCTCCCTTAGTGGTGGTCCAGCCATATAACTCTGGCAGTTTGTGCTTTGATAACCCCCGCTCTCCCTTAGTGGTGGCCCGGCCTGCAAAGTATGACACTTTTGATGAGGTCTTCCCAGTGCGGACGCCCTTTTGTCGTGTCCAGCGTGGACGTGCTGGTGCATAAGTGATCAGTGCACGTATAAAGGCACTCATTGTAGAATCGAGGGTGACAAAAGTGACACAAATGTAAAGTACAGGCTACACTCCGCATATGTCGTGTTTTCATTGTTTAAGGACGTCTTTTTCGTCACCGAAAACAAGTTTGCTCCATTGAAATGCATCGGGAAAGCTACACTATGCAAAAGGAGGAACCAAAAAGGTGAAAAGATATCCTTGAATTAAATAGCTCGTTAAAAAACGGAGAAACGTCTTTATAAAAGGATAAAATGTAGTCTAAAAGCGAGGAAGCAAAAAACGATAAAGTTTGAGTATTTGAACTTTATTTCGTTTTTTTTTTTGCTTTATGATCACTGTTTATGAGTGTGGGGGAACTGTTATAATTGTTACTGGAGTGAACGGCGGCGGTGCAGAGTGGGTTGATTAAAAAGAGTGAGGCTGGTGGGAGGGGAGAGAGGCGGAGTCGCACTGCACGGCGGGGCGCTGTCAGAGCGCGGCTTAATTCTCCGCTACTACACGTCACGCTCACCTGTGTAGTGCTCCGGCCATTTCGCTTTAAAGTTCTACATAGTTGCAGACGCTTCGCGAAGGATGCAGTGTGAGCCACGTGGGGCTGTCGCGAGTGACTCTGTCCATGCAGCACCGCGCCGAGAGGGCATCGTACATGAGCCTCGGGTCGCACCAATTCGAGGTTTGGGAGCATTCGGTCGTGCTTGCGCCGTCGGTGCCTGCGCTCACTCTAGAGGGGTTGGGAGTTTTGGGGGGAGATTGTTTTATTGTGGGTACAGTTACTAGGGGCTTGTTTCAGCGCCTCCTTAGAAAAAAGATGAGAGTAGCTTGGAGTAAGTTAGAGCAGGCGCAAAAACCGGTGTCCGCTGGACCGATTTCGGATGAGATTGGATGAGATATCAGCTGATTGCTCCTGATCAGCGCCAATATGGCGGGCGTGGCGCAGCTAAGAAACTAATCGAATTTGATTAAGGCCTCTGATACTCATTTAATGTATTTTAGTGAAAGTGAAATACAGAAAAACAACGGAATCAAAACCTTTAGCTGCCCACAAACGTTGTTTCTCACTGTAAAACAACTTATTTTAGTTTCTCAATTGAAATTCGTGCGCCACAATTGAGCTCCTCCAACCTCCTCTGAAAAACCACCTTTCGTTTGAGAGGAGGTTGGATTAGATTTGAGATGAGCTTTGGCGAGCTTGGAGGAAGTTTAAGGAGGCGCTGGACCGGGCGAGAGAAAGTTGGAGAAGCTTTGAGGAGGTTGGAGCAGGTTTGAGGAGGCGCTGGAACAGGCCCTAGAGTAATTATACAGAGTGATTAGTCGTAAGCTGGCATATGTTGGCAGGTTTCAGTATGACACTCAAACACTTGAATAACAATTTGCATATGGGGGATGAGGTGGCTTAGTGGACAGCACCATTGTCTTCTAAGCCACTGGTCCCGGGTTCAACTCCCGGTGGAGCCTCTGGACAAGTTGATCTGATCCCCAAAATCCCTTCCAACAGGGTGAGAGTTGGCGACGCTGAATCACCCTAGCGGTTGGTGTGTCGTTAAACCCCATCAATGATTAACAAGTTGCATATGGTGCAAACTTTATAATTCCTACTTTGGGTGACGGGTGGTGCGGAGTGGCGTATATTTTTCCAGATGACTGGAGTGTCCCGTACCCAGTGTCATACTTTGCAGACTGGTCAGTGGAAAATTCTGCTAGCATATCGGTACCTCACTGAGGTAGTAGGTGTAGGATTGGTTTGGTACTTTTGGATATGTTGATTATATCACTAAACGTGTCATTGTCGGTGGGCAGATGTGCCATATTTGCACATACCACCGTGCCGCGTAGCATTGCTAGGTGTGGGTATTTTTATAAACTTTGCTATCGAAAATATATTTAACACTTATTTATGCATTTAACATTTGGATTTGCACACTGATATATGCATTTAATATTGGATTTCACATTGATTTAACCAACGCCCCACTGGGGGACCGGCGCCACCGGGGACCATCGATGGCCCCACTCTAACTCCAAAAATATGGGGTTTACGCAAATCTGCAAATTGCATTGAAAGGCTCGTGTGATTCCAGTATGGTTTTACTTAGCATGTTTAAGCGCTCAGGTCAATGGTTTGACCTCCAGAGGTCAAGTTGGATCGCGATAGGGTATTTCCACTAAAGTATGTAATGATTAAGAAACCTGGGCATAGCCCTCATGCCATTAGAGCTATTGAGGTCTTGTAAGGTACATTTGATAGCAAAATTCCAGGGACTTTTTCCGGTATGTGGAACACAATAACCTCCCTCCAGTGGCTTGACCTCAAGAGGGCACCTCTGACCTAAATTGACCTGAGTTCATGGAAGGTTATAAAGGGACCTTGTCATATATTAAATGAAAGCAAGCCAGTGACGCGATATACACGATGACGTTTAATTCAGCGTTCTAAGCTTAATTAGGTCAAAAGTTATTGTCAAAATACTGTTTTTTACCCCTTGTGGGCTGTGATGACCTCAGATAAGTCAAAGGGCAAATATCGCCTCTGTAATTCATTAAAGGGTGGCCAAGAATGCTTTTCTGAGAAATCTGAACATTTGCAATCATTTTTGTGACTTTTATTTCTTACGAAAGCTTTCCCATACTTTTTCTATGGGAGATGTCCTCCTCGTGACCTGAACTCAGGTTACCAAATTGCATAATACCGGATATACATTTTTGGACCCTGGAGGGTTCGTCAAGCGTAGAAAGTTTCCAGTCAATCGGCCCTGAAATGTAGCTATGGTAGACCTCAAAAGTTGTTAGTGAGGTGACTTGACATCGCCTGGTAGTCTGACGTAGTGTGGTCCGGTATAACAAATTTTAGGAATGATGGAGAAATGATGGGGTGAGAGGCAGGGATGCGGAGCCGAGAAAATTTTGGACGACTCCGGCTCCGGTCCGGAGTTAGGATTTCGGCTCCGGCTCTGGGTTCAAGTGTCCTAACGGCTCCGGCTCCGGGCAAAATAGTCGGCTCCAACGGGCTCCGGCTCCGGCAATGTACCTATATCCAAAATGTGATCGACACGTTCTCAAGGGCGTCAAAGTCCATCAGATAAAAAGTGATTATGTATTTGTACGAATGAAAAATGGCGACTGGAGGAATGAACGCTCTTGACCAGACGCCAAAGGCCAGTCAACCTCAAAACTGGACCAACCTACACTGCAGTGTATTCGTATGGCAAACTGCACTGCACTGTTATGGCAAACAGAAATATGGGCCAGACATGTCCGCAAACCCACATAAAAAAATTAAAGATGCAACGATCCAGTAAAGCTTGGACGGCCCGCAAAGAAAAACTTCTATTAGTTAACAGTGTTCAACTATCGAAAAACACATCAGATAGGCTGATGGCCTAATTCATTTTCGAGAAAAATCGAAACCAACCACCCTACTGCCCAGTGCCCAGCAGCTGGTTCGCTCACTACACCACCCAATCGCGGTTGGAGCGGAGCAGCAACATTGCCTCCAGTATGTCTGCTCTTAGTCTGGACCTGAGATCAGAAAGCAGTAGCCTCATCGCAAAACTTAACAACACCATTTACACGTCCGTTGCTACGGCGTCGCTGATGAAGTCACTGCAACCATGTGCGTGTCAGCTCGCCGTCTAGAATGGACCGGAAATTCGGGATGTTGATTTTCTAACGGATGCGATGGGTAGGTTTGAGGCACGGTTGCAATGAAACTTAGGTTTTTGGATAGATAAATGTTTGGGGTATAATTTAAGAAACAAAAACCATACACTTTCATAATCAAGGGCGGACGCGTAACTGAGTTTTGGGGGGGCAAACCCAAATCTGCCTCTCCCCCTTTCGGGGGGGAGTGGGAGTGTGATTTCTGTTCTCGACAGACCTAGTATAAACTACTTCTCCGAGTACATGATAGCTCTCCTGGGGGGGAGGGTGAGAAGAGCAAAGATTTTATTGCTCGGCAGACCTAGTGTTAACACCTTTTTTAATTTATTCGGCCTTTGGGGGCCAAAAGATAGTCTGGCCCTCCTTCCAGGGGTTTAGGGGGGCCATGACCGGAATGGCTTTCCCCTGCGTCTGCCAACAGGGGCGGATGCAGGCCGACGGTATGGGGTAAATCGTGAAAACATATGGTTTTTGAAGAAAATCGGCAAAACTCGCCAAAAAATGGGTGGTTTGGGGGCAAATGCCTTTTTTGCCCCCCCCATGGATCCGCCTGTGTCCACCAATGCTTTCATTTGTTGCCAATTTCTGCCCATGCTAACTGGCCGGAGTGCATCCCCTGCCCGAGAGTGAAACCGTCTACGGAACACCCTAGTTGCAATATTTCACGAATCTCGATATACATAACATATTGAGAAAATGTAATATTTCAGGTAAATAAATGTGTTTCCATGCGACATATCACGAGGTAAAATGTGACTATGTCACATTTGATTTTTGATAATTTTAGAGCTCTTTGGGAACCGGAGCCGGACCCTTTCTGACGGCTCCGGCTCTGGCTCCGATAAAAGATGTTTCGGTGGCTCCGGCTCCGGGCAGAAGGGTCGGCTCCGACCGGCTCCGGCTCCGCATCCCTGGTGAGAGGTACACCCCTCAACTGTGGTGCTGCGCTTTGTCATCTTTCTATTTTGAAAAAAACCTTAAGTGGGGCTATGGATGGCCCCCATGGGGCCAGGGTTAATATCTGGACATAACAGCAGGTTTAAATGATAATACCATAACCTAGCATATCTGTTAAAATGGATACCGTGTTTATGCATTTAATACTTTGATTACACTTCGGTTTTATATTTGGACCGGGGCTCCTATGAGTGACGTCTTTTAAGCCACAATAATCGAGGCAGAGGCGTAGAGGTCCTTGTTTTTGCGCAGCGAAACGGTAGGGGAACTCCGTTGGGAGCAGCTCGGACGAGCTGTGTCGTCTGTTAGTCTTGTTTCACTGTATTGTCCATGACATCCCGATAGTGAGCGCTGATCCTTCGCGGTGGCTGGGTCGCTGGTCCAGCACCACTGACAAGTGGAATGGAGCGCATGCTGGGGTGTTCTTGTTTTTAATTCTCCTCTACACATCATTCCTATGACGACGGCTCCTGAAATGTCCTTCTGGATATCAAGCTGTGCGTGGTGGCTAGTGGAGCTCATGAAGGGGTTAAATCGCGGGTGGGTAAGAGTTTCCCCACCTGAACTGGTACAGTGCCAACAGGAACTGCGACGGTAGCAGCATCAGGAGCAGCTGAAGCGACAGCAGCATGAGCGGGCAGCGGACGTGGGCGGAGATGCGGCAGACGCTGCACCAGCTGCGCCGCTCGCTCAGCGCCCTCTCCTCCCGCACGCCGCAGAACTTCTCCTTCCGACGGCTGGCCGACGGCCGCCTGAGGGTCTACTTCCTGAGCGCGCGCACCGGTTCGGAGAACCAGCTCTGCTATGTGGACATCAACGGAGAGCCGGGCGGCGACAATACCAAGCTGCCCTGGCAACAGCTGTTCGACCCCACGTTCCAGGTGAGGCTGAGCTCTCTGAAGTAGCATGATAGGGAGCAATCGATACGCTGGGGGTGCCAAGCTAGATCTTCGTGTCACCATTTTCGTAGGTGAACACTGCAGCGCCGTTTTCCGAAGAAAGAAAGGGATGACGCTAGATAAATGCACGTTGCACAATATCACAGCGATGACACTGGTGTGGTCCACTGTGGTCGCGTTTTTCTAATTACTTGTAATGTTCTGTTCATCCCCAATGGGTCACGGCGTGTCTGAGGCTGCCTTATTGTTAATATAGAAAGCTAGTGCCTTAACACAAACATCTGCCTTATTTGAGCCGTATCAGGCGACTTCAAGAAGGAGGCCACATTCCCCATATTGACACTAAAATTTAGATATGTGTGAGACCACCTCAAAAGTTAGATAAGTCGAAAAAACCACAAAGCCCAGTCTACATAGTTGTATTTTAAATACCTATCAGAAACCTCAAAAGAAATTAGAAAAGAAATAAGATTAGTATACTGCTGTTTCTAATATGATTATATAAACCCTACCTCCTTAACAATATTAAATATATATTTTTATTTAGTAAGTGTTCTTAATTTCATAATGCAAACTAAAGATCCTCTTACCACCTAAAACCTGAAAAGTCAAAGAGCCAGAAACGAAGTTAAAGTCCGTTAAGTTTTATTCTAGTAAGGCGTAAATCGTATTAGGTAGGAACCGATAGTGCCTATTCACTTCAAAAGTACTGCCGTAGCTTCAAAATGTGCATTTTGCGAAGCATCAAAATAGAATGAACGTACAATTTTATAAGCGTCATGCATGATAAATTCTATGAACAAGTGTTCACATTCCAGGCTCCGTCTATTCCCCTTTCCCCATGGCTGACGTCGGGCGGTGCCCGTTGACTGCGGTGCGACTGCGGGGAGTGGACTTGCCGTTACACCGCTGACTGGTCCGCAGTGCGTGCGGTACGGGGGTCGCTCCAGCCGGGCTGAGCTCCTCCAGCTGGAGCGTAAACGGGTGGTGGGCTGCGGCATCACCGAGTACGACCGGCATGCCCAGTCGGGCAAGTTCATCTTCACCGCCGGCAACAGCGTCTACCACGTCACCGACGACGACAACAGGGTGAGACGCGTCTCCTGTGCCACTGGCAATGTGCCTCTCTGTAGGGTTCAGTCTGTTTACCAGTGTTGCTCTGAAGGACTAGCGATAGCCGTTACCTTAAGGCGATAGAGGAGCGGTTGACTCGTTGTTGAACAGTGAATCTCGGTGAGCTGTGGCCCGGCAGCACCGCTGGTACCTGGTGCCGTCTGTGTGTGATGTAGCCGGGCGCCGCTGGTGCTGCCGGCAGGGGGCGCTGGCGTATCCGTGCGAGGTGCCCAGCAGTCGCGGCCAGCCGCGTCTCAACCCCACCATCTGCCCCTGCAACCCCGACCTTATGGCCTACGTGGAGGACGGCGACATCTGGGTGGCCAACACCCGCACAGGTCGGCCGTCATTGGGAAGGTTACGGCTGGAAACACGTGTTGCGGATGGTGCAATCAGCATGTTATTCCCTCCAAGCGTTTCGCGTTTTTTACTCGTCGAATGTGGTTCACCGAGAAACATTATCATGCTCTGCGCTGTCACTCTGATTCACTGCTGTCACACTCTTCAGAGTTATCATTGTCCCTGGGTCAGACACGGTGACGCTTCAGGCTGCGTGCTGAGGCCGTGCAGGCTGCGTGCTGAGGCCGTGCAGACTGCGTGCTGGGGCCGTGCAGACTGCGTGCTGAGGCCGTTCTAACGGCGTGCTGAGGCCGTGCAGGCTGCGTGCTGAGGCCGTGCAGACTGCGTGCTGAGGCCGTGCAGGCTGCGTGCTGAGGCCGTGCAGGCTGCGTGCTGAGGCCGTGCAGACTGCGTGCTGGGGCCGTGCAGACTGCGTGCTGAGGCCGTTCTAACGGCGTGCTGAGGCCGTGCAGGCTGCGTGCTGAGGCCGTGCAGGCTGCGTGCTGAGGCTGTGCAGGCTGCGTGCTGAGGCCGCGCCGCCGTGTGTCGGCAGAGTCGGACGTGCGGCTGACGTTCGTGCACCAGGAGGACGAGACCGTCAGCGCCGGCTTCCCCTCCTACGTGATGCAGGAGGAGTTCGCTCGCTTCGTCGGCTTCTGGTGGTCGCCGACCTGCGAAGGTCAGTTGCCTGCAGTTCAGAGCAGGCCGCCTGCCTTATGGAGGCTGTCCTCCGGCCTTCGCCTGCTAAAAGCTCTGGAACTTCCGGGCAGCTAGAGCTCAGTGAAATGATCGAACCGTCTTGAGCTCGTCTTGATTTGTATCTTTATCTGCGCTTATACATTTAGCTGTAGTAGGTATCAGTGAAATGCTTTTAATTTGCACATAACATTTGTACTCCTGTTTGGTTTGGAACATATTGGTTTCCCACGTTACCAAGCTCACAGATCTATTCTGTGCACTGTTTCCCATGTGCGCTAGGCGATAACGCGGCCCTTCCCAATGGCGCGACAGACGGTGTGTACCGGATTCTGTATGAAGAGGTGGACGAGACACACGTGGAGGTTCTCTATTTGCATACTGCTCACGAGGGAGGCGAGCCGGAGGCCATCAGGTCAGTGGGGATGTCATCGGGTCAATCAGATCAGAAGGGAGGTTCATCAGGTCAGTAGGGAGGTCATCAGGCGTGAGTGTTCCGGTACACGGAGGAGCCAAAGGAAATGGGAATTGGGAAGCTGATGTAGTTGGCCAGGAAAGAAACCTGACTTGGAGACAAAGACTGGCTCCGCCAATCGATTTCCTAAGTGCTAAAGCTGTAAGCTAGTCTCTCTCTCTCTCTCTCTCTCTCTCTCTCTCTCTCTCTCTCTCTCTCTCTCTCTCTCTCCTCTCTCTCTCTCTCTCTTCTCTTCTCTCTCTCTCTCTCTCTCTCTCTCTCAGCATTCTGCTCTCGCCAGGTACCCGCGGGCTGGTTCGACCAACGCCAGCTCAGCGCTGAAGCTGCTGGAGTTCCAGCTGGACGCCTCGGGAGCAGTAGCTTCCGTGTCGCGGCGCCACCTGCTCACCCCGCTCGCTTCTATGTTCCCCTGGATGGAGTACCTGGTCAGGGTCGGCTGGCTGGACCACCAGTTGTGAGTGAGCTGTAGTTAAAGTTTCATCTTGGGTGGTTAGTGCCCTCGTTGAATGTCTACCCAGCAATATTATCAATATGGTGTTTCTTTGCCTGGACTTGTGTGCGTTACACGGAAGGGAAACTTGTGGAGTTTCTCTTGTCCTCATTGTTGTCATTACTATTGTTATTATTTTTATTATTGGAACTGATGCTTTGGATCTAAGTACAGAATAATGCAGAAAATTGACGAAATCTAGCGGCCACAAGGCCAGTAAACGTATGAATTATCCAGGCGGTTGGATATATCTTCAAGTTTTATCAGCCGAACACATTTTCAAATTATGACTGGTTTAGTCAACGTGATTTGTAATTGATCACATGTTTGTAATTGATCACATGCTGGAAGCATGCAATTATGGCATTGAAATTGCTAGTAACTTCCTTCAATATGTTACTCGGCCGGTGTGTGTGACGGTGCGTCCCCGGCAGCGCCCACTGTGTGTGTGACGGCGCGTCCCCGGCAGCGTCCACTGTGTGTGACGGTGCGTCCCCGGCAGCGTCCACTGTGTGTGACGGCGCGTCCCCGGCAGCGTCCACTGTGTGTGACGGTGCGTCCCCGGCAGCGCCCACTGTGTGTGTGACGGTGCGTCCCCGGCAGTGTCCACTGTGTGTGTGACGGTGCGTCCCCGGCAGTGTCCACTGTGTGTGTGTGACGGTTCGTCCCCGGCAGCGTCCACTGTGTGTGACGGTGTGTCCCCGGCAGCGCCCACTGTGTGTGTGACGGTGCGTCCCCGGCAGTGTCCACTGTGTGTGTGTGACGGTTCGTCCCCGGCAGCGTCCACTGTGTGTGTGACGGTGTGTCCCCGGCAGTGTCCACTGTGTGTGTGTGACGGTGCGTCCCCGGCAGTGTCCACTGTGTGTGTGACGGTTCGTCCCCGGCAGCGCCCACTGTGTGTGTGACGGTGCGTCCCCGGCAGTGTCCACTGTGTGTGTGTGACGGTTCGTCCCCGGCAGCGTCCACTGTGTGTGTGACGGTGTGTCCCCGGCAGTGTCCACTGTGTGTGTGTGACGGTGCGTCCCCGGCAGTGTCCACTGTGTGTGTGACGGTGCGTCCCCGGCAGCGTCCACTGTGTGTGACGGTGCGTCCCCGGCAGCGTCCACTGTGTGTGTGTGACGGTGCGTCCCCGGCAGTGTCCACTGTGTGTGACGGTTCGTCCCCGGCAGCGTCCACTGTGTGTGTGACGGTGCGTCCCCGGCAGTGTCCACTGTGTGTGTGACGGTGCGTCCCCGGCAGCGTCCACTGTGTGTGTGACGGTTCGTCCCCGGCAGTGTCCACTGTGTGTGTGACGGTGCGTCCCCGGCAGCGTCCACTGTGTGTGACGGTGCGTCCCCGGCAGCGTCCACTGTGTGTGTGACGGTGCGTCCCCGGCAGTGTCCACTGTGTGTGACGGTTCGTCCCCGGCAGCGTCCACTGTGTGTGTGACGGTGCGTCCCCGGCAGTGTCCACTGTGTGTGACGGTGCGTCCCCGGCAGCGTCCACTGTGTGTGTGACGGTTCGTCCCCGGCAGTGTCCACTGTGTGTGTGACGGTTCGTCCCCGGCAGTGTCCACTGTGTGTGACGGTGCGTCCCCGGCAGCGTCCGCTGTGTGTGACGGTGCGTCCCCGGCAGTGTCCACTGTGTGTGTGACGGTGCGTCCCCGGCAGCGTCCACTGTGTGTGTGACGGTGTGTCCCCGGCAGCGTCCACTGTCAGCTGCTGGACCGGTCGCAGTGCCGGCTGGACCTGGTGCTGGTGCCGCTGGCGCTGTTCGTCTGGGACTCGCCGCCGCCCGGTCCCCAGCCTCCGCCGCCACCGCCGCCGCCCGTCCAGCTGCTGCTCTCAGCGCAGACGGACGTCTGGATCAACGTGAGAGACGCGCGCCGGCCGAACCCTCCTGTCTGCTGCCGTGTGCTGAACAAGGGCCAGAGCCAAAGACACGTCACATGGCTGATAGAGCAGTGAAATGTAGCCGGTAATGACTTTGAAGCTCCGATTTGCTAGCTCAATTTGTTTCTATTTGCGGTGTACTGCTTACTGGTGTTGTCTCCTGGCTAATGCAATGAGCCTGGTGACAGTATCTATGTCAAAAGAACCGTATGCGAGTAAGTGATTGCTTTGGATAAGCGAATAAGTGTCGGCGCGCCGTGCCGGCCGCCGGAGCCGGTGGGGCGTTTGGCCTGACCTCCCCCGTGCTGTAGGTGCACGATGTCTTCCACGTGATCCCCACCAGTGACCGCAGCCAGGTGTGCTTCCTCTGGATGGACGACTCGGCCGGCTTCACGCACCTCTACCGCGTCACCGTGCAGGTCAGCGCCTGACTGCTGCAGAGCTGCCTCAGTCATATAGGGTGACTGTGGGATCGGACTTGGCACGGGCTCTGACGGGATTCCACTGGTGTTTCGTAGTCGTTGCTGATACTGTCTCACCTGACTCTCCCCGCTGGTATATAAAAGTTAAATGACATGTTTATTTTTACGGCCTATGTAAGAAGCAGTCGTGGATAAGAAGTGGTTTTGTGATCGTTTCATTTTATTTTTATTTTTGCAAGAGGTTCTTTGCTGCCCCATACCGATCCCACAGCACAAGCCCGAAAATGACGAGTCTACCTTAGAGTTCGTCATATCACGTATTTGGGGTCCACGACTGGGGTCTCGTTGTGGTTCGGTTTGTGCCGTCCCGATCCCTTTTCTGACCCCTTGTCCTTACTACCCGGACCTCTGTTCTTACCCCGTGTCCTTACCGGCCGGACCTCTGTTCTGACCCCGCGTCCGTACCACCCGTACCTCTGTTCTGACCCCGTGTCCTAACCGGCCGGACCTCTTCTGACCCCGTGTCCGTACCAACCGGACCTCTGTTCTGACTCCGTGTCCTTACCGGCCGTATCCCTGTTCTGACCTCGTGTCCTTACCGGCCGTATCCCTGTTCTGATCTCGTGTCCTTACCGGCCGTACCCCTGTTCTGACCTCGTGTCTTTACCGGCCGTACCCCTGTTCTGACCTCGTGTCTTTACCGGCCAGACCCCTGTTCTGACCCCGTGTCCTAACTGGCCGGACCCCTGTTCTGGCCCCGTATCCTTACCGGCCGGACCCCTATTCTGACCATCCGTGCTGCCCGGACCTCCGTTCTGACCCCGCATCTGTACTAGAGTTGTGCGACTCGCGAGTCAGAGGCGGAGTTTAACTCAAATTCCAACTCATTCGACTGTTGAGTTGAGTTGAGTCAGTTCACACCACGTCAATGAGTTAAGGTTGAGTTGAGTTGTGAAGACAGGGAGTCAAATGAGTTGACGAAAAAAGTTGCCTCAACAGGTAAAGATGATGTTAAGTCAAAGTGTTTTAATTTGCCTACCTTTTGCAAACCTCATTTAACCTCCTTTAAATACATTTTCCCTCCAGCGTTTCAATAGTTTTAATCAAAGTTTCAATTTGTTTCAATATATTAATTGAATTCTACGGTTCAATTGCTTATTTTAAAGCCCCATCCGGTCTGAAGAAATCTCTAGGCACAAATAATACATGTACTCGAAAAATTTAACACGTTCCTTTTGATTCCATGTACCTAGTTAAACCTGGAAGGCTCATTTTAGAAATTATTGCAACATGGTGTGTTAGCTTTATTGGGCAGTGACAGTCTGGAAAAAATGAAAATAAAGTCATCCATGGTTGCCGGCGTATTGTTAACCAATGTTTGAATGCAAATTAATTAATTTTGCATATATTAATCTTCAGTTTCTTGTAGGACTTTCGGAAGTTTGTGTCTTACTGGTTGATTGATATATTTATTAACACGCGCATTGACGAGGGTCTGAGCCACCTTCGCATTGACGGGGGGCGGGTACCCGCCCCCCTAAGATCTTGAGAACCACGGTAGGTAGCGAAAAACGGTAAACGGTGTTGGGTTACCCATCCACTTCTCCGTCGAAAACATTTAAACCATTTTTTTGTCAGGTCACATTTAAGGTCACGAGAGGTCAAAATATGCCGTCATAGGGATAACATGTAAATCCAGTTTTTCGGCCGTTACATCTGAACAAGTAAAGATAGAGCAAAACGACTTGAACTATATGAATCCTCTCAGCAAGCCGAATCGAATGATATATAATTTGACCTTGCTAGGTCAAATCAAGGATTTGACCTGACCTGAGGTCAGGTCGGGGTCAAATTATATAAAATTCATATCATTAGAACTGCAAAGCCCAGGCGAGTCTAATGCAGCTAAAATAAATGCTCTATCACCATCCGTTACGGAGTTATTCCGTAAAAAACATTTTTTCCCATGTATTTCCAATGGAGAGGTCATGCCTCGTACCTGACCTTAGGTCATCGATATCAAAAATACCGGAACATATTTTAGAGAACTAGGTGGGGCCATTATGTGATATGAGTTTCAATCGGATAAGTTCACCCTGCTCCGACTTATGCTATCTTAAACTTTTTTTAGGTCGGGTCACTTGACCTGTACTGGTGACCTGACCTGAGATGACCTAACCTTAAAATTTTCGCAGTTGTAGAAATGATGAGGGAAAAGGGATGCCAAGTACGGCGGCGCTACGCGCCGCCGTTTTTCTGCTATCTCCGAAAAACTCGAGTGGGGGCGGGTACCCGCCCTCCCCGTCATTGCGCGTGTTAAGCTGTTATTATTTGTGTACTTATCATTTATTTATTTTATTTTGAAACTGAGCCAAAGTTTGAGTTGAGTTAAGTCCTTAGTTGAGTCGGAGTTGAGTTAGAAGAATTTAACTTTGAGTCGGAGTTGAGTCGACTCACTGAACTCTTGACAATGAGTTCAGTCGGAGTTGAGTCAACCACCCTTAGCACGTGAGTTGAGTTGAGTCGACTCAAGGAAGTTCTGAAAGGCACAACTCTGGGCTCTGTACCGGCCTGACCCCCGTTCTGACCCCGTGTCGGTGCCCAGGTGAGCCGGGAGCCCGGCAGCCGGCTCACCTCTCCGCCTCAGGTGGTCAGTAAGGTGGCCCTGACTGCCGGTCCGTGGAACGTCGACAGCAAGCAGGTGTGGGTGTCGCACAAGCACGGACTCGTCTTCTTCCAGGTCAGTTCCAGCAGCCCCACTCCGCCAGCGCCTGTGTCTAGTGATCAGTTGTTTTGACTGTAGCTCGGGGTAGGGGCCACAGCTGGCTTTACAAGGTAACTGATTCTCCTTTCTCGTAACGCTTACTACGGAACTCATATTTTCGTTGATTTCGGCGTCTGGCGTGTGAAAATGTTGCCATAGCTGTGTGGGACCTGTGTCCAACTGCATCCCTCTCCGAGACGCCGGCTGACGCGGCTCTGGTACGTTTGTACCGGTGCATGCCCGTGACGCTGGTACGTTGGTACCGGTACATGCCCATGCCGCCGGCTGACGCAGCTCTGGTACGTTTGTACCGGTGCAGGGCAGCCGGGACACGCCGGTGGAGCGGCACTTGTACGTGGCGTCGTTCTCCGAGCCCGGCGCCGTCCGCCAGCTCACCAGGTCCGGATTCTACCACAACGCGCACATGGACGAGGTGAGCCTGACGACGCGCCGCCGACATGTCGATTGTCCACTGCCAGCGTTTGTTCAGACTGCTGACAGGTGGAATGGGTGATGAGGTGACTCGTGGATGGTACAGTTGACGGTGGGTGTCGATTTCACTGACGCCCTGATTATAAGAAGTGTGTCGCCAGTCATGTCAGTACGACTGGCGACAATTTCTGACGCTCTTCTAAATGGTCGCTTCGGTTTTGTCCGTCAACCGTTATCCCCCGAAGTGTGGGGTTTCCCGCGGCCTTGTAACCGCCCGTGTCCCCTGATGGTCCGTCGCACCTCTCCCGCACTGACCTGCCTGCCGTGCTACCGGCAGGAGTGCTCGGTGCTGGTGACGGTGACCAGCAGCCTCAGCACGCCGCCCAGCTGCCAGGTGTGGCGGGTGCAGCCGGCAGGTGGCGCGTCGGTGCAGCTGCTGCCGGCCGGCACCATTCTGGAGCCGTGTCCGTTCGAGCCGCCGCGCTGGCTGCCGCAGCTGCACCAGTGCCAGCTGGCGGCCGGAGACACGCTCTTCTGCTGCGTCTACCCGCCCGCCGGCTACGTGCCCGGACGCCGCTACCCCACCGTGCTGAACGTCTACGGCGGGCCTCAGGTGCAGGTGGTGGCCAATACCTTCAAGGTGGGTCCCGCCAGCGCTTGCAGCGTTCTGGTCAGTGGTGTAATGGAAAAATTTTGCGCTGTTGCTGTCAGTTTACCGCTGAAACAATATTTTCCCAATTCATTTCTTGTTCCATCGCTAGAACAATACTAGCTTAAAGGCAATGTGGCACCTTCATAACGTTATTTTAATTGAGATAGCCAAGTTGTAAAGCAAGTAGGAAAACCCGGTACTTAATATAGCATTTGTCTTGGAACTCGATGTTTCCGTAGAAAAGGTGGAGGAGTATGAGTGTCAGGTGACTGACCATTTGAAATCGAGTGTGCCACCAGAACAAGTGTTGTGGTGACCACACTTTGCACTTTGGATAAAATATCCACTTCACTAGCTACTAGCACTTAAGAGGTTACTGTAAAGAAGGGCGTGATATTGCCAAGCTGCTAAAAAAACGCCCAAAAACCCCAACACACACAGAAAAAGTTAGAACCTACCTGAAATGTACCCCTCATGTACCCTTAGCAGCAGGCCACAGTTGTCATGACTGTTGGTGTGACGATACATGCCGACATTACGGTGAGTGTCAGCCAATCGAAGCCCTTGAAGCGTGTTGAATACGGAAGTGGTTGCCAGATAATGGCATTAACCACAGGCAGATATTTCTTTCTTTCCCTAGAGGAGCATTTTGAAAGTCGAAATATTGAGCTTGTTGTACATTTTTCAGGGAAATCATAAGTGGTTTCATTATTTTCGGCTAAAAGTACGCCTAATTACACTAAATTCCAGGATTCGACCAAGGTACCACCTTCCCTTTAAAGGGAATTCCTTTTAGGTTTTTGCTTTTTTTCTACGGAAATATCCAGTTGCAAGACAAATGATATATTGAGTACCGGGTTTTCCGACTTGCTTTACAACTTGGCCATCTCAGTTAAAATCACGTTATGAAGGTGCCACCTTCCCTTTTAAGAAATGCGTGGGGCGAGAAATTGTTGTTGCTGCTTTCCAAGAGCGGCTGCCCTGATCATAGCAGTAATTATTTTGCCATGCTCTGTTTTGGCTTATTCAATCTGTGGTATGTTGTTCAAAACCGTGCCGGAGACATTCGGCTTTTCATTCCTTACATTCATTCAATGGGTTTTAAGTTGGGTGTGCTACTGCCTCATTGTCTGTGACTGGTTTTCAGGGGTATCGTAACCTGCGGAACCACATTCTGGCGGCCGAGGGCTACTGCGTGGTCTGCATCGACTCCAGGGGCTCTCACAACCGTGGCACCAAGTTCGAGGGACATATCAAAAACCGCATGGTAGGCACCGAGCGAACTCTGTACCGGTAGGAAACAGATCGACCTTTGCTTCCATTCACTGCTCGTTTAAGAAAGCCAGGCTGTTTTATAATATTGCCCGCACTATTTGATGTGCCATTGATAAGATATAGGTATCCACTGACAGCAGCACCGGCGCCTGGCCCCGCTCTGCTCTGCCGCGCCCTTCTAGACCACTGGGCTTTTCCGGCCTTGTTGGGATCTGTCGTGTCCTGCGGAACCGCAGGGTACAGTGGAGGTTCAGGACCAGGTGGAGGCGCCTGCACATGCTGGGTGTGCTCTGACCTGCAGGGTACAGTGGAAGTTCAGGACCAGGTGGAGGCGCCTCACATGCTGGGTGTGCTCTGTCCTGCAGGGTACAGTGGAGGTTCAGGACCAGGTGGAGGCGCCTCACGTGCTGGGTGTGCTCTGACCTGCAGGGTACAGTGGAGGTTCAGGACCAGGTGGAGGCGCTGCACGTGCTGGGTGTGCTCTGACCTGCAGGGTACAGTGGAGGTTCAGGACCAGGTGGAGGCGCCTGCACGTGCTGGGTGTGCTCTGACCTGCAGGGTACAGTGGAGGTTCAGGACCAGGTGGAGGCGCCTCACGTGCTGGTTGTGCTCTGACCTGCAGGGTACAGTGGAGGTTCAGGACCAGGTGGAGGCGCTGCACATGCTGGGTGTGCTCTGACCTGCAGGGTACAGTGGAGGTTCAGGACCAGGTGGAGGCGCTGCACATGCTGGTTGTGCTCTGACCTGCAGGGTACAGTGGAGGTTCAGGACCAGGTGGAGGCGCCTCACGTGCTGGGTGTGCTCTGACCTGCAGGGTACAGTGGAGGTTCAGGACCAGGTGGAGGCGCCTCACATGCTGGGTGTGCTCTGACCTGCAGGGTACAGTGGAGGTTCAGGACCAGGTGGAGGCGCTGCACATGCTGGCGGAGAGGCTGGGCATGATCGACCTGCGTCGGGTGGCCGTACTGGGCTGGTCTTACGGCGGCTACCTCAGCCTCATGGCGCTGGCGCAGCGGCCCGACGTCTTCAAGGTAGGCATCCGCGGTGCGCCCTGGGGAATGTGCTTGGTGGTTTTCACTCCTGAAAGCTGGAGCCCTCTTCGTGACTATGCGGCTATTTTTGTATTAAATCATAGTGCATCTCTGAGTGCAGCGTATCTAAGAAAATATCACGCCCTATGTGTCATTTCTTGCACTATCCAACATGTTTTCTAACGGGATTTAGACCACCCATGGAGGGGGGGTCAAACACTTCAAAATGGAAAGTTTTTGTCTGATGTTGTTTCCATGGAAATAATGATTTCATCCGCGTCGTTCCGTGGCCGGCTGCTCTCCAAGTAGATTTGAGCCAATTTGTTTATTGCTGTGTGGGTGTGATGCAAGTGGGGTACTTACATAACATCATATCTTCTCAGAAATGCGCTAGTGAGGGCCTAACTACCCTAAGATTATTATATTATTGTTTACCACATTAGCTGGACGCTTGTTGTAGCCACAGGCTTTCTCCTCGACCGTGCACTCAGAACGGCGCTCGGTGCATGCGGGCCCTAGTGTTCGACGGTGTGACTCGAAGTTTCCATCTTTACCGCCAGGTGGCAGTGCCGGGCGCGCCGGTGGTCTCGTGGAGTCTCTACGATACCGGCTACACGGAGCGTTATATGGACCTGCCGTGTCGCAACCCCTGCGGATACGAAGCCGGATCGGTGAGTTCGAACCCTGCGGGTGCTTCTCGAATGGTTTTCTGACCCTCACACTCAGGCACTGGGAGTTGGCCACGGTCAGTGGGAGGTGGTTTGTGTCCGACCGGCTTCCGAAGCTGCCAGCAAGCTCAACGGAACTGGAGCGTACGTCATGTTTAGTAATTTTCGTCTGAGTTGCACTGCTAGGCGAGGGGGCCGACTGTTCTCTCTTCAGTAGTCGACTGGTGATTCCCGTTGTGTATGTGGCTACCTCCCAGTTCGGTCTGAACTGTGGGCCGTAGTTTTACGAGATTGATTTCGCCCTGGTCAGGTCCTGAGCTATGCGAACCAGTTTCCGAGCGATCCCAACCGACTTTTGATCTTCCACGGCCTGATGGACGAGAACGTGCACTTTTTCCACACCCAGCAGCTGATCTCAGCGCTGATCCGGGCCGGAAAGCCGTACCAGCTGCAGGTGAGTGCCGCCCATTGTAACTACCAGCTGCAGGTGAGTGCCGCCTCAGCAGCTGCCGACACTCACAGCTGTGACTTTCCACGACAGCGCTACCAGTGCGTAGCACCCTCATGTTACCGGTGTTATATGCCAGGTTATTTGGGGCGCTACATTGAGCTAAGACTTCAGGTCGATCTGTTGCACCGTTTCTGAGTTAAAGCCTCGAGTCTTTTCCGCAGGGTCATAATACAGAGGTATCTCTGTAGGCCTCAGACTCGGAATCTGTACATCGGAGTCTGTAGGTTCATGCATCAGTCAACACGGAAAGAGCCGAGAAGTGCGTCTCGCGGTGTTATTTTATATTTTCGGCTATGTGGCCTCGTGACCTTTTAGTCTCATCTAGGTCGTGCGAGCTCACCGAAAATGTTGAATTCGTTTCCGTTTTCTTTGTTGTTTCGAACTATTCGACTCAACGTTTGAAATGCCAGTTATGCAGTTTCTCTAGAGTTGCGTATAATTTCTTAGATATTGCATTTACAGCCTTATATGTTCTGAATGTGCCCTAATTTTGGATGTAGTAACGTTATGGCATAAAAACGCCGAAGTGACCAAAAGTCGGCTCCTGAAAATAAAGAGCTGCTCATCATCTGCATATTTCATAATCAGCTGAACCCTCTTTGGGCTGGGACAGGCTCGTTTTAGCCTCTCTGTAGCCTGTGATGTGAGAAAAAGGAGCTTCAGGTTGTTCTGGTATGCATTATACCCCGATTGGTTTCAAGTGTGCTCCAAATTTCCGAGTTTGTGTCATCTTGGGCCAATTCAACTCATCGGGCCGGGTGACGTAACCTACCAAAAATGCAGCGCGCCACCGCCGGTAGAAGTGTTTCCGATGCAGCTTGAAGCAGCTTCAAGGAGCTGCTCCTGTTATTATCGCCCCAAGGGCTACTTATACATATGTAATTTAGAGTTTTATGGATGACCTGATGTCCGGTCACTTCTCTCGCCAGTACGTATTAGCATATAAATATTATAGATGTCTCTTTTCGGTTAATACGTGTCACGTTAAGTTGGAGCTCTCAGTACAGTTATCAGTAGTTTGCACGATTAGGATTTACATTTTCAACAGTGACATATGAATGTTCATCTGGAGTCACTAAGCTGATTAAGCGCTTCAGTAGTCTGACACTGCAAATAGACGCATTTTGTGCTTACATGTTAGCGTGTGTTACGGCAACCATCAACGGGTGACTTCAACCTGGCATTGGTCCAGAAAAAGGGTTTTCGATATAAAATGTATTTTTGCTTTGTGGCTTAGTCACATATTAATCATTTGATTCGCTTTGATAAAGTACCTCCAATGGTGCCTCAATAACAGTGAAAGCTTGTCTCATTCAGGAGCTTGTGATAAAATGGTAATTTCTCCCAAACATTTTCGGTACTGACACTAACCTCTGGTGTCCTAAGCAGACTCTGAGTCGTGACTCAGAGTTGAGTCGACTCACTTCCAGATCTCGGTTGAGTCAGAGTTGCTTCAGCTGCTAGACCAGTTGAGTCGACTCAGAATTGGAGTCAGCCTCCAAGCGGCGAGTCAGAGTTGAGTCGACTCAACACTCTGTTTTCTAAAGATATGTGATCACATGGCTAATATTTTAAACGTTTTCACAACTAATTTTGAAGGGTTTCTTGTTTTTATTTGGTAATAATAGGTAATTTATTATTTTCATGTCCACACTAGACCCATACCGCGATCTGTCGTTGACAAACATGGGTAATTTAAGATATACAGTTTCAAAAGCACACTGATGTGTTAGTTATTTTCTGTTTAATCTTACCGATAGCATGCAAACCCATTCTGAACTTGTGATTTAACAAAAATCAGACTTTTTCAACTGTGAGGTTTGCACACCATACAGAGTCCTAATCTCATTACATGCAGTAATTTACTCTTGAGAAACCACATCTTTATTTTCTATTTTCTTTCTTCGTTTGAGTGAAAACACTAAAAAAACTAAGTAATATAAGCACCAGATAGAGGTTACCAAAAAATCTTATTTTGAATATAAGCCTTGGAATGGGATAAAGCTGAAACTAAAAGCTTCACTGATTATATATTTGAAGGACACTGTCTTAATTTGCCACGTTTGAGGATATCCCCTGGTAGGTCATAAATACTGCCTGTACAAGAAAAATAAAACTCAGTCCTATCTCTGGCATTGCCTAAGTAATTTCAAACTGTGAAACTGGCAAAAATATACATCAAGTCTCTCACAAACCACCCGCCTTCAAATCATGATAATGGTTATTACTATTTACCACTCACTGCCGCCCCCGTGCGCGCCACGCCGTCACCAAATCATAATGGTGCGCAACAAAATATCAATGATAATGGCTTTGGTAGCCTGATGGCAAGGTTACGTCACCTAGACCTGCAGATTTTCTTAGGTTTCTAATATCACGTGACTTTTAAAAGTGATATTCATTGTCATATTTTGTCCCATCCGAGGTCGGATTCGTGATGTCTTCAATGCGCCATCTGTAGTTTCTAGCTTTTTTGGGGAGGACGAGACGAGTGTTCATTGCAAGGCCATAGAATCCCATTAATTTTTTTGTTTTTGAGGTACTGTGTGGTGCCGATGCGCAGATAGTGGTATTTCTAAGCCAAAGTCGTCACAGGATTGTTAAGAATATACATGGGAAGGATTTGACACTCAAAATTTCATATTGTAAAATATTGATTCTTGTTCTTTGTATTTGAAACGTCGCTTATTGCTTCAATTATGACCTTGCTCAATGAAGGACGTGCATTCAAAATGAAAAGTCCCCAGGCCCTTTATCTACCTCACCCGCGAGCGTTTAGCATCTCCCTTCATGCCTATGCAGAAAATGATCTGTCATGAATTAATGCATTGCAATTTGCATATTATTGAAGGAAATATGCATTTTGTGTATGCATAATTTGCCACCGTTCTCCGTCGGAGTCGACTCCGACTCAATGCTTATTTGAGTCGGAGTTGTGTTGACTCCTGAATTTTGGCTGAGTCGAGTTGGCTCACCATTTTCAACATGGTGAGTCGAGTCGGAATCAGGGTCAGCCGTTAAGCTGTGAGTCAGAGTCGACTCAAGAAAATATGAATCATCAACAAGTCTAGTGCTAAGTATTGATCTCACACAACAATAATCAATATTCAGATTGTAACTGCGAAAACTTGCACCTAAATTTGGTAATAAAATGCCAACATTGCCCCGGTGTATTACTTTGGTGATAATGATATGACCACAGTATGTTGAGGATGGTGCTTGACAACGTCCTTTTGGCTTGGGCGAGTTGGCACCTCATGGGGCAAACCCGAGATATGTCTAAGCATTCCGTACTACTTGTTCCTCATCTAGTTCCGAATGATCCCTTAACACGCGCATTGACGGGGGCGGGTACCCGCCCCCTCGGGTTTTTCGGAGACAGCATAAAACGGCGGCGCGTAGCGCCGCCGTACTTGGCATACCTTTTCCCTCATCATTTTTACAACTTCTGTAAAAATTTTAAGGCTAGGTCATCTCAGGTCAGGTCACCAGTACAGGTCAAGTGACCTGACCTAAAACAAGTTTAAGATAGCATAAGTCGGAGCAGAGTGAGCTTATCCGATTGAAACTCATATCACATAATGGGCCCACTGAGTTCTCTAAAATATGTTCTGGTATTTTTGATATCGGTGACTTAAGGTCAGGTATGAGGCATGACCGCTCCATTGGAAATACATGGGAAAAATTGTTTTTACTGTATAACTCAGTAAAGGATAATGATAGAGCGTTTATTTTAGCTTCATTAGACTCACCCTGACTTTGCGGTTCTAATGATATGCATTTCATATAATTTAACCCTGACCTGACCTCAGGTCAGGTCAAATCCTTGATTTTACCTAGCAAGGTCAAGTTATATGTCGTTCGATTCGGCTTGCTGCGAGGATTCATATGGTTTAAGTCGTTTTACTCTATCTTTATTTGTTCAGATGTAATGGCCGAAAATACTTAATTTACATGTTATCCCTATTACAGCATGTTTTGACCTCTCGTGACCTTAAATGTGACCTGACAAAAAATGGTTCAAATATTTTCGATGGAGAAGTGGATGGGCAGCCCAACGCCGTTTACCGTTTTTCGCTACCTACCGTGGTTCTCGAGATCTTAGGGGGGCGGCGGGTACCCGCCCCCCCTCGTCAAAGCGAAGGTGGCTCAGACCCGCGTCAATGTGCGTGTTAATGGACACAATTTCGAGGCCACTTTGCCAATAACAGGCCATAGGGTTGAAAGGACACTGGAGACATATATATATATATATATATATATATATATATATATATATATATATATATATATATATATATATATATATATACGTGTGTGTATTTCACAGTTCTTCAGCAGTCTGACCAACAGTTATTAAAAAATGAGGCTCGTTTTCCTTCGCTCTAGCACGCTTCTTCGTTGAGACCTCGTCTAAGAAAAACTCTTCAGATGCTGTATCAAAATTCATAACTTTATCTAAATGTAATTTTATCAAATCAAATTGCTCTATCGATTGCGTCATTACCAACAATCATCAAGGTCTCCTTGAGGTCAAAACTAAAAACTATGTACGTACGAGGAATGGTAGGGTGCCATTTGTAATCACGTTTTCTGATTATCTGCCAAACATACACAAATATCTTCCGAGAGAAAAGACAAATTCTACATAGGTCGAAAACAATGAAAAAATATTCCCACACGACCCATTACTGGCATACCGGCGGGACAAAAACTTAGCTGATGCGTAAGTGCATGGTAAAACATCGAAACAAATTAGAATGTTCATTGGGAAAAAATTATGTGAAAAAACTGTGCTATATGTAAATTTACCTACGACGGTGCGCCCAAATTACCACCGGGAGGTGGTGTCCGCCATGAGTGTACGTACAATAGGACGATAGGATGTAGGAGAAAAAATGTGGTGTATGGAATCTGGTGTGAGAAGTGTAGAAAAATGTGTTATGTGGGCGAAACGGGGGACGTCTTGCATAAAAGGGTTCAAAACCATTTTTCGACCATCAGAGGAGAGAAAGCTCAAGTTAATACCATAGTAAGGGAGCATTTCAACAGAGCGGACCATGATATAACATTATAACAGCCTTCAAGTTAGATAGGGTATGGAAAAACAATGCAGATTATCGTAGGGGAAGGGAACGGCGGTGGATAGGATTTTTATGTACAAACCAGGAAAATGGGGGCTTGAACAGGAGAATGAGATAGGAAAATGGAACAATGAATGAGATAGGATAATGGAAAAATGAGTGAGGTAGGATGACTTGATAGGAAACTTATTAACACGCGCATTGACGGAGGTCGGGTACCCGCCCCCTCGTTTTGTTTTAGATAAAATAAAAATGGCGGTGCCTAGCGCCGCCGTACTTGGCTTACATTTTTCTGATCATTTTGCAACTTCTGGCAAAGTTTTAAGGTTGGGTAATATCAGGTCAGGTCACCAGTGCAGGTCAAGTGACCTCACATCAAAGAAAGTTTAAGATAGTATAAGTCAGAACAGGGTGAACCTATCTGATTGAAACTCATCACATAATGGGACCACCGAGTTCTACAAAATAAATTCCGGTATTTTTTATATCGATGACCTGAGGTCAGGTACGGGCCATGACCTCTCCATTGGAAATACATGGGGAAAAGTTTTTAACTGAATATCTTAGTATTGGATGGTGGTTGAGCATTTATTTTACCGTCTTTATGTTTGCATTATCCTTACAGTTCTAATTATATTGAACTGACCTCGGGTCAAGTCAAATACCATATTTGACCTGATCTGACCTAGCAAGGTCATATTGTATATCTTTCGATTCGGCTTGCTGCAAGAATTCCAATGGTTGAGATTGGCTTGCTCTATCTTTACTAGTTCAAATATAATGACTGAAAACCTTCACCTACATGTTATCCTTATGGTGGCATGGCTTGACCTCTAGGTACCTTAGATATGACCTGTCAAAAAATGGTACAAATGTTTTCTATAGAGAATCTGATGGGCTATCCAACGCCCTTTACCGATTTCGCTTTGTATCGTGGTTCTTGAGATCTTAAGGGGGTGGGTACCCCCCACCCCGTCAAAGCGGAGGTGGCTCAGACCCCCGTCAATGCGCGTGTTGGTATGTGCGGATCAAAATGGAGTTATCTTCTAAGTTTGCATTAGCATTGTGTCTTTTTTTTCACGGATCTCACATATATTTAGCAAAACACGTCAAAGCGGATGCTCATCACTTCACGTCATAACAAATTACTGCGTCCTTCATTCACTACACGCTCTGTCAGCACAGGATAATCGATGTGTCACCCCCTGCCCACCTCCCTGCACGTTCAAGAGCCCTTCCTTTCCACATCGTATCAAACAAAACAGACAAGTCCAGTTTGTCAGTGTTCGGGTTTTTCAATAATTTATAACACAAGTTGACCTTGTTCTCCAAGAAAGGGTGCCCATCTCCGATTAAACTTGGCAATCTGCCCATTTTTTGTTGCACTATATTCTTCCATTTTGAAATTTTTGCAAGGATTTTCATAAAAGCGTCGATTCTGATTTGACCACCACTGAAATATTGATTAGCAATATATTGTTTAGCACTTAAAACGATGAAGTTAACGACATCCAAGGTCGACAGAGAACCAAACATTACATTATTGGCGTTGAGAATGAACTTGTGGGGGCTGATAGGTTTTTATTCATTTTTAAAGTCATTGCATCCCAAAAGTATCGAGCATCACCGCATTCCAAGAAAGATGCTGCGTTGTCTCAACTTCGCACAGTTGCTACAGAACGGGTCTGGGACAACATTTCTAATACACAAGTAACGTCTGGTAGGAAGTATCTATGTATTAGTCTAAACTGAAGAGATTGAAGCTTTGTTGAACTGGTTATTTTGAAAGGCATTTCAAATATTTTACGCCAATATTTCCCAAAATTGATTCCTTCACCTTGCCATTTTCTTTGGGCATTAGGGATTATGTTTCCAGCCATCGAATGGAAAGAACTTTGGCTTTATGTGTTTGAAATTTACATCTACCCCTCCTATATTGATCAAATACCCTACCTCACGTTCTTCAGGTTTCAACGCTGCAGTTCCCGTTATCATCCTTCTCACCCTAGTGGAATCGCTGATTCAGCATAATAGGTCAGGGGATCAACGCTTACCGCTGGATAGCGCTCTTTAAATCGTTCAAAACTCATGTACCGCCCTTCGTGATCGTAAAAATCGTCAATCAAATTCAAACCTTTTTCATATATCCTACGGCAGAATAGAGATTGTCCCCCACATTTATTGCTGAATTATTCCAAAGAAACTGTTTTCGCACGTCTTTTCCGTTCTGTGGCTCTTTAATAGGCAAAACATCCTTCAGCCATTTCAACATTTCCTTGTAATATAATGTCACATTTTGAGATTTAATCCATTTATCTCCGTAGTTCATGTGCAATATGTGCCCACACTGAATTTTCAACCTAACCTGTAAAATTTTAGAACAAGGTGAATCAGTGTTAGATATGATTTTCCCATCCACGATACGCGCAGAGCTTTGTAAAGATTTACTACATTGGGTACATTCAAACCCCCATTTTCGATAGTTTGGTAGAGAGTAGTCCTCGCAACTTTTGGTGGGCGTCCTCTCCATATGAACTTCATGATTTTACTTTGGATTACCACTAAGTGCTTATTATCAATTCGCACAGCCGAAATAATATATATCAACTGGGATATCAGCAAAGATTTTGCGATTGTTATTCTACCCTTCAAAGATAGGTCTCTCTGCGACCATTGGTTCAAAGTATTTTGTATTCTGATATGAACGCGACGCATATTTTCCTCTTCACACTTATATATAGCACTAAACTCTACCCCAAGTATTTTGGCCTGTACAATCGGTGCTTGTCCGCAAATCAACTGTTGGGAACTCTTCTCTTTGCCTAACCACATAAAATGACTTTTTGACAAGTTAAGTTGCAGACCAGAAACTACGCCGAAATCTTGAATGACTTTTAGTGCTTCGTTGCCTGAATTTATATCTTTCTGAAAAAGGGTCGTGTCATCAATATACTGAGATATCTTAACCTCTTGCTCAGATATTACAATTCCCTTAATAGATGGTGTATTGCGGATTTTAATGGCGAGTATTTCAACCACTAGACAAAATAGTAATGCTGAGGCCGGACACCCTTGTTGGAGACCCCTTGAAGGCTTGAACCATTCGGATGTATATCCATTATTAATGACCGTTAACTCCATATCTGTATGCAATATTTTAACCCATTCAATGAAATTTGGTCCAAAATTGAATTTCGCTAAGACGTCATAAATGAATTTATGCTCGACGGTATTAAAGGCGTTTTGAAAATCAAGAGCCATCAATATCCCGCTCAATTGATCGGTTTCACAGTACTCGATAACATCTGCGATTGTTCGAATATTCATACCAATGTATCTTCCGCGTATAGAACCTGTTTGGTCTGGTGCAACTAACTTACATATAACCGTCATTATCCTGTTTGCCAGTACCTTAGCTGCTATCTTGTACACAATGTCAAGCAAACATATCGCGCGCTTATTCTTAATCATTTTCTGATCTCCTGTTTCGGAATCAAAGTTATCACCCCTCTTCGTTGAGTGACGAAAAACTGTTTATTTTCTTTCACTTGTCTCAGGTAACTCATGACGATTGTTTCCAAATGTGGCCAGAAAAACTGTATAAATTCTTTTGAAAAACCTGAAACGGATGGGGATTTATTATTCATCATTGAATCCAATGCGACTTTACATTCTTCACTAGTGAATGGTTCTTCACAAATGTCTCTATCATCTTGACAGAGTCGGGGACATTCTTTTTGGCCCAGAAATTCCTCGACCAATGATTCATCATTACCATTTTGACATTTGGCACTCCCAGAATACAGCTGGTCGAAGTAGTTATTGCAAAACTTTAAGATATCATTGTTACCTGTTATAAGCTGGTTCTCATTAGACTGTAGTACGTTAATTTGCTTTTTGGCACATCGAACTTTATTTATGTTTAAGAAATAGCCAGTAGGCTTTTCGCCCTCTTCAATCCATCTAGCTCCTGAATAAATCATTGCCCGTTTGCCCTTTTCTTGTTCTATATCATTAACCAAGCTTTTCAGCTCTTGATACTCCTCTAATAATTCAACGCTTGTGTGCGAGTTCATTTTAGCCTCACATTCCTCTAGAAGCCTTAGAAACTTTGAATTTTGATACCGCTTCTGTTTGTTTATTTCTTTCCATCTTTTAATGCTCATGACCCTAATTTTACTTAGAAGTAACTCTAATGTTAACCCCCAATCACAAATTTCGGAGTAAACTTCGCATCTTGTGGATGCTTTTTCCATTTCTGCCATTGCTAAATCGACAAACGACTCATCTCGGAGAAGATCATTGCGGAAACGGAAGAGCCCCGGCCCACGCTCAGAGTTAAAAATTTCTATCTCTGTCTCTAATAACGAATGGTCACTCAATATTGACGGCTTAATATTTATACCTTTCATGACATGATTGTCTGTTAAATGTTTACTTGCTAATATATAATCAATTCTAGATTGCTGCAATGGATTGAGTCGCCTCCAAGTGTACCGCACCAAGTTTGGATTTTTGTCTCGCCAAATATCTATTAAGCTTTGTTCCTTCATTAAATCAATCAAAGCTTTTGCGGCTGCTGTAATGCGAAAGTTCTTATTGGAAGTGTCTAGATACGTTAGGTGAACGTTTAAGTCCCCACAAAGGAGTATATGACATTTATCTATCTCGGACATGATCTGAATTTTTTCTTTTAGCTGATGAAAAATTCTACTTGCAGATTATTCCGATTTTTGTGCGGTGCATAAGCAGCAATTAACTTAATTTTGCATTTATTATATTCAATATCAGCTACTATAAGTCGTCCATCATCCGACGCGAATCCGAGCTTAACTGTGCCTATCCCTGAAAGGATCTGGGTACCAGGACTGACACTCCACTTTCGTTAACACTTACGCCATGTGAGAACAATATTTGTGAGCCCCACTCCGCTTGCCAAAGGGCATATCGCGAGGACAAGAATGAGTTTCTTGAAGTATCGAAATATAGTTCGGATACTGCGTATGCAGAAATCTAAAGACTGCACGCCTTTTCGCACATCGCGCAGCCCCTGACGTTATAAGTAAGAACCTTCAAGTCAGGCATGGTCGTTGAAGCATTGTGCATTGTGTCTTGGCAAAAAACATAGAAGAGCTCTGGATCAAACGCTGAGCCCAATACAACAAACACACAGTAAAAGTACATCCGGGGGGCAGGTGTGTGAAAGTTGACACGGTGAGAGTATCCGGAATCCCGGAGCTGAGCATGCCTTTTATGTAGCTTGGAAAACACGGGTGTACCCGGGTGGTCCCAAGCTCTATAGATGACTGAGCTCAAGTGGTTCTGAGATTGTCCCGAGTGTTTTGTGCTGCGTGTTTCTGTGATAACTGATCTAGTGGTGTGTTCTTCGTTTGGATCTCTCGTGTTGCGCATATGCTCTTAAAGGGAATGTGGCACCTTGGTCGAATCCTGAAGTTTAGTGTAATTAGGCGTACTTTTAGCCGAAAATAATGAAATCACTCAGGATTTCTCTGAAAATGTACAATAAGCTCCATATTTTGATTTTTAAAATACTCCTCTAGGAAAAGAAATAAATATCTGCCTGTGGATGATGTCACGATCTGGCAACCACTACCATACTCGAAACGCCTCAAGGGCTTCGATTGGCTGATGATCATTATGAGTCAGCATATTTCGTCATATTTCTGTGTCAGCATATGTCGTCACACCACCAGCTCACAACAATGGCCGCCTGGTGAGAGGTACATGAGAGGTACATTTCGGGTAGGTTTTAGTTTTTTTACGGAAATATCGAGTTCCAAGACAAATGATATATAGAGTACCGGGTTTTCCGTCTTGCTTTACAACTTGGCTGTCTCACTTAAAATCACGTAATAAAGGTGTCACATATCCTCTAAATCGTAACGGGACAGGCCTCATCGACTCCCCGACATACTGAATGTTGGACTTTGACACTTGTTATATAGCGTACGTTTAACTTGATGTACCGTGGGGTGTTTTAAAACGGAGTACACATTTTTCGTGAACTTATCGCTCATAAATAACATGACACTGGAGCATAAGCTAAATATTTCTGTAGTATCTATGGTCTGGCCATTTTTAACACCGATGTTCATTGGTGTATGTCAACTCATTAGTGTAGTGGTCATTAGTCGTAAGTAGTCCCGTTAGTCATTAGTGTATGACTATTAAAGCTGGAAGTCTGAAAATCTGCATATACATAAAAGTTTTTTTTCATGCTCGATGCGCGAATCGCCGCGGTTTAAACAGGCATCAATCAGGACTACAAAATTACGTCCGAACTTCTTACACACTTGCGCTTTCTTTGTCCGAAGCTTCTCTTGTGCTTCATCCAGTATGGTAGGACGATTGCCGTAAAGAGAGCCCTTGCAAGCTCCCCGCAACCAGAAATCCAGAGGGTTCAAGTCTGGGCTATGGGGTGCCCAGTCATGCTCGGTACCCTGGAAAATGAGGCGATTGCCGAACAACTGATGCCGGAGCGTGATCCTGTCAATAGGTGTGTGCGTTGGATACCATCCCGCAGAAACCACCTTATCCCAGCTGGTTTGAGTTGACTCCCCTAGCCAGGTCACCATAAAACTGCTGGAGCGAGCGCACTCAGGCCGACCGCGGTCATGCCAAAAATAAAAACTCGCCCTGTCGCCCACATACACAAACTGATATAGCCCAGGCACTCCTCGTCTGGCATCAAAGACACAGAAGCACGTCGCCTTGGGCCCGACGACGCAGTTAATGATTGTTGATTGTCTAGTATTGCCTGACATGTGTGCGGCTCCACCGCAGGTGTACCCGAACGAACGTCACAGTCTACGCGCACTGGAGTCCAGCGAACACTACGAGCTCACTCTGCTCACCTTCCTGCAAAGCTATCTATGAAAAAGAGAACTAGCGTGGTAGCGGAGTTCAGTAGCACTGGATCTGGTCTGTAGAAACACCGTGTAACACAGGGACTCCAGTCAGAGGTGTTCAGAGTGCACACCCGTGCTCCTCTAAAGGCTAGGACCCATCGGGATTTGGAATTCCTAGAAGTGATGGTTTATATGCTTGTGAATATGTAGATACTCATTTTTAGTACGGACCTTTATGATTTGAAGAGTAATTCGGGATTGATGGTGTCTTAGGAACATCGGAGAGGCTGCTAATGATTCGAATGGCCATACAGACCTCCAGTGCTGCGGTGAGAACGTTTGCGCCCCAGTTACAGGAGTGAGCGCCTTGGACGGCGAATACGTGTGATGGCGGTCAAAGATAAAACAGGAATAGCTGATGACTTCAGAGGAAAGCGGAAGTTGTACAGAAGACAGCTGCGACAGAACGCGTTACCTGCAAGCGCTGAATGTTACACTGGTTACGACCTGCTGGAGGCTGCTGGCGACCGTACGTATTATGTAGCAATCAAGTGGAACTCAGGCGCCGCGTGTTTGCGGCGAGGTGGTTGGGTGACGGGGGCTCTGGCGTTCTCACGGAGTCGGACCAGCTCCCTCCGGGACGTGCCGCCGCCGGCGTCTGTAGGGAGCTGGGTGGCCTGCCCTGATCTGGGCTGTGCTGTCGCGGCGCACATAGGCCCTATATGCCTCCATCCGTGGCCAGTATTACTTTTCGTGGAAAACTCATTCGTAATACCGCAAACTCCACCCGATTTTTAAAAAAAAGAGCTAATTTGACAGATAATTGAACAGCGCACAAAAATGACATTCGACATATAGGTTTTATTTTACATGGGCGTAATCAGGACAGTGAAAAGAGGGGCATTTGGAGCAACTCAATCCAGCCCAAGATATCCGTAATATATTTTGCAGACATTGTCATGGCACCATGAATTGTGGTTGAATTGTAGTTTGAAACACTGCAAACAATATATGCAATCCATAAACAATGATATAGCAATCTTGGCCTGCCATCAATTCATAAGCGTCACCACGAGCAACAAAGCGGGCGGCATCAGAAATGTACTTTTGAGTTTGGTTTTTCTTTCTAAGCCAGCTTTTTGGTATAATTGTAACACCTTTGCTGCATGGGAATGTTCTACTATAACCGGCATTCGAGTGATTATTAACAACCGCACTGGAAAGGGGTCCGAAAATAACGCGGACAGGATGGGGGGCTTGCAGGCCCCCTGAGATATCGGAGACTAAGAGGCTTAAAAACACCGATTGGCGGTGTGCGTGTGGGCTACATCATAACTAATTTTCATTGACCTAGATCGGCACTCTCAAGGTCAAACGAGATCATAAAGTTCAAATCTTGGCTATGCTTGGTACCTGTTGGGAAATGTCCTGAATAAGTGGGGAAATTGCCGTGAGTAAGCTAAACCCAGACCAGGATCATAGAGGGTGTGTTGCAAAAATATTTCGTTCAATTCTGAGGTCAAGGTAATTCAAAGTGATTGACCTATGACGTCATAATATTGTATACTCCCTATAGTGCACAATTTAAGTAGCACTATAGCAAACCTTGGGCAGGAAAGAGGATTGACCTTTACCCATGATCTTTAACATCGACCTTTGAACTTGGCCTTACAACTGGATTACCTTATCTATAACGTCATAACATAATATACGTCAGACTGGGTCACGTCAGCTGACCGGAAGCACCGGGGCTAATGACCTTGAAATTTTTGATATGATCTTGAACTTTGGCCTTGACCTTCACGTGAGGTGACCTTGACATATCATCCCGTTTATATGGCGCTGTGACGTTACCACTCGGTCTCCAATGCAAGCAAACTGGTTCGACTGTGCGATCGTGGCGATCTCAACATGTAGGTCTGGAACAACGAGGAAATTTGATTCCCGATTGGAGCCCTAGGACACCTCGGAACTCCTTTGGTTACGGTGACCGAGTTCATCTGGATGAAAAAGTATGACTGGTTGTCACCACACGTGGTTTAACGTGTGATATGCAGCAAAACAGAATCCTTAGGTATCGTTTTTTGCTGTTTCGGCATTGCTTGAGACTGCTATAATAAGTGTCGGAATCCCGGGATCACGAGAGGCTTAATCCCGGGATTCGGGCTCTTTCAAAATAGCAGGATCCCAATCCCGAGATTGATATACCTAGCAGGCACGTTTTTCATGCATTAAATGTTTCGCTGTCGGCAGTCCCTCGGGGTATTTGGATAACAGTCAACACAGCAGTCAATACAAAAAATTAGACGGTTATAGTGTTTTGAAATTGTATCAACTAATTTCAGCACTTCTAGGCATTTCTTATAGCATTGTTCTCTGATAGTCCACTCATATCGCGCATTCTTGGCCGGTCCATGCCTCCACTCGGTAGCCCACGGCGTTGCGTTAGCACCGCAGCGGCCTGGTTGGAGTCACAACCTGAGCTATTATATGTCATCTGGAGCACGGGGCTGCAAGTGGACGCAAGATATTTCGACTTGTCCTTGTAGAGCTCATCCTGGGGAATCATTTGGTGGTAGTTTTATGCGGGGCCGATGCTGGCCAAGTTTTAAATCCATCTCGTTGTATTTATAAATATAACAGTTTTTTTAGATATGCAGCATGCTGAGAGAAAGGTCTATAAAATAGTTGTCGAAACTATTTTTGCATTATTTTATACCAAAAGTCATCGTAAAGGCTAACACAACAGTGATATTGCCATACTTTGACCCGTTTTTGTTCTTATGGTCGATTTTAAGCATGATGAAATGTATGTAGTTTTCGCGGCAGATCTCTGGTCCGCGGGTGGCGCGCCCGAGTGCTTACTTCAAGCAACTCTAAAAAGACTTCCAGAACACGGTGTGTGTTTTCCATGCCTGTTTGTAGTGCAGTGAAGAATTCCCTATCAGTATGTGTGCTCAAAAAATGATTTAGAAAAAGTTGCATTTTCTTAATATTGACCACGGACGGAGGCATTTAGGGCCTATGTGCGGCGTGTTAGGAGCTGTCGTGCCTGCTGTCGCCGCTACACAGCCGGCACCAGGGCCTTTCCATTGATGGTGTCTAGCAAAGTGTTCGACTAATGCTTTATCACAGTGGGCCGTAATCATGTGTTGGTGTTCGATAGTTAACATGTCTTTTGCTGACTGCTTAATGGTATTCTAAAAGTAACTAGGAGTTTTGTTTCTGGAATGTATCATCGTCGTATCACCTTCTCTTTTTCACATTCTAGCTTTCCATACTTTTGCTTGCCTAGGAGAAAACTAGGAGCGGCTTTCGTGCTCAGGAGGATGGTCTGGGTTCTTGTGTTTGCTCGCATTGCGATCGTGTATTTTACCCTATAACATGAATCTGATTATTTCTGAGCTGCTCGTGGCTGTGTCTATGTGAATACAGATATCCCCACTGAACTCTGTCTATTTCTGTTCTGGCTGAGTGGCCTGTGTAGCCGCTGATGTGAACCGATCATAAATCCATGCATAGATAAAAAGCGTTGTTTTTGCGTTGGACTCGGTTGTGGGGCCGTGTTTTTCCGCCCGGTTTGGCAGCAATGGTTGCCGTTTCGGTCCAGTCGGCAGCGCCTTTAACGCATCGCCGCCACGTGCTGTCAGCGATAGCTGCCCCAGACTGCTCTGAACAGGACAGCCTCACTCTCCCGACCCGGTCCGGGTGCACTCTCTTGGAATGGCTCACTTATCCTGCCAATATGTGATTGCTGCATGCCCTGTTTTTAAACCGTTGGGTGAAATTCCATCGGAGCGTGTTGGATGTGGTGTCGCGGTGGCAGTGTGCTGGGCTTCCACCCCGCTGACCCGGGTTCAAATCCCCGGCCAGAATACTGAACATGTACTTTCTGACCCCTGTTAACTCTTCCAGCAGTTGGGGATGCCATATGACCTTAGCAGTGCAGGAATTGTAAAGCCCCAGGGGTTTTTTCCGGTGCGTGTTTTCACTTCTGCTCTTTCGGCCGATTGCTGGCTGACTGTTCTCTCGTGTGAGTGAGGTTAAAGCACCTTCCACCGGCGCGGCGGGGGTTCTCGCCAGTCGTTTTTTGTGGCGCGACGAGACAGACGGCTGGTGCATCTGTGGCTGTACCGGGCACGCGACGGCGTCGTTTGTAGACGCCGGCCCCGCCCCCGTCGCGCCGAGCAATCATTCATGCCAAAGTGGCCGGTCTGCTGACGCCCCGTAAGTACGGTTCAAACGCGATAGTACTGGGCGTCGCGCCGGCTTGCCTTGGGAACTGCGCAACGGTCCTCATTTCTGGAAGCCAGAAACATGGCGATAGATGATTTTCCATGCTAGCGGGAAATTTGAAATGGCGTTCGCGATTATGTATTTGGGGATGAGTGAATTCTCGCAAGATCTCTGTAGACGTTTTAGCAGCTCGCGAGATGATCGAAGCTAGTAATTTTATGCGTCACCCTCACTTCTCGGGACAACCCCTCAGTCATTATTGTCTCGAGAATCTGAGGAGACGATGTCAATCATTGCTACCCGAACATTGTTTACAGCAGTCTCGAATAGCTGCCTCCCCTGCGGCTACCATAATTATAGATCTAACGGCATCGCTTGATATATCTTTTTCTGAACGTTCCTGTGTTTTTGCTTTTATTCCGGTTGGTTTTTTGTCCGATGCTTGGTGAAATCGGGGCTATTTCTGTGCTGTCCGAGGGCGGTTCTGAGGGCTTTCGGGGACTTTATGTCATTGAACGAATAACGCTGGGGTGCAGATCGGCTGCTTGCGTGGTCCTGGCGTTGCTGAAGTGCAGTTGCGAAAATACACGTTACAAATAATTCACTACGCAGTACTTAATATGGATATGATGGAAACCGTGTTAGGCACACTAATACGTTGAAAATGGCACAAGGTGCTGGCTCAAGAGCATACGTGGACTCTAACCGCTCCTTAGTCAGTTCCCACCCAGTGTTCAACCAGTCTCTCAATCTCGTGATTGGAATGCAGTCACTCCTTTAGTCCCGCGTTCGGTGTGCGGTCCTCTGCCCGGTGTACAGTCAATCCCGTGCCCCGTGTGCAGTCAATCCCGTGCCTGGTGTACAGTCAATCCCGTGGCCGGTGTACAGCCAATCCCGTGCCTGGTGTACAGTCAATCCCGTGCCCTGTGTACATACAGTCAGTCCCGTGCCCGGTGTACAGTCAATCCCGTGCCCGGTGTACAGTCAGTCCCGTGCCTGGTGTACAGTCAATCCCGTGGCCGGTGTACAGCCAATCCCGTGCCTGGTGTACAGTCAATCCCGCGCCCTGTGTACAGTCAATCCCGTGCCTGGTGTACAGTGAATCCCGTGCCCGGCGTACAGTCAATCCCGTGTCCAGTGTACAGTCAGTCCCGTGCCTGGCGTACAGTCAATCCCGTGTCCAGTGTACAGTCAGTCCCGTGCCTGGCGTACAGTCAATCCCGTGTCCAGTGTACAGTCAGTCCCGTGCCTGGTGTACAGTCAATCCCGTGTCCAGTGTACAGTCAGTCCCGTGCCTGGCGTACAGTCAATCCCGTGTCCAGTGTACAGTCAGTCCCGTGCCTGGCGTACAGTCAATCCCGTGTCCAGTGTACAGTCAGTCCCGTGCCTGGCGTACAGTCAATCCCGTGTCCAGTGTACAGTCAGTCCCGTGCCCGGTGTACAGTCAATCCCGTGTCCAGTGTACAGTCAGTCCCGTGCCTGGCGTACAGTCAATCCCGTGTCCAGTGTACAGTCAGTCCCGTGCCTGGCGTACAGTCAATCCCGTGTCCAGTGTACAGTCAGTCCCGTGCCTGGCGTACAGTCAATCCCGTGTCCAGTGTACAGTCAGTCCCGTGCCTGGCGTACAGTCAATCCCGTGTCCAGTGTACAGTCAGTCCCGTGCCCTGTGTACAGTCAATCCCGTGTCCAGTGTACAGTCAGTCCCGTGCCCGGTGTACAGTTAATCCTGTGCCTGGTGTGCATTCAGTCCCGTGCCCGGTCTGCAGTCAGTCCCGTGCCTGGTCTGCAGTTAATCCCGTGCCTGGTCAGCAGTCAGTCTCGTGCCAGGCGAACGGCCAGTCCCGTGCCCGGTGTACAGTCAGTCCCGTGCCCGGTGTACAGTCAGTTCCATACCCGGTGTGCAGTCAGTCCCGTGCCTAGTGTACTGTCAGTCCCGTGCCTGGTCTGTAGTCAGCCCCGTGCCCGGTGTACATTCAGTCCCGTGCTCGACCTGCAGTCCGTCCCGTGCCTGGTCTGCAGTCAATCCCGTGCCTGGTCTGCAGTCAGTCTCGTGCCTGGTGTACGGCCAGTCCTGTGCCTGGTGTACAGTCAGTCCCGTGCCCGGTGTCCAGGCAGTCCCATACCCGGTGTGCAGTCAGTCCCGTGCCTGGTGTACAGTCAGTCCCCTGCCCGATGCGCGATCAGTCCCTGCCTGGTTTACAGTCCCTTATCTGCTGTGTGGTCAGTCCCCTGCCTGGTGTACAATCAGTCCCGTGCTTGGTATCAGTCAGTCCCCTGCCTGTGTGCAGTCAGTCCCGTGCCCGGTGTGCGGTCAGTCCCGTGCCCAGTGTACAGTCAGTTCCGTGCCCGGTGTACGGTCAGTCCCGTGCCTGTGTGCGGTCAGTCCCCTGCCCGTCCTGCCGCCCTCCCCGCCGTCACCCCCGGCGGCGGCCCCGGTCTCGGCGGCTGCCTGCAGTGGCCTCGGATCTGGCGGATCAGCAGTATTAGACTCCTGCTGACCAGCCGTCGCTGCCATTAGTGCGGACAGCGCCGCTGCTCTTATCTGACACCCTTGCCACTCGGGTCGGCGTCCGGCCGGCAGATCGCTGGCCATCGGCCGGCTGTCTTTACGGCGGCGCCAGTGGCCATCCGACCATTACCTGCAGACTGTGAGCAGGTGACGGCGCCAGGGGCGCGCGAGGTGGTGAGGATAATAGCTTCGCATATTGAAGCTTGGATGCGCTCGCAGGCTCCTAAGATGCCTGGGAGTCCCATGCGTACACAAATAGAGAGGCAGTTGTTTTGTCGCTGCCTGGTCACGACAGGGCCGTCGGTGGGATTGACCAGCTGATAACCACGCTTAAAAAGGCCAGGCTGTGGATCGCACAGCAAGCGTAGGCACTGAACAGAACTTAGGCCAGTGCCAGTGAAATGGAATGTTTCAGAGCAGTTTTGAATCTTGCTCGAATTTTACTCGGGACTGGGGGTATGGAAGAATATTGGAAAATTAGGAATGGACAATCAAGGCCTCAGACGATGACCACAGGACTAGGATAAGGGCAGCTGCAGCGGGAGGAAGCTCTTTGACGCTGCGCAGACATTTAGTTGTTTCCCAGATGGTTGGGTGGACGAAGTAGCTCGGTACACCACCAAACTGCCTAGCAAGGCGCAAGTTAAATTCTTCCCTGTTCATGCGACTTGATCTTAGCCCTACCAATACTAGTTGGTCCTGTTTAGGTTAGAAAACCGCAATGATTGAAATATGTTGTCGAGAAGTTGAGCTCAAATAGGTATGCAGGCCATTCTTCAAACCAAGAGCTAGGCAATTGCGTATAATTTTTCGCAACAATTTTTTAGGTTTATGATGGAAAGTAAGCCAAGAGTCTTCAGTGTGAACTTGGAGAGGCAAAATTTATTGGCGGTACAGGCTAAATTGCTTGAGCCGAATCTCCAATAATTTTTATGAATAAATCAGTATGAGCATTTTCAATAGGAGCATTCTAAGCACTGCCGTTCCACTTTTAAGCGTATTAATATTATTTTTAACTTGGGATGAATCTAATTCAACTCGAAGTCTAGGATTTACAGCAAATGTGCTGTTCTTAGATAACTGGTCCAGAGAGTCCTCAATTTGCATCACCGATAGTCCACGCCCATTGCCTCTAAGACGTCACCCAAACCAACGTGGCTATTGGTCCGTTAACACGCGCATTGATGGCGGTCTGAGCCCCTTTGCTTTGACTGGGGGCGGGTTTCGCCCCCCCTAAGATAGATTTAATTTAGCTCGGGAGCCACGCTAGATAGCGAAAAACGATAAACGGCGTTGGGTACCCAATCAACTTCTCTATCGAAAATATTTGAATCATTTTCTGTCTGGTCACATTTAAGGTCACTAGGGGTCAAGACATGCCATAGGAATAACATGTAAATGAAGGTTTTCGGTTATTACATTTGAACAAGTAAATATGAAGCAAAACAATTTAAACCATTACAGTCCTCGCCGCAGCAAGCAGAATCGAATGATAATGGCAAATCAGGTCAAATAGGGTATTTTACCTGACTTGACGTGTCCTCAAGACAAATTAGGTCAAGATGCATATCATTAGAACTGCAAATACAAGGCGAATCTAATGAAGTTAAAATAAACGCTCTATCGCCATACATTACTAAGTTATTCAGTTAAAACTATTTTCCCATGAATTTCCAATGGCAAGGTCATGGCTCGTACCTGACCTTAGGTCATCCATATAGAAAATACCGGAAAATATTCTTGAGAACTCAGTGGGCCCATTATATGATGAATTTCAATCGGATAAGTTCACCCTGTTCTGACTTATGCTATCTTACACTTGTTTTGTTTTGTCAGGTCACTTTACCTGCACTGGTGACCTGACCTGAGATGACCTAACCTTAAAATTTTGACAAAAGTTTTAGAAATTGTCAGAGAATAGGTATTCCAAGTACGGCAGCGCTACACGCTGCCGTTTTTATGCTATCTCCAAGAAGCCTGAGGGGGTGGGTACCCTCTCCCGTCAATGTGCGTGTTAAGCGGCGAGTTAGGCAAAATTGGATATGCCCCACCTGGAGATTTCCAGATAACTGACAGCCCTTCCTACGGCCCAGCATGGGGAAATGGATTCAGTGGATTCAAATGGATTGAAATGGTTCAGTGGATAGGATCCATGTCTCCCGAGTCACTGGTTCGGGGTTCAAGTCCCGGCAGATCCTCTAAATTAGTTTATCTGATCCCCCAAATCCCTCCCAACAGGGAGAGAGTTGGTGACACCGTATAACCTTGACATTTGGTGCATCGTTTAAACCCAACAATCATAATACTCGGCATGGACATGTCCGCTGCAATAGCTGACAGTCCTGTTTATTATTTATAGGATTTCCAACACATCCGTGAAGGATCCATAGCTACGGGGACGACGCGGTGTCTTGGGCGGAAAATTCGTGTCTTTCTTCACGGACTTGATCCATTGTAGTCCCTGACCGTAGCCTACAATGAACAAATGGTGTCTGGACTGTCCTGAGCAGCAAGTACCACCACTGAGACAATAATTATCGAAGTAATTTTTTCATGGCATATCCAGGTTATATCGCTTCGCGGCCGTCTGAGAGCCTCCAGAAACCTCCTCCGGGTGTGCCCTTCTCCCCGCCGGAGGATGAGTGGCGGCGGCAGCGCAGGTGACCGCGGCTGTCGGCGGCGCACCCCTCGCCTCTCCACAGCCGCCCCTCATGCGCCGCTGCCAGAAACATATTGATATTGCACGCCCGGCTGGGCGCCATTCAGCGCTCGCCGGTCGTCCGTTACTCATGCATTAACAGATAATCGGAGCGGGTGGGCGTCTGGCGGCGGCAGTCGGACCGGCCGGCCGGCCTGACGTCGCTCCGCCGCCAGCCGCCCGGCCGGCCCGGCCCACTACAGACAGCCGCGGCGCGGCGCCGGCGGGCAGCCGGGTATGCGCGCCGTTGAAAGTGACTGATGGTGCCCATGCATCATAGTAGCCCGACGAGTCAGTTAAACTAAGTGCCATTGAGATACTATGGTGATGCAGCGCTGTTGGATAGGCTTTGCTGAAATAGCACAGCGAGGGGCCGGCGCAAGACGGCGTGATTGCTTAATCCACGAGTCCGTTATGGTTCTGCGGGACAACCCGAAACCCATTTTCTGGTCAGGCGGAAATGGATCTAGGCAAGACTTTTAGGGTGGTGGGCTACCATGGCAAAATTTTGAAAAATATGGTGTTTCTATTGCGACAAAATCAGTCAAAATTGGCTAAAACTAGGTAAAATTTGACCACTTTTTGGGGAGGAGCTTTGGCGAATTTAGAAAAAATTTAGACGGAGGGGGCTGGAGCTTCCCCCACCATTACCTCAGACCATCCTCCGACTAGGCATTATCTGTAGGCACTCTGACGTTTCGGGCTGGAGTCCCCCATGCCCCCTTGTATCCGCCACTGAAGGGGGCATGCCCGGATTGCCTCCCCCTAGATCCCTTCCTGTGGCCAGGGACATCTGCTGGTCATTCATACGTTGGCTGGTGTAAGTGACTGTTTTGAACGTTGCCCCAAAATCTGAAGTCTCACTATTAGTGGTAACAGTTATCATAGAAAATACATTGAGTTTCTGATCATTGTGTTTCAGCAAATTGGCTGACCGTGCCTCTATCAAAAGTTCGTCTTCTTCTAGGGTTTTTTTCCGGGCTGGTGGAAACGTGCGAATACAGGCCTGTTTTTTAAGAAAGATATCAGATCGTGTGCATCCAAGTATATGAGTTTACGTATGTAATGATGAAATCGCCTAAGTAAGTGGAAAAAAATGTTATACCCCCGTCACACCAAGCCGGCGACCTAACTGCGTCCTAGAACTAAAAAGGACGCTGGTAGTCGCCGTGAGAAATCCGTCGATTTAATCCAAATTTCGGTTAGCCGTCACACTGGGGTCATGTGCCCTGCGACCTTTGCGTTTATACGGTGTCCCCACGGCGTCCTCGCCAGGACACGTCCTCGGCGTTTCAATTACGCCCGCACTGCGACCTCAAGGCGTCCGCACGGCGACCACCGGCGACCCCGCGGCGCTCTTGGCGTCTTTACTACGAGCTTTCCACGTTCTTACCGCGTCGGTCGTGTTTCTACTGCGTTTGTACGGCGACCCTGACGCGAGTATAGAATCCGCCTTTTTCAGAAAACTTCATTAGCCATAAATTCAAGACCAGTTGGCAAGTCAAGACAATGCGAAGATTTATTAATAGGGGCCGGTCCGTGGGCGGGGTCGAGGCAGAGTGCCAAGGGCTGTTCCTTCTCGACTTCCGTCTCCTGCACCTTCAAACGCCGGCCTCGATTCCGACTATCAACGGCGAGCTCAGATCGGCCAAAGCGGAGCAAGCTCACGCAGAGTGACTCGACACCTGGAGAAGAAGAGGCCATGGTGAAATGGCGGGGCGAAAATCCCCTAATATTTGACAAGAAACTGGCGTGATATAAAGATAAAAGAAAGAAGGACTTGCTCTGGGTTTCCAAATTCGGGTTTGGGTGGACATTTGAGGAAACTTTTTTGGGCATTGGTGGACACCGGGGATTAGGTGGACATTTCTTGTCCACCCAAACTAAAGGCAGCTATCGACGTTTCTGGGGATGCTTGTTCGTATACCAAGAGATGGCGTTAAGGTGGACATCAAAATACGTCCCCTGAAACGGCCGGAATTTCCATCAAAAATTTTTTGACGGAATTTAGTACCGACCGGTGCCACCACGTGGCGATGCAATCGAAAAATCAGCTGACGGCGCGCGCGCGCCGCGCGAGCTCAGTCTTCTTGAGTGTGAGAAAAGGCTGTTTCAGTCGTTGCACGGCATCTGAAGCAGGGACGGATCCAGGATTTTGCTAAGGGGGCATAGGCGGATCCAGGGTAGCCGATCGGGGGGATAGCACATTGCCGGTGAGGTTTAATGATCCGTCCCATGGGGTGCCATTTTCGATCGGAAAAATCTATCAAGTGGGCGCCAAATTCTATCCCAGGGTGCCGATTTTCGCATCCTGGGGGAGGTAGAAAACGACATTTCAGGGGGCGCTATTTAGCCTTCATAGGAGCGCCGTGAACATTTTAGTGGGTGCCCAGGGTCGATCGGGAGGAGTACCTTCCCTCTTTGCCCCCGCGGATCCGCCTATGGGGTCGAAGACTCGGGGGGCGGCCAGTTAACCATCCGAGAAGTGGCCCTTGGACTACCGTCCAAATAGGCACTTATAAAGGCACTCATAAAGAAGTATCACATATAAATAGGCACTCATAAAGAGCGCTTTTGTGGCGCTAATTTGCCTGTTGTCGATGTCACTTCAAGCAGCACCGGAGAAAAAAACACCAGGGAAGGGGCAGCATTTATGACGGTGTTTCTGTTAAAACAAATACCAATAAAACAAGGCGTCTCTGTCTGGACTACTTTTGGAAGTTGAACTTGCGCAAGGACGGCCATTGCATATTTTCAATACCACTTTCTATCCCCAATTCGCCCCGTCTGCGCCGAATGAGTAGTGATACATCCACAATACTCTACAGGAAGGAGAATTTGTTGAACTTTATGATGCATTTGTAGGGGACGCAAACAAAACATGTGGGTGCTTCCTGTCGAGCTTTCTATATTTTTCTCACAGGTGACGTTGGAATTTTTAATTTTATTCTGTTCACGACCTTTCTGTAGTGGCAAAGCAAACAAAAACATCCGGAAGACTAATAAATGATACAAGTCTTAATATAGCATACAGAGGTATAAATATATTCGGAATCTTTTTTTAAGAAAAAAATATATCAGGGATTCCTATAATCGTGCTCAAACTCTACTTCATAGGAAACGTGATATCAGCTCGCTATATTGCATCGGAGCATGTTGCCGTTCCAATAGATACCAAAGTCACATTTTGGGCGGGCACACAACCATATATCGAGCTGTCATGAGTTTGGCCTGGGAGATCCTGAGTGATATCTGAGCAAAATATAACACCGATCAGTATACAAGGCATACACTAAATGATCTCGAGGAAATTTTATTACTGAAAGCTGAGGGCGGTCCATGTTGCAGTGGAGCGATCTAAGGCTAAAAGGGTGGCCAATCGCGAAATATGGGCACCCAACCACAAAGTAGTGGGCATCCGGATGTGAATGAGAGAGGTACAGGTAAAAGTGAGGCACGCCAAGGCTACTGCAAAAGGCGGAAAATGGTGAAATAATTACAATTATCGGGTTTAACGACGCAAAAACCTCCAGGGTTATACAGCATCACCAACTCTTATCATAATGCAAGGCATTTGGGGGACCATATCAACTTATCTAGAGGCTCTACCGGGACTTGAACCCAGGACCTGTGGGTCACAGTGCAAGTACGCCATCCACTGAGCCATGCATCTCCTAACAATGGTGGAAAAGGGGCGCGCCATCATGGAGGAGCGTCCAAAGTGGATTAGAGCGATGCATTTTGTGGTGGGTCGCTCGAGGGCGGAAAATGGTCGGTTAATCTCGAAATAAGGGCGCCCAACCACAAACCAGAGGGCGACCGGAGGGGCATGAGGACGGTTCAAGTTCAAGTACCACCCCGGTAGCTCAGTTGGTAGAGTGTTGGGCTCCGCTCCGCTGCTCAAAAACATGCAGTGACAGTACATGTGCAGGTTTTGGATCGGTTTTCCTGAGACGCTCCGGCGCTCTATGTTTACCCGACGCAGGTCGGCGGGCAACTGACTGGTGAGAGGGTGCCCTTAGCGGGGCGGCTGTCCTTGTGCTTTGGGGGGCGTTAAACTTTGGCTTCTAAATTAACCCTTCATTGTGGGAGCTGCTCGTTCTAATGGTGGGCTCCAGTAGAAGTCAAGTAGTCTAAACAAACAGGGATGCTCTAAAGCTGCACAAGAGCGAGCAATGGTGGAGCAGGAGCGCCAAATCATGCAAAAGAGGGCGGCTTTAAGTGGATGAGTGGGATCTATGCTGCATTGGAGTACCTTAGGGCTGAAAAGGGCCGGAAAATCGTCAAAACCCTGCGCCCAACCGCAAAGTTGAGGGCGGCCGGAGGCGAGGGCGGTCCATGTTGAAGTTGGACGGCTTAGTGCTGTCAAATGGCGATGAAGGGTGGAGAAGGAGCGCTCAGTCATGCACTGTAGAGGCATTACAGTAGCCCGCCCAAGGGCTGAAAAGGGGTGGTCAAATCGTGAAATAGAAGGCTCCCAACCACAAAATAGAGGCCGACCGGAGGTGCGTAAGGGCATCCGCCTTCAAGTGGGGAGTCCTAGGGCTGCAAAAGAGCGGCTAGTAGTGGACAGGGGACGATAATCATAAAAAGGTGCGGCTAACAGTACACCAGGGCGATTTGTGTTGCAGTAGGGTGTCCAAGGCCTGAAAATGGTGGCCAAACTTGAAATATGGGCATCCAGCCACAAAACAGAGGGCGGCCGGAGGTGAATGAGGGAGGCTCACGCTGAAGTGGGGAGAGTTAGAGATGGAAAGGGCGGCCGATAGTGGAGAAGAGGTGAACACTAATCGACGACCCACTGCAACATGGACCGCCCTCGTCTACTTTTGGCCGCCCTCTTCTGCATGATTGTTCGCCCCATCTCCACTATTGTTCTCTCTTTTGCAGTCCTAGGGCCCCCAACTCCAACGTGGACCGCCCTCACACACCTCCCACCACCCTCTATCTTATGGTTGGGCTGGGCGTATGAAAAAATCTAGGGACCCGCACAACTTCAGATGGGGCCCGTGCCCTATCAGGATGGTACACAACGGGGGACCTGTGTAGCCTAGTAGTTAAAAACATCTCACTCAGTTCAAAAGACCCGTAAAAGTATGGGTGGGAACTATGAGTAGTGGTCGGAAGAAGCACTCAAGTGTCACCAACGGAATTTCAAACCAAACTTGTGTAACCAGGAATTTTGGGACTAGGCACCAACGGGGAACTATTTTCCAGACCCACTGAGCCATTTTCAATTTTAGATAGCAGATTGGCAGACTGAGCGTTAACTTTTAACGCTGAGGTGTGCACAATCCTGCCTATTTTCTTCACCGACGTGATCGACTATTGTCACCGACATTGTTAGCGATTTGGAAGTTTTTTCGAACTCTGACTGTAAGATTGATAAATGGGTCTGCAAAGCTCTAGGGCACCGCGGGAGTCAAAGGGGAGAGCCCGTGAAATTTGGAGGGCGAGCAAAAGCCATCACTTGGAAAACTCCAGGAACCTGCTATGCTTCAGATGGGCTCCGTGCTTTCTCAGGGCCCGCACTACCTTACGCCCTATCTCGGACGAATTTTATTTCCCCCAGGGTTTGGGAGCCTGTGCAACTTTTCCATTGGGGACCTAGGCAACTTACACGAATGAGTGAGAACGAAATTTAGGGTAAATAAGGGACAGGGCAAATAAGTACAATATCAGGTCTGGCGAGAGAGTACAGGACATAGGGAAAATAGTGGATTTGAGAGATGTTCAGGACAGAAAAACAAGAGAAATTAGCACACGATAACGACCCTCTACTTTTTCTAACACTATAATCGCCTTGTTGGCTCGTTTGTTTGTTCCTCCGTTCGTCATGAATTTTTCCCATAATCGATTGGACTCCCATGCAGCCCAATCTAATGAGGCCACAGACCTGAAACCCATACTCAAACCAATAATAGGCAATAAGAAGACGTCGAGTGCAGTGCCAAATGTGACCCCGGACGCAATCAACTCGTATTTTGTGAATGTTGGGCCGGAAACATCCGCAAGCATTCCACCACCCAGGGCGAGTGTACCGGTTAGGTTACCTCGTGTACCAAATTGCGGCATGCGTGTTCAACCCATTTCTTTTAACGACTTGTGTATAACGTTAGGCCGTATGAAAGCATCTCCTTCCGTCGATTCGAACGGTTTTAGCGTTGTAATGTTTCAGAAATTTTTCTTTGGTCTGGGCAATGTACTTCTTGAAATAATTAATTCTAGTATCAACTCCGGGACAGTACCGCACCAATGGAAACATGGTCTTGTGACGCCGATTCCTAAGGGGGCAATTCTACCGAGCCCGGAAACTGGCGACCTGTAACAATTCTACCGGCTATAGCAAAAATCACTGAGCGCGTAGTGCATACACAACTGAACGGTTTCTTTAATGACAACTTTCTGTACTCTGAGGCGCAGCATGGGTATCGACGAAACCATTCCACGGAGACAGCGCTTACAGTAGTTACGGATAAGATATATCAGGCTATGGATTCGGGCCAAATCTCAATACTTGTACTACTCGACCTCTCAAAATGCTTTGATGTAATTGACCATGAACTACTTTTAGCTAAATTTGAGCTCTATGGAGTAGAGAGGCACTGGTTTGAAGATTATTTGCGTGGTCACACGCAGCAAGTCAAGGTTAGGACCAAAGAGGGTCAAACAATCCTGTCAAAAACGTTGCCAAATACGATCGGATGTTATCAAGGGGGTTCCCTCTCTTGTATAATGTTTTCAATTTTTGCCAACGAGATGTGTTTATACGCAGACAAGAGCACAGTAGTTCAATTTGCAGACGATACTCAACTTTTAATCAGCGGACCAAAATCTGAACTCTCTGACATGATTTTAAGACTTGAAAACGAGCTTACATTATTCTTAGATTGGTTCAACCAGAATAAGCTGAAACTAAATACTTCAAAAACCAAAGTCATTGTAGTTGGAACACGAGCGATGCTACAAAACATGCCCAAAGTTAGGATAAGAGTTGGAAACACTGTAGTAACCGAGACAAAAGTCGTCAAAAATCTAGGACTAGAAATGGATAGACACCTGACGTACCAAACACACATTGATCACCTAACTGCAAAGTGCACAGGCATCCTAGTTGGACTTCTCCATGCCAGTCATGTCATTCCTCGCATAGTACTAAAACAAGTAGTTAACGCACTAGTTATGTCCACACTACGTTATTGTATAGCTATTTATGGCACATGCTGCGCTTCACAATTACATAGGGTACAGAAAGTTGTCAATTTTTGCGCACGAGTCATCTCTGGCAAGCGGAAGTTTGAACGTATATCTCAGGAAGCGAGACGACTAGGGCTTATGTCTGCCAATGAGCTCACCGAGTACCACCAACTATGTCTAGCCAAAAGTGTACTCAGCACAGGTCAACCAACGGTCCTACGAGAATTGTTCCGTTTTACCGATCATGACCACCGAACGCGTCAGACTGGGCATCTACGCCCACCCAGACCGCGGACAAATGCAGGGAAGCGGAGACTAGCGTATGTGACGGCGGCACCTTTTAACAGCCTGACAACCGAAATGCGAATTGTAACATGATAAGTTTTAAGAGTAGACTGAATGTTCTACTCAGGGAGGAAGATTAGCTGGGTGCAGCCGAGTCATCGAATTGTATGTTTTAGTGTGAATTTTAACGTAAATTTTTTAGTTTTTAGTTTTACTATAATGATCAGGTTTTTAGACTCGGATTTAGCCTGCTGAGTATTTTATGTTTTATACTTTTTATTTTTACTTTTTGTACTGCCTCTTTTTAATGAAATGTGTACGACGAATGATTTGCTTTCTCTTCCATATTGCGAGTGATAGTGGTGTCGCGGTGCAACGTTCCTCAGTTTGTGCAATCCATGGTGTGTGTGTGTGATTTGACGAGGAAACTGAAAAGCCTCACAAGAGGAGTAATCCGATAATATACTGATACTGATACTGGATCCAGGAGCAGCTTTTGGAGAGGACCAAACCAACGTTTTGGGGGCTGAACTGAAACTCATATCATACAATGGGCCCACCGGGAACTACAAAATATATTTCTAGATTGTGCATATCAATGTACTAGGGTCAGACACGGATCATGACCTCTACATTGAAAATGCATGGGTAAAACGGAAATTGGTCGAAAATGGCTATGCTTCTGCACTGCGGCTTAGAATACCCTCTTATTGTACAAACCACAGTATCTTAGAAACCTCTTCAGGTTTATGCTGTAATTTTGGACCTGTGACCTCTGAGAGGTCATCTGGATCTTCTTAAACAGATGTTCAGACTTGGGTCAATAACGTCGCAAGAAATGATGATAAAGCTTTCAATTTGATACCATTACGTGTGGATTATTAATGCAAGTCGACTAATATGCTTGTGTTAGTTATGATTGTGCCTGTGTTAATCTTTTTTTGTGTTAAGTTAGATGGAGACCTTGACCTGACCTTAGCTCAGGCCATTTTCATATTTTTACCTAGTATGACCACATGATAGAGCATTCGATTTGCCGTAATCAGAGGAAGCGAATGGTGCGCAAAAATTGATTCGATTTCAACTTTGCCAGAAGTAAAGACCCAGAAACTCTTTTCCAACCTGTGCCCCTTTTGACCTTCTATTACCTCGATATTGACCTGAGCCAAAAAGTGACCGATTTAGTTTCTTCATTAATGTGTATGAACTATCCACCAGCTTTCGCATTTTTCGCTACCCTGTATAGGAGCCCAAATCGAGGGGGTTATTGAACCTCCAGGCGAATTCGGCTCGGAGAGTGTTAAAGTGGTTTGCGTTTTCCCATTAACACACGCATTGACGGGGTTCTGAGCCACCTTCGCTTTGTCGGGGTGGGGGCGTACCCGCCCCCTTCCTAAGATCTCTTGAACCACGCTTGAAAGCTAAAAGTGGCAAAAGGTGTTGGATAGCTCTTTCAAATCTCTATCGGAAACATTTCAACATTTTGTCAGGTCACCAGAGGCCAAGGCATACCATTAGAGGCAAGACATGCAAGTGAAGGTTTTCAGTCATTACATCTGAACTAGCAGAGATGGAACAAAATAACATAGAAAATTGGAATCCTCGCAGCAAGCCGAATGGAATGATGCAAAATATGACCTTGCTTGGTCAAATCTAGGAGTGAACTTGACCTGAGGTCAAGTTAAGATCATACTAGGTCAAAATGCATATTGATAGAATTGCAAGGATAAGACAAACACAGTGTCTTACTAAACGCTATGCCGCTATTAATTGCTAAGTTAAGTTCAAAACATTTGTCCCATGTAATTCCAATTGAGAGCTCATGGCTCCTACCTGACGTGAGGTTATTGCTATGAAGAATTGTGGAATAGATTTTGTAGTGCTGGACGGGCCCAGTAGGTGATATATGTATCGATTGAATATATTCGCCCAGTTCTTACTTATGTTATATTAAACTTATTTTGGAGGCGAGGTCACTTGGTCACTTGACCCGCACTTGTGATCTGACGTGAGATGACTTAATCTTAAAGTTTGTATCACATAAGTCCATACGTATATTTTGCACATCACACATTAGCAGAGGTCAAGAGTAAAGTTCCCGCGGGAGAGAGAAGAGCAGAAAAGAGAGGAGGTAAAAATAGAGCAAGGCAATAAAACAATAAAACACTTAAGCGCAGACACTTAAAATAAAAGCACGTATCCACCCGACACAAGCACTCGCCACATCTCACGCACCGCGGCACCAGCAGTGTCATAGCACACCTGGTTCAAGTTGTGAAAATGATAAGCGAAAAGGTGTACAAATTATAGCGGAGCTACGCGTGGCCGCTTTTATTCTATCTCCGAAAAACCCGAGGAAGGGTTGGTACCCACCCTCCCCCGTCAATGCACGTGTTAATTTACCATGAGATCGGTGATGTGTGCATTCGAAAGTACTTGATAAATGTCTGCGTGGCACAGAACGGCCAGCCATATGAAACACGGCATTTGATTTACATGCTCGCATCATTGGTAGGAACCATATTTGTCCTTATCTATCTTACCTTTGGGTAAGTAAGCCTTTAAAACCGTGTGGTGCTCCTACCATCCAATTACAGTAAAAATATTAGCCACCCTGGAAACGTTTAGAATATTAACTTGGTCCACCATAACTTAATATTAATAGTGTATTAATGTCCCTGGAAACGTACATGGTAAAAAAGTTAAAGTCCACCATGAATCGATTTTACTAGTGCAGAAATGTCCCTGGAAACGTTTACAATCAGAGAAAATAATGTCCACCATAACCTAATTCCAACGACATAAGATGTCCCCCTAAAGCTTTTTTGATGACAAACTTTCACCTCACCGTACGGTCCACTCATAGTTGCAATGTGGTACAACAGCAGATATGTTAAAGATGGCGCCCAAATCTATCAAGCCTTGCCGGTTTTAACGTCGTGGGATGCATGGTTCCAAGTCCATGCAAACCTTTAAAGATGAAATGTCCCCCCAATACCCGATTTGGGAAAATGGGTGATTGAACAAGCCCGTAAGGTGGGGAAAGATGTTGGCATTCTTGGGGTGTGGTACAAGTACCACGTACGGGAAACTGTTGAGGGTGAAGTCTGGGGCTGGAACGCCGATCGCACCGAGCGTGGCCTCTGGATTCTGGACAAGCTGAAGTTCTTGCAGTCTCACTTCTTTAGTTCTTAAGTTCTTTAGCCCATTCCTCTGAAGCGGTAGGCCACATCACTGCCTCATCCTTGTACTTGTCGACTATAGCTTGGCAAACTTCCTTCACTATGAGGGATAAGGTATTCACTGGCAGTCGGAAGTCGTTCTTTATACTAGCATACGTGTCACCAGAAGCTAGGTGGCGTAGAGTGGCTGCCAGCCTTGTCCCTGGGTCGATGGCTTTTTCCTGAAGTTTGTATCCTGCTTGGTGATGATCAGCTCATTGAACATATCCGGTGGAAGCCTGTGGAAGTTCTGAAACAACACTGGATCTTCTTGCCTCAAATCAGCTATAAGGCAGTTGAAGTGACCAAATTGTGCTCTTCGAGCATAACCAAGCCATGGTCTGACCCACCATCTTCTTTGCCTCGATATCCTCCTTCTCTGCAATTTAACCAGGCTGATTCCAGCAAAAGCCTGATCATACACCAGCTGCTGCTGGGCAATGAGGTGCTGTATAACGGCCAATATATTTATATCTTGTGGCCTGGTAACACTAGCCTATACATTTATATGCACCGTAGAACCAGAGAGGCTCTGATTCTAGTGGTTTTATATACACGGCCTTTATAGGTGTTCCATGTGTCAAGTTAGCTGCGTTTGTACTGCGATTCCGCGACGTCTCTGCTGCGCCCTTCGCGTTCCTACGACGTTGCTACGGCGAACATGGCGATCCTACGGCGATCATTCTGCGTCCTGGCTCAGGTCGCCGAAGCTCGGCGACTGTTTTGAACATGTCCAAAGTAGTCTCCGTCGCCCGCCGACCTTGGCGACTCCACAGCGTATTTCTACGTCCTTATCACGACCTCGCGGCGACCATGGCGACCCTGCGGCGTTCTGGGTCGCCGTAGGGTCGCAGTAAGGTCGCCGGCCCGGTGTGACGCGGGTGTTAAGTTGAATATGAATATGAAGTACAGTGCTGTCTCATGTGCGGCTTGATTTGACCAGCTGGATATGGACGTCGAAGGCGAGGGGGCGGAGGGCACTCTCCCCAACTTTCCATCCTAGGGGAGATTCCACCGAATAAGCAGAATTCATATGTAAGCTTACATACCGCAGGGGCGTCGCCCTTCATGCTTCGGAGGGGTTGGTGCACCACGTCGACCACGGGACTGTTGGACACCCTGATATTCTACTGTTCCGCAGTGTACTACTGCGGTGGTAGGCTGTGCCGCCTAGCACATTGTCTGTGTACTAATCCATTTCGAGATAGGCGTGTGGCCGGCGGCAGCGAGGCGCCCTTGCATGGGCTTGTATGCACTGCTCCCTCCCAACGCACTGGCAGAGATATTTTTAAAATACATTTTGTATCAGTTGTTCCAAGCTCGGCTCTTGGAGTCGAAGCCTTACTAAAGTCATCAATAGAGTTGTCACGGAGACCCCGACCAACCAACCGAGCGAGCAACTCCCGCAAAGAAGAGTTGATTTAAAAGCCAAAGTTTAACGTCCCATAAAACACAGGAATGGCCGCCCCGCTCTCACCAGTCAGTTGCCAGGTGACCTACGTCGGGTAAATATTGAGTGCCAGATCGTCTCCTGGGAACCGATCCCAATCCGGTATATGCACTGCCACTGCATGTTACTCAGCAGCGGACTGGAGCCTAACGCTCTACCGACTGAGCTACCGGGGGCTTTTGCTTTTACATACCTACCCTTGACCACACTTACCGTGAAGAGATTGAGTGCCCTTCATATGGGAGAGGGCAGAAACAGGTCGAGGAATTTTATCGAGGATAGCACGTCATTAACTCACGCATTGACGGGAGGGGGCGGGTACGCGCCCCCTCGGGCTTTTTGGAGACAGCATAAAAACGTAGTGCCGCCGTACTTTGAATAAATTTTCTCTGATCATGTTTACATTTCTTGTCAAAATTTTAAGGTTAGGTCACCTCAGGTCAGGTCACCAGTAAACGTCAAGTAATCTGACATAAAAAGTTAAAGATAGCATAAGTCAGAACAGGGTGAACTTATGCGATTGAATCTCATCACATAATGGGCCGACCGAGTTCTCTAGAATATTTTCTGGTATCTTTTATATCGGTGACCTAAGGTCAGGTACGAGCCATGACCTCTCCATTGGAAATACATGGGAAAATGGTTTTAACTAAATAACTTGGTAATGGATGGTGATAGAGCGTTGATTTTGCCTGCATTATATTTGCCTTGTCTTTTCAGTTCTAATGATATGCATTTTGCGGTAATTTCCCTAGGCCTGACCTCAGGTCAATGGTCAGGTCAGGTCAAATCCCATATTTGACCTAGCAAGGGCATATTATATATCATTCAATCTGGCTTGCTGCGAGGATTCCAATGGTCTAAATTGTTTTGCTTTTTATTTACTTGTTCAGATCCTTTCCATCCATTCCATCCTTGCCGCTCCCAGGTGTCGGACGTGTCGATTGAGCTCCGATAAAGCGACCACGATAGGTGCGTTAGGGCCTGTGTAAATTGGGTCCGGTTTAGCAGACACTTTTCCACCTTGAGCTTTACCGCTGCTTTGAAGATACATGTTAGGTGTCATTCTCAAATAAGCTCAAAGGGTTTTTTGTCATCGATAAATTATTTTCCAGTTGGAAATATTTCTTGCATTATTGTCCAATAGCATCATAATAACATTCGGTAAAAATTGTTATATTCTTAATGCCGAATCAGCTGTTTTTCGAACCGCCATTTTTGCTTGCTCAGCTGATCGGGTGGCGTTGATGACCGTTGTCAACCACGGATCTTTGTGCGACTTTCATGGTCGGGGCGTTTATGCAGGTAAATTTGATCCGATTCGGAAGGTTAGTTTGGTTATTGAACTGATAAATAGGAAGATCGTTTGCTGATTAGTAGGAAGCTGAGAGGTACCTAAACAGCATAATTTAGAAGGTGCCTCAGTATTCGCATAACTTGTGCTTTTTCCACAGGACAACATAGACCCAAAAACTTTGTTGCCACTTTGGCAAACTGGCTGGCTCCCCATCTGGTCGAGCATCGCCCTATTCACACCCCCTTAGCCGCCTTGCTAGGCTTGTGCTGTGTTACAGGTAGCTTGGCTTGTGGTTTTTCGCTTGAGTAAATTAGAAAGCTAGAAATGAGTAGGTGCATATGGACTGGCTAGATTAATTACCTATCAGATTCTCTGTAACAAACCACTGCAGAATATAGATTGCTCGACCTGACATTGATTATCCAGAATTGCTCCGACACACAGTGAAAATTGTCAGTAAAAATGAAGACTTCATTGAAATTCCTTGAGTCATGCATTGATAAGCTTAAGGATGAGATGGAAAGCCTCAGGAGTGAAAATGATAAAATACAACAAGAGCTGAAAGATATGCGCACAGAACTTGTTCAACTACAGTTTGTAGCAACTGAAAACTCAGAGCGGCGAGAGGTTTGCGAGACAGAGATGGCAAACCTAGACCAAAAGAGTGCAGCCCTGGCAAAAAAAGCAGAGCAAAATGATGGCCGAAACTGAGGAGCAGGCACAGTATAGTCGGAAGTCGACTCTGCTGCTTTCTGGAAGAGTGATCCCAGACTTCCAAGTAGGTGAAAATACTAGGGCGGTGGCAGTGGAGCTCATTGGGAGGTACCTGGGCTTGCATGTGCAGCCAGGTAGCATCACTGCAGCATCGCCTCGGAAGAGGTTATACTTGTCTTACCTAAGTGCATGTGTTCACACCCGCCGCGCCTGATGGAAGCCTACGGAAGGCTTGCTGTGTTAAGCCCTGCAGAGCTCGCACCCCGGACAAGGCTCCCTCTCTCACTCGTACTCTGGCGAATCTTGTTAAGTCTGCTGCCTGGCCAGTTAACTCTTGTAACCAAAAGCGATATCCTAAATCTGCAGTCTCTGCCCTTTGGCCAACTCAAGAGCTGACCCTGCTATTAGACAAACAGTAGGAGCCAGAACAAGTGCAAACCTGCCACAGAAACATACCAAACAAAAACCCCTAGGTCAGTGGAACGGGCAACCACAAGGGCTGAATCTTCCCAAATGGGCCCTATCCACAAGCACAGCAACTCCACCCAGGATGTTGCGTCCCAATCTGCCAACCACACATTGAAGGGTGATGGCACCCCATCTCAGGCTGCTCACCTGATGATAACTGAGCCTGTTGCCTCTGCTGAGGTTGGGACTGATGCGGGAGGTGAAGTGGCCAGGGGCCACTCCAGCACTGAACCTCATGCCCCACATTCAGAGGCTGGCCATGACATCATGAACCAGGGAAATGGTGCTAGTTCGTGGACAGATGGGAGCTGTAGCTCTTCGGGAGCAGACCCTACCCTTGGGTCCCCAAGTATGCCCCCTCTCGAACCTGCATCTCTCACACAACCTGTCACCGAAGTTGTGAGTGTGGGGCCGCCCCCCTCCACATGCCTCCTCCTGGCATGGTGATTGGTGAGTCTGCAATTGGACGGCCGATGTCACCTCTCACCACAACAGGTACCACTGATGATGTCTAATCTCCCTGCAGCACACTGCCATGCCCAGTATTGCCAGAAAGAGTTAAATAGCTACAAAATCGTAATTCAAGGTTTGAATTAAAAGTGAACACCTTTTACTATTATATGCCTCATCTGCGCTTTAAGTTGGTGTCAAATCTACGGTCGCTGTGTGGGACAAGTCTGGAAAATAATAGATCAACTTCCAATGCATGGATAGGTAATTTATAATAATAATTGTTGGGGTTTAACGACGCACCAACTGCCAGGTCATACGTCGTCGCCAACTCTCACCCTGTTGGAAGGGATTTTGGGGATCAGATCGACTTATTCAGAGGCTCCGCCGGGACTTGAACCCGGGACCGGTGGCTTAGAAGACAAGGGTGCTATCCACTAAGCCACCTCATCCCCAGGTAATTTATCTTAGCTGGTCGAACAATAAGGTAACGTTGCTGTCTGATTTCTTTCACCACACCCTTTTCACCCAGTCCAGCAGACCTGAGTGTTGGCTAGATAGGTGCTTACCCTATATATTCAGCTTTAGATAAACCCAAATTGACTGCCCTTATTGATCAAAACCAAAATACGGTCACTACAACATAGTTGCACCAATGTCAGACTTCTTCCAGATTTTGCTTATCATAATAATGACAATGATATAGGGCTACCAAATTCCACACAAATTCTTGAGGCATGTGATTACCAAACTATAGAAAGATATAATGAAACCTCCCCTGCGACTGGTGCTTTCCCAATTATTCACATCAACATTAGGTCCCTCCCCAAAAATTTTGATTCCCTCCAGGCATTTGTATCCCAACTAGAGAAACAACCACTTATAATCCTTCTCACTGAACTTTGGTTAAGTACTGAACTGATAGATTCTTACCAACTTCCAGGCTTCAATCTCGAAATCTCATCACCTACAGAATGTAAAGGAAAAGGGGCTGGTATTTTCATAAACAAGCATACCATTTACAGCAGGAGGTATGACCTGGAGTCCAAATCACTCCAACACCAAACTGTTTTTTTTTAGAAATTCAGAATGTCTTGCCATTTCATCTCATAATTGGCTCAGTGTATAGATCCCCATCATTTCCTTCAGGTATATTCTTTGATTACCTTGAGTCATCTCTTGATAAAATTTCCAGTGAAGGGAGGGTGTGTGTCCTGGGAGGTGAATTCAATTTTGACCTACTAAAATGTAAAGATGTTGAAACCACTGCTTATTTCTTGCACTTATTAGCTGCACAGGGGCTTCAGCCATGTATTTTTCCCCTATTTTTTGTTCCCAAACACTCATTGATAACTTTTTTTGCAACGATGTATCCATCATAAAATCTTCCTCCGTACTAATTGCAGATTTAAGTGACCATCTTCCAATAACTATCAAGCTAATTACCTCATTCAAAATCTTGCACACTGACCAGAAGTCTTCAATCTCATTTGATTTCAGAAAGCTGGATGCCCTTAAAGAAGGATTACTCTAAGGCTGGGCAACTACTTCCAAATTAATGATCCCATTTTGGCCGCAAATATTTTCCAAACAGCTCTTATAGATGAAGTGAAAAAACACTCGATCCAAAACAAAGCTCGACGAAAAGCACCAATTAGACCATGGATATCATATGGTCTCCTGAAATGTGTAAATAAGAAGGCAGATTTGTACCAAAAATTTATAAAATCTAAATCTAAATCCGGACGAAACAGCATATAAAAGATATAAAAATGTCCTTACAAGTATGATTCGAAATGCTAGGAAAATCTACTACCAAAGAAAGCTGGAGGAAGATAAAGCTGATACCAAGAAACTCTGGGACATTCTTCTCACCTTAACTTGGAAAAACAAGACTAACAAGGACCTTCTTGAACTTTTCAAGTTGGACAACAAAACAGTGGATAATCCCCTAGAAATAGCAAATAACTTCAATACATTTTTTTCTAACTTAGGGACTCGCCTTGACAACGCCCTCCCGCCGTCCACCTTAGATCCACTAACTTACCTCAACGATGTAAACTATCCCCAATTTGACTTCCACCCAGTAGACAACCAAACTGTCCAACAAATAATTTTGTCACTTGGGATAAAGGGTGGTGGCTATGATGGAGTCAGCTCCAAAATTTTGAAACTCTTATGCCCCACAATATCTTTTCCTCTAACCCATCTTTTTAATCTTTGTTTGGCCCAGGGAATCTTCCCGGATGAACTAAAAGCTGCATTAGTGGTTCCAATTCACAAATCCGGGGACATATCAACTTTTGATAATTATCGCCCAATATCGATTCTCCCAGTCATTTCGAAGGTTCTTGAGAAAATTGTTCACTACCAAATAACCGAATTTCTGACTGCTAACGATGCTTTTTTCAAAAACCAGTTCGGCTTCCAAAAAAACAGAAGTACATTTATGCCTATTGCCCTACTTTATGATGACATCACTTCTGCCATGGTCTCCAAAAAAACATCAGCTGCCATTTATTTAGATTTCAGCAAGGCATTCGATACTGTTAACCACCAAATTCTGCTTTCCAAATTAAGTTGTTACGGCATCCGTGGAACCTCTTTAAATTTCTTCCGGACTTACCTTGAAAATCGTACTCAATATGTTAAATGTAACGGAATTATTTCGAGCTCCTCTAGGCAACTCCCTATGGGAGTACCGCAGGGAAGTGTGCTTGGCCCGCTCCTATTTCTACTATATGTCAATGATCTGCACAGGAGCTCTAATATACCAAAATTATATCTTTTCGCTGATGATACGGCCCTCTTCTTTACCGCGGAAAATGAAATCTCTCCCCAAAGAATCATTAACAATAGCCTGACCGAAATCAAGAGCTGGCTCTGCTGTAATCGACTGTCCCTAAACGTCAAAAAGTCAAATTACCAAGCTATTTTCCCCCACCCCAAAACCTGACCTCGCTCTCACCGTTGATGGCAACTACTTTCAGCGTAAATTTTCTACAAAACATCTTGGAATCACTATAAATGAGGATCTAAGGTGGACGGATCACATCAGAAATGTAGAAAACACAATCGCGCGGAACATAGGACTGATAAGAAGACCTCAACATATTCTAAACCCAGGTCATACCCTCCTGCTGTATAATTATTTCATCTTGCCCTTCATTCGATATTGCCTTCCCAATGTTTGGAAGTACGTTCGATTACAAAGCTAAACAAGCTAACAGTGCTCCAAAAGAAAATAATTCGCATGATAGATCAAGCCGACCGCCTGGCTCACACAAGTCCCCTATTTAAAAAATACAAAATGTTTAAAATTAAAAGATCTAGTACAAGTCTCACAATTAGAAATTCTTCATAAACTTGCTCAGAATTCACTTCCCGCAGCTTTGTCAGAACGGCTGACTTGGACCCACATGGATCAATCAAGGCACAGTACCAGAAACACCCAACATTTTGAAGTCACATACGCCCAGACAATGTACCGAAAATTCTCCTTTTTTGTATCAGCCCCTAAGGCATGGGACAAAATTATAGCTAGTAATATTAGAGACCTGGCAGACGTGCCACAAAGTAAGACCTTCTTTAAAACTCTGGTAACCAAACTGTACGTAGATAACTATTGAATATGATCTCGAGCTCAAACAGTTATCGTTAGGATAGGAATATTACCGTTAGAGCAGATTATAAAAGCAGTCCATCTGTTCAATTCCTTGTGCCCTTTTAGTACCGTATTGCGATTTTTTCCAAGTAACATGTTGTGAATTTAAAATAAAAACCTAGCGGTTTAATATATATATATCTAATTTAAGGCATCTGTAGGTGTTGATACAGGCCGTCCTCCGGCACCTCTCATGCCCCTTCCTATTTTCCCCCAAATAAACCGCAAAGTCTACTAATTTTCAATTTCTCTACTAACACCTCACCAGTAAACTGCGCCCTCTCCTTCCCCCTAAGCGCCCCTCTCATCTGCAGGAGAAGCAGGCGTGCAGGGAGCTGAGAGAATGCAGCCTGGTGCCATGGTCCTGGCTGCTGGAGGAATGTCAACGATGGGGCATCGCCGTGCCGTGTCGCAGCGGTGGGGCACCATCATGCCGCATCGCGGCGATGATGCGCCGGCATGCCGCATCCACCCGATTGCGACGACAGCCGCTGCAGTGGACAGCTGTAGGAGGTGACGACCCCTGATGCTATGGACATCTCTGATAGATGGCGGCACCGTGGCAACCCTGTGATACCGACAATGTAGTGAGACTCACCGCATCGAGGAAGTCCAAGATTGTAGTTTAACGCCTCATTCTCATGCTTGGCTGCCCTCGACCTTGGCGGGATAGTATGTATTTATCGGCCTGCTACTGTTCCATGGCCTCACTGCCATAACCAGTTGTGAGAGGTGGCAGCACCGGCTGCCCTTGCCGGTGAACAGGAGAGGTGGCTTCAAACCTCAGACTATCTCTAATGGTTCACCCTCGTGCCTTGCTGCCGTCGTTCCCAGCGGAGTACACATCTATTTGTCGGAGCACCCCTGCTCTGTAGCCTCGCTGCCGTGACTGGTTGTAAAATTGTGGTAGCACATGCTGCGGCGGCCGGTTGTGAGGGGTGGCGGCGCCTGGTGTTGTGACTGTTTCTGACGGGTGGCGGCTGCGTTAAACTGATCTAGTGATGTAATTGACCTACTGCATTCGGGGATCTCCAGGACGGTTTAAATAACCCATTCTCATGCTTGGCTGCCGTGATCCCGCTGCGATAAGCATCTATTTGTCGGATTTCATATGTTATTTGACGTCGCTGCCAATGGTCGATTGCGATTAGGTGGCAGCACCTGCTGTCGTGACCGGTTGTCGGGGTGTGGCGGCTCCGAAACCATATTGGGCTTTAATGGTTCAACCACATGCTCGGCTGCCCACGTCCCCGTGCGCCGTTATTTGTCTGCCACGACCGCTCTATGACCTCGCTACCATGGATTGTTGTGAAATTAAGGGAGCAAATGCCAGTTGTGAATGGCAGTGCCTTATGCTGTGGCCGGTGCTGATGCGTGGAGGCGGTCGTCGCAACACTGTAAAGCTGACCAAATGGTATAAATGTCCCTCACCGCATTCGGGGGAAACTAGAACTGATCTAAGCGGCGCGATGTCATGCTTGGCCGCCTTTGGATGCTTATCATGCATTTATCATTCTTAACATTCATGCATTATATTAGTTATCACGTGTCAGTTCACTAATGTTCTATTGTCGCGCTGCCCTGGCCTGCTGTGACATGTGGCAGCACCTGCTGCCGTTGCCGGCTGTAGGGGGTGGCAGCGCCGGAAATCTCGACTGTCTTTTGCTGGCTCGTCCTTATGATTCATGCCGTGTCACAGTTTTCCGACTGACCCCTGGCAAGGTTTTCCGACTTTGACCCCTGGCGCCAATGCTGACACAAATAGGAGTGGCACCGTCTTGCTTTATTACTGTGTTTTTACCGAGCCCGCTCCAGCCCAGGTCAAATATTCATTTGAGATGACATCATGATGACTGGGGGACGGTGATGTCACTTCCGGTAATCGAACTTCCAGCCATTCAGGCCCGGTGTTGTTACCCAGCTGGCAGCAGCCGAGCAGAACCATCAATATGGTGCCCTCTATGCGGGTTGTATCTAATCAACCATTTGAAAGTGTGCCGAAATGCTCGGTTGTGAACCATCTGAAAGTGTGCCGAAACGCCCAGTCTGTGAATGCTTTGAGTCGATGAGAGATGCCTACTTGCCGCCGTCCGCTGGCCTTTCTTATCTCCGATGTTGGCCGCCTGGCCGCCCCCCTCTCCTTATTCGGTCGCTCCTACATGACTGGGGACGCACTTGCCCGCGTCTCGGCAAGGTCTACTGCGAATACGTTCAGGAAAACACGAGGGTACGCACGCGAGATTCCGGCATGGTGCATGTGCCGTGTTAACCGGACTACACTGACTGCTACCACACCACTGACTGCACTGGCCGCAGCCGCAGCACTGCTTATTTTTCTTTATTTAATTTAATTTATTTTTTTACTCAATTTTGCCAAATATTTATATACGCTTTTTATTCTAACCTACACTTGCTACACAGGGTGCCATCTCAGTGAGGGAATAGTGCGCGCTCCCCGCATCCTCCTCTCCTCGTAAGGGTAGCCAAAATAAAGTGCTACTCGCATTCCACCCGGCCTCCCTTCCTGACACCATAACCAACTGGATTGCGTGTGGGTGTTGGTGTTCGCAATGCGGTTACCTCTTTAGTTCTTTAGTGACTATATCCTGTATTGTGTGCTACGCTCATATGTATGCCAGTGTGTAATGAAATAAACGTATGGATCCAGATGTAATCACCGAAAATCTTCATTTACATGTTATCCCTATGATGGCATGTTTTGACCTCTAGTTACCGTAAATGTGACCCGACACAAAAATATTTCAAATATTTTTGATAGAGAAGTGGATGGGCTTCTCAACGCCGCTTACCGTTTTTCGCTATCTACCGTGGTACTCGAGATCTTAGGGGGGTTCCCGCCGCCCCCCGCAGTCAAAGCGAAGGTGGCTCAGATCCCTGTCAATGCGCGTGTTAATCCTCGCCCCAGTGGAAGGAGGTGTTTAAGCACCCACATCCTCTAATCTTTAGGCAACTAATGTACTGCAGCGTGGAGAGCCCTCTACTTTGTGTATTTTATCTGATTGGCGAAACTTTTCCGAAAATTCCAGGTTTATTTCTTTTCTTTAAGGTTTTCTTAATCAGACCTCGGGTTTGCGAATTAATGTCACCAAATATTGAAACTTGCCTGGGTAACACAGGCATGGCTTACAAGCCACAGTCCAACATGGTTTAATCCGGCTCCCATTAGCACCTGCCCCAGTGGGCTCCGATCCACCTCCGCCCCATTGGGGGGGAGCTCGAACTCTTCCCTCAATACGGCTCCTCTGTGGGATAGCGAAAAAACACACGGGGGTACCTAGCACAAATGGAATTATGACTATTTAGATCGGTCGCTTTTTGGTTCAGGTCAATATTGAGGTCATAGCAAGCTAGGCGGATCCAGGATTGCCGATCGAGGGCACCTTCCCGGGGGTGCCATCCGGACCAGGGGCGCCACTATGACCGGCAAACCATCGGTGGGCGCCAAACCTATCGGTGGGCGCCGACTTTCGTATCCTGGGGGTGGAAGCGACATTTCGGGGGCGCCACGACCTTTCAGGGGCGCCGAGGGTCGATCGGGCACGTGCCCCCCCTGGATCCCCTATGATAGCAAGTCAAAGAATGTGACAAGCTAGATAATTGTTTTGCTCTGGCGTTTGACTGGGTTGAGTCAGAGGCTATATTTGGGCGTCATTCGATTCCTCTTGTTACGAAGAATCGAATGATGCATTAAGTGACTATTTAGGCCAAAATGTAAACATGACCTGACCTAAGGTCAGATCAAGGTCACTTTTTGACCGTACATAATCAATATGCATATCGATGAACTTGCAATGATAATCGGAACATAGAAATATACAAATGAATGTTCTATGGCAATTTCCTTCAAAGTTATTGACCTAAGCCTGTGGTACTCGGTGGATCTATTATGTGATATGAATTCAATATAGATTGATTAAACCTGTTTTCACTAGTGCAATTCGAGACATTTTCGGAAGCGATAATACTTGACCTGGCCTGGTGCCCTGACTTGAGATGACCCAGGCTTGAAATGTTTGAATAAGTTGTACAATTGATGCATGATAAGGTGTGCGAAGTACGGCGGCACTTCGCGCCTCCGTTTTCTGGTGCCCCGAACAAACCTTGGAACTGTTCAAATACACCCCAACCGTACCGCGGCGAGGGTGAATGAACATAAATTACCTGACAATTTTTTTACATCCTGTCAATACTGTTTATGCGACTTCGCTTCCCGATTTCTTATGTGATTCAAGGGAATGCGGCACGTTTATGATTAAATTTGAACTGAGATCGGATAGAGCATGCCCAGAAACCCCTAGATCGATATTTCATTTGTCCCAGAACCTACTGTTTGCGGAGAAAATGTAGAAGTGCACCCTCTATCGACTCTGTCCTCCCCGGGTAGTCACGTGACCATGACTAATTGAAACAGTGCGAGTAGGGCTAACGTCACGCTGGGTATGAACATATTTCTCCCTGGAACTTTTTAAAATCTATGCGCTAAATATGACCTTAGTACTGGAGGTTATAAATGCGTGTATCTTGTTTTATTGAACATATTAAAACATGTCAGTCAGTCCAAATTTCCCATGATATGATTTAGCTTAACACGCGCATTAACGGCGGGGCGGGTACCCGCCCCCTCAGGTTTTTCGGAGAGAGAAGAAAAACGGCGGCGCGTAGCGCCGTCGTACTTGGCACACCTTTCCCCTCATCATTTTTACAACTTCTGTGAAAATTTTAAAGTTGGGTCATCTCAGGTCAGGTCACCAGTACAGGTCAAGTGACCTGACCTAAAAAAGTTTAGGATAGCATAAGTCAGAGCAGGGTGAACTTATCCGATTGAAACTCATATCACATATTGGGCCCACCGAGTTCTCTAAAATATGTTGCGGTATTTTTTATATCGATGACCTAAGGTCAGGTACGAGGCATGACCTCTCCATTGGAAATACATAGGAAAAATGTTTTTTGCTGTATAACTCAGTAACGGATAGTGATAGAGCGTTTTCCTTATTATATTTAATCTCATTTGGCTTAAGAACGACTTCCCGGAACAGTGGTGTGACGCCATTATTATTCCGATTTTGAAGCCGGGAAAGTCCGGGTCTTCTCCCGATGACTATCGCCCGATTTCCCTCACGTCTTGTCTTTGTAAGCTGATGGAAAAAATGATTAATGTTCGGCTAATGTGGTACCTTGAAAGTAATGAGCTTCTATGTAATCAGCAATGTGGATTTCGACAAGGGCGAAGTACCCTAGATCACCTTGTTCTGTTGGATGCGGCGATTCGAGAAGGGCAGGCATTTCGTCAACACACTGTTGCAATCTTTTTCGACGTGGAACGCGCATACGATACAACTTGGAGATACAAAATACTAAGTAAACTGCACGCCATGGGCATTAGAGGTCACTTAGGCTGGTTTTTGCTGAACTTTCTCAAAGAACGGTACTTCAGGTTCCGTGTAAATTCTTCTTTATCCGATAAATACACACAGAGCAATGGAATCCCGCAGGGCAGCGTTTTATCAGTAGCCCTGTTTGCTATTATGATAAATGACATTGTAGACGTTCTTCCTACAACCATAAAATGTGCCTTATTTGTAGATGATTTCACTATTTGGACAACAACCTCTACTACAAGTGCCGCTGCTAGGCAACTACAGCTTGCGCTCGATCGCCTAGAGCGCTGGAGTGTCGAGAACGGGCTAAGGTTCTCGTTGCCCAAAACTAAATGTATGCATTTCTGTAACCGCAGGCGTCCATGTGACGATCCAGTGCTTACTCTCTATGGCCAGCGTGTGAAAGTAGCAGATAGCGTTAGGTTCCTTGGGGTCATTCTTGACCGCCGTATGAGCTATGTCCGCCACTTTCAGGACCTAAGAGAGAGGTGTTTCAAGTCGCTGAATATTCTTAAAATCTTGACGAGAATGAAGTTTGGAGCCGACCGTGCAACTCTGCTGATGCTATACAGGTCTCTCATCAGGTCAAAGATCGAGTACGGCTGCGTTGCATATGACTCGGCGTCTGAAACAGCGAAGCGTATGCTGGACACTGTTCATCACCACGCAATCAGAATTATTATCGGAGCTTTTAGGACCTCACCAGTTAGCAGTATGCTCGTAGACATAAACGAAATGCCTCTAGATCTTCGTCGGAAGATATTGTTCATGCGATATGCCGTGAAACTTAAACAACATACAACACATCCTACATATCAGACATTCTTCGGGGACACCCACCTCCGTATAGTTGAAACTGGGTCGCGTGCTGCGGCTCGCCACCCGGGAGTCAGAGTTCGCGCCCTATTAGCGGAGGCTTATATAAGCACAGACCTTGTTGAACCATACGACCTGCCTGCTATCAATCCATGGCTGATCTCGAAAGCTAACACAAACAGACTTGCTCGAGCGTTGTAGAGACTCGTCTCCTGAAACAATGCGCCAGCTTTTCATGGAACTCTGCTCGGAAATGTATGAAAGCCATATTCACTTCTACACGGACGGTTCAAAATGTGACAGTGGTACGGGATGTGCGTATGTTTGTGGCCGCACTGAAAAATGTTTTAGCCTACCCCAGGAAGCATCTGTTTTTACCTCGGAACTGTATGCCATCTTTCGTTCCCTGGATGAGATATCCAAACGAAGGGCGAGAAAGTTCGTGGTCTTCACGGACTCACTGTCCTCTCTACAGGCATTGGAGCCCTTTTACTTCCCACAGTACATCATCTTCTTATCTCCTGACCCTCATAAGACAGAAATTGCACAACCTAGGGCAGAAAGGAAAAACTGTGGAGATTGTTTGGGTGCCAAGCCATTGCGGTATAGGCGGGAACGAACGGGCGGACAGGCTTGCAAAGTCCGCGGGTGAACGCGCTTCTCTCCCCGGCCTCCGTGTTCCGTTCTCTGACCTATATGGTCTTACCAAAGACTATGCTATTCGTGTCTGGCAGAGCAGGTGGGATGGTGATCCCAAAGGAGTCAAGCTTAGAGGCCTTAAACCAAAGCTAGGGGTGTGGAAATCCAGCAGTGCGGGCTGCAGAAGAGAGGAGGTTATCCTCTCCCGCCTGCGGATCGGCCACACCCACGCCACACACTCCTTCCGCTTGGGTGGCGGCGATCCGCCAAAGTGTTCACGATGCGGAGAGCCGCTTAGTGTTAAGCATGTTCTTGCAGACTGCCAGGAATTTGAGGTGGAAAGACTGCGGCATCTTGGAGGATGGCCATCACTGCATTCTCTTTTGGGACAAAATCGAACCGTGGAGCTCTCCGACATAATATCGTTTCTAAGAAGTGTTGACTTCAACGTAATTTACTCGCCGACATAGACATATAACGTGAACCAGTATCTTTTGACCCTCGATTCACACATGTCACTCTACAAGTACAGCACCTTTCAAGACACAGTGACCTATCTTACTACCTAACTCGAAAAGTCTCGTTATATATCTACATGTCTTTCCTCTGTGCGCAATATGCTAAGTTATGGGCGCAATATGACCACTGCAGTCGACGCGCCCTTAAACCCCAACTATGATGATGATGATGATAGAGCGCTTATTTTAGCTGCATTAGACTTGCCTTGACTCTGCAGTTCTAATGTTATGCATTTTATATAATTTGACCCAGACCTGACCTCAGGTCAGGTCAAATCCTTGATTTGACCAAGCAAGGTCAAATTATATATCACTTGATTTGGCTTGCTACGATGATTCATATAGTTCAAATAGTTTTGCTCTATCTTTATTTGTTCAGATGAAATGGCCGAAAAACTTAACACGCGCATTGACGGGGGCGGGTACCCGCCCCCCTCGGATTTTTCGGAGATAGTAGAAAAACGGCGGTGCGTAGCGCCGCCGTACTTGGTATACCTTTTCCCTCATCATTTTTACAACTTCTGTGAAAATTTTAAGGTTAGGTCATCTCAGGTCAGGTCACCAGTACAGGTCAAGTGACCCGACCTCAAAAAAGTTTAAGATAGCATAAGTCGGAGCAGGATGAACTTATCCGATTGAAACTCATATCACATAATGGCCCCACCGAGTTCTCTAACATATGTTCCGGTATTTTTGATATCGATGACCTAAGGTCAGGTACGAGGCATGACCTCTCCATTGGAAATACATGGGAAAAATGTTTTTTACGGAATAACTCAGTAACGGATGGTGATACAGCATTTATTTTAGCTGCATTAGACTCGCCTGGGCTTTGCGGTTCTAATGATATGCATTTTATATAATTTGACCCTGACCTGACCTCAGGTCAGGTCAAATCCTTGATTTGACCTAGCAAGGTCAAATTATATATAATTCGATTCGGCTTGCTAAGAGGATTCATATAGTTTAAGTCGTTTTGCTCTATCTTTACTTGTTCAGATGTAATGGCCGAAAAACTGAATTTTACATGTTATCCCTATGACGGGCATGTTTTGACCTCTCGTGGCCTTAAATGTGACCTGACAAAAAAAATGGTTCAAATGTTTTCGATGGAGAAGTGAATGGGCTAGCCCAACGCCGTTTACCGTTTTCCGCTACCTACCGTGGTTCTCGAGATCTTAGGGGAGGGGCGAATATCCGCCCCCCCCTCGTCAAAGCGAAGGTGGCTCAGACCCCCGTCAGTGCGCGTGTTAAAGCAGGTCGAAGCAATATATCTATCGAGAAAAATAAAAGAAATAAGATATTTATTTTTGGCTCAATAGCAGCTTTGTTTAGCTAAACACGCTTTATTTATACTCGTGTTTATTTGTAGCTTAACCGAAGAGCCTTATCGCGAAGTGAAACATTACAAGATCGCACACCAATTTGATGTCACGCCAATTTGAAGGCTTTTTACATATAGCAGAAGAAAATCTAAAAAATGTGATTTTTGACTTCTCGGTTATTTTCCAGGTTCCAGTCCAGCATTCTTGATGAGCATTAACTATCTCCAATGGGGTCAGTCCGTAGCTACCTGTAATTGTGCAGTATGCGTTCCTCTGAACAAACCTCAATTTACCGAGATTCACTGAATTTGTTGTGAATTAATAATTCAAGGATGACAGTGCTTTTTATGAGGCTACAGTGTTGTTGGATACCGAAGGCATTTTGCTGCCTTATCTGGCTGACTGAGCATGACGCCAAACCGACATAGGTTTCATCGCTAAGTGTAATCATAGGTTTTGGTAGCATAGTTGGCCTACTCTTTGTTACACACTGGCAGCTCGGTTGGCTCAGTCTGTGAGGTCACGCAGACAGTAGAGATGGCCCAGTCTATGCAAGTGCACAGGCTGCAGAGTTAGCTCGGTCTGTACGGTCACGCAGACAGCAGAGATTACCCAGTCTGTGCCGTCACGTAGACAGCAGAGATTTGGCTGGGCCTGTGCGGCCAGGCAGACAGTAGAGATGACCCAGTCTGTGCGGTCACGCAGACAGCAGAGATGGCCCAGTCTGTGCCGTCACGTAGACAGCAGAGTTGGCCCAGTCTGTGCCGTCACGTAGACAGCAGAGTTGGCCCAGTCTGTGGCGTCACGTAGACAGCAGAGTTGGCCCAGTCTGTACGCTCACGCAGATGGCAGAGTTGGCTCGGCCTGTGCGGCCAGGCAGACAGCAGAGTTGGCAGAGTGACTGCGGGTGTGGTCTGAGTATGCAGCGATGTCGATCGCTCAGCGGCGGTGGCGGGCCGGCCGGCGTGCCCCCTGGCCGCTGGCCACTGTTTGTGTGCTGAGCGTCTGTAATGCTGCCCACTAATCGCCGCCGCTGTCGGCCGGAGCAAACAATCAGCACGCCGAGGGCATCGGCGACTCTGCCGCTGGAGCCGTCGGCCGCCTGTGAAACACCAATAGGCCTGCACTGAATGGCAAGCTGCAGGCAGTGTATAGAGAAAAGTGTCGAACAATCGCAGTTTGAAACATATTGCATTTATGGGGTCTGAAACCGTAGAAGGATATCAGTATTTTAACCTCGGCAATCCGTCTTTCGCAGAAATTTTGCCTTAAGCTGGTGAAACTGCACGCAGTATTTTCGCTTTCACAGACCCATCAGGGGGAGAGAGCACCCCCCCGATTCAGCCTCTGCGCTCTTGAAATGGTCCTAGCACCCCCTGGAAGGCCGATTGCACCCCCTAAAATGCTGCTTTCCACCCCCTCCCCCTCCTGCCCAGTATGCAAGCATTAGCTCTCCCACAATAGGACTTGTTGCCCACATATAGGATTTGCCGTCCAAAAGTGACGCCCCCCGGTCCGGAGAGTGCCCCCCCCCACCATGTGCCCCACCGGTTCGATAACCCTGAATCTGCCTATATTGTTTTTCTGATGTTTCACCTTGCACTGTGTCTTACATATGTTCTTCTTTGTTTCTTACTCAGGTACAATGACAGAGCGAGAGCTGTAAATAGTCCTGTGTTTTCTCGTGACCCTTCTATGTAGGTGTTGTCAGAAATATACAGAGAGGGCGTGATAGCCGAACCTGTCCTCTTGGAGCTGCTATGAATCTGCATGAATCAGCTAAGGTGCTAGTCACTTGAATATCAAATCAGTTTTTATTTCACTTCAACTGATGTGAAAGAAAAATACCCGTTGTTTTCTTGTTGTTATGTTAGAACATAAAGACAACTATGATGTCACGAGCAGTGTCCCAATTCTAAAAAAAAACATTTTCTAAAACATGACATAGCATTGTCCATGCCCCCGCCTCGTGGCCGGCTGCCAGTGCGCAGGAATGGGGGCGTAGCGGCCGCCCTCGGGAGCGCACTCTCTGCAGCCGTGTCACAACATCCGGCCTCCATCGAACGCCGCCGCCGACCGCGACGCCTCTCAGCCTCTTCAGCCGGCTGGCAGCCGGCCGTAATCAAGTGGTGGCGGTGAGGGTGCTCGGCCGGGCGCGTGAGGCTGCGCCCTGTCCAGCACGTGCCAGTGGTGGTCACACTGCAGCTGTCGCCGCCGCCGCCGGCCGCCACCGTCCGCACGCGCTCTGCTGGATGAGACCTTGGGCCCACCCACATTGCTAAGTCAGAGCCTGCAGGGGAACGTTCTGGGAGAAGCTACCTGATGCTGATGTCTATGCATGTTTTCGGAGATGTATATCATGCAAGAGTTCTCGGCGCTCGCTTTTGAAACAATCTTGTCGGCCTATTGCGTGGTTAGGCTGATCTTCATAAGTTCTAATTTTATGTTATTCATTTCATTTAAAAATTACATCCCAAGAATGGAATTCACACCGACGCTGTTGGTGTTACATTCCAGCCTCACCCACCTTATCACCAAGTGTTTGTTATTGTGGTTATATGAAGAAGCCTCTAAGTCAGCAAAACTGTTACAGAAAACAAGGAAATTGCAGGGCAGCTAATAGGCTGTATGTAGACCCTTCTTGGATAAAACAATTTGTCGCCGTTTCTTTTTTGGAAAACGGCAGCATTGTTTTGTTTGAACTCAACATGTTTTTACAAACACCAACATAACATCATCCCTGACATACCTGAAAGATCATTTCGTATTCTCAATTTGCCCCAGCACTCCAAATCAAAGGTCACTGTATTCTTGGGTCGAGCCCTTCCATGGCTAGAGGGTACGGTCGCCAGCTCACAGAGCGCTGTCAATGGCGGGTCCCGCGTCCTCCGCAGCTTATTGTTCAGCCCGCCATAGGCTGAAAGCCCGGTCATCCGTCATTACCCCCACCATACCATTCCCTTTATTTTTGTCCCTCCGTGACCTTAATTGCGTGGTAGTGGATCGCCAGAAGACCTGGCTATTTGGAATGTCGCCCAAAATATGTTTGCTGGGAACGAGAGCGAGGACAGAATAAGATGAGACAGAGTGCCACACGCAGGCGGGATAACCTATTGGGTCAGTAGAAGGCAAGACTGGTCAAAGGATGTAGCTCAGGTTACTAATTCAACAGGGGGCAAGGGTTCTATAAAATTATTTGCAAAGCAGAAGTCTTAGAAAATATCAAAACAAATTCCTTGGTAAAGATAGCATGTATTTTCGAGATCACTTAAGCAGAATCAGGGATTTTTTTCGGAAAAATAGATAGGGTGAACATTTATTCTAATAGTTTCTTTGAAGAAACGGGGAACACCTCAATGCACAGAAAACTATTTGGATAGCCAATTAAATCGGTCGTCAGCTATATCAATAATAAGATGTTATTAACAGTAGATCAGTCATAGGCTGGCATACCAACAACACGCCTTTATTAGCAATAACCAGGAGTGAAAAAGCCCGGTTTTTTAGCCGCAGGTCTGTTTTTGCGTTTTTTGTGTTTTTCCTTTTTTGTAGCATTTGCATTACACCGTTCCTAGACTGATACCATGTTTGAGCACGCATTAAGACTGTGATGCTATCAATATCATCGTTACTTAACAGTCTTTGCCTCATACAAAGGAAGGGAGGGGGAGCTCATATTCTCAAAGCTGTTCTGAAGTACCCGATGAACGACAGCGTTCAGAACCCTTCCTAGTTTTATGGTCAGGGTCACCCATGGATAAGAAAAAGGAATTGATTTTTAATCAGAATAACAAATTTTGGGGCTTATCAACCCATCCACTGCTATTGCTATGGTTATACGACGTCGTCGACTCTTCTTCCTGTCGTTCTCTCAGGAGCCAGATTCTCTGTACTCTCGGGGGCGTGGTCGTGGAGTAGTCAGCGTAGCTTGCTTCCATTCAGCCGACCCGGGTTCAAGGCCCGACGGCTTCCCTGAACAAGGAGCAAGCTGGGTCCCGAGAAAATCCTTCCAACAGGGAAACAACTGGCGACGCCATATCACCCTGCCAGTTGGTGCGTCGATAAGTCCCAGATATTATTATTATTCTCCGTACTCAAGAAATCCACCGGAAGTAAGCCCGGGCGAGCCCATAGAAAGCAGGTGTGATAAGCACCACACCACTGCGCCCCACAAGAACTTACTTTTAATTTGTTTTCTAAATCAGTAGCTCGTTTTCCTTGCGGTTACCTCTAGCGCTGAAAGTCTTTATCCGGTGCATTAATAAAGGTCAAATCATAATTCCCTGAGCACAGCAGGGGCGTATCCATGATCGCTGATGAAAAAAACGTCAGCGGTGGTTGATGGGATCGGGAGTGAATCGGTGTGCTTCACGTGATTTTTACTGGCTGTTTTCCTATCTTGCTTGTTTCTTTGCCTATCTAGCTAAGTAAAGCGTGGTATCCTTTTTAACATTTTTCTTCTGACCCGGAGACCATCTCTGGGTTGCTCGCAACACTAGTTATTTGGGTAGCCGGCGCCTTCAGACATAACCTCTCCCTCCCCCCCAGAAAAGAACTCTTGAGTCGCCCGAGAATGACTCTTGGGGCCCCGACAACAGTTCTTGGGGCCCGCAAACCAACTCTGGGGGTCCAAAGGACCGCATCTGGGGACCCCCGCAACCAGCTTTCAGCCAGGTCCGAGACCAAGTCTATGCCCCCCCAAGACAAGCGCTTGAAGGTCCTCGAGGCTAAACTCTGGGGCCCGAGAAAAATTCTTGTCCCTCCCCAATCCAACTCTGAAAGCCCCAAGGGCCTCAAAGGCCTTGGAGACCAACTCTGAGGCCTCCAAGACGAATTCTTAAAGGCCATCTGAGAGTAACCCTAGGCTCCCCGATAAAAGATTTTCGGATCCCCCAAGTCAGACTCTTGGGCCCGCCCAGACCAACTCTGGGGGCCCTCAGAGACCAGTTCTGGGAGTCCCCGGGAAAACTTTTGGGGCTGCTCCAGAGACCAAGTCTGGGGGCCCAGAGATAAACTCTGGTGTCCCGAAGGCCGAATCTGGGGCCCCCAAATCAAAATTTTTAGGGTTCCTACCAGACCAACGCTTGGGCCCCCGAGACTTGCTATTGAGACTCTCCGAGACAAACTTTCTGATGATGTCCGTCTTCTTAAAATCAACTTGGGGAATATAAAACAGAAAACGACAGGAGGCCATGCGGGAAGCTCTTCACAGTGCTTAACCTCAGTCAAGGGCAGGGGCGGTGGCCCCACCTTGGCTGCGCGCCTGGAGTACAGCACCATGTGATTCCACCATCATAAGCCTGAGAGGTTCCATGAGCTGGGCAAAGAAACTAATCGTGTGTCTCAGGTCAAAGTCAGTCAGAGTCACAATCTGAGACCGCACTGTTACTTTGGAATATTCTGACCTTGCAGCGAGGTTTATGAATTAATTAAGATAGGTATATATATATATATATATATATATATGTGTGTGTGTGTGTGTGTGTGTGTGTGTGTGTGTGTGTGTGTGTGTGTGTGTGTGTGTGTGTGTGTGTGTGTGTATAAGTTGAATTCTGGAAAAAACTGCATGATACAGAAAAAAACTAACGTCATATTCAGAAGCAGTATTGGTCTTATCCAGCGGCTTTTACCAGTGGCGAAAAAAATATACACATTTGTATTGCACAATGTGCAATCTTGACGACATTTAGATTTTTGGAATGATTTTCCTAGTAACACGGCAAGAATTTCCCAATGCAACTTTCCAATGGGCTATATGAGGTACCATATGGTACTAATTCTACCAAACTTTGCAATATTCTACACATACCAAGGCTTAGTGTCTTTAAAAGTGACTTGAAGAGCAATAAAGGCAAAAATTTTACTCCAGGGCATCTAGAAAATAAGTTAAGAAAAAAACCGGGTGGGCTTTATCCATTAAAACCAACTAAAAAAACAGACGGGGGTGGATAGTGGGCAGTGCAAGCCCAGGCAATATCCGGGCAACATTTTCTATTCCAAGATTGTAAGTGTACACGGAACACCTCGGCCTGCGACCTCAGCTTGTGCCGTTCTGGTGATGATATAGCGGTAAATAGTCGATGTTTCACCCCGAGTCACCAAAATAAAATCAAGACCCATGAAAGCTACCTTTCTCTTCTGTACATGCCGGAAGTCTTCAGGGAAAAACTACCCAAGCTGTGTTGAAAATGTAAAAGAGGCACTGCTTGTAAAATTTGAGCGCAATCGGACGAGTATTGGATGATATAAAGCCCTTCATGCTGTACTCCAGTGGGTATGCACATTGACTGGATGTTAACTATGCTATCGGAATTGATCTCGATATTTTGGTATACGCTGCTTATTTCTTCCTTGAAATGTAATACGTTTAAGGCTAATTTCTGATATTCTCTACTGCGCATTTGCGGAATAGTGCACATATAAAATGACATCATTTCTTCCTTGGAAGGTGTATTTGTCATCACTTGCAGGGTGTCAGCAAAATAGACGCATTGGTTGACGAGTTTGGAAAAACATCACCAAATTTGGGGTGCTCTAAGAACTCGGAAAGACCTAACATTAAAATATGGATTTTTGCATCCTTTTTATGTTTGTGCAGTATCTACTTAACAAACTAGGCTATCTGTAGACACCCGGTTTTATCAGTTAGTGATTTATCTTCAGTTATCTGAAACTCATAATTTCTATAATATATTTTACTAAGAATTGAAGTCAGAAAATGCGAAAAAGACAAGGCCGGAATATTTTGCGCTTTCATTAGGCTCTTTTTTACCAAAAAGAAAGGCCCTGTTTTAAAAAAAGTGTGTGTTTAGGTGCTCCATAACAATATAAAAAATGGGAAATAAGAACTGAAAATATACCTCGAAATTTGTGCATATGTTTCGAACCTTTGGACATTTTGAAACATATTGTGACATGCTTGGGTCCATGTCTTTCACAGATAAAAGTCTCACGTTGCAAGTCATTGGTATAGATTCAATTTCGGAGGAAAAATACATTGGATTAGAAGACGTTTCCCTTCGTCAAGGGTTTCTGACGTTTCCCTTCGTCAAGGGCTTCTGACGTTCCCTTCGACAACGTTTCTAAGTTTCCCTTCGTCAATAGCTTCTGACGTTTCTCTTCGTCAATGATTTCTGACCATTTTTCCTTCGTCAATGGCTTCTGAAAATCATCCGAAGGCTATGGCTAAGAAGGCCTGGACCATCCCCCATGGGGATGGTCCAGGCCCTCTTGCGAAAATCCGAGAGCTTTTGGTGCCAGTTGCTTTGTAAAAAAATTACCCAAGACAAGGATTGAAATACGTGAGTCCTAATTGTCCTTAAAAGAACAAGGCAATAATATCGCATTCGTTACATTCTTTTTATGTCATTTATCTTGGGTTTTTTCAAGGCCAGTAGGTATTTTCTGAAAAAAATGTCTGGCACCAAAAGCTGTCGGATTTTCGCAAGAGGGCCTGGACCATCCCCTATTGCTTTCGTTGTGGATAATAACCTCGCGGTAAAGAATTGTTGTTATTATGGCCTTGGTAGTAATAGAGTAAGGAAACTGGGACTGGTTGGAGGCGCATACCTGATGCGCCCACGAGCAGCACTTGGTCCACACTGGTTTCATATAAATCCTGTTATTTTTCCAGAACCTTTAAAAAGTGGGGCCTAGAGTGGATTTTCAGCTCAAGCTGGATATTGACTGATCAATGCTCAAAATGGGTGACAGGGGGGAGCATGATAAAATGATTTACCTATTAGACATTTGGTAACATCTCAAGGTAAGCATGCATTACTTTAGGTACCTACCTACGATCCTGCAAGTAAAACTCAAGTTTGCTTTGTGGCCCAAAAACTATGTGATGCATGTCTATGATTTGGAAAAATAAACTGAACTCTGCAACTGAGCTATACGTTTTAAAGAATTTAAGTGGTATACAATTGTGGATTATTCTTCACCGGAAAAAATATCATGGCCTGAAGACGATCTAAACTAATTTTGAACAATACCCCTAATAAATACTTAACTTTTAATACCTGAATGTGACAAATAAAGGCAAAGTCCTCAGGCTTCTGCTCCACAAGCTATAATTGCCAGATAATTGCATCTGGGGAACGTTCCTCTCATCTTGGGGCATCAACTGGTCTGCGTTGGGGAACCAAATTACTTTTTCTGACCTCTGAAACCAGCTCACTCTCATCTTTCGAGTGATGCAACTTTTTTACATTTGGCACAAATTACTTTCCAATGAACAGCAGCTGAAAGGCTCAGCTCTACACTGGTTCGTCTCGTATCTGGCCGATCGCCGACAGACCGGCTTTCTTAGTGATAAAACCTGTGAGTGAAAGCAGGTCAGCTCGAGTCCTGGAATGGTCTCTAATCGCTCCCCTCCTCCAGAAGTCGGAAAAAGTGCCACTGTCACCAATGACAGCTCAAAACACATATGGTCTACCAAAAATGTTTGGACTTAATATATAGAAGCTTGTCGGATGCTGCTACACATTTTTGGGTCTTAACCCTCGCTCTTAGAGGGGGAATTGTGTTTCAGCTCCCCTCCCCACCCCCAGAGTTACTAGAATGTGGCCCAAAAACGGTTGCGGAGTGGCTCGCGTGGGTTTGAGTAGCTTATGGGGCATTATCGCATGATATTAACGTCCGGATCACATGAGGTTTCTGGGATACTCTCATTTCCGGAAGCATTCCAAACACTTATTCCGATGTCTAGGCTTTGTGCTACGTTCTCCCAGACGTAGCTTGGGTGTAAGGTGCGCTACTTTCTCATTCGATCTCCTGCGATCTTTGGTGAGCTCATGTGTCCTCGAACAATATTTTTGACCATGGTTAACCTTTGGTGAGCTTTATGGGGGCTAACCTATTGCATCCTAAAATTTATCACATTATGGGAAATAGCACTAAGTATTGGGGATTAGAACAGAGCTGTTCCTAAGAGCCTAATAGGTGATTTGTTTTACGCCTGAACTTGGACTTAGCGTCCAAAATTGCCACTTAGCTTAGAGTAATAAATATGCATTTTGGTAAAATTTGACTTTGGTCCCTCCACCCTGGGTCCCTCTGTGTTGCTTGACCTAAGGCTCTGCCTCACGCATTACCCATATAGGTCACATAGCTAGGCGGTTAATGAATTAAGTGAAAAAGTATTTTGATTACTTTGATAGCTATTGTTGTGGAAAAAACAAATTAACTTCCTCACTTCACGCTCCTCTCTCTCACTTCACTCACGCTCCTCCAAATCTCCAAATAAGCAAGTTCACTTCTCTAAATGTATTGCACCGAGAGCAGTGCAGCAACACAGTTTATCGCCACTGACGGCCAACCACTTCTTCAAAAGTCACAGCACCCCTCGTGACGATGTCACCGCAGCAGAAACAAACAACAAACACCCAGACCGTCGCACACGTGTTACCCCGGCAACCCAGTAACGCACACTGACGGGGGCGGAAGTTCTAACCCATGCTCCCGCACCCGTTGGTAGCTTACAGACCTGGAGACTAATCCAGTAATTTTTCCCACAAAGTAAAACCCAAATTTCTATACAAACTAATTAACCTCTCCTTTGCCATTGACTTTTAACATCACTTATGAAATAAACCCCTAGAAAAGATTATTAGCGCCACCTAAACCGGCTACAGCAGCGCATCAAATACATCCGCGAGGAATCCAAAGTTCTGCAAGCGGTCAGCAGGTAGCTGCTATTGTCAATCACTCGCAGTATGGGTTGTCCCGTTATGAATCCGCAACAGTTATGATTCTTCGCTATGCATGTCCATGTTTTGTATTTAATTATGCACCCCATATCCTGAACAACAGTTGCCAGGGCGTTAAGATTGGCTGCGAGAAGAAAAATCTGGTCATTGACCTGACCAGGAAGGTGACCTAATGACCTAATGCCATAGGAATTGGAATAAATCGTGGTTTCTTGTGGTGAGCAGCACAGTGGCTTTTGTCGTAAATCTCTTTCCCAATTTTTTTTCAACGAGACGACTGCTAATAGGCAGCTAAAATGAATGGTATATGGATATTAGTTACAACTAAGCTCATAGCACTGATTTAGAAGATAAGTTTCGCCTATGGAAGCTGCTGGCTCATCCTACACTGCTCAAACACTTGAGACTGGATTGTAGTCCGTTTTTAATCGACCAGGGTGAAAGCCAATACTGATTAGATTCTTTCATTAAATTGAATATTTTGGATGCTTTATTTACATTAGTTTACCCCTAGTTTGGCAACCACGACTGCCTGGGTGCATTTCTGACCTCCCCTTTAGTAACCTGTAAATAAATAGGGTATCGAAAAATTGAAAAACATAACAAACGTGTTCATATGCAATTCGATTTCTAACGACCGGAATATTACAATAATATCCAAAATACTATCCTACATTTATTCTATCTAAAAATATCGTTCAAAATACTACATGGAACATTGCCCTTTGTGACCTCTGATAACCTCATTATTGACAAGACCTCGAATCAAAGTAAACATTGATCTGTCATCCCAAGAGGTTACGATTAGTATCATATTGGGCTAGCGGGGACCGGGTGGCCTAGTGGCTTCGTTACTTGTCTTCAAATCGGACAGCATGGATTAACGTGGGTTCAATCGCCACGGCAGGGAACCGCTTTTCGTGTCCGATCCGACCCGGTAGAGATGATGATGATGATTATTAGAGTTTGGCACCGCAGCTACAAAGGCTATATGTCCGTCAGAGTTGTGCTACATCATTCTGGGATTGTCCCTATTAACTAAAGTGGCCTAAACAGAGGGTGTGAAATCTAGAATATGTGATGGGGGTTATACTACGTCAAATGTATTTTTATATGATAACACTTTCCCAATGTTATGGAGCGTCATTGCCTAGAATCTGTCCCACGGACCCGGTAGAGATAATCCTCAAACACCCACGCCAATACTCCCTGTAATTGGGCAAGTTGGCCAGTTGGGAGTGGCCCTAATAAAAGATAAAAAAGCATCTCTCTCCAGCTTTCATCGTCGGTTTTTCACCGTCTGAGACAGGATTTGGTGGTATCTAACACCAAACCTTACCTAATATTAATTTGAAAATGGCATCATGACCCAGTGACCTGAACTGAAAAAGTGACAAACTGAGATTGGTACGACAGCCATTAAAGTGTGACAGAGCTCCCTCAAAGCTTTACATTTGGGGGTGGGGGTTAACAAACAGAACAGCAACAACAAACAAACAAACAAACAAAGGGAAAGGGGTCAGAAACGACCTCCCAGGCTGTGATGTATCCGTGACGTTTTAAAATGAGCATTCATGTTGGCCCAGGTGGCGAGTGTGAGCCGTTTTTACCTACTGTGAGGATCCTTGGACTCCAACATTTAGAAGGCGAGATTGATTTTTAAAAAAAATAAGAATGATTGAACGCCAGTCAAAGTGCAACTGAAGCTACCTCGGCCGTATTTTATTAGGTCAACATTAAAGCCTCAAGAGGTCATAAGAGCTCAAAATTGATTACATGAGGCCTGCATTACTTATCTAAGGACTAAGATGGTTAGACAGTTTTACCGATTCCTTCCGAGACCGCTCAAACTGCTCTTCAGTGTTATTATGGCATCCAATTTCATGCCAGATCGAAATGGGATCTATTGGGAATATATATATTTTTCAGTTGCACATGAATTGTGTTTTTTAGTACATCACCGAATGTATCACACAGTGTTAATTTTATGTATGCTAATCCAGCTTTTCTACTTTTGTATTGATTTGATCTGATCATCTGCCGAAATTTACTTTTTTCGTTACTCATATGAAACCACATTTCACGTGCGAAACTGTTCATTGAAGCAAATAATACGTAATCATATTTACATATTTGGACTCCTGATGAAGCTGTAAAAGCGAAACGTTTGACTAACTAGCGATTCAATGATTTAAGTAATCTAACAGTTCTAACGTAATTTAGTCTTCAGTTTCTCGTTTATCGACGAATGGTGAAATTTGTCTAGCCAATAAAGGGCATTTGTATAACCTTCCCTTCTGGAGCTCCCCCGACGTGGTGGGAAATCTGGAGCGCACTGCGTTGCCATATGCACTAGGCCGATGGCGTCAATTCATTCAGCAAATTTAACCGAATGCTATTTCGAGGACGGGTCGGACCAAGTTAAGAAAAGTCACTTCAGTCATATCGGCGACGAGACTCCTTTAGTGGGTCAAACTTATGTAAAGTAATCTAAGGTCAGACCAGTCCCCAAGGAAAGGTGAAGTGATCTCACGCCCACGAGTTAGACATGAACCCGCTGGACGTTTTCTGAATGGAGAACCGACTCGTGATGTTTTATAGGCCTAAACATTATGCTTACTTCTTTGATCCAGGACTTAAGCTTCAACAGACTACTTCATGACTTTCTTAGAAGAAAATATGGGAAGTGTGGATTTCCATTGCGGAAATACACACGGACTTCTTTTTCAGGGAATTCTAATCAGCTTAGGTCATTTGTCTTATGGCACACGCGTTCAAGATTTAAAAGAGTTGGTTTTGTTTACAAAATAATGATGTAGGCTGATGGGCTGATAAGAGTGATGCTACAATATTATCGTTTGGCTATCAGCTTGATTATGATGGAGTGTGCCAATCTCACAAGAAGACATTTTCAACGGACTTTTCCAAGAAAGTCTGTGCTGTTCCATTTCACTGTCCATTTCTCCACTGCTACAGCAAGTTTTGAATTCATGCTGCAGCACACATATCCTGGAGCAAAAAACAAAAAGTGGGGACAAATTCACCTCTGTAAACAAAATTACAGATGCTAATTCTGTATCACCAGTTTCACTCCATTCCAATGGCAACTCCCCTCCCGGTACATACGTGACAGTGCTGATCTCCGCCGCCCCTATGTATCAGCGCTGTGAGAGGCGTCGCGCTCTGGGGGCGGGCGGCGGCGCGCGGCCGTCGCCGCCGTCGTCGCCGTCGCGGCGGCGTCGAGGCCGCCGAGTCATCAGTGGGTCGCGTCCAGTGGCGGTACGCTCGGACAGGCATCCCCGCGGCGTGGCGTCGTCTCGGTAAGTGTGCGGCTGCATCATTTTCTCGGCTGAACGGCCGCCCAGTGTCTCACCCAGTGGTCTCCCTCGACGCTGGCAGACCCCAGTCATCGCTGGCTGTAGCTGTAGCGGTCACTTATAGGGAACGGTACAGCTATCGGCTCGTAGCCTCCGCCAACACAGTCAAGTCCGTATCGAGCGGTGTTGTTTGTATCGGCTGGCTTAGAACCGTGCCTGGGTGAGAGATTTAGCTACTGTTAAATCATCTATAACAAAACGAAAACTGAATGTAAGTGAGATCATTACCTCGGCGTTGTTCGTCTACCCTTCGCTAGTTTATCGCTATTCATCTGTCATCTTCACTACTTTACCGTTGCACAGTGGCGAATATGCCCCGGTAGCACAGTTGGTAGAGCGTTGGGCTCCAGCCCGCTGCTCAGAAACATGCAGTGGCAGTGCATTTCCAGGCTTAGGATCGGTTCCCCTGAGGCAACTAACTGGTAGAGGGTGACCTGAGCGGGGCGGCCATCCCTGCGCTTTGTGGGACGTTAAACTTTGGCTTCTAAATTAACCCTTCATTGTGGGAATTGCTTGTTCGGGTGATGGGGTCGGGGTTTCCGTGACAAGTCCCTTGATGACTTTAGCGAGACTTCGACTTCAGCAGCCGTACTGGGAACAACTTGGACAAAATTAAAAAAAAAGATTTAAGAAAACGCCTGCATTTAATCAATGGTTCCATATTACTTGCGATATCTCCAAAATGGAGACACTTTGACCTTCCTAACCAGCTCTGAACTGATAGAGAATTGAATTTCCGACATTTTTCGATATATATTAGCACAACATTTTGAGCAGGGGTGGCTCTACGACTAGACAAAATGAGGGCATATTTAGTCATGCCTATTGTTCTTGTGATGAAAAAGTTGCCTTCGCGTAAATATTTAAGCATCAATATTTTCCACCCAATTTTTTTTTATAAAAAAATTACATCACTGTGCTCATAGGCGTTCTTGATCTCGGAGAGGAGGGGGTTAACATGCGAAGTGGAGGGAGTCCTAAAGTGCCCCCGCCCCCAACTATTTCTCCGAAATGGCCGGGTAACCGTTTAGCGCTGAAAACGCTGCTTGGTTACATTTGAGAGATTGGCATCATGGTCTCCACCGTTGCTCGCGTGAAGTGTGCGGGGTATTACGTGTCTAATTTATTACAGACGACTCCTCTCAGCGTGCTGTTAATACATAAAATACTGCCCCAACGCCTTTCCGTATACCATCCGAAGTTGGTATTCATGTAATCTTGTTTCTTGCTAACCCGTGGTCAATGTTAGCACAAATCTTGAGGATTTGCTTGATTTGGTCTTGTCTTTTTTAATCTATTATCATGGTCGTCCAAAGCGGAGGCAGGGGATGTGTCCCCCCTACTTGCAAGTCATAAAGAATTTAGGACCTCGATCTAATTTTTTCCATTTTTCTTGTTACCTGCGTGCATCTACATAAATATGTTGAAGTGCATCATCGTAAGTGTTTCATTTGCAGCCGACATTCTTAGAATTTCCTCCCCCACGACCATCACCAGTTCGCCCCCTCCCATTAAGAATTCCGTGGCGACGCCTCTGCTTATTATGTATTATCTAGTTACGAACAACTGAGTGAAGCAAAGTAGCCCATAGTCAATTTTTTCTTTAAAATGGCTTGCAACAAAAAGTGTGATAGAAGAATGTTCCAATAAATGGCATTATAATTGATGTTATTTTGACCACGTGATTGGGCCTTTGTTTCTTTTTCTAATTCCCTGCCTTACCATAAAATGGCTGAAATATGATCTATTAGGAGATGGGTAGCTTAGTGAATTGTGTTTTTGCCTCAGGAACCACTGGTCTCGGGTTCAGGTCTCGGCTAAGCTTCTTAATAAATTGATCTGATCGCCCAAATCCTTCCCAACAGGATGTAAGCATATGACGCCGCATATCCTTGGCAGCTGGTGCGTCTTAATCCGTAAAATCATTGATATGATCAATAATTGAATAATTGAATTGAATTCTCCGCAAATCCAACCTAGAATATTGAGCAGAACCAATGAATATACCCTCCGTCACAATTCGTAATAAATATCTTGAATATGCCTAAAAAAACGCAAAACTAGACTCAGGTCTCCTCATTAGAGCCGACCTTGATTTGGGTTTCTCGCAAGAGTTCCTAGTCGAGTTTTACCCCACTTCAATTGAGACACCCAATTACTGGCCTCCTCGAATCCTGGATGTAAAATATACTGATAAAATGCTTTGATGTAAAACACTTCGTTGTAAAATACAATGAAATGCAAAATACGAGAGAGACTCGATTTTTAGTCGGCTATCATAAGATAGCCTGTGTTTGATTTCGCACCCATTTCAGCTTTATTAAGAAGGAAGGCGTCCGAATATGTCATCATTTATTTTGGAAAAAAAACTTTGCATCCATGGTTCAAAGAGATAAGCCAAATAGAATATCATCATCTGAAAAGCTTCAGCTATCTTTGGACAGACTCCAGAGGTGAAGGGAACAAATATATTCAGTTTGGTATTTAGTGAAATCGCATGGAAAATACAAAGACAATTGCCTCAAGGTTTTCAAATAGGATAGATTGTTCGGAAGCTGGAACGAGGCACCGATGTCCCAGCACACAGCAAAGCAAACATCTGAATCGCAAATTTCCGTTTCCAAGCGTTTTCGTACTCGTCCTTAAACAATAAAATCAAGTGGAAAACCTCTAGACTATTTGAATCTTCTCAGCTGGGGGTTCATATATTTTGCAGTATACATACATGACTGTGGGCGTATGTTGGCTTGATTTTTACTCATCAGCCGGCACTGAGCGCGTGAGTCGTCGGCGGTGTGTGCTCAGCGCGGCTTCCGGAGACTTCGATAGTCCACGGGTCGGTAACCGGAGAGGGCGGAGACTTCAAACCAAACTCCTAGACCCGTTCGCCTCTTCAGCTACCGGCGCCTAGGCTGGGGAACCGGACAAAATCGTCGTCTTACACAATTCATGCCATGCTTCATTAAAGTGCATGTTGTCAACTGAAGTCGGAGGACCAGACAAACTGCTCTCCAGGGCAGGGCATTTTTAAGGAAAATGCAGTGGGGGGGGGCATTTCTTGTGCTGGCCATTATAGTGTCTTCAGGGGAGCAAGACCCTATTTTGAGAGGGTGTAATAAAACTTAGACTTGTTAGTGTTTACAAATGTGTTCTCAAATTTTTGTGTTATTCCATGTCTAGAGATTATAGATGCTGTCCAGGGCTGTAAGGCTTTTTTCAGCGAAAAAGATCAAACCGAGTGAGAAAAAGGGCAAAAGAGGGGCAAAGTTTTATTTCCACTAAAATAGCCAAATAAACACTACAACAGCCAGACTTGAGTTTAAAAAGGAGCCATAGCGGTAGTCATAAAACCACAGAGAAAGCGACTTGTATCACTGTTTAAGACTAATTGCTTCAACACACTAAAAAGGCTAAGCACTTCATACCGCCACACCAGCAACCAATCTTACCCACTTTGATTACACCGTATCCCGTCTCATCCACAAACAAGCTCTTAGCGCTGACAAGTGACTGCGTGTGAAATGAGAGCATCATGCAATGTCACGATACTGGCTGGGATGTGGACAGGGGCGCAGCCAGGGGGGCACAGGGGGCACGTGCCCCCATCGGTGCCGGAGTGCCCTTTTTATCGCTAGGCGGTGTGCCCCGTTTGTGCCGTGCCGCTCGAAATTTGGTGCCCTACGCCGTTGAACCTAGGTGCAACTAGACTGCATATAACGATTAAAACTATTGTTTGATAATTTAGTGCCTTTTTGGTCACTCTAGGGCATTCTGTTGCCTTTTCAAGCACCCGGTAGGAGTAAGAGCACATAATCTGTTTCCAGCTAATGCCTCATCGTCGCCAATAATCGTACAGGCGGAGCTAATCTGGTGCCCCTTGAGCTCATCTGGTGCCCACTGAGCTGGTTTTGGCCCCTTGAGCTGATCACGTGCCCTCTAAGCTAATCTGGTGCCCCTGAGTCAATCTGGTGCCCCCTGAGCCATAATTGTGTCTCCTGAGCCCATCATATGTCCTCTGACCTAGTCTGGTGCCCCCTGATCTAGTTTGGTCCACCTTGAGCCTATTGGTACCCTTTAAGCTGATCTGGGCCTCCTGAGTTGATTAAACAATCTCCTTAGCAGCTCTGGGGCCCTGAGCTGAGCTGGGCCCACTGAGGCTGATGAGGGCCCCTGAGCTGGTATGGGGCTCCTGGACTGAGTAAGTGCCTCCTGACTTGATCTGGTACCCCCGAGCTGATCTGGGCCCCGAGCTGGTCGGGAAAGACTAAACTGATCCCTTATCCTCTGAGCTGATATGGTACTCACCGAGCTGATTATACCCCCGCTCTGGTCTGGGGTTCAGGAACTTATATGGGCCCCCGAGCTGATCAATCTGGTGCCCCCTGAGCAGATATATTGCTCCCTGAGCTGAGCTAATGCACCCTTTACTGACCTGGTGCCTCCTGAGTCATCATTGTGCCTCCTGAGCCCAGCTGATGCCCTATGAGTTAGTCTGGTGCCCCCTGAGCTAATATGGTGCCCTTTAAGCTGACCTGGGCCTCCTGGGTTGATTAAGTGATTTCCTCAGCAGCTGTAAAGTCCTGAGCTGAGCTGGGCTCACAGAGGCTGATGAGGCCCTTGCGTTGGTATGGGGCTCCTGAGCTGATTAAGTTCCTCTTGACTTGGTGTGGTACCCCTGAGCTGATCAGGGTCCCGAGCTGGTCGGGGACCACTGATCTGATTGTTTGTCCCCAAAGCTGGTCTGGTGCCCTATGGGCCGATTTGCTGTCCCCTGAACAGCTCTGATGCTTTTGAACTAATTGGGCCCAGAGCTGGCGAGGGATCCCTGAGCTAATTTGGTGCCCCTGACCTGACTAATTCTTGCCCCTTGACCTGACTTGATCTTGCCCCTGACCTGACTTGGGGTCCCTAAACTTATATGAGCTCCCAAGGGGATCTGGATCTGGGCCCCAAGAGTGGCTCTGGGTTCTGGGGGTACCCTGAGCTGGTCTGGGCGCTGAGCTTGTGATAGCCCCTTAAGTCGGCCTGAGGCCCCCTGAGGTGATCTGGCGCCTTAAACTGTTCGGGGGCTTCTTGAACTGGTTTAAGGCCCTATGAGCCTATCTGGGGCCCATTGAGCTAGTCTGATGACCCAATCTCTGGGGCCACTGAGCTAGTCTAATCCCTGGGTAAAGCATGAGTTGCTCTGGGGGCCCTAATCTACATCAGGGGCCCCTGAGGTGCTCTTGAATAGATATAGAATAATAACACAAGGCCAACTCCCATCATCTCGGGGCGGGGTCACTGAGCTAGTCTAGTCCCTGAAGGAACAACTGCGGGGATGGGGGAAGCTGCTTTGGAGGGCTCTGATCCACACCTGGGGGCCCCAGAGCTGGTCTTGAAATGATGGGGAGTAAGAACACAATGGAATCTACCCTTGTAAAAGGAGCTAACGAGGAATGAGGCGTGGCTAAAACTGTTTGTGATGGCTACGCATCCCTGGTTATATGAATTATTATACTGGTGGTTTCTGGGAAGGGATGATAAAAAGGCATGTGCCCCTGAGCTCAAGGCACAGTCCTATAATTCAGGATTTCTATTAATTTGTTTAAAATTAAGAACTAGTTTTCACAAATTGTCAACCCTGTCACACCATACCCATGCAAACCACTGCACCGGCCTGTTTCCGTTTTCAATACCCTTAATTGGGACCGATCCTTGAGAATATGGAACTTAGTAAACGCGTTCACAAGGTATCTCCAAAATTATTCCGGCAGAAAAAATTGTATTCTTCCAAAATCACTATGCCACTCCTCGTCCCACGGCGATTCTGGTAGGCAAGGAACTTAATTCACGTTCAACCAGGGCTCACTCGTCACGACAAGACCAGTGGACATAACAAATGAATGTTCGACTCCAATTTTTCTTAACATGCACATGATAACAAATATCACAGGCTCCACTGATTTCTTTGATGTTAAGTATTTGCATGAGTTGGCTGATTTGCGCTTAAATTTGTTCAAAACAGTCGTGTTTGCTTCTTCCATGAAATTTTGGTGATTTTTTTAATCAAGTTTTCTTTCTCCGTCAATGCTTGATTTGCATTTTTATTGAACCAAAGATGCCTAAAAATGATATAAACAAAGATAAAGTAAGTTTCTTAGGTTACGTTAAAAAGTGCCCTTTTTCTACCGGGGTGCCCCTCAAAGTTGGTGTGCCCCCCATACTAAAGCTCTGGCTGCGCCCCTGGATGTGGGCTTCTAGTCGGGTAGAGCAGGATGTTTGGTTGTAGGGCAGCGCTCATCTCCAGCGTTGTGATTAGTTGATGCTGCTTTGCCGGGATTTCCCGTAACTACGCGCTTTGTTTCGTCTTCGCACGATGTAGTAGACAGCCACGGGTGTAGATTTTTTAACACAATTTTTGTGGATTGACAATTTGGGGCCAGAAATAGAACAAAGTTATAATAATCGGGTGGTGTTCTGTCTTATTTTCGTTAGGTAAGTCTGCATTTGGTCAACTTTAAGTCATCTGTCTATTTCACTGGGGATTAGGCACTGGGGGCATTTCGGCTGACTGGGGGGGGGCAAATGGCCCCTCAGTTAACATGTTAAAAAATGGCCTGCTCCGGGGCTCAAGTTGTTTGGAAAGAGTTATTCTCAATCCTTAAAGCTATCACATTGTATCGCACTACCCCACGAGTGGAGACTATACTACTGGTACTCAATCCCTATGTGTTACCTCGCGGGTGCGCAATATGCGCTAAGTCTCCGTACACGTGGCGACAACTTCAACTATGAGCCGCACGACCCGGCCCGGCCCCACCCGACCGTCACGCTTACGAAAACTTCATATCTCCAAATGGGTGGAATATACCGTGGTGAGGTCTTCACCAAGTTATAGCCTGATCAATTCAATTACTGACTGACCACATCAGGGATGGATGGGGCTCTGGCGAAGCTCAATGCCCGTTCAAAGATAAGGGTATGTCAAATCATCGAATTTCCGTCACTTATCACGTAATAACGCGACTTTGGGTGATCTGAAAACGTCCAAACTTTGTGTGCAGGAAGCAACAATGCTGTACGTTACAAGGTGAAGGTAAATGTCAACTGAAGTCAAAACGCTCGCGCACAGGTGGCTGAGAATGGAGAGAGCAGATTTCACCCCTACGCCATGAAAATATATAAAACAATGAATCCAATCTCAATAAAACTTACACCATATATTCAGAATTTTAGAACAAGATAGCATCGGTTTCCTTTGGGGTCCTATACCACGTGACCACGTGCGTACCCCTCTTCGACGTCTAGGGTATTTCAGGACAAAACGATCAAAAATTTTCAATTTGACGCCACCATGTCTAGAAAAAGTCTGAAACTTTGTCTCCGGGGTAATTTTGGGCCAGAAACACGCCTGTGAGAATCTTAGCCCCTTCCGACCAACGGTGACCGAGTTATAGCCCGAGGCATTTTCGGGAGGTCACCTTGTAGACTCATCTTTGATACTTCATAACTCAAAAATGCATTGCCTGATTAACAAGTTTTGTATACCGCTGAACTTTTCTTGAACCATAAAGTATTTTAAAAAAGAAAATTTAAATATATAAAAAATTGACTTTTAATTTATTTAACCTTTTCTGTTGTGGCCTAGCTTGACCTGTTAGCAGGTAATATTGACATTTTTACCACCTCAAAAATTTTGCTTCATAGATTATCTTTCGATAAAAAAATTCAAAAAATGTTTTCTTGCTACAAATTCCAAATTTTTACAACCTAAGGTAGGTATGCAGACGATTTTTGACCACTGTAGTAGCACAGTTTTATGTTTAACTCTGCAAACAAAGTGATTGCTTTTGGAATCGGTTGCTTGCAATGATATTGCATTGTCTTTACGAAATTTTCATCATGCAAGTGTCAAAGTGTATGGGAATTACCACGCACCCACACGGGGGTGGGCAACCGGCCTCTTCAGGTTTCCACTGGTAGTAAAAAAAACATCATCGCCCAGCGCCACCGTGCTTCATCTACCTCTAACTCGACATTTTTGCAACTTCTAACAAAATAATTTAGGTAAACTGGCAAGTGGTACGTACCGTAAATACCATCGGTCAGCTGGCAACTGGCTGGTGAGAGGGTGACCTAAGGTAGGCAGCCGTCCTTATGCTTTGTGGGACGTTTAACTTTTGTTTCCTTAATTAACCATTCATCGTGGGAGTTGCTCGTTTGGGTGGTGGGGTCGGGGTCTCCGTGAAAAGTTCCTTGATGACTCTAGTGAGTCTCTGAGTCCTAAAACTGAACTGGCAACAACTTAGACAATGATTTATAATAAAGAAAAATAGCAGCCATTAAAAGTGATAGAAAAAGATACATTGTTTCGAGGGAGACGAGGGCAAAGGAACTTATTAGTAACGGGTTATTTAGCCTTGCACCCTTAAACAGAAATTTACAAATATGTCGCGAATTTATCAAAACTTGAAATAAGTATAACTTATCCTGTAAGCACCTCTAACTCACACAATTACATCGTTCCCAGAGATGGAAAAAATAGTATCCTTACAAGGTGACTCAGTGAAGCACAGCATACATTTGAGAGGATTCATACAATGTAAAAAACGTGTCTGAAAGGCTTCCATTCCCAGGGGGTAATCTAAGTCTGCTCATATCTGTGAAAAAAATGTTCTGAAATCTGAAATCATCACGCATTCGACTTGGTCAATAATAATAATTGCTGGGGTTTAACGACGCACCAACTGCCGGTCATACGGCGTCGCCAACCTCACCCTGTTGAAGGGATTTTGGGGATCGATCGACTTATTCAGAGGCTCCGCCGGACTTGAACCGGACCGGTGGCTTAGAAGAAAGGTGCTATCCACTAAGCCCCATCCCATTTGACTTGGTCACTTGAACAGGTTGCCTTACATGATATTTTTAAAAGGTGATTATTTTATAGCCGACACGCATCCCAGTTCAATCACCACTTCAAAGGGTTTTTATTTGTGTTTTTTTAATGATTAGGGTTGGGCAAATTTGAAACAATACCGAGGGCCACTACATGAAAATAAACAACAAATTGCATCACGTATTTTATCCCTCTCACAGGCCGTTCGAGCTGCATTGAACCAAGAAGTAGTGCTTGAAATGAGAATAGAGAACATTCAAAGAATGTTTTACCACTTTAACTACTGTTTCCACGTGTCATTGGAGGTGTTCGGGCACCCATAAATATGTATAATTCCACACTCCTAGTGCCTTGTATTATCATTGAAAAATAAGGAAAACACTGAGATGACTTCAACACTGACACTGACTTTGACCTGCACAAACACATTCATTCACCTGCAATGATGGCCGTCAGATCACTCGTTACTCAAGCCAAATAATTTATACCAGTATATTTAATATTTCCTTTGCATTGGACATTCACCAGGACTAAATTTTGCGATCATTCACGCAGCACCCATAAAAGAAAATCTTCTTGCACAGCAAGACACTGTTTGATTCAAACATACGTATACGAAACGCGAACCTCTCTTCCTTTGTTTGTAGAGATTTCAAGAACAGTGACGAATGTCTTATTTATCGCTGGCATTCTTTGAAACTTTTGATTAATCTTTAAATAATTGCATTGACTTTGGAGTTGTCTGGCGACATTGACTATGCTTAACTGTGGAATGTGCAAGAACTTAATCGTGCTGAAAAATGTATGCGTAAGAAAAGCATATGCGCCTTTGGCATCACGTATTTTATCTTTCACTGGACTTTTTAAATCATCGTGATATGTGGCCGGTTTGGCCGTGCTCTCGATATATTCGCAGGCGCCCTTGCTGTGAGACGTAGTCAAAATGCTTTATTCACATAATTGAATTTTGTTGTGATATAGCTTTTGAACTAGAATTAAACCTTCTTCAGTCATTTCTCTCGCTTTCATGCTCCAGGCATAAGTCCTGAAGAAAAAAAAAAAACACGAACCATCGCAGGCTCCATGATATCACACAGGCTCCGTGGCCTAATTGTTGGTTATCTCTGCTGTTCAGTAAACCATGTAGAATGAACAGTGCACTGGGAGCGACGGCGCTAAATAGCCCTTTTTAATCTCTACCGATAATGTCACATACAATCGTTTGGTCGGGTCACCTTTTAGGTCGCTCGAGGTCAAAGTATTCCTCACAGGAACACAGTGGAAAGCTAAATTTCGTGGTATGATAGCTGACAGAGCAGAGCCGTAGAACCATTTTCAGCACCATTGAAATGCTCTTGTCGTGCCCAATCGGATTATATATATTATAATTTTGTCTAGTCAAATTTCGGAATTAATCTGCTTTGACCTAAAGCCGGCTTTAGGTCTGTATGGTAAAAATAATATTAATAATCAAACTGCAGTGGAAAGTCAGACGCGGCAACGTAAAAATAAAACCTCCATAGCAATTCTCGACAATTTTCAATTCTCGCAAGTTACCAAAATTTACCAATTGCCCCATGCATTTCTAATGGAAAGATCATGACCTTGTCCCAGGTTATCGATATGGAAATCCTGTTACGAACAATTGCCAGTGACCTTACTATGTGATGTGAATCTAACTACAATAGGTTAAATTTGGTCTTACTGATGCACCTCCAAAGTTTTTTTTCGAAGTTAGGTCTCTTGACCTGGGCTGGAGGTCGGACCTGATATGACCCAAACCTAAAATTTCGCCAGAAGCTGCAAAAATGTCGAGTTAGAGGTAGATCAAGTCCGGTGGCACTGGGCTATGATGTTTTTTTACTACCTGTGGAAACCTGAAGAGGCCGGTTGCCCACTCCCTCGTGTGGGCGCGTGTTAATTCTCATACACTTTGACACTTGCACGATGAAAATTTCGTAAAGACAATGCAATGTCATTGCAAGCAACCGATTCCAAAAGCAATCGCTTTGTTTGCAGTGTTAAACATAAAGCTGTGCTACTGCAATGGTCAAAAACCGTCTGCATACCTACCTTAGGTGGTAGAAAATTGGAATTCATAGCAAGGAGCTCATTTTTTTATTTTTATCGAAAGATAATTTATGCAACAAAATTTATGAGGCATCAAAATTGTCAATTTCAACTGCCAACAGGTCAAGCTAGGTCACAAAAGAACAGGCCAAACGAATTAAAAGTTAAAATTTTTAAATTTTTGAAATTTTATTTTAAAAAAATAGTGTATGGTTCAAGACGAGTTCAATTATATACAAAACTTGTTAATCAGGCAATGCGTTTTTTTGAGTTATGAAGCATCAAAGATGAATCTACAAGGTGACCTCCCGAAAATGCATCGGACTATAACCCAGTCACCGTTGGTTGGAGGGAGCTAAGATTCTCACAGGCGTGTTTCCGGCCAAAAACTACCCCGGAGACAAAGTTTCAGATTTTTTCTAGATATGGTGGTGTCAAGCCCTGGTCGATCTGTCCTGGAATGCCCCATGATCTCAGAAACTGCTGTCTCGATTAGGCGGAAATTGCATACTGCATATTTGCGACAGCAAACTAGCTGGACTGCACTAATCAGCACTAGAACCATGCCTCACGTGCGAAAGTGTAAGGGAGAGTGCCCATATTGCGCCACCTTAAGAAAAACACTAAATTGATAATAGGGTGTGCGACCTACAATGTTGGTTTTTTGTAGACGTCGTAAATGATAATTTCTCTGCAAGTTTTCGTCCTTTATAGGTGGCTGCACGACTTGTAAAATTTATAATAGTTTTTTCCCCGGAAGGCTACAAAAGGCGCAATAAGGACACCCTCTGCCCTAAAAGCGCCACCATATGGTCCTAATTGCGTCGTTGTTGTTTCGCTACGAAGTTATGCAGATAAAAACGTATTGTTGGAATTTATGTGTGCCTCTCGTCGTATGGGCTTTGATTTATGTCTCGATTATGTTTTTGTAGATATCGTATGGTACAAATGGTCCTGATGGTACCTGGGCTGATTGATCTCTCACGGATTTGATGTTTATTGGAGCTGTATTATCACCCTACTGTCTTTTGTCAAATGTTTTCCGTCATTCTAGGAACTTTCAAAGTAATGTTTACTCGGGTCTTTGTATTTCAACTGTGCGCTCACATACATAAACTCAAGTGTGAACGCAACAACGCCGCTTGATCGCAATGCATCAATAATTGTTCCGCAATGTGTCAGCCTGGCGCATGCGGGGCGGCCGCCGGGGGCGCAAATAGGACTTGTGCTCATTGGATCCAAAAATGGCTCTCCAAATATGGAACACTATAAAAAACAGCGCGAATGGCACAAAAGAAAGGGAAATATTCCATAAGTACGATAAAATTCCCTACGCCAGGGTCTCTGAGTAATGAGGAGCAGGAACACATGACCTATTCATACAGAATATGTTAAGGAAACTAGTATAATTTTTCAAATAGTTGACACAATTACATCATTCAACTCTCGTGCAAGAAAACAGCATGCCTGCTAAATCTAGCACTGCCAATTGTGATGAAAATATTCTTGTGAGGATGACACCAGCGGAATGGGAGATACAGCGAGTGGCGCAATTAGGCAGGGGTGCGCAATTAGGGCACTCTCCATCTTTTCATTGCCTCTTCAGCAATGAAAAGATGAAACTTTGGGGAAAATTCAAGGATGTGCCACGATATACCAAGCAGATGTTTTGGCGTGAATTTTGCACTAAACTGTTCTTGTGAATGTTTGCTATATGGGGATACCAAATCGCGTGGGGACGCGCATTCGGCACTAATAGAGACACTTTCTCTGGGGTTGGGGGATATGATTCTAAATATTAGTTTTTTCCATTGCTCAAAAATTACTGACGGAAGGAACACAAAAACTTCACCACAGGGCACTGGGTCAGGTAACAGGGCCAAAGTAACTATGCTATGCTGGTTTCAATATTTCGGGCCAAACAATTTTTGTAGTGGAAAAACTACAAACAAATCACCAGCTTTTTTTAAATTTAAGATGGGGTGTGTATTTTCAAAACTATCGTTGCGCCATTATGGGTATCAGTGGGCCAAATCTGCACCCATATGCCGTCTACACGATAAAAATACAAGCAACGCTATGTGAGGTAAATACGGGCCCCAATGACATTCCAAAAAAGTCACTGCCAATTCGTGGATTCTGCACTTTTTCGGAATTGTAAATGAGTGATAAGAAGACCGAATCAATGAAATTATCACAGTCATTGCGAACCTTTTTTAAATTTACCAAACAATAACGACTGAAAACCAAGAAACATTAGTGGAAAGATTGCTACACCCAAAATAATTGTCATCTCAAAGTGTGTATTCTTTCATCCATTTTAAGCCGTAGTATATGCTTTCTTTTTTAGAAAATACGATATTTAGAAAACCCAAGACTAATGTACAAAAGTATAGCTTTGGTTTTCCTGCAGACAAAATATTTATTGAATTATTAACTATGTGCAAACTTTATTGCAACTTCAATTTTTAGACCTGCGAAACAGCTTCAGCGTTGTCAATTCGATGTAGAAAATGAAATGTCACGTTATTAAGGGTCCGCCATATGAAATATTTGTCCGTTATAATTTAACCTTAAAACTTTCGATGTCAGGAGCCGGCTTGATTTTTGCCTACACAGGTATTTTACTGGTAGTAAAAAGCTCAAACATTTAGATGGCTCATGCGATTTTTACCTACGGCTTGCACCCTCAAATAACACTAAAACCAGCAGGTCTAATAACTCTCGCCCGACGTTGGCCAGCTGACAACTGAGCCTAGAAATGGTCAGTGGTGGCCGGACGCTCCTTTTACTACCCTTTTGGGGAAGGGGGCGGTAGACTCAAATGTCAAGGGAAAGAGCCACTTTGGCACAATTCCAACAAGGACTACTCTTTGGCAGCATACGTCTGGAAATCTAGAAACCACATTTTGTTTCCACCTTCACTCGATTAGAACAAAAAACATAGCATGTTTCTTACAATTTAGGTAAGATGACTTTCGTTTATCAATATAGATATGAATGTAGTTATTAATGATGACTTAACACACGCCCCGCTGGGGGGGCGAAATTCGCCTCCCCGTCCTGGTTTTTCCAAGATAGTTCAAAAACGAAGAAACGCAGAACAACGAAACTTACAGTACCTTATCCCTGATTAATTTTACACATCTGATCAAATTTTTGAGTCAAGGTCATATCAGGTCAAGCAGCTATTCAGGGTCAAGTGACCCGACCTCAAAACCTAAAATTACGAGTTTGAAGTAGCGCCCAGGAAATATTAGCCCACTGATCAGTTTGAAACTTCCACAATATGATAAGGTCATTGGAGTCTACAAATCTGCTATCTCGGAATTTTGATTTTGTAGACCTAAGGTGGGGTCAATTTTTTTGATCACCCCGTTATAAGTCTATGGTGAAAAATAGAATGGACTCGTTTTCAGTAAATACTGGATAGATAAAGCTGAAAATCCTCAAACTGTCTATTCTAGCCATGATCTTGATCATAAAGTTGATTTTTTTAGCATCTGACCTCTCAAAGGTCATATCAGGTCACGGGAGCAGAGAGTAATTTTTTGTCAATAACTTCTCACCGAATTGAGACAAAGCTCCCACTTTGCTTGCATTGTGCTTATATTGTCTCGGGGAGTCTATTGATATGCAACATGACCATTCCAGGTCACTCTGTGACCCTGACCTAGGTCGAGGTCAGGCCATTTTGACTATTTGACCTAGCAAGGTCATATCATACATCATTCGATTCACCGCGATGAAGGAATCCAATGATGCGTAAAGATTTGCTCTAGCTCCCCTGGGGGGCAGATCTTGAGAGGGAAACGTACACTGCCCCGTTGTAAACCTATGGAGCCTTCTTTGACCTATGCTGACCTCAATACTGACCTGACATAAAAATTATTTGGTAAAGTCTCTTCGTCTTGTCAAGAGCTTTCGAACGCCACCCGTAATTTTCCTTTAGCTTTCGTGGGGAACGAGATACGGAGGGGGCGAAAAACACCCCCAGCTGGGCGCATCATGCAAGGGACTCCAGCGGGGCGCGTGTTAAGTGATACTCCGACTCCAACAGCCGTACTGGGAACAATTCGGACAAAATTTATAAAACTTTATGTCAGCAAAACAGAATGTGGCTAACTTGAGGTTGACTTAAGAAATGCACGTAATTACAAGGCTGGCCACTGGAGTGTTACTCGCAGCATGTCAAGGTCGCGACAGTATTGTCATTATAGACATAGCGTGACATGCGTGGCAGTCACGCAGCTAGGGCTTAGAAATAAGATTTTCTCCACCAGCTGGAAAGGGATTCATTCATGAGCTGAATTAGGGGTTCAAGACCCTAATTCACGGGGAATTTTAATACAGCGAGGGCTTTTCGGGTGAAAGGAAATATGCCAAAAAGTGGTTTCTCGACAAGCTCTACAAATATTATATGAGTCCAAGACCTATGATAAAAGTGAGCCACTCCCTTTGACCCCCTCAACTGAGATTTTTTAACGTCTCACAGATTCATTGACTAAAAAACAGCCCACAGTACCATAGAAAAATAATGGTAAAATGCTTATGACCTTATGCTTTATCTCGGGTTCTGGGAAAGCTCCTCTCCCGGGTGAGAACTAATTATTCTATATACCCCTGATAAGGCGAACAAATCTTTATTTTTGATGCAGCTGTTCTTGTTTGCAAGAAATCAGAGGGGCAGTAATTCTAGGCGGTATTGGTTAGCATTTTAGTAACAATTCTTGCATATAATATCAAATTATATTTATTTCTTATCTAGTGATACGGGAAAACAGCACATACGACAAATTGAAAATATTTTATAGTTATAATTTTAAGAACGTCCTCTCCTACCCCCTCGCCTTCCTTCCAAGAGAGGCTCTTCGCACTGCTGGTCCTTCGAATTGTTTGTGTTGTTCTTGGGTATAGAGCCTGATACTGCTACTACGCACACTTCCAAAACCACATACCGAAGACAATTAATGTAGCAACTCTTGTCAAAAGTTCGTAATCAGAAGCTTTTGGTGGTGAAACGGTTTTGAAGTCAGGTTTGCGTGAAGTGAGCGTATTTCATTAGAACGCTTTCTCGTGAGCTTAATCCCACTGCGAGGACTTAGCCTAACGTGATCTGCGACATCCGAATCTCAATATAGGTAATGAATTCGCCAGGCTACCCGGTCCTTATTTTAAGCTGATTTGCAACAAAGAGTAACAGCTTATCAATGGCTGCAGACAGGATTTATGCTCAATACTGATTTGCTGGAAATAATTTCACTACATTGTTGTAACTGCACAAACAATCAGAAGGACCAGCACTGCGAAGAGCCTCTCTTGGAAGGAAGGGGAGGGGGTAGTATTAGGACGTTCTTAGGATTATAGCTTACAAATTCCTTTCAATTTGTGGTAGGTGCCGTTTTTTCCGTGTCACTAGATAAGAAATAAAAACAATCAGCGAACTGGATGGAAATCATCTTTGTCATGCTGCTGGTTGTTCAAATATTCAACATCATAACGCGTGAGTGTTTTCCTCCCTGATCCTCATTTACGCTTGAGCGGTCGAGCCAGCCTTGGTACAATAAATATTTTCCTATGTTTCTATTTAGTTTTGCTCTTGCTGTTGTTTAGATATGGATGGATTTTTTAATATTGCGTTGTATTGCTCTGGTTTCAAAAGCGATTACTTTTGCGTCCCAATCAATAGTGCGTCCTGTTTCGTAAGAGTGTTCGGCTGTGGCTTCTGGTTGTCGGTCGCTTAGGATCATTTCCCTCAGGGCTTTTAGAGATTTTTTTGTGTTCAGCAGACCTAACCGACATAATTCTCCCACTTTCTCGTTTTTATATTTTGTTGCAATCCGTGCACCCCATTTGGTAGATGGGGACAGATTTCTTCGGTAGATGGGGCCAGGTTGTTCACCCTGTTCACCAGTGTCCCTCTCGATGTGGTAGCATCCCAGGTAAATGACGACACTCTTCCAGAACGAACTACGTTAACACCTGGTGATATTTCAAGCCTATTAAACTTCATCCTCAGAACACGTTTTTCCAGTTCAACAGATAATTTTCCAACAATTGCCTGAGGCTCCGATGGGTTCTCCAGTGGCTCCAGCGGTAGCAAATATCTTCATGGGATATGTGGAGGAAGAAGCCATCATATGTTATCCAAAACCACCTTACATCTGGCATCGGTATATGGATGATGTACTCGCTTCGATGCCCGCTGAAGATATCGAACCTTTTCTTAAATACCTGAACTCCTTTTATCCATCCATAAAGTTCACGGTGGAAACGGAAGAGGAAGGAAAGCTGCTGTTCCTGGACATGACGTTATCCCGTTCACCGGAAGGACGCATTACAACGTACATACGTTTACTACAATACGACTACAAGCGGTCAATACTTAAACTACCTGAGCCACCATCCACAGGCTCACAACGGTCGTGTGAAAGAACGGTCGTGCAAACGCTAGCCCAGCGGGCTTTCAACCTTTGCGAAGAGGTAATAACACGCGAGAAAGAGCTCAAAACATAAGATTGATGCTGGAGGATAATAACTATCCAGAAGACAAGCCACCAACGCTGAAGAACGAATGAAGATCCTTGTAATATCATATCAAGAAGGAGAATCAGAACAGATAAGAAGATTGTTTGCAAAATACAAGATTAAAACCTATTTTAAACCGCAAAAACTCTCAGACAACTTTTGGTTAAGCCCAAGAATTAAATTCCAAATACGAAGAAACCTGGCCCAATCTACAAAGTGGAGTGCACGGATTGCAACAATATATATATATATATATATATATATATATATATATATATATATAAAGGAATGGGAGAAAGTGGGAGAATGATGGCAGTTAAGTCTGCTGAACATCAAAAATCACTAAAAGCCCTGAGGGAGATGACCCTAAACGACCGACAACCAGAAGCCACAGCCGAACGCTCGTACGAAACAGGACACACTATTGATTGGGACGCAAAAGTAATCGCTTTCGAAACCAGAACAAAACAACGCAAAATTAAAGAAGCCATCTATATCCAAACAACAGCAAGAGCAAAATAGAAATATAGGCAAATATGTATTTTACTAAGGCTGGCTCGACCTGCTCAAGCGAAAATGAGGATCATGGAAGAAAACGCTCACGGCCACCCCCGTGGCGCAGCTGGCAAAGGCGCCACGCTTGGGTGTGGAAGGCCCCTGGATCAAGGCTGACCTGTGGCAGCCTTTTCCGCGGCCGCCTCCTACCCAGGAGATAGCGGTACACTGGGGAGTGCGCGCCGCAACAGTGGAATCAACGCCGTGCCAGCCGGCGTCCCTGTTTGTGGGCGCACGGGCCTGATCGGCCTTTAAAGTGATCCACCGGTCTGGTCTCCCGCCCGCGGCCCTCATGTGAGGGCTCGGCCTGTGCCGGGCGCTGCGGCTTGGGAGACCGGAGCAGCCTATGGCCCGCCGAGTGCGGTGCCGCTGTCCCGTTAGGGTGCCGGCAAATGGAAACTTCCGCTCTGTACATAGTGTGAGTGCGCTGTATGAATGAGACTAAGCTACTAACACAAAAATGTTCCCAGGAAGGGAACGCAAAAATATAAAAAAACGCTCACGCGTTATGATGTTGAATATTTGAACAACTAGCAGCATGGCAAAGATTGATCCATCAAGTTTACCGGAATGAGTTGTATATAGCTATGTAGTATGTGTTATTATTTCTTGTTTTTGTCACTTGATAATGGGACCGAGATGGCCCCGAAACCGGTCGTATAAAAAATAAAACCTTCGGCTTTGCGTAGAACTAAACCTTTCAGTCATTTCTTTCACCAAAGCCATGAACCAAACTGAGAGCAGCGTTTATGTGTTTAAATAGGTGTCGTACTGGAAGGAAACTGTCACTTATAGGTATCACGTTCGAGTCCATTTTATGTATCACATTTTTAGACACTAATCGTTTTACAAGAGGTGTGGTTTCCCGGTGCCTTGCAAATGCAACACGTTTCGGGTAAAATTTCGAGGACTGTCTGCTGAAAACGAATATTCGCCGATGCATGGCTTTGGGAAAGGCCCTGGGTTGTTTGATTGTAGATGAGGGCCATTAAACAGAAGAGTTGGTTTATTCATAATGTCCAAATCAAAAACTTAACTCTATTCTCTTGTAAACATTTTTTGCTTGATTCTTGTCAAAATATTCCATATAAACCCATTTTAAGCGATGAATTATTATATCGCACCGGAGTTCACTGCCCTATTTCGTCGTGTTTATTGCTGAATAACGGTGAGTCAACAAAATAACAAAATAACCGTCATCTGAGCCAGCCTTAACTTGGCGTCTTGAAACAGACATATCTGCTCGGATATCGCCAATAATGTAAACTAAAGCCTTGCAGATTCTATTCTCTGGGATATTTCTTGGATGGTTATAGTCAATTGTCCATAATGACATTTTCCAGCTTAAAAGTCCTCCGCTTGGCAAATGGAAAAGCCAGTCTTCCTGCATTACCGTATGTTTCGATGTCACTGTTAATCGGCAGCCAAAATTAGTCAGGTATGTAAATATGCCTTACCAACCAAGCTTATGGAGCCGATCTTAAATATGATGTCATTTTCACAAGCAGGCTACACATTTTTAAACCTTCAGTTTGCTTATGTCTCTGCAAAGCAATATTTTATGGGCTGCAGTTTAGCTAATTACCTAAGCAAAAACAGATAAGTTACATTGCGTTTCCAACTTTCTCAGCTGTCAAATATTATCTAATAGGGTGGGGTTGGATCAATAATTCGAGTCATAGGCGAAGTCAAACATGTAGAAGTTGTGATTTTTTTCGAAAAGAGCGACATTTATATTAGACTTGTAGACTTGTATGTTTCCAGTTCAAAAAGTTGTGTATTCACCGTTAAAGCATTCAGATGTGTAGCTCACACAATAACGCATTGGCTATACTCCATTTTGATTATTCTATCAATTTCTATGGAAGCTAGTTGCGAAGAGCTTCACATAGCCGTTAAGGGTTAATTTCGCCCAGAATATACATACTACGGAGGCATAGACTACAAGCTCTTGCTGATCTGTGTGGAAAACGCTTGCTTCCTATAAACACATAATTAGTTTGCTCAGAAAGTGTTAAATTCTACAACAAATGCTGCTCATTTTAAGACAAAAATTCCGAGGAGTGGCCCACGCGCTGTTGGAGACATGGAGAGTCTGCTGCAGGAGACAGACACTCACAAGAGAAGGGCGAGCCGGCCGACATCGCCGCCGAACAGGTACAGCTGTCCCAGCTATGCGCGGAGGACGACGGCTCAGCGGCTGAGGATCAAAAAGCGGACCTGGCCGGCGCCCATAGCTATCGGCTGGTGGGCCTAGTCAGCCACCACGGCGGTACAACCCAGGCGGGACACTACGTGGCAGATGTCTACAGCCTGGGTAGGCAGCGCTGGTTCCACTACGACGATTGCAGTGTTACCCGCACCTCGGAGGAGCATTTGCTGTACAACGGAAACCAGCACGACGGCTACATGTTCTTCTACCTGCACACAGACCTGTGCAGGCAGGTGGCCCAAATAGAAACCAGCGCTACCTGAGACGTCGTCACCTACCACTGCCAGCAGGAAATGGGCGTTCTTTTTTTACAGAATTTGTTGTTTATATTTTGAGATTCTCATCCTGAAATGTATCTCTGTTAAATAAGCATTTTCAAAGTTGCAAATAAAACAAGGTTTTGAAAAAAATACCGATCTGCACGTGCTTGGCATTATCTGTGACACCACTTCCTGCTCCAGCACTAGCAAACTAGGCATTATTCGACAGCCTAGGGCCTTGGGAACACAATGGAACATATCTAGGTTCGGTAAGTTAATTTTGCTTGATTAAAGTCAGGAAAATTAAAGTTGATTAATTCTAATTTCCCCATTGATCACCCTCGTTACTGATAAATCGAAGTACTTTACTGGTTTTGATGGGCTGATTTTGGTACGAAATACCAAAATTTCATTCTTCCCAGACAATAAAAAAATTAATTACTTCATCGACCGAAAGAAAAGCCCAAATTCGATATTTTTCCCTGCACAGTTTTGGACAGTTCTCCCTGCTGACATCGACACTTGAGGCATTGTTGTAAACAACTCGAATGTCTGGCGCTCCGGTCTGGAGCTGTCCGGTCTGACGCTTTATTGTGCAGCTGTTCCTGATGAATAAAACAGGACTACACTAGCGACGTTCCTCGTCACGATATTGCTGTGATACTGGGCTCGAAGAGTTCAGGTCTAGATGAATGTTTCCATTGAATTCAAATTATTTACCGGTACATAACTTTAAGAGTCGATGTAAACAGAGATGGGGCTCTGGGCTGTTTGTTAGGGTGATAAGTAGGACAGGGGCCGGGCCCTTCGTTTGGTAGGGTGATTGGGTAGTGTGGTGACGAGTAGTCCCTTGGAGTGAGTGTGTTAGGTTGGTGGGAAGGATTTCCCAGGTTGTTGGTCACGGCGCGGGCAAGCCGGCACGGTGCTGGCAAGATTCCGACAAGGCAAAAGTAGGTAATCCCAGCCCACTACTCCAGGCACAAAAACGACAATTGTGGAGGTATGAAAGCCATGATAGCTTGATTACTGGATCTATAGAGCTGTCGATGAGGATCACGGATGTAGGAGGTAATGCTTTTATCTTTCTGGGTATGTAATACTGGAGAAAAATAGAAAAGCCTGCTCCAGATCTGTCACTAGGGTTCTTGGTACGTCCAGCAATGGTAAACCAACATTCAACAGGCTTTATCCTGCACTTTTGGAAAATTGCTCCTTTTTCCAGAAATATTTTGAAAAATCTCTTAAGAAATATTTTGCTTGATTTTTATGCATCAATACTGAAATTCGTCCCAGGCTGTTAGACCCATTTCGACTTGCAATACAGATGTCGCAGAACTGTATAAATCTGCAGTTATGGGTAATGGTCCCGACAAAGTCCCGGCATAGAACCTAATGGCATTAGTAAAATTCTTTCAAGAGATTATTTGATTATTTCCTTGTTTTGGACATAAGAATACAAAACAGCATGTTCCCTGTTTCCGTGTATGTCTTGAAACCAAATTGTATAAAAAGAAACCCAATACGGCTCTAGCACAAATGTCAGTAAGCTACCCAGTTGACTGGTCTGCCAAAAGCAACACTGTTTCTACAAATAAAAATGAGGCAAAACAGCAGATGCAGTTTCCCATGCATGTTGCAAAACAAAATCTTTACCGCCGAATCACTCAGAACTGCGCCTGAATAAAAGCTGGCACACGTAATTATCACGAGCCAAGGGCAATAGTAGAGCCCTCAATACACATTGAGACTGATCTGAAATAAAATATCGAAGCTTTGAGTTCCAGGCTGCCAAAACTCATTGCCATGTGCCGCGTCGTTTTCAAGGAACGGCAACATAAGTTTTGCTGAGAAAAGACGCCCAGCTCCCTACAGAGAAGCCGAGGCTTCGTGTCAAACCCAGGTCTTCGGTTATCTATGGTTGTTCTGTGAAAACACAATAGACGCATGATTGTCACCAAGATGGGCTCTTTGGTGTGGCTGTGAATTATGGTTGCGTAGCGGTTAGGACCTTTTCGCGGGCGATGAAGATACTTTTTGTACTAAGTCCAATTTATTTTCCCACGTTTAGCCTGGCGTTGTGAACAGGCCGTAACTCAGCAGCAGTTCCAACACTCTGCACTGTCAGCAGCCTCCTCGTCACCACTGGTCACATGTCACGGAGCTGACCGGCAGAACTTCCCCGTCGCAATGGCGAATGCGAAACACGACTGTCTACTCAGCGCTGAAGGCGGCTGTTTATATACGGTTTAATACCGGATGCTGACGAGTTGACTGAGAACATTTCATCATCCAGAAATGAGGGCAACTGTGGATTTCCGAGAATACTGGGTACCAGAGTACGCCAGGTGTCTGCGAACTGGGGTGTGATGGGGTCCAATCTTAATGCAATATCCTGTCGGCACTTCAGATCTGCATAGCACTAATGGAAGTCTATTAGTTTTATGGGCGCTTTGAACTCAATGACTGTCATTCCCATGCCAAAGGCACGAGGATTTGGTGTCTTGGCCTTGAAGCGGTCACCTCTAAGCAGGGTTAACGCTCGGTGCGGCCACGTGGATTGGCACATGTCGGTGCAAGTTTGCGAACACGTTGGTGCAAGTACTCAAGCATGCTCTGACTGGGTGTAAAGCATTAGGTTTGACTATGGAGAGAACTGTTTTTAAGCTTTATGAATTCAGGAATTTAGTAGTTTTAAAGGGGTGAATAAAATCTTTATTACAATGATCCATGCCCTGTTCTTTGGATCCGTTGAAAGAGAAATGCTTTCGAGCTGTTCCAAGAAATCAATGTGTTTCTGAACAAATGTCAGCAATCGAACCTGTGCCGTGATATTTAAGTATGATTTACAGCAAGCGTAATGACACATTTGGTCCCAATAGAGCTGTGATGCATGTGTCGTTCTCAACGAAATGTGCAATTCATAGTCTGAATATTGTTGCCAGTGTTTGTGTTTTAACCCGCTCGCGCCCACCAAATCTGTATTTTTATTTATCTGTATGTTCCTCTGTGCTTCTTTCATGTAATTGTTGGCTAGATGAACTTTCAGTGGGTATATTAGACAACATCTTTAAAATGGCCAAACGTGAAAAACACGCCAATCTAGAATAAGAAAAGATACGTGCATTTTGAAACGTAAAGAGGTTGTGGATATTCCTAACTCTCATTATGTCTCCTGCTCTGGCACTGTCTGCATCAGGCCATTTTTTAAAACGTTAACTGGGGGCCATTTGCCCCCTCCCCAGTCGGCCGAAATTCCCCCAGTGCCCGAAATCACCCCCCCCAGTGAAATAGGGGATGGCTTAGAATTGAACGAACGCAAACTCGCCTAAAAAAATGAAATTTTTGTTTTCACCAGAAAATAAATGGGATGGAATGATGCTCTCATTTCACACGTGTTCACCCTCGTCAGTTGCCAACGCTCAGAGCTCGTTGGTGGATAAAGTGGAACACGGTGTAGTCAAAGAGCGTAAGACTGATTGCTGGTGTGACGGTATGAGGTGCTTAACTTAGTTTCTATTATTGTGGTGGCAGCATGCGTGAAATTTGTAGTGAGATTGCTGCATCAATTTTTTTTCTGCAAAGTTGATAAGTTGTTAGTTGGCCTTTCTCATGGATTCCTTGGTGTTGAAAATTGAGAGAAATTATATTTTCAGCTACAGCCCTTCGTCAGAAACATCAAACTGTCTCTCGAGAAACCCTTCCAACATAGAAAGAAATGGCGACGCCATATGACCCTGCCAGGTGTTGCGTCGATAAACCCCAAAAATTATCAACGGATTTTTGTACAACATTCCCTAGATTATTTTGACAGCAACAGCCACACATCGTAGCAGGTACGCACATAAAACTTCTCTCGACTTAGACTATAAGCCACATGTGTTCGATACTTTAGGAAATTTCTTACCTTGCCACACTCATAAAGAAAAATAAGAAAATGATTTATTCATTTGGAAAACATTCCAGCAGCGTCGGGGGCTGCCATTTTGGCCATTTTGTGGCCAAATGTCTAGAATCCAGTCTTTTTTGCCATGTTTCGTCCCGCAATTTTTTTCGGTTGGCCCTTTCTTGGAATCTGACTTTTTTGGCCCTTTTCTACTAGCTGACACCTAAGCTATTTTTGGTTTGTCTCTTGCATAAGTATGGCTTCTTTTGACCTCTTCCGCTCCTGAACAAGATTTTCTGACACCAAAAACGCAACAGAGCATCAGAAAAACTGTCATGGCAGAGCGAGGGAAGGACAGAGCTTGTTTAAAAATACGATCGATAAAATATGACCGCATATTTATTTTACAACGGTAAATAAGGTCAAATATGGGATTTGTGACCTGACCTGAGGTCAGGTCAAGTTTAAAGTAGGTCAAAATGCATATCATTAGAAACGCAAAGACAAAGAAAATTTAATGCAGTTAAAATAAACGCTCTATCACTATCCATTACTAAGTTATTCAGTTAAAATCATGTTTCCTATGTATTTACAATGGACATGTCATGGCTCGCATCTGACCTTGGGTCATCGATATAAAAAATACCGGAACTATTTTAGAGGACTCGGTGGGCTCCTTATGTGGTACGAGTTGCAATCGAATAAGTTCACACTGTTGATATTTATGCTATCTTAAACTTTTTTTAGGTCAGGTCACTTGACCTGTACTCGTGATCTGACCTGAGATGACCTAAACTTGAAATTGTGAAGAAAAACATTGTTTAAGTTAATGATCAGAGGAGAGGTATGCCAGGTACATACAGCGGCACTGCGCGCCGCCGTTTTTACGCTATCTAAAAAACCCGAGGGGGCGGTTACCCGCCCCCTTCAATGCGCGTGTTAAACCCCCGCAAAATGGGGTATTGATCCCCTGAAGACACTGTAATAGTCAGCACAAGAAATGCCCCCCCCCCACTGATTTTCCTTAAAGAGTGCCCTGGTCTGCATGTGCGGCAGGCCAGGCTGAATACACAGCCAAGCCTGCCTTGCAACTCAAGTGCAGACTCAGGGGAGGCCGCCAGGCAGCCTTACCAGAACATCCTGACCTGGGAGATGGCTGGCGCAGTGTTGATGCAGATTTCGCCTCTGGACAGAAACATTACAGCTAGCAGCGCAAGAATTATTACAGCCACTGTTGCACCTTTGCGCATGGCTGTAATAGTCAGTGGCGCAGCCCTTGACCTCTGCAAAGGGGTGTCATAGTCAGGAGCCCGATCCTTCACCCTTCAGCTCTGGACAGGGTTATTATGGCCCGGTCCTTCACCCTTCAGCTCTGGACAGTAGTGGTAAAGTCAGTGGCCCGGTTCTTCACCTCTGGATAGGGCTATTATAGCCAGTTCTGCAGTCACTCACCTCTGGACAGGGCTTTTAAGTCAGTGGCCCGGTTCTTCACCCTTCGGCTCTAGACAAGGGCATTATAATCAGTAGAGAAATCCTTCACCTCTAGACTGAGGCACAGCTTGTGGCGGAGTTCCTCACTTCTGGACAGAGGAATTACACCTAATGGCGCAGTCTTTCCCCTCGAACAAAATCATTACAGTCAGTGGCGCCGTGCTCCGCCTCCGAACAGGGGTATTACACCCAGTCTGGCGCGGTCCTTCACTTCTGGACAGGGGCATTACACCCAGTCTGGCGCGGTCCTTCACTTCTGGCTAGGGGTATTACACCCAGTCTGGCGCAGTCCTTACTTCTGGACAGGGGTATTACACCCAGTCTGGCACGGTCCTTCACTTCTGGACAGGGGCATTACACCCAGTCTGGCGCGGTCCTTCACTTCTGGACAGGGGTATTACACCCAGTCTGGCACGGTCCTTCACTTCTGGACAGAGGTATTACACCCAGTCTGGCGCGGTCCTTCACTTCTGGACAGAGGTATTACACCCAGTCTGGCGCGGTCCTTCACTTCTGGACAGGGGTATTACACCCAGTCTGGCACGGTCCTTCACTTCTGGACAGAGGTATTACATCCAGTCTGGCGCGGTCCTTCACTTCTGGACAGGGATATTACACCCAGTCTGGCGCGGTCCTTCACTTCTGAACAGGGGTATTACACCCAGTCTGGCGCGGTCCTTCACTTCTGAACAGGGGTATTACACCCAGTCTGGCGCGGTCCTTCACTTCTGGACAGGGGTATTACACCCAGTCTGGCGCGGTCCTTCACTTCTGAACAGGGGTATTACACCCAGTCTGGCGCGGTCCTTCACTTCTGGACAGGGGTATTACACCCAGTCTGGCGCGGTCCTTCACTTCTGGACAGAGTTATTACTGCCGGCAGCGCGGTCCTTCACTTCTGGACAGAGTTATTACTGCCGGCAGCGCGGTCCTTCAATTCTGGACAGAGTTATTACTGCCGGCAGCGCGGTCCTTCACTTCTGGACAGAGTTATTACTGCCGGCAGCGCGGTCCTTCACTTCTGAACAGAGTTATTACTGCCGGCAGCGCGGTCCTTCACTTCTGGACAGGGGTATTACAGCCGGCGGCGCGGTCCATCACCTCTGGACAGGGGTATTACAGCCGGCGCACAGTGGTCGGAAACGGCCTCACGGATGGCCACCGAGGTTTTTGTTCATGTTCATTTTGCTACAGCGCTGAAACGGCCAAACCGATTCACCCCAAATTTTCAGCAGATTATGCTACATCAATTGCAATGGGAGATGTATGCTTAAGTTGTTTCAACTAACACCCGCATTGGAGAGGGGTCTGGCACTAACGCGCACTGTAGGGGGGCGTGGTAGGCCCCCTCTAAGATCTCAAAAACTAAACGACGCAGAAAAACCCTGTTTGGAGGGTGGGTGGGGGCTATGGTGATCTACATCATGACCAATTTTCATTGACCTAGGTCAATATCTTCAAGGTCAAACGATGTCATAAACGTCAAATATTGGCCATGCTGGGGACCTACTGGGAAATACCGTTATTAAGCAGGAAAATGACGCGAATGAGCTTAATATAGACCAGGGTCATTGAGGGAAGGCCGCAAAAAAGCTTTGCTACAATTTTGGGGTCAAGGTCATCCAAGTTCATTGACCTATGAGGTCACAATGTGATGATGTACCGATGATATACACTTTGACCAACACTTTTGCCAGTGTTTGGTGGCAAATGAGGATTGACCTTTACAAATGACCTTTAACCTTGACCTTTGACCTTGATCTTTACATTCAGGTACCTTAACTATGACTTCATAGAATAATACACCTCCGACCGGGTAACGCTATTTGACCGGAAGCGCTGGGGTCAATGACCTTGATAATTCTGATATGACCTTGACCTGTGACCTTCAACCTTAACCTAGACCTTCCTGTGAGGTGACCTTGGCATATTATCCTGGTTATATGACGTTATGACGTCACCACTCGGTATCCAATACAAGCAAACTGGTCCTACCGCGCGATTGTGGCAATCTCAAAATGCAGGTCTGGCTTTGAAAGCCTATACGTCACAACATTTTCCGCATATTTTTTTAGATATCTTCACCAATCGATGCGCCGTTAAATTCTCTCGAATGTAGCCAAATATCGTTTTTTCAGCTCTACGAGCTGTTCTTACACCACCTCGGAAACAGGTGAGGGAGCCTACGAGATCCCCCTCTAGTGCGCGTGTTAAGCAAATGAATTGACCTAACCCGACCCCTAACGACCTGGTCAGGTGTGTTGGCTCTGCATGCAAAAGGGCATACCCAGTCTCTTCTCAGACTAGTCGTCTAATCGGGTTAAGACAAAATACATATTGCCATTCGGAACCCCTGAGTGAAATGAGTTTGTGAGCTGCTTACCATTTGCTACTCTCGTTAAAATTGATGTTCCCAGAAGTCACAAAAGGTCACATTAAATGTTCGCACGATAATATGGGTTTCTTTCATATATTCAGACAGCAGGAAGATCAAGACAGTAGTTATCAGTGTACCCCTCTCATCATAGCATATCGAATCATGTGCAATATGAGCATGGTTTATGCATGGGTGACCTTGACCAAGGGTGATTCTGGGTAAAGTCAAGAAAACCTATGAGCTTACAATGAAGATTATGTGCATAAAGGCGAGCAATACGTCATGAGAAGCACCTGATAAGCGTCCCCCGCACCTCGTGGGCGGCCGGCGGACCGTGGCGAGCCGCGGAGGCGCCGGGTGGCGGGCGGGCGGACGTCTCGGGCGGCGGGCGGCCCGGTACAATTTACACTGTGGACAATTTTGCGCACATTTGCGCACTTAGCTCTCTTCAGGTCATGACGGAGAATTACTTGACCTGTGTTTCCACAAAAAAGCTAATTGGCAGAAACGTAACTTTTTTGTTTGTCTATTCAAAGTTAGCAACTAGTTTGTAAGGTGGACTTATGGAAGGGGTAATTAAAACGTAGATTATATACCTTTATCAAAATTCAAATATACACATAACGCTAATCATCTTAAAGTTGACATTATGAGGAACATTTTGATTTTAATTATTTTTAGTCTGACTCAGTTTTGACGTTCATTATTCAATGTTAAAAACTCGGATCTAGCAGACGCATCAAGTGCCTTACTTCTGGATTTTATCATCGCCTTACATTGATGAGTAATAAGTGCATCTTTAAACCAAATTAGCTTGGTCATAGTGGCCATTCAGAACACTCTAAACAATTTTCTTCACATCGGCAACCATAGAACCCCTAAATTCCGAAATCCGAAAAACGGCCCCGTGGCCACCCACGACAGCGTTTCCGACCACAGTGCGGTGGCGCGGTCCTTCACCTCTGGACAGAGGTATAACACCCAGTCTGGCGCGGTCTTTCACTTCTGGACAAGGGTATTACACCCAGTCTGGCGCGGTCCTTCACTTCTGGACAGGGGTATTACAGCCGGCGGCGCGGTCCTTCACTTCTGGACAGGGGTATAACACCCAGTCAGGCGCGGTCCTTCACTTCTGGACAGAGGTAGGTATTACAGCCGGAGGCGCGGTCCTTCGCCTCTGGACGGGGGTATTACACCCAGTCTGGTGCGGTCCTTCACTTCTGGACAGGGGTATTATAGCCGGCGGCGCGGTCCTTCATCTCTGGACAGAGATATAACACCCAGTCTGGCGCGGTCCTTCACTTCTGGACAGGGGTATTACAGCCGGCGGCGCAGTCCTTCACTTCTGGACAGGGGTATTACAGCCGGCGGTGCGGTCCCTCACCTCTGGACAGAGGTATTACAGCCGGCAGCGCGGTCCTTCACTTCTGGACAGGGGCATTACAGCCGGCGGCGCGGTCCTTCACTTCTGGACAGGGGTATTACAGCCGGTGGCACGGTCAGACATCTGCGCGTCGCACCGGGCACCATTAGCCCCGCAGAAGCCAGCCGCGCCGCTGCCGCCGCCACCGCCACAACGCTAATCGCTTTCCGATACTTGAACGTCTCCTGTCAGTGGTCCTCCCCCCGCGTCCAGAGTCATCCCCAGTCCATTGCCGGCACCGGCAGAGGCGGCGCCAGGCGTCTGCTCAGGGCGTGCTGCAGATGGCCGCGCGCGGAATTAGATGACGGACCGACGATAAGCTCCAGCAAATGCTATTGGTTGTGTCTCTGTAGTTATGCCTGGCTGTTCCATGTCTTTCACTCTGCTAAGTAACTCCGCAACCATCACGCTCTCTCGCTCTCTCGCGAACAAAAGACTGGTGCTCTGAGAGGTGCCATTGACCGGAAGACCTGTCCGGCCCGGTGCCAGCCTGCAGCCGCTGATGCCTTCTCCCCAGTATTGGCTTGGCCCCTGACCACCAACGATCACGGCGTGGCTGGTCCCGGCGACAATTTACGGTCCCTAGTTGTTCAACACATCTCGGAAGTAGGGGCACAGGTCGAAGAAGTTGAAAACTGTTGACAAATGAACCAACGGCTGGAGCAACACTTTCAGTTTAGGTCTTGTTATTTTGTAATTAGTTTGACTAATTTATCTCTACTCTCTCCCAAGTCCCGAAAATTTGGGAACGTAAATAAAACATTCTGAAGAGATAGGGACAGAGAGAGAGAGAGAGAGAGAGAGAGAGAGATAGGAGAGAGAGAAGAGAGCGAGAGAGATATCTAGAAACATACATGCATCTTTAATTATATTATATATATATATATATATTATATAAATATATATATATATATATATATATATATTATATATATATATATTTCACACATATTTAGTGTATTGGCACAACACGAATGCAGACACGAAACAATAAGTAGCAAATTACATTTGTTCCGGTACCATTCTAGATAATAAAAACAATTGAAAATACATTGTCTTGACCACAGCTGCTGCAGCGATACCTCGAATAAGTTCAGACGAATCGATACCCACAAACGGTCAGAGGCACCGATACCCACAGACGCTCAGAGGCACCGATACCTACAGACGGTCAGAGGCACCGATACCCACAGATTTTCAGAGGCACCGATACCCACAGACGCTCAGAGGCACCGATACCCACAGACGCTCAGAGGCACCGATACCCACAGACGGTCAGAGGCACCGATACCCACAGATGCTCAGAGGCACTGATAACCACAAACGCTCAGAGGCACCGATACCCACAGACGCTCAGAGGCACCGATACCTTTAGACGCTCAGACGCCGGTTTTTATCAAGCTAAGTGGCACATGTTTTGATATGTTTCATATTTTCGTGCTAGTGGGGCGAGGCCGTTTGCCATAAAATTAATTTGGCTGATAAACAGTGAGTGTGTCGTCGGGAATGCAGGGATCAATTACCCACTGTTCCTGGAATGCAGGAATCAATTACCCACTGCTCCTGAAATGCGGGATCAATTACCAACTGCTCCTGGAATGCGGGGATCAATTACCCACTGCTCCTGGAATGCAGGAATCAATTACCCACTGCTCCCAGCCCTGGTCAAATCCCTCCCAACCTTTAACATGCGCATTGACGGGGGGTACTCGCCCGCTCCTCGGTTTTTTTGGGGATAATATAAAAACGGCGTCGTGTAGCACCACCGTACCTCGGATACCTTTTCTCGGATCATTCTTACAACTTTTGTCAACATTTTAAGGTTAGGTCGTCTCAGAACAGGTCACTAGTACAGGTCAAGTGACTTCACCTAAAAAAGTTTAAGATAGCGTAAGTCAGAACTGGATGAACTTATCTGATTAAAACTCATGTCACAAAATGGGCCCATCGAGTTCTCTAAGTTCTCTGTTCTCTGTTCCGGTATTTTTATATCGATAACCTAAGGCCAGGTACGAGCCATGACCTCCCTGGAAATGCAGGGAAAATGGTTTTCCCTGAATAACTTTGTAATGGATGGTGATGGAGCATTTATTCAACATTTTTAGATTTGCCTTGTCTTTGCAGTTCTAGTGATATGCACTTTGACCTAATTTGACTTTGACCTGACCTCAGGTCAGGTCAAATATCATGTTTGACCTGATGATTTGACGTCATGCTATATATCATTTGATTCGGCTTGCTGCGAGGATTGCAATGGTATAAATTGTTGTGCTTTATCTTGACTTGTTCAGATTTAATGGCCGAAAATCTTCATTTACATGTTATCCCTATGACGGTATGTCTTGACCCCTATTGACCTTAAATGTGTCCTCACAGAAAATGGTGTTCAAATATTTTCGATAGAGAAGTGGATGGGCTACTCAACGCTGTTTGCCGTTTTTCGCTATATAGCGTGGTTCTCGAGATCTCAGGGGAGCGCGAACTCGCCCCCCTTTCAAAGCGAAGGTGGCTCAGACCCCCGTCAGTGCGGGTGTTAGTATGCACTGTGCTTGGCATCTTCATAGATATAAGCAACGCCACTAGCAGAAAAGTGCGGTGACCAGACTTGTTGCTGAGCAGAAACTTTTTCGTCTAGAATCAAATACTCGTCGCATTTGGGCACATTGCCCCATGTCGCACTGGCTAGCTACAAAATTGTCCGACTTAAACAAACGAAAACACGGCTATTAAAATTTACGTAACAGTGCCGTAATCCATTCGGGATTTCTGGAACAGGCTTCTATAGAGGAGGCAGCCATTCGGTAGCCGAGATCAAACAAAAAAACAATTTCGCAATTATGCTCTTCCATAAGACCAAATATACTGGGGACCACGCTGGAACAATGATAGCTATCGAGTAGGTACAGGCCTTCGGGCTCAGACATGCCTGTGAAGATCACAAGTCTATGTACCGGACGTAATTCGCAGTGTGGGCTTCTAAACCTGATCATATTCACACCACCGTCTTTACATCCGGAACCCAGCTCTCATCCATTTCTGCTGATATCTTGAACGGAAATTAATCCTGTCTCGGATTTCATCCACACCCTTTCCGCTCCTAGTAAAATACGGTCCTATTTGTCGAAAGTGCGCCAAATTTAGGATTAAGCAAACTGAAAATGGTCAACGATAAACAATGAGAAGACCTGTCTGCTCTGATGACGGCTAACACCACATTCTCATCTGGGAGTGGGCTGAGGAAAGAAGATAGCCTTTCCCCTACAGAATCAAGTATTCCTATTCTAGTCCCATGACTTAGTGGTTTCATCAATTTGTGTGTGTTTGACATGAAACATATTAGCACTTCGCGCTATAGTTGAATAATGTGCATCAGGAAATAAAATGTTCCTCTCATATGTTATCAGTGTCAAGAAGTGAGCTAGTTTCTCCTTTGCAAATACTAAAAAGCTTCAGGTGTATGATGGGAACAGTGTCGGCGCTGCCATAGAGGCGCATTAGGCACTGCCTAGCCACTTTTAACTGTCGAAGTAGGTATGTATTTTATGTGGAATATATATAATTTGACTCGATGTTTAAGTTACAGAGATATTCCTTTTTCGGATCACTGGGTCAAAGAGCCGATAATTTGCATCTCTGAGAATCCACGTTCGCAGCTCTTACAGTCAACAAATGTGATATTAGGCACTTCGCGATTTCGCTGAATCTGCCTGACACCGTGGCAGACCTAACGTGTGCTTTTTGATTGACATTTAAGGATGGCTCCCTGGCACTTGCTGGACGGTATGGATATCGACGAAGCTGTATCACTATTTTATTCTCTTGTTGACGCCGCCGTCCGTGATCATATAACATTAGTTGTTCACAAAAAACGTTATCCGCCATGGTTCAACGCGGAGGTCAGGCGTGCACTGAAAATGAAGCAGGCTGCCTTTGAACGAATGAAGCGCCAGCCTGGTGATGAACGTGTGAAGGCGGACTTTGCTGACAAGCGCGCTGCTTTCAAACACTTCTCTAGTCAGGGCTACTCACAGTACCTGAAATGTCTTGTTTCAGACTTTACAAACAACCCGAAACGTTTTTGGACTTTTATGAAGTGTTTTAAACAGACGAAGGGAGTACCGGTTTTAGAAAGCAATGACGTACTTTTTACCGACGACACTGACAAGGCTAACCTATTAAACCGTACTTTTTGTTCTAAATTCTTTGACCCTAATGCTGTAAATTTCCCTGACATACCTTTTAGTGTGGATGATCGTTTGATTGCCTTCACTGTGTCAGAGGAAACTGTACGTCGCTTGCTGCAAGAATTAGTTGTAACCAAAGCCTGCGGTCCTGATGGGTTAAGTGCTCGCGTGCTTCGCGAATGTGCTGGAGAACTGGCTAGCCCTCTGTGCAAAATTTTCAAAATGTCCCTCAACTGTGGAATATTTCCTGAGCAGTGGGGAGAAGCAAATATTGTTCCGATATTCAAAAAATGGTCACGAAAAAATCCTGACAACTACCGCTCTATTTCATTGCTGCCTCTTTGCGCCAAAAGTCTTGAAAAAATAGTATGCAACCAGATTTACCAGCACGTCCGGCCCCATCTTATTCCATGTCAGCATGGATTCTTGCCAAATAGATCATGTCAATCTAATATGGAATCTTTTCTGGCACACGGGTGGAAAGCCATTTCTGACAGCAGTCAGCTAGACGCAGTGCTCACAGATTTTTTCGAGCGCGTTCAAAAGTGTTTATTGTACAAAATTTATTTATGTTTATTTATCGTCTTTTATTGTACAAACTGTAGCAAATGTATGGCATTGACAACTTAGCGTTGAGATGGTTGAGTTCTTATCTTGGTAGATGTAAACAGAAAGTGGTGCTGAACGGAAAAGTTTCGGATTGGGCTCGTGTGGCCTCAGGCACACCAGAAGGAGGGCTCATCTCACCATTGTTGTTTTCAGTTTTCGTAAACGGCCTGCCACACGTAGTTTCTACCAAGTGTTTGCTTTTCGCGGACGATCTGAAAATATTCCATCAAGTGAAATCCCAAAATGACGTTAACACGTTGCAGAAAGACCTGGACGCAGTAACAAGTTGGGCTGCTGCTTGGAAGATGAATCTAAACGCCTCAAAATGCAAGTCTTTCAGATTCTCTTTAAAACGCAATCTCATTGATTCGGCTTATAAAATCAACGGAACAATTTTGGAGAACGTTTCTTCCATAAAAGATTTGGGAACCATTCTTGACCAAAAGCTTACCTTTTCCGATCATACAAACTCGATGGTTTCCAAAGCAAACAGATCACTCGGTTTATTAATCAGAACCTTCCAGATAGCCTCCCTAGATGTAAGCTGGATAAGAAGGCCGCTTTGGCGGCTTTTAATGCAAATGTTACAGAAAAGAGCGGTCAGACTTATTGCAAATGTTAATCTACCACATAGTTCTGAACCATATTTTGTCAAATTTAAAGTTTTGAAAATTAGTGATATAGCAAAATCTCAAATGCTTCTTCTAGTACACAAATTTCTTACAGGCTCGCTTCCTCATTCACTCTGCAGTATGTTCAAAATAAGAGAAATCAATCATCATGAGACTCGGCAAAATGTGATTCTTGAACAACCATTTTCTAATAGAAATTATCGTTTGTTCACTACTCCCTGCCTTGGCCCTAAATTGTGGAATTCCATTTTCATCAATCAATTTCAAGTAGTTGAAGATGTGCCAGCTAGCAAAACAGTAATAAAAAATATCATAAAAAAGAAACTGTCGGATTTGTATGTCAACCAATAGACCAGATCTTTTCGTATCTCCTCTTGTCCCTGTGGTAGCCGAACTAGGTATGCGTGTTTCATTCCGTGGCGAATCGCTTCTCTAGATTTGTAGTGTTAATAATTTTGTTACAACGAATAAAATAAATTGTAAGAGCTAGGCTGTTTCATCTAAACCAGGTTAAAAAACACGTTATTAATAACGTATATTAAACCTGTCTGTGGTTCAGCACCCGGTGTCAAGTGGCTCTGCGATGTTTCCACGCTTGACAGACAAATATCATGCCCTCATCTTCAGTCACTCTCACCTCATCATCATAAAAAAAATCAGAACCGGTGCTAGTCTGCACTGTGGTTTTCCCAAAAAAAGCATGCTCACATCTAAAGTCACTCTCATCTCATCATCATCTGAAAGTAACTCCATTTCTCCTAGAGATCACCATAAGTGAGTATAACGTGATTTTTTCTTCTTTCTTTCTTTCTTTTCTTGACAGGACATCTGGCCGGACAATGAAGATGCGGAAAATATATCTTGATAAATCATGAGCTTCCTTTCTTTGCCTTTGAAGGTCGGTGCGCAACAGGTTTTTCCTCGCCTACTGGCCTGAGGGGGTTATGGAAAGGGGCTCATACATGGGTAATCATGCTTTCATATCAAGTACCTCTCACCTCATCATCTAAAAAAGGCTCAATTCACGTTATTGGTACGTAGATTAAACATGTCTGTGGTTCAGCACCCAAGGTCAGGTGGCTCTGTGGTGTTTCCACGCCTGACACACAAAATATCATGCTCTCATCTTCAGTCACTCTCACCTCATCATCATAAAAAGTGTTTCCGCACCCGGTGTCAGTCCTCACCCTGGTGTTCCCACGTGGGACACACAAAAATCATGCTCACATCTTTAGTCACTCTCACCTCATCATCATCTAAAAAAGACTCAAAACACGTCATCATGTTACGGATATTAAACCTGTCTGTGGTCCAGCACCCGGTGTGAATACGCTCCGTGGTGTTTCCACGTGGGACAAACATTATAAAAAAAATGTTCGGTCAGTTTTAGAGTATTGTTCAGTGGTTTGGGCTGGAGCCGCGACATGTCAGAAAGGATCCAACACAAGTTTTTGATGTGGCTTGCGGACCATGTTGACCCAGCCTGTCCATCATTAGGTTACGAGGAATTGACGAAGTTTTATGATGTTCGTACTTTATTGGCAAGATGTGTACAACATGACATCTTATTCACAAGCAAGGTTTTTAGAGATCTCATTGCATCATCTCATCTTTTGGAATGTTTCTCGCTTCATTTACCATCTACAACTGCCAGGAATGCTAGTGCAACTTTCTTAATGTGCCTTTTGGTCGAGTGAACACGATACAGTCACGTGTGTTTGTGCGGGCTCCTCGCGTTGTTAATAACATTTTTAGCTTTCTCACCAACCTGCGATATTTTGACGGATCCCATTGGACGACTTAAAAAGTGTATCGCCTCTTTTACGACTCTACAAACAGCTCTCATAGGTCAGTGACCAGATTGATTATCTGTGTTTGTTTTGTTAGAAATGTTTTTTTGCGCGTTTTAGGAGTAGGCTGTTGGTGATTATGCATTTTTATATTTCATTGACTTCACCTATAATTGGGTATGTGCCTGTTGGTGATTAATACATATACAGAGATACAGAGATACAAAGACATCTCTAATGTCTCATTCATTCACACGTGAGTACTGGCTTGTTAAATCAGCAATCCAGGCTTGCCTTAGGAGCTAGCACGTCCGATCCCGTGTCTTAGGACCTTGATTAAAGCGGATTCGTTTATTGACATGCTTGTATTCGCGAATGTCTAACCTCTAGTGCGGGACAGTTGTTTGACAATTATTTGCGAGATATTTAATGTGAAACCCTTTTGGAGAACGTGAGTCATGGCACAAAATCTGGCGGGTAAAATTTAAAAAATCCGTTCACAAATTGATCGTACAGCGAGAAATTGGACGTCATAAACAATGAAGTGCCGAAGCTGTCCTTGAAATGGGAAGCTCTCGTGAGTACCTTGTCCTTCCCGGCTTACTTACTTACCTACCAATCCTTCTTGAATTTTGTCTTGTACCTTCATATACTGCCGCAAAACCGTTTCCACAATCCACCAGCATATGCTTTTTTCTTTAATTTTTTATGATATTAAACATTTAAATATCAATATTATTTTTGTTCATCGACTTGATTATTTTTGCTCATGGACCCCTTCTCCAGCCGGCCTGCTGGAATTTCCCCTGTCTAATATCAGGTAAAAAGCCTGGGCGGCGTCCTTACCTCTAAGCCAATCGTGCCTAGGCTGTCATAATGTTCAAGCGCCGCCACTGGATGGGACGCCTTTTCTTTTCCTTGCAAAGCCTTTTTCTAAAGCGAATAAATGTCGATGGAATCCAATATCGTCAAGCTAAGGGTCAATTTCCAAAACAAAGAGAACTAAAGACTTCAAATTAGTGCCCAAAAGGTGTCTATCCCACGTTAGGTGTGCGCAAAACTCCTACGTTGGTAATTTGTTCAATCTTGAAGATAAGTAAAGGGCTTATCTTACACTGTTAAAGGGAATGTGGCACCTTCATAACGTGATTTTAACTGAGATAGCCAAGCTGTAAAGCAAGTAGGAAAACCCGGCACCCCATATATCATTTGTCTTGGAACTTGATATTTCCGTAGAAAAAAGCTAAAACCTACCTGACACCAGACCCTCATCAGCCCCCGCCAGGCGGCCATTGTTGTGAGCTGCTGGTGTGACGACATATCCTGACGGGGCTTGGCCAGCTGATGGCCAGCTGGCCAGGTCGCTGAAATGAGTGCTCCGTACTAAACCTAATCAAAAATATGTTTTATAGATTTGTTTGCCCTATAAATACGTTAATCAAGAAGATAAGGTATATTTGCGTCCCGGGCCAAGATATCACGACGATCAGCAACGCGGATGCTACGGTAGGTGTGATTTTAAATGGCGTGAACATCAAAAATTTCCGACGAGAATCGATAAAATGCGTGTGACTAAAGTGGCGCATAGATAGAAACTGCCAAGAAATTCGCCTTTCAAAACTTGGATGAAAAACGTGACCTTTGGAGCCAAGCACCACCACTTTTAGTGGCATATAGGATTTTATTCCCAGTCCAAAAAGTTGGTTGTAAAACGTGACTCTTGGAGCCAAGCACCATCACTTTTCGGTGCAATTTTAGGTTTTTAAAGAAGAAAACACCCGAAGGGGTCCTGACGGCGGTCGCCTCCGGCCCCTCGTGTTGGGCCAGGTGGGACCTGGGCGGCGGGGACGACTACATCCGGCCCTGCTTCCAAACGACCGCCACCTCTACCGGAGCCGCCTGATGGCGGCCATCCCAGCCGATAAAGATCATATTAAAAATCATATTATATTTTTGCAGGACCGAGGTAACCCGGCCTACCTTGCCCTAGTCCTCCAACGAGCCGGAGACGTGGAACAAAATCCGGGCCCTACAGGATCCCGTGCACCTGATGGGCCACGGCCGCGGCCGCGACCCCGTCAAATGCGGCCAGCTAGGTGCGAACACCTGAAGATTCTCCAGTGGAACGCCGATGGTCTTCAATCTAAAAAGGTGGAACTAGAACGATTTCTACACGTCAACAAACCGGATCTCGTCTGTCTGCAAGAAACGAAGTTGAGGTCGAATGACAAATTCCAAGTGCAGGGCTATCACGTCGTTAGACAAGACCGAACGAGAGGTAGACGTGCAAACTCTGATACGGGCGGAGGAGTGGCGACCTTAATCCGCGAAGGCATCCCGTACAGATGCCTGGAGCGGCCCAGTGTTGCCCCCAACGACCCGACGACCGACGCTGTCGCCGTCGAAACTTGCATGGGAGCACGAATCACAATAGTCAATGTGTACGTTCCTCCTATTAGGAGAGGTGCTGGAGACGACCGTGTCCAAAATTTCGATCCGGACTACTGGCCCCACACTGCAAATACATTCATACTCGCCGACGCAAATGGACACAGTCCCCTCTGGGACCTCCAGGTACCCGAAGATGACATAGGCAGGACGATCGACGACTGGTGTGCCGCTCACAGCTTCGTTCCGGCAAACAGCGGGGAGCCCACCCGTCAGAGCAGAGCGCCACCCTTCTCCCAATCGGCGCCGGACGTCTCACTACACCACTCAAGGTGGGTGGGTCGGGTGCGATGGGAGACCAAGCCAGAACTATCGTCCGACCACCAACCAATCATCATCGAGATCAAAACAGGGAAATCGAGTGCGAGACCTCGTCCGAGGACCCGGTACAGTTACCAGAAAGCGGACTGGAGACAGTATGCCAACATAGTCGACGAGAGACTGGCCACCCTGCAGCCATGGACGGAAGAGGTTTCCGTTACAGTGGCCGCCCGGGATTTCACCCGTATTCTAACTGATGCTGCCGCTGAGACCATCCCCAGAGGCAGCCGGAAGTCCCCTAAGCCTTGGTGGACACCAGAAGTGGACGAGGCAGTCCGCAAACGGAATCGCCTCCGTGCCCTCGCCAGAGCCGACCCAGAGCAAGTGCCGGCCTGGACCCACGCGTCGAGGGAAACATCCTCTCTAATTCTGCGCGCACGACGAGAGTCCTGGCGAGGCTTTGCGGGCGATCTCAGTCTACGCTCTGACCCCCAGAAAGTTTGGAGGACCATCCGAACTATCGACGGCCGGGAAAGCGGCGGCAGACAAGATGAGGCCCTTCAGATTGGCGCGAAAACCATTACCGCTGACACCAAGAAAGCGAACGCCTTCATCAAAGAGTACGCCAAAGTCAGCCACCTACCACCGAGGGTGAAAAGGGACCGCAAATACAAGCACGCCGTCACCAACCACCTCAGAGTGGCATGCAGACAGTGCCAGGGGGAGCGGACGGGATGCTGCGGCCTGTTCACTAAACAGGAACTGAATGACGCCATCAAGCGCCTGCCGGGAAAGCGCGCCCCAGGGCTGGACTGCATCTCAAACGAAATGCTCACCCATCTCTCTGACCATGGCCGCACCAGACTGCTTGACCTCATAAATCTGACCTGGACGAGGGGAGAGCTGCCTTTGGCCTGGAAGAAAGCGATGATTATACCGGTACCCAAGAAAGGCAAGCCAAAAGGAAAAGTAGGCTCCTACAGACCAATAAGCCTCTTAAGCTGCACATCTAAACTAGCAGAACGACTAGTACAAACCCGGCTCTCCCATCTGCTAGAGTCAAGAGGCCTCCTCTCCCCAGTGCAGACCGGTTTCAGGAAGGGTCGGTCCACTGAGGATCAAGTTTTAAAGGTGACCCAGGCCGTGGCCGATGGTTTCCAGAAGCGAGAGAGAACCGTTATGGTCCTGGTGGACTTCTCGCGCGCCTTCGACAAGGCCTGGCGCACGGGAATCATCTACAAGCTCGCTAAGATGGGCCTCCCGCCGCGTTGCTACCTGGCCTGGGTCCGATCCTTTCTGACCGACCGCCAGGCCTGTGTCACATATAACGGGAAGTGCGGACGCTTCAGATGCATCCGTGAGGGCACACCGCAGGGGGCCGTTTGCTCTCCCACCTTATTCATTTCTTACATCAATGACCTCATCGAGCACCTACCACCTGGCGTCCAGACCTCGCTGTTCGCCGATGATCTGGCAATCTGGGCCACTGACCGGACCGTCGCTGCGGCAGAGCGACGAGTCCAAAGAGCTCTGGATTGCCTTACGGCCTGGGCGGAAGAGTGGAAATTAACCATAAGCCAAGAGAAGACAGTTGGCACCCTCTTCTCGCTCGACCCAGCAGAGGCCAGACGAGAGTGCAACCTGACCCTCGGCGCCGCTCGACTAAGCCACGAAGCGACCCCGACATTCCTAGGGGTCACGTACGACCGGACGCTGACCTTCCGCCACCATATCGAGAACCTGAGGTGCAAAATGAAGAAGAGGAGTGGGGCGCTACGGGCGCTTAGTGGCAAGTCCTGGGGCGCCGCGGCGTCCGACCTCAGGCTGGTGTACCTCGCGTTCATCAGATCCTGTGCAGACTACGCGGCCGGTGGCTGGATGCCTGGGGTGGCGAGCTCTAACCTAGAACGCCTCGAGGTCGTACAGCGACAGGCCTGCAGGACGATAACTGGCTGCCTGAGGTCGACGCCGACGGCCGCTCTGGAGCGAGAGGCGGACGTCATGCCTCTCAGCATACGACGAAAGCAGCTCGCGGCCATCGCGGTGCAGCGGCACGTCCGCGACCTTCCGGGCGACCCGCTACAACCGCTCTTGCTTGCGGAAAGACCCAGCCTGAGGCTACAGCAGGACCGCGGATGGGCCGAGACCGGCCTGGCAGTTTCCGCAGAGGCAGGCCTAGCCGCTTTTCCCGCGGAGCCTCTGCAGGTTACACCGCAGGTCGCTCCATGGGAGACTGCATCCCCGAATATCGACATTCGGACGAAACTAGTCGTCCAGACGAAGAAGACGGACCCTTCAGAAGCACGACTCGCGGCGGCGGAAAGGACTCTGGCTGCGCTCCCGCCAGCGGATATCTCAATCTTCACGGATGGATCCGCGACAAGTGGCACTGAGCATGGCGGTGGAGGCGCAGTGGTACTCAGGGAAAACAACTCCGTGAAGCGGATCAGAGTCCCTGCCGGCCGCTACACGTCCAGTTTCCGGGCAGAACTAGCTGCCCTGGATGCGGCCCTGCGCCATCTGTTGACGATCGCAGCCGAGTGTCGACCGAGAGAAGTGCGAGTCTGCACGGATTCGCAGTCCGCCCTAACCCGCCTGGCGGAGGGCCCGCACGCTCAATCCGATGCCTTGGCAGGCTCGGTTTGGCACCAACTCTCGACCCTGGCCAGCATGGGCATCCACCTAACCCTTCAATGGGTCCCGGGCCACGCTGGCCTACCGGGTAACGAGCTCGCCGACGAAGTGGCGCGTGCCGCTGCCACACTGGACCAGGGTTCCACCCAGATTGATTTTAACTCCGCGAACAGCTGCATAAGGCGCCACGCGCACAGCTTGTGGACTGAAAGTGTCAGCACCACCCGATATGCAGAGGAAAACGGCACCAAGAGAGTGGTCCTAGGGGACAAACATGGCCTCTCCCGCCTAGAATCCACCGAAGTGGCCAGGCTGCGGACAGGCCACTCTCTTCTCCTCCGCAGTTACCAGCACCGGGTGGGACTGGCACCAAATGGCACGTGCCCGGAGTGCGGGGAGGACGAGGAAACAATGCAGCACCTTTTAACAGAATGCCCAGCGCGAGCTCTTCTCCGTCGAAATGTCTTTGGCCGGGACGACCCGACAATTCAAGAGGCGCTGGGTGATCCGCCTCGGCTGGCGGCCTTCATCCGGCGGCTGGGACGCCTCTGACGAGGCGCCTCCCATATGGCAGCTGCCGAGTGCCGGAAACATCATCATCATCATCATCACATATCCTGACGTCACGATGAGCATCAGCCAATTGAAGCCCTTGAGGCTTTTCAAGTATGGTAGTGGTTGCCAGATCGTGACATCATCTACAGGCTAATATTTATTTATTTTTCTAGAGGAGTATTTCAAAAATAAAAATATTGGGCTTATTGTACATTTTTCAGAGAAATCATGAGCGGTATCATTATTTTCGGCTAAAAGTACGCCTAATTACACTAAATATCAGGATTCGACCAAGGTGCACATTCCCTTTAAGATGTCCCAGCATGACTGAAACCAGGGGCTGTGACCAGGGATTGACAGGGGGTAACGGCCGGCAGCCTGCCACCAGCACGAGTACTGATGTCACGTGACGCCACACAAATTTTGTGGGGGCAAAAACTGTGGGATGCATTGGAACTAAGAGTTCAGATCTGCATTTTGATGTCTTTGAATCAGAGGCCTCAGGTCTGAAACATCAACTCAAAACAGAATTTAAGGTCAGGACTCTATTTGTCAGGCATTTGGACATGACTGACTGCCGACACAGGGGCGTGACAGGTAAACTATGACCTCTATGTCCTTGAGAGTAAGTTTGTTGACAAATATTCTTCTATTAGATACAAAATGGGCACATTTATTATATTCAGAAAGCCTGAAAACTTTTTCAAAACTTGAACCAGCCCTGTTTAAATCTACATGGGACAGTGCAGCATGCCAGTGGTCATTCCTTTGTGCGGCGGGAATGGCCCCGGCGCCCGTTTGGGACTCCGCGGCCGTGTGTCGTGCTTGTCACGCAATCTGTCGGCTTGTCTGCGCCAAACACGTCTTGTGCGGCCATTAGCGGACGTCTCGCTGTGAGCAGATGTACGCAGCGGTCCTATTGCGGAGACTAATGCTGCACGTACCGCGGCAATCTCGGTGGAGTCAGATCACCGGACCTCTGGGAATCCACTCCTCCAGCCCGTCTGGTCGCCTAAGGGTCCCGAGCCCGCTGCGGAGTTAACAGGAGGCTTTCAACGTCTGGCAACGATCAGAGTTGGGCTACAACTGGGGGATCATTACATATTTTTATTGTCACCTCGACTTATTAGCCCGATGTATTTTTATATGGATGAGTAAGAATACATTGCCAGGAGTGCAGCTAAGCATTTCTGAAAACTACCAGCAATGAGAGTAAATATTCTCCTACGAGCTTTCTGTGTATGCTTTTCTCGCCATAAAGGTACTCCATGCCTATATTTCTCAGCTCTCTGCCTACGGAAGGACTTCCCCGCTTATAAAAACAAGGGTCACTTGATTTTATCTTCACCAACTACTTAGGTTGCATTAGGCAGGTACGTTCGACGGGGTCGTGAACGAAATGCAATTTAGGTTAAAGTTATTGAATTAAAGGAAGAGAAAACATGATAGGTAGGAATCAGGGCCGGAAAAGCGATGGGAGGGCAGGACATACTGGTGGAGGGCAGGTCGAAGAAGACGCAGGGCAGATCAGAAAAGACGCAGGGCAGATCAGAGAAGACGCAGGGCAGATCAGAGAAGACGCAGGGCAGGTCAGAGAAGACGCAGGGCAGATCAGAGAAGACGCAGGGCAGATCAGAGAAGACGCAGGGCAGATCAGAGAAGACGCAGAGCACGGCAGACGATGGTTAGTACATCGCACACCCACATACGAACGGACGGTACATACATCACATACCCACATAAAAACGGACGCTACATCACATGCATGCATAGAAACGGACGGTACATCACATACCCACATACAAACGGACGGTACATTGTACAGCCATATAGGGACGAGAGATACAGCCCCTGCAATGTATATGTACTATTGTGCTCACCAGAGTGAAATTAAGAGTGATATTTGCCATTTTTGAAAGCCGGGTCTCTGAACAGATCAAGAAGACACCATCCAGTGAAATCAGTAGCATGTATAGGCTTCACTTAGAGCAGGGGAGATCCTATCGTTGTCGATATGTCGATACGTGCCTCAGCTATATTTAAGAGAAATGGGAGCCCACTCAATGTGGAGCATACTTTTAGATAGGTCACACGAGTTAACCCGCCCAATATTTCCTGGATAGGCCACCAAAAAGGTGAGGGAAACCTCGTCCGAAGAAGTGAGTGGCGGGTGGAGGTCATTATTCTGGTAGAAGAGGTCTCCAGCGTTACTGGGAGCTACCGTACTTATAATTAAGTGCCTTGTAAAGCATAGACGAGACCGTAGCTGATGAAGCAGGCCCCAAAAGTGGAACCTATCCGACGAAGTGACCCGTGGAATCCCCTTTGGTCGTAGAGGAGAACCTCAGCGCCATCGGTAAGTACTTTGTTCATATTTCGGCCCCTACCCCCCCCAAATGTATTTCAGGCCTCCGGTCTGATAAGTGAGAATATCAAACCGGACAAAAATATTGGCTGCAGTTGTATGGAAAAATTGTATATCTGGCCCGCCTCAGTGTGGAGGTCTCCCTCAGGATCAAAAGTTGCAGGCCCGTTAGAACCTGGCCTCAGCGGAAAGAAATCCGTGGCGACGCAATAGGTACAGAGCACGCTCGACGATTGCTTACTCATTGCTGGCGAACTTCTGCTCGTCTTGTCGTGCCGGACTCTACGTGCTTTGTTGGTAGCTTTCGATTTCGTACCTTTCTGCTTCTATCTTTCTAACCTTTATGCCAATTTTTTCGCAAAAAATCTGTCATTGTGATGTGACACTTGCATTTTTTGCCAACCACTTCCAAAGTATGGGACTGCAAAGATCTTCTGGGCATACAATCCGAGGCCACCGGTAAAACTCACATGTTTAAATTTAATCACGATCAAGTGAGAAAATATTCACCAGCGAGAGCCGAGGCCTATCGAGACTGGTGTATGCGGATTCGGCTCCAGTGGCCTGTGCTTCATGCATCGCGTAAGAACGGGGTCGGAGGAGCAGATGGCCGTCGGTATGCCCGGCCTGGATGGACACAAACAGGGAGGGGAGGGGAGTGCCTGAGCAGTGGGCTAGTTGGCTTTGGCCAGCTCGGCTACTGATGTAGTGGTGTCCCATTGTGGTACCAGCATCGATTGACGACGCCCAAACGAGGTTTCATGGCGAGAGACAGAGTAGGCGCCCACTGCCGGACGGCGGGGAGAGAGAGAGAGAGAGAGAGAGAGGGAGAGGGAGAGGTGGTAGCGACTAGATAAGGCCAGAGTGAGTGCTGGAAATGGGTATGGTAGCAGGCATGGGCCACATTTACGCATTACATCGAGCAGATAATGCTCGTTCGACCACCTGCCTGCGAATGAGTAGCCCAGTAGAATGTAACTCATTCGCGCATGAATGAGAAACCCAATAGAATATACCATAAAAGTTACATACCCTTAAAATATTTTTTTTTGAGGATTCAAAAGGATTCTGTGATGGATAAAACAAAATAATATTACACTTTTTTATATGGTGGTCGCTTATTTTTCAAATTTGGGCACCCGCAATGATATTGGCTACTCCACTCCCGTGGTTCAATAGAAATACTGGAGCAGAAATAAATTATATCTTAAATCCAACCGAAAGATATAGAAATAGATATCGATTGCAAAAAAATGAAAGGAACAATCTAGGAAAAAACTTGTGGACTCAGGTCAAAGTTTGGCGTCATGACCTTGTAACGTTTTCCTTGAATCTTGTCAACAGCGCATCAGCTCGAAAGCTTTAATAGTAACACGTTCAGCCGACCACTGCCCTTTTCCGCGATAGCGTACTGAGAAACCGCACTCCACGTTACGCCACGGTTGGTGCGGATGTTTTAATGACTCTTAGTTTTATTCTTGCATATCTTACCTCTTTGCATAATTTTTTGACAGTGTCTTTGTAAGGCTGTCAGCTGTTCCTTTGAAGATAACATCACACTGGAAGTGCATTTTTGCGACTCCAGGCTGCTTCCGCGGCTAAGAACGTCACATTGCTGGCGTTGAAGAGGAGCAATACCAACAGGATATTGTGAAGGTACCTCAATTGTTTCGCCTGCTCCAATAGTTTCGGTGAGATGGCTTAATATTGGACCTATGCACAATGCTTTTACTTGTTATACAAGGTAATCAATTATGTTTGAACTATGAAAATTTGACCACTGATGAGCTTCACTGGAGACTATTTCTTCGTCTTAAAAAACGAGGTTAAAAAGTGCTGGTGAGGTATGACTAGATGCTTTCACCCATAAGGACCGTGGCAATTTGACGAATCCATGACTATCCTTGCAGAAATGGCTGTCTTTGATCGGCAGCGAGTTCTGATGAACAGGAGCGGTATTAAACTGCACAATTAAGCTGAAGAACAACAACCTAGTAACAGCATAAAATTAATGACTCGGCAATATGGAGTGTTTTTTATGAGCATTAGCCGCTGGTAGGTTATCCAATCCGGATAATGTTTTAGACAGCATCAACCTTTTTTATGAAAAAACACTCATGGGAGTCGTTCTAAACTGCAGCAGCCTTGCCCCCAATGCTTCTGCAGCTTGCCAAACAAAGACAGCGCGTCTGCTCTGTTGCAGGCAGCAGTTGTGGTCGGGGCGCGGTGTCCTCCTCACCAGCGATGGAGTGGCCGCAGCGGCTGCCTCAGCTGCAGGCCCTATCGGCCGCCGCCAACAGGAGCGGCGTCGCCACCATCACGGTCGATTACATCACCCGCTGGTAAGTGCCGCGCTGCTGCCGCCGACGCACCGTTTCCGCCGGGGGTGTCAGAAACTCCCCTGTACCGTGCTGAAGCGGCCGCACACCAAGGACAACCCCCGCCACCGCCAGCTACATCGTCCCATCTGTTCTTTGATGGTTGTGAAGGACTGGAGCTGGGTCCAGAGGAGGGGAGCTCGCTGGCGGGATTTCGAGACTGCGTTTCTTCCCCAGCCTCGGCCATCCCCGGCCTCCGGAGTGGCCTCCCGCCGATGACTGCCTGTCCCTGTCTCTTTGCTGCCGAGCGATAGCATGCGCACAGCACAAATCTGTCACCCGTCCGTTAGCTGTGTGTGCGGGGGCGGAACCAGAGACCGAGTCGCCCTGTCCCTGTGGCGTTGGTACTGTTCTCCATACGCACACAAAGTAGCATAAGTAATGGTGGATATGCTCCTCCTCTTATATGTCCTTGGCCCCGCAGGGGACCGATTTTCATCTGCTGGACTTGTTGGCACCTGCTGACTGGTCCGGCACATGGATAATTGGGCACGGGATGTGACGACACCCGCGACCCCAGTTGGCTGGATGGGTTTCGCCCCTCGTCTTCGGGCGAGAGGCCAAATCGAAACTGCCATCCTCATCCTTTCTTGGCCTTCCTAAATTCAAATCCCACCAACTCCTTGTTCCTTTTCCTCTTCTTTCCTTATTTCCTTATCTCTCCATGTCTTTCCACCCGTATCCTTTCTGTCCACTCCTAAACACCTCTCCTGCCCACTGTCTGCGTTGTCTGGCCCGGCGTGTCTCCGCGGGTGGCGGGGGTGTGTGCACTCTGGCTCGTCTTGAGTGTGGACACCTCGGTCGCGTGCGGCGCGCGTCTGGGCTGGACAGCGCAGACCGACCCTCCTCCTTTTCCAACTCATAACTTCCCAGTTACCCACATTATCCCAGTATCATGGGCGTCCTTGCACGTGCCTATGATTCCTGGATGGTCTGGGTGTATGTGGGCCTCCGGCTCGTGTGACTGGCGATTGGATCCCTCCATTCGCCGGCCCTGCGGGCCGGGGGGCTCGCTTCTCTCGGACCAGCCGGGAATCAGTTGTGACGAGCAGGTGGTAGTCGCTTGCTCCGATGAGGCCGTGCGAGGGCGCCTGTCTTTTTAAGGTGAGCTGCGCACCGACCCGTACCCCGGGATGAAGGAGTCCTGGTAGCTGAGCTGAGGGAGGCGCTGTGTTCGTTCGTCGTCCTCTAGCAACACTCTACTTTGGTCTGGATTTCCGCAAGGGCGGGGAACTCTTGAGGGCATCGACAAGAGTAGCAGCATTGTAAAAGTCTGTCGGCCTTTGGTGGGGCTCGGCTGCCCCTCCCTCCTTGGGTGAGGTCCCAACTTCACCCGGGGAGGGTGGGGTGTCCAGGCCCCGCCCGGGGTCGTCTAGGCTAGGTGCAAGGGGGGACCGTCGTCGGGGCAGGGGGGTTTGGTGAGTCTCTCTCCTCCCTCTGTAACGGCGGCGTCTCCCCCGTATAGCCAGCCCGTGCGTCGTCTCGCCTCGTAGCACCCTCGTCGGAAGGGGGGCGCACGTGGCTGGTTGAATTTAAGAACTTTTCATGGATACACTCAACACCGCAAACCCCTCCCCTCCCCTCCCCCTTCAGGGTGGTGGGAACGAAACTGCCGGCTCTCAAAGGGCCACTTTAAAGCCCTCCCGCCCGCGTGTTGTAATGATTCGGGGTGTAGACAGCCCCTATCATCACTTTCGCCGTTTCAACGCAAGGAGGCATGTGACCGACTTGGCAAGGTGATGAGGTGCAGCTGCCTTCGGGACGGCGTCCTGGAGGTGGAGCTCAGTAGCCCAGCAGATGCACAGCGTGCACTCGAAACGACAGAACTGCGATACACGAAGCGAGAAGCGGAGCAGAGGAAAGTAGTAAAGGTGAAAGTCACGATTGTACCACACAAGACAAAAAATTTTTCGAAGGGTGTCATTACATGTTTTGATCTGAAAGGGGTTCCGGATGAGGAGATAGTTGATGGACTCATGGAGAGCGGTGTAGTGGAGGCGAGGAGAGTGCGGCGAAAAGTAGGAGGGATTCTCGAGGAGACTGACACTGTGATACTGACCTTTGATAGTGTAGATTTGCCGGCGGACGTGAATGTCGGATATGTGAAGATTCGGGTCAGGCCCTATGTTCCCAACCCGATGCGGTGCTTTTCCTGCCAACGCTATGGTCATACAGCCAGATTTTGTAAGGGAGAGAAAGTGTGTGAGCGATGTGGATCAAACAAGCATGACGGAAGGGACTGTGACGCACGAGCACTTCACTGCATAAACTGTAAAGGATCACACTCTGCAAATGATAAAAACTGCCCACGTATGAAGACAGAAAAGGAGATTCTTTCTATCATGGTCGCGAAACGTATTCCATTTAGGGCTGCGAGGGAAGCCTATGAGACCTCCTACCCTCAGAGATCATATGCAGAGACAGTGGGCGGAATAGCGACCGCCGTAGCGGCGCCCTCAAGGACGCCAGCGACACCGCGGATGACCCCGGAGGAGGTCATCCGTTCCCTGACCCTGGTGGACTTTATCCGCCTGGCAGGGAGGATGGGGCTGGTCATTTCTGGCCAGCCCGCCGCCCCGACATCGCAGCCGGAGGCGGCACCTCCTCCACCCATCCCTCCCACCCCTCCCCCGCCGCCTGTGGCCCCGGCTGGGGTGGGGGCGGGGAGCAGGGGACCACTCCTGCCCCCAACACCCCGTCTGAGACTCCCGCCACTCCGAGGCAAAGGGTGCCCTTGGTGGCACCGGAGCCTGACCCCCTCAAGCGACCGAGGGTTGGACGACGGTGGGCAAGGGTGGGAAGCGACGTCAACTGCCGTCCCCAGTCCAGCCCCCCGTTGAAATCTCTGTTGACGGTGAGCCCTCTACCTCTACTCCTGCCTTTTCTCCTCTGTCCGATAATCAGCCCCCTCCGCCTCCCCCACCGCCGCCGACGTCGGTTGCGGCTGTCAGGAGGCAGTTTGAGGGGTCACGGAGGGAGGATAGCACTAGGGGAAGATCTCCCACCAAACGTGTGGCATCCGGGACTCCTCCAGGCCAGCCACAACCTTCTAAAGCCCGAGCAGCATCAATAGGGACATCTAGGCCTGGGGCATCGTCTCGACCCAGGCAAAGTGGGGCGCCCTCTGGGCCCCCAAAGAAAACCTATGGGCCAGGAGGCCCATACTGGAAATAGCAAGTAGCTCCTCTGGTAGGGGCTCACCCTAACTTCCACCCCCATCATTAACACGTTTTTGCAGTGGAACTGTCGTGGAATTCGCACCAGCGCCGGGGATCTCCAGGCTTTTATGAGATCCAGGGGACTGGCAGCTATATGCCTGCAAGAAACTAAACTCTCAGCTGAGATCCCATTCTCCCTTACAGGTTTTTCAATATTTCGAAAGGATTTACAACGTAACCCAGTCGCCCACGGTGGTGTTCTTCTCGCAATCAATAATTATATACCAGCAAAGCAAATATCACTCCAAACACGGCTGCAAGCCGTGGCAGCACGTATATATATCGCTCGAAGGCAGATTTCGCTCTGCTCTATATACCTACCCCCTGGGGTAGACATGCCCACTCGTGAACTAAATTTGCTTATATCTGAGCTACCACCGCCCATCCTTCTCTTGGGAGACTTTAATGCTCACCACACCGCTTGGGGGTGTGAAGATATTAACTCTCGGGGTCGGCACCTCGATCATTTTATCCAGGGTGTGAGCCTTTGTATTTTAAACACCGGAGCACCAACACATCTTACCATTCCATCCGGTCGGGAATCGGCATTGGATCTTAGCCTTTGCAGCCCAGAGCTATCTGCTCTGTTTAGCTGGGCTGTGTGCAGTGACCCCATGGGAAGTGACCATTTCCCTGTTTTAGTGACTTGTGACAACACATCTGTTTTAGGCACGAGACCGCAACGTTGGAAGATGAAAAATGCTGATATGTCCTTATTTAGCTCCCTCGTGGATGACTATTTGGAAACCTTTTCAACCCAAACACCGTTCACAGTCGACCAATTTACAGCTATCCTCCGAGACGCTGCTTATGCTTCTATACCGCGAACATCAAAAAACCCTCGGCGACCACCGGTACCGTGGTGGAGCATGGAATGCCGTGACGCTGTCCGAGAGCGGCGGCGCGCTCACAGACAGTTTAAACGAAATTCCACTCAGCAAAACTTAAATATGTATCGGAAATCTCGAGCCGCCTGCAGGCGCACAATAAAACAAGCTAAGAGAAAATGTTGGAGAGAATACGTAGGTAAACTGAATCGATTTACGCCATTGTCTCAAGTGTTTGGTCAAATCCGCCGTATCGAAGGTAGGTCGGTCTCCACACCACTACCAACTCTGCAGATTGGTGGTAGGAATATATTCAATCCAACAGAAGTAGCCGACTGTATAGGAAATGCGATTGCACAGCGCTGTAGTTCAGTTAGGGAGGATGTCTCATTTATGCGATATAAAACCCTAGCTGAACAGAAAAGTATACATTTTGGAACCACCAGCACACTGTCATACAATAAGCCCTTTACCTTGCATGAGCTAGCGGCAGCCATTCGTGGGCTCCACCCTGTGGCCGAGGGCCCGGATTTAATTCACAATGATATGTTTAAAGCACTATCGCAGAGCGCACTCAGGGTACTGCTGGCCTCATTCAATATGATGTGGGAGTCCGGCGAATTTATACCGGCGTGGCGGGGAGGCTATAGTGATACCAATCCTTAAACCTGGTAAATCTGGATTGGACCCTTTGCACTTTAGGCCGATCTCGCTTACCTCGTGCATGTGCAAGTTGTTCGAAAAAATGGTGAATGTAAGACTCGTTTGGTATTTGGAAAGCCGGGGCATCATCAATAACAACCAGTGTGGGTTTCGTAGAGGCCGCAGTACGGTGGACCACTTGGTATCACTTGACACCTCAGTGCGAATTGCATTTAAAGAGAGGCGTCAGCTGGGAGCCGTCTTCTTTGACGCCATTGCCGCTTATGATACAGCGTGGCGACATGGTATCCTTTTAAAGTTGCATAAGTGTGGTATCAGAGGTCAGATGGGGTTCTTTATGAAAAATTTTTTGACTGATAGGACGTTCCGTGTCAGAGTAGGTGGTACATACTCAAACACCTTTTATCAAGAAGAAGGCATTCCGCAGGGGAGCGTCTCTAGTATCTGCCTCTTCGCTCTGGCCATAAATGACGTCACACATTCACTCCCACCTTCCATTCAGGCATCCATTTTCGTGGACGACATCGCAGTATGGGCAAAGGCTTCAACAACGCCGGCACTTTCCCGTCAGCTCCAGCTGGCCGTGAACCATCTGGAACGCTGGAGTAGTAAAAATGGATTATATTTTTCGACCGAAAAAACCGCTGGTGTTCATTTCTGTCGCAGGCGCAGGACCTGTCCGGAACCTATGGTATCGTTGCGCGGTAAAACTGTCACTTTCCAACCGACAGCAAAGTTTCTCGGAGTAACGTTTGATAAACGGCTGACATACAACGCACACATTAGGAATATACGTGACAAGTGTTTTAAATCATTGAATGCCTTGAAATGTGCATCTCGTCTATCGTACGGAGCGGACAGGAAGACACTTCTCATTCTCTATCGGTCTCTTGTTCGTTCCAAGATGGATTACGCCTGTTTTGTATACGATTCTGCGTCGGAATCAGCTAAACGCTGTTTAGATACGATTCACCATAGTGCACTCCGAGTGGCCACAGGTGCGTTTAGGACAACACCGTGCTCCAGCTTGTTGGTGGAAGCAAATGAACCACCTCTCGCATTGCGACGGCGCCTGCTCGGGCAGCGTTACGCCTGTAAGCTGGCTCAGTCTCCGTCACACCCAACATATAACGCAGTTTTTTCGCGGAACATGCTACGGCTGTTTGTGAACGTGCAAAGAGGAATCCCACTGGGCGTACGCGTCCAACGTTTCTCGGCCGAAAGTGGTATCCAGCCGAGTGTTGTGACTCATAGCGAGCTTTCAGACATCCCTCCTTGGGAACTTATCTGCCCGAAAACCGACATGACTCTCGCAGGGAAAACCAAATCCGATACTATCCCTACTGAATTTAAACAATTGGCGCTCGAACACATTGCACAGTATGCAGATCATGTGTCGTTTTACACTGACGGATCAAAAACTGATGTTGGAGTGGGATGCGCTTTTGTTACGGATACAGTAACAAGAAATTTCTCACTTTCATCTTTTGCATCGGTTTTCACCTCTGAACTCACCGCCTTGGATAAGGCTCTATGCTTTATCGAAGTTAGTGATGCCACGAAATACGTTATTTTCACCGATAGCCTTAGCAGCATTCAAGCTGTGAGTGGTTTCAACCCAAGTGATGGACTTGTTTTAAACATTGTCCTGCGCTTAACTCGCCTTGCCAGACTGGGAAAGTATGTAACACTCTGCTGGATCCCAAGTCATGTTGGAATACAATTGAATGAAGTGGCAGACGCAGCGGCCCGACGTGCTTCCCGTAGGCCCTGCAGGCGTGCGCAACGAATCCCCGCTAGAGATTTGTACCCATATATATGTACCCACCTTCGCAGTGTATGGCAAGAACAATGGAATAATATAATAAATAGCAAGTTGAAAGTTATCAAACCTGAGATCGGTGAGTGGCCATCCTCGCTGCGGCCTAACCGCCGTGAGGAGGTGGCGTTGTGTCGATTGCGGACTGGCCACACGCTGGCCACTCACCGATATCTGTTATGCGGCGAACCTCGACCACAATGTCAGCGATGTGCGGCGCCCTGTCGGTCCGACACGTGCTGGTCTCATGCCCGGAATATGCTAGACGCAGGTCTTTATATTTTGGCGTGCACCGGCAGGAGTCCACACTTTTAGAATTGATCGGCCGTGACTCCAGTATGGTTGAACGGGTGCTGTCCTATCTTAGAGACATTGACTTTACGATAATATTTGATCCTGGTTAAACGCGTGTGTTGTGGTAGTCAACCGCGCTGATAGGCGCCTGGCGCCGATTTGGCGGGTCCTCCCTTTCGCTCCGGGGCCTTTCAAGTCTCGGAGCGACGGGGAGGGCCTCCGTTAGACGTCGGGCTTGGGTCCGGCGTCTAGGCTACCCCGCGCCCCCGGGCCCCTGGGTCCGTTGGCGCGGGGTGGGCGCCGGAAGTGATGCCCCGGCGCCCCGCGCCGGCGCCTGCCGGCGCGGTAAACCTGTTTGAATCTGTGACCATGCATCCGTGCAGTGAGAATCATAACTACGATGTGAAAGAATCACTCTTTAATGTAAATATTAGTTCACTGTAGACGAGAATTTACTTTCCCTAAAGACAGACAAATTTATAAGCTTTGACTGCAGAGAAGTGTTATGGGCGCTATATGACCTCGCAGGTTGGCGCGCCCCTAAAACCCAATAATCAATCATTATATGTCCTTGGCTTTTCCTAACAATAGTTTTCGGTGTGTTGAACATTTGAAGGTTTAGCTAGCTCGGCTAAGTTTTTCGTGCCATATATTTTTTCCTTCAAGAAGTCTTCAATGTTTTTAAGCATTTGCTTTAATTGAAATCGTTTCTGCCTCTGCTTATCAAGGCTTGCCATCACTTTGCCGACTGATAAAGATATGGACTGAAGAAAAATATAAAAAATATGTATTTCGGCTCCACATTTTTACTATAAAAGATATCAAATGCTGATTCAGATGGAGTGCATGCCATTGAGAATCGTCGCGATTTCGTCGACTCCATCGTACCGATTCCGATACTATACACTATCCGCTAACACAAGCGTCATTTCACACTAATCGTGTTTGGTTTCCTGTCCACTCCATCGGGGCACAGCGTGCATGATATGACACAAGTTAAGCGAAATATTAGCATAAAAGCATCACATAAATCTAGGCTTTTCTTCCCTACCCTTTTGGTTCTTCTCTAACTGATCACCTAAAAACTTGACCACGAAGCTTACAGTACGGCTGAAAAGAAATTCTGTAAGCACTCTGGCAATCAGACCGTATTCTAACCCTATTAATTCAACCCATTGGCTTCAGAAGGCTGCAAGCAGCAGCGCTGTTGGTAATAGCCTGCTGAGCCGGCTGGAACAGAGACGTGTCGCTAGCCAGCGCCTGGCGATCCCGCGCAGGGTAGGACCCCAGCCACAAATCGCAGTGCAAGGGATTGCAACATCTTGACACCGGTCTCAGCTCGGCTTCCCTAATGACCTGAGACCACATTGGCCATCTTTGGGTTTGGCGAGCCATAATAGTTTGAATGCATGTCGAGTTTCACAGTTATGCCTCCAAATCAAATATTATTTACTTCACGAAGACGGGAAACAACTTAAACCCTATCCCACCTTTATTTTCACACGGAGCACGAAGGATGGACGGCTTTCCTTTACTGCGTGCAACAGCAGCATGGTGTGGGAATATCTGCCCACGGACGTTTCACCAGTCTCCAAATGCAGCATCAACAGCAGCCGTCTTTCGAGTCCATTTAACCCAACCGACGGCTAGTGGCAACCCACCCACAAAAACCTCCATTTATTCCATTTTATCGTCGGTTAGCCTCCGACAGGCGATTGGGTGGCAGCGCCGCCGACTTTGGGGGAGCGACCTCGCCGGGAGGCCGGGGGCTCACTGCCGGCACGGGCTGCAAAGGCGCGCGTGGTTACCGCGGACGAGGCCCTGCCGTGGTCTGGTCGCACCTGCGGCTCTGTGCTGCTGGTTGGAACTGCATCTGTGGTTGTGGACGTTTGATAACAAGGTTTTGGCGATGTTTCTCATCTGTATCAATGGTTGTTTAATTACAGTTTTCGTGATGGCTGCAAAAACTGCAAAAGTTCACCAGTGACAAGTACGGCTGGTAACGAGCAAAGACATCAAATAATTCAAGGGACTCAAAGCGACAAAGAAGCCGTGATTTAACGCCGATCCTCTTATGGCACCTTTTCCATTTTATGCATCATAACAGCTTTTGTAACAATGCTAAACGTCTATACCGTCGACTTTATATGCTATGATTTATTCTGCCATAAAATCAATTGAGCACAATACATATATAGTTCCCATGCTGCTGGCAGGGGCGTGGATTTTCGAGAATAATAGAGAGTACAGAAATTTCAAACAAATGTCAAGAGCCACCATATCAAAAAGTGAGAACTTGAGGAACGATTTAACACTACCTTGACGTTTCACTGCGGGTACTCGGACACCTCCACAGATATATAAGTTGACGCCGCTGACTGTTGGCCTTCTTATCTTGCGCTGGCTTAAGTCATTGCTGCCCGCCCTCAGCATGGCATACGCTCTAAGGATGCACAGTGAAATGAACACACTGTGGAGTGGAAGAGGTGAAAGTTACCCCAGGAGAGGTGAAAAAATACCCATGGAAGAGGTGAAAAGGGTAAAAATTGCCCAGTCATCATTCAACAAACTCGAAATCAGGGAAACTAACGCAAGGGTGGTCGGGTAGGATGGAATATGTTTTAATGATTTCTAATTAGAACCCATACAAGCTGGGTTTTATTCACAACGTCACTTTAGCTTAAAGGCGACAAAGAAACCGTGATTTACAGTCAAACGACTTACGGGAGCTTTTCCATTTTAGGATTCATGTTTTTTAAGCAAAGTTCCGTGTGAATGGGTTCAGCACAAGAAATGGGCAATTGTGAAACACAGGTTTAGGAAAGATATGCCCATCCTTATCTTGTAAACAAATTAATTTCACATCTTTCCGCAGTGCGCAGAAATTTGCTATCACCATATGTGTCATACCCGTCTGATAACTTAGCTCTCTCGTGGTGTTCGTCGCCGCTTTATTAGCATATCTACCTGGCGGCGCCGATGTCCCGGCCGGCAGCCGGCAGCCGCCGGGTCAGTCGGCTCTCCCACGACCTCGTGACTGCGGCAGTCAGCCGCCGGGTCAGTCGGCTCTCCCACGACCTCGTGACTGCGGCAGTCAGCCGCCGGGTCGGTCGGCTCTCCCACGACCTCGTGACTGCGGCAGTCAGCCGCCGGGTCAGTCGGCTCTCCCACGACCTCGTGACTGCGGCAGTCAGCCGCCGGGGTCAGTCGGCTCTCCCACGACCTCGTGACTGCGGCAGTCAGCCGCCGGGGCAGTCGACTCTCCCACGACCTCGTGACTGCGGCAGTCAGCCGCCGGGTCAGTCGGCTCTCCCACGACCTCGTGACTGCGGCAGTCAGCCGCCGGGCCAGTCGGCTCTCCCACAACCTCTCGACTGCGGCAGTCAGCATCTGCCCCGCAGGTGGAGGAGACGGCGGCGCGCCGGGCCGCGGTCGTCTGCAGCTGCGCCTCTGTCCAGTGCGGCGACATGTCTTAGGAGGAGGTGTCGGCCATCCGTCGAGGATGGCATGCGACCCCTGCCCCTCGCAGCGCCCGGTCGATGCCGACTTGGCAGGGGAGGTATCTGGCGCTGTGTTCCAGCATACATCATGGTCGACGACGCTGACAGAAGGCAAACGGTTGACGTTGGAGGGGAGGGAGGCTGAGGGGGAGGCGGCGTGCGGTGATCTACGACTGCCGCCACTGCTGCCGGACGCCGGCCGCTCTCATTCCTCGGTCTCAGCGCAGGGGCTCTGCTGGGACCAGCTGCTCTTATCGGGCTTGTGTGCGTAATTCACAGAAACTCGTTGGGCTGAATTTGAAGAAAAGTCTGTTTTCCACTCTGAAAAAGGAAGAGCTGGAGCCGGAAAACGAAGCAAAAATATATTTCCAATCGTTATCTGGAAACGATTGAATATTTTCCCCGGTACCAACGGGTTATATCAATGGTTTCACATTTGCACGATGAAGCTAACTCATTTGTTGATTCGTTGGTTCATTGATAGGCCATTTATCCTTTGTTTACTGGCGGGCGTCAGCGGTGAAGGACGGTTGGTTGTTGCAGTCACGCAGATAAATACAAATACATTTCAACACTAGAAATTAGGTGGGAAGCTTTTGCTAATTTGTTCATGGTGTATGGTTCACTGCGATGTAAGCTGAACAATTTTAGTATTTCACACTCAAATACACATTAGGTTTTTGCGGCACTCACGTAGGGAGATCCAAGGGGAAAAGATAATTTGGTCATGGCTCCCCAAAGTGAAACAGAGGGGCCCACACCCCCTTTGGCCCTGCCCGTAGAGCAAACTAATATTTCATTATTGATCACCAGCAAAAACATTTCAAGCGTCTTTGACAGATTAGAGGTTGAACGTAGAAGAAATCTTCCTAAAAAGATTAAGAACTGAAGGTCTTTTCCGGCTTTTGAACAATTTATTGCAGAAATTGCTGCAAATCCAGTTTCGTCACTTCACCAGTTTAATCTGACCAGCCAGCACCACCGCCGCTCAAAGTTTTATTCACCCTGATACTGACATGAGTTTCCCTTCCCCAACCAGCCGGCTGGATTCAACCCTGTACCCACCTGATGTTTTTTACCCAAAAGAGGCACCCTTGGTCCGGATGATGCCCCTCCGACCATATGCCCCTCCCCCGCATTGTAAATATTGGATCCGCCGGTGGCATACGATTTTTTGCTGCGCTGTAATGCCATACACAAGCAAAAATAATTAGCTCTCATAACGCAGTTCCTGATTGTTCTTAAATGTGTGCCTTCCACTGCACGATGAGAAAACTAGGCTTTGTAATGGACAGGGAACACTACCTTCAGAATATGTATTCCATGAAAATCTCTTCCCACGTGATTTCCTGACATTGAGCTATTTTTAATCTCCCTGTGCGTGCCTGCGGCAATCCTGGCTGTCCACGGCGCGTCGCCTGCTTTTTTGGCTTAATGTAAAAGGCGAAGGTTCCATCCATCATGGTCTGGGTACAGAAAAATGATCATTAATGGAGCGGATGATTAAGCATGTCACGCACTTTACTGTCTTAGAACTCTGGAAACCAGCTACAATGCACCGTTATACCTTAAATAACCATGAGAAAAATTGCCCCCAGAAAAATCAGTTACCCCAGAATTACTTTAATATTGGAGCATGGATAACATACTGATGTGGGCAAATTCCTTTCCATATTTTGAACGGAGTTTTGTCTGTTTCGTTCAGCGGGCTGCTCACTCAGGCGGTGACTTTTCCCTGCACAGCGTGGCAGCAATCATTCCGCCATGTCACCCGACTGATACGCCATCAGCGCACACCAATCTCAGCCGGCGAAAAACTGGCCGCCGCCGCGCCCTCCCAAACAATTGATGTTTATGGATCGGCGGCATTATTTCTGATGACCAATCGTTACGGCTCCCCCTGCGGCGCTGATCGCAGAATAACGAATCAATGTCAGTCTAGTCTCTCCACGGTTGTTCTGCCACGAGGCCGCCAGACATCAACTTTTGGCGGCGATCAGAGACGCGCTCACCGCTGAAATGTCAAACGAACTATAAGTGCGTGCGCAGCACACCAGCCGAATACGTGGAGGCCGATTTGCAGTCGCCGCACGGCCACCCTTCCTTCCTCTCTGCGTTTCCCATGATCCGAGTCTCCCATCCGAGCCCCGGTCCCCGGTGGCTCCTCCATTCTGCTCTGCCGCTCGGTGTGCGGACACCCCAGTCCGCACCAACTGCCCCGTCATCAGCCGCCCCTGCGCACTGCCGCCCATAGACACAGGCAGTGGGACGATAACTGAAGTCCTCCTCCTTCCGTGGCTGGAGTGTTCGCGAGAAAACAATTGCAGTTCAAACCGCAGCCTGGGCGCGTGATCGATTTGTATAAAGCAGCTATGCTGTTAGATAAGTTGATGTTAACACCCTAGGGAATTTATTTTAAACTGGTATCAACATTGTGAAAAACTTAAATGGATATAGAAGCTTGGCGGAATTTCATATCAAATAAGAAAATTACCGTATGTTGTTCTAACCAGACATAAGTTTATTCTTCTCCCCGGCGATCACCGTGCGCCCATGTTTCAATTTTAGGAGGTGCGTCTATTGGGACTAGCATGGATGCCAAAAAATAGAATGCAACAGTTTTATTGAGGAATTAGGGCTGGTTAATGCTGTTAACCGAAACACAAATTTTTGTCTCATGGTGTTTTCGTTTCATATTTGATTGCCTTTTAACGCTATTTACTATGAATTCGTATACATTCAGGTAACTTCTAAAATGAAAACAAATTCGTTCGGACCAAATCATGGGTATTCAGACAATGTTTCGCATTGGTTGACTAATCCCAAACCTTAATAAGGGAGTTATGCATGTAATCTATTTTTATAATTTTATCGAAATTCACCCTGATCAGGTGAAAACAGGGGTAGGCATGCCGACCAAACTGAGTTCAAACGTTGCAAAATGTAGCGACGCAACGGTCGGGCTGATTGGAATAAATTTTTCGGATGCCGTGCCCATGCAGCAATCAGTAATGATGCAGTTTTTCATGATAATGATGTAGCGTTGGTGCCAACCAGGTGAGGGAAGGATTGCTGTGTGGACTTCCAGAAGGGAGCCCGTGAGAAGAAAACAATGATCAATATATGCCGGAGTCTTATGTGACATTTTAGGATCTTTTATTACATAACCGAATTACATTATGAAAACCTACCTTGTATGCTTCTAAAAGTAACGTCATGGCTCGGTGATCTGTGTAAACTGGAACCTAATTTTTTTCAACCGTGGTAGAATAAAACCCCACAAGCTACGAAAAGCAGCGCGAACCATACCGTAGCCAGTTCTGGATGCATAAAATATCAGGGCGAAGCTGCAACAAATTCCTTTTAAGGGCAACGTTTATCACGACCAAGTAATGCTAATTCATCGGTTATTATAAAATTGCAAAAAGCTGGGGTGCGTTAAAAACGGCTCTGGATAGGTTTCTAGGTTAGTTTTGTGTCTACTTTATATTCGTTTATTTATTTTCCGAAGCGTTTTTGGTATCTTAGCAAGTATCTAGGGCACATGCTTCGACATTCCCCTGCATTAATATTAATATCTTTCGATATAACATTTCACGAAAATTTACTTCTTTCATTTTATTTTTACTTTGATGGAGTTGTAATGCTTAAAACAGGGCATCAAATATCGCACAAATCCACGCTTTCAGCCGGTCAGTGGGCCGCACGTTAGATTCAGCTAGAATACAAAAGTCCGGTAACCAACCTGTAAACGCTACGTGGTAATATAACTGTTTTCATAATATAGATTTAAGCGTTGACACGACTTTGTCCGGAAGTTTTTCTCCAAAGCGGCTAAATGTGGAAGTCATTCTTCGTTCAAACGATTTTGTTTAGGGATCGACTGGTGAAAGTTCCGGATGCAGGTGCCAGAGACTGTACCTGTCTAATTCGTCAACTGAGTCAAGTGACTCGGCCTGGCAGGCCGAGCAAAGCAGCCGTTTTAAACCATTGGTGGGCCACCCCATTGTATTTCACAAGCAACTATATAAGCGCGGTCGAGCGATACAGCCTCCGACAGGACATGGTCTGAAAATCATGCTCGATATTTAGTTTCTCGAGCTGAGTTTGAGTGAATTCTCAAACACCGTTTGAAGACGGTATATTTTTACAACGTATTTGATTCAGTGGGTTAATGATTCATTTTTCTTCGAAAATTACAGATGTTACGATAACGATAGAGATATTTGCCTCACATGGTTGGATTCTTGGCGTGTTGGCGGTTCTACAAACGCCAAACAAGGAATACTTTTCGATTTTTTCGAAGCCACTGGTGTCAAAATATTTGTGTAAAATTACTTATAATCGCAAAAATAGAGACAAACTAGGATTTAACGGATTCATTATATGGAATCTAGCTCATAACCACAGAAGAAGCAGGAAGTAGGTGGTCTCCTGACATTGTCAGTGCTGAAGCACTGTGACAAGTCAAGAGTAAGACTTAAGAAGGGGATCTTCATTGCAATTTGTCATGGCCCGTTCACTGGTAGGCACATCATGCGTGACTGGTGGTCAAAATGTCCGCCAGCTCAAAACATGTACTGCACTGCGCCGCAGCAGGCCGCAGCATGCAGCAGCAGTATTCAGCAGCACGTCGACGTTTGGGCTCCTGGAGTTATACTGTGCCGCAGCACGGTGCTGCATTACAGGCTGCTAACATCCAGGCGCTACACGCAAAGCAGTGTCTCGCGCCGCTAAACACTGCTGTAATGCACAATTGCACACCGTCCTTTCCCAGGAGTCGTAATCCACAACACTTTTCTGACGTTGACCACCAGCGTTTCAGTGCTGAACAGTGGCCGGGGCTGTGAAAAAAACGGCATTTTGATAGTGTGCGGTATCGGACTGGGGAGACTGTGCATCGTGGCTACCGCTATTCTATGGTGTAGTATCCAGACCTCCTCCGCAAATCCTATCCGCGTGTCAGGAGGGCACACAAGACGCTTCCTAGGGGCGGCACGGAAACCGGGGAAAATGCACTCAGATGCCCAAAAGTAAACAAAGTCACGTCCATACCATAGGCGAATTCATGGATAACCGATCGGGGGGGGTGTCGGGAGGGAACTTGGTTTCGGTCAGGAGGAGAGCGTTATTTGGACCAGAGGGGCGCCTCTTCTGGATGACGCAACCTATCAGAGGGGTGCCACATCTTATCACCGGGGCAGGTGCTCAGTTAATCGCGATTGACGTCATGAATCATGTCTTCTTATCTGATTAGTCTGAGAGGGAAAGGCTGGGTAGCAGGACCCATGCATGACCCCATGTTTCAGGATGGTATCCATTAAGCCTATATGTCTTTGCGCCATAAGATAAGATTTGAAATCCCCATTCTAGATGCAAGACTTTCTATCTGGGCGAATGTTGCTTAGGGATGCGAGGTTCATTTGGACTATTTAGAGCCAGATGGCTCAGTGGGAACGCCAGTGCTTGCACCTTGGGTATTTGGAAGGGGATTGGAAAGTTTTAGTGGGGCGAAGGGGTGACTTTAGGACAGGGGGTAGGAACCGTTTGAAAAGTGTCAAAGCCAACCTTACAGGGGCTCGCTCCAAGGGGAGCCCCTGCCCAAGGGGCCCCAAAGTTATGAACAGTTTCGAAACCGCTCATTTGGTGTCAATAAGGCACACCTACACACCGGCCCATACTAGGTATTTTCATACATGACTTCTTACCTTCGTTCCCGCCGTTTCGTTTCATTGAATAGCTCAGTGGTGTTTTTTTCTTCGTAATGGAAGACGGCCAGTCTCGTCACGCCTGTCGATGTCTGATGGACGGCTGCTGCTCGGAATTTGGCGCGGGATACTTGTCCAAATTCTTGCTCTATGTTTGGAGCGGTCTGGGCTGGAGTTTGATTGGGTCCTGTTTTCGGGGCCCATCCGGAAGCACTCGGGTAGAAGGTGCCTGGTCTTTTTCACGAAGCACTCCTCATCCAGGAGCGTGCAGAGGAAGTATTACGGAACTGGAACTTTTCCAGAGAAGCTAGCGGGCCTGTTTGAGTATCTTGTTTTATATTACAGTTGCTGATATTTTGAGGGCACGGTAGTGGAGTGGGCAACGGAGCGGGCTGCCACGCAGTCAGCTACCAGCTGGCCAACCAGCTAGCCCGGGGTTCAAGGCCCTGCGGCTTCTCTGAACAAGGAGCAACCTGGCTGCCGAGAAACCCTTCCAATAGGCAAAGAGTTGGCGATGCCATATAACCATGGCAGTTGGTGCGTTGATGAGCCCCAAAAATTATTATTACTAATATGCTGATATTTTCACAACCATTGCGGGGGTTTACCACAGAAAAGTGGGATGGGGACAGTGGCCTCCTGCCCCCCCAACAACAGTTCCTACGCCTATGCTTCGGGGGACGCCTGGTCACAATGTGGGGCGCCGGGTGTTCGATCGGGGACACCTGCGCCATCTTTCGCCCATGTCTATGTCTGGACAGTCCCCTGGTCATTATTGTTTGCCTGCACATACATTGAATTCCTACCGCAGCCTCCCATCAAGAGAAGGAAGTCAGTTCTGTCACTGTTTTAAATGCCTAGCCTCATAAATAACCAAACTTAAATAATTGCCTGAATTTTGCTCCCGACCTGGCCACGAAGCAATTTCCGGCGGCGGGATAGCAGAAGGATTAATGACACGGTTGGGTAGCGTGCTGCCTTGCCCAAGCTTCTGGGCGATGGGGAGCAGGATGAATACGGCATTTTACATCAGGGCTGCAGGCCTAAAAACTTATTTGATAGCAACTTAGTATTTAGACCCGGATGGGTTCAACATTTTAATTGATTAAATAATTAATCAGTATCATTTACGAACATCTTACTCGGTTAGGTTCCAAACATGACACCTTCCAGCTTTTTTCCAAGTGGTCGACAGGGGATGTAACGCAACGCCGTAGCTGAAATGCTTGTTTTTTATCTGTTTTGCATCGCTATTGTTAGGCCGAGTCACCAGTCTAGGTCAGATAACCTGATCTCCAAACAAGCTGAAGCTTGCATTGCTGCCATGCATTTCAGTCGAAAGATCTTAGGCCCATGTTGTACTTTGAGGCTATCTAGGGGTACATAAAATTATGTTACTGGAAATGTTTCCTATCTGTGGGCTAAGGTCAGGTTAGGTGATGACCTTTTCATTTTAAATCTATGGGAAATTTTCTAGATATGTTTTTAAGTATGTACATGTGTCTCAGACCACCTTGGAAATTTCAACACTATGAATTCGTGGCAAATTTCCAAGGCTTGGGTTAATAATTTTAAACTGTCACCTCTGGTAGAAGATCTGAGGGCATGTAATCCATTCGCAATACTTCAGTCAATAGCTTTAGACTGAATGATAAAGAAACGGCTCTCGTCCTACCATCATTATGTTTGTTGTATCATTGTAATAACAATTGTACAATTAAATTGAGACCATGCTTAGTTACTTCGCTGAAATGAGGTCAGGTCAAACCTTTAATTTGATCTACAATGGTAAGATTTCATATAATTCAATTGGTATTTGCTAGGGTATTATTGTTTTTCCTCAATATTCGCCGTGAATTTTCTGGCTCAGGCGGGGTTTTGAACAAGTAGACTTCGGCAAAAAGAATACCGGCGAAGTATCGTCTTCGACCGCAGTTGGCCCTGATGTAAACCTAGCTTAATTAGGTTGACTTTTATCGCCTGTTGTTGTGTTCCCAAAAGCTTTAAAGCTTTTGTAAAGCCCTGGAAACTTGTATACCTTATCTCTTTAGATGGATAAACTGTTAGCTGGTTTTGAAATGGAGCCTGCGGGATATTTAGCCTGAAGGTACTTTTCGACTCATGATTTTCGACCCATACCTGACCTTCGACCTGCTAGAAGTCTGAGTTCTCCTGTAATTCTCAGAAGTTTTGAATGACGTTTGGAAAATATTTTCAGCTATTTTGGCTCCCGAGATAATACAAGTTCTTGAGGTACACATTGCCTCAATAGTTTTGACCCCTTTTGAATTCAAGTGACTGTAAAGTTTTCATTAAAAAATGGTCATGGGAACTCGGACGAAACCTTTGATGAGTTTTAAAGGTTTTTGTCACTCGTTTTTTTAATCCCCTTTCTTGTTAAGCTGGTGGGGAGCTATATCTGAGCCCCCACCATGATAAAGGGGGCTCATACCCGTCAACCAAATCAAGGCTTACCTTAAAAAAACATCGTTTGGCAAAGGGCCTTGCGCGTGGACAAGTAAATGCCCCATTCTACTGAGCGAAACCTCTTGAGCTAGAAGGTGATCAGTGAATACGGTGGCCAGTTCCAAACACTGGACGAAAACTGGTCGGTTGTAGGCAGCCTATGGTTATGTGAGTGGAAACTGAAAACAAAATGCACTTACAAAGCAGTTCTTCAGAAATAAAGATAAGGCAAAAGGCGATTGTGAGCCTTTCTAATTAATGAGACATCGATACTTTAGAGCAAAGGAGAAGCCTTGAGCCTTGCACTTGAACAGATTACTCTGGCCAGGTTCGACATCGGGTGCTTTACCGCCGCAAAGTGTGGAGCGCACTGCTGCTGAAATAACACTGGGCAACAAAATTTAACTTTTGTCATGGATCCAATACAAAATAGTCCGTTTCTGGAGTAATTTATGGCGCTGAACACGAATCTGGCAGCAGAAATGCCGTATCAGACCAGAATTTTGAGATCCAGCATTTTTGTGTGTCCTCTTTGTTTCAGCCCACTTGGCATCAGTGACATTGACAGTGTAAAACCCAAGCGGTCTAGGAAAATGAACGTTTGAGTGTTTGTAGAGGCTGGGGTATTCTACCCTAAACCCGATTTTCATAGACCTAGGTCAACATGTCCAAGGTAAAAGGAGGCCATATAGGTCAAATTCTGTCCGTGCAGGGTAGGCACTGGGAAATGCCGTGATTATGCGATGAGAAGCCGGATATGGAGAGAAAGTAACCTAAAGTAACGGAGGAAAGGTCTGAAGACAATGTTCTCTGAAACTTTTAGGCCAAGGTCGTTCAAAGCCATTGACCTTTGACGTCAAAATATTACATTTTGTTTATAAAGTATACTGCAACTAGCACTATGGCAAACGTTGGGCGGGCGATCAGGTTTGACCTTGACCTATGACCTTTGACTTGAACCTGCGACCTTGAGATAAAGATTGGGTGACCTAGCCTATGACGTCATAACATAATATACGTCATATTAAGCGACATTATCCGACCGAAGGTACTAGGGTCAATGACCTTGAAATGTGGTACAACCTTGACCTGTGACTTTTTACTTGAACTTGACTTTCAAGGGGAGGTGACCTGACATAAAATCCTCATCATATAATGTGGTGACATCACCACTCGGTCTACAATAGGTACCGGCGAGCTTGTGCGACCGCGCGCAAGCCTTGTTCAATGTACAATGTTCATGCACTTTAATCCGAGGTAGTCTTCCGTTGCAATAAATTCACATGTATGAGTGATAAGCTGCATTGTCTGGGTGCAGATATCCCGGGTTCTCGACATCCTTGATCTAGATTTTCCACAAAAGGCTAGGCTCAGGACTGCGTGTGGAGAGTGTAAGGGCTATACATTAGGTATGCTCTGGAGAAGAAACCAGGTCCGATAGCAAAAAACGGTTACTAAGTTTGAAATCAGCGGTATCGAAATAGGTAGGAACAGGTGCTCTCGTGCCGGATCCATTTTGGCTGTTGACCAGTGTAATCAATCAGACTTGAAGTGCGAACGAGTTAGTGCATATTGATTTTCTCAACTTCTATGGCAAAGGGGTTAAAGGGAATGTGATATCTTTATAATTCGAATTTGATCTAAGAGAGCCATGCGATAAAACATACCGAAAAACATTCTGTATAGCATTTCCTTCGCCTTAGACCTCAGCAGATGCGGATGAATAAAATGCGTTAGGAGCGGATTTCGACCTTAGCCCAGGTCCGGTGGCAGTAACCAGCGGACGGCTGCGCATGGTCGTAAGGCTGATAGGGAAAATGGGGGGGCGTGAAGGCAAAGTGCTAAAAATACACAGGTGAGGCGCTGGTGCTCCGCAAAAGGTGGGATTCAGGGCAGACGGAATATGCCTGCAAGGTGATCCGTAACTGATGACTAAGTTGAGAACTTACTATGGTGTCATTCTCTCTTTTGACCCTGATTGAAATAGGGGAGAGTGGGGTAAGATGCCCAGGGTTTAGGGAAGTCTAGATTATAGAATAACCGCAGTACCAATAGCACTGCTTTAGATGCCAAGTCGTAGTATGATCATCTATCTTCCTTATAGAGTCGACGAAATTGCCGATAATTATCATATGTTCTAACTATTATGATTTTACTAGAGGCTTGCAAAGGGGGTCTTACCCCATTGGCTGGGTAAGACGCCCCTGGGGCTTGGTAAGATGCCCCACCCTGGGCATCTTACCCCACTTTGGTATATCGTTGATGAAGTAGCTTTTTGTAGTTCTTAGCTTCATTGGTAATCATTTAAGTAATATTCGAAGTCAGAATGCATTTAGAAGCATCCACACACATTGATGAAACGTGTACCTAGGTGGTTTTTCATGTTTCCACGTCAAATTATAAGACAAGGTAACGTAAAACTAACGGTAAAAACCAAGGATAAAGCATACCATAAAAGTAATATAAAATCACACACACACACACACACACACACACACACACACACACACACACACACACACACACACACACACACACACACACACACACACACACACACACACACACACACACACACACACACACACACACACACGCGCACACACACACACACACACACACACACACACACACACACACACACACACACACACACACACACACACACACACACACACACACACACACACACACACACACACACACACACACACACAAACAACGAAGTACGAAACGAAGTAAGCAAACTGGTACGAGGTTTCTGAGAACCTCCCTAAATCGCCTACCTTGCCCTTTCTGTGTTCTCTTTGTTTCAAGTCCCCATTTTAAAAGTAATAAGGGCCAGAAGTTGTTAAGTACAAAAACATTCACTTCAGCGAGTAAACATGGCTTGTGGTGACTCGAAGCTTCCTCCCACTAACCGTTACAGGCTCCCAGTCTATCATTTATGGCGCACAGCCACCTTAGCATTCTCGTCAAGGCACACAGGCCCAGCCTTCCCATGCAGTACACTCGATCTATTCTTTGCACGAGAGAACAAAACTCACTCCGCAGATGAGGTATCTGGTATCGTCATGCCCACTGTCTTTTCTTTCCTTATAACGCTTTTACCTGCCTCGTCCACGTCTTTGTAGATACATTTGCTTCGCAACCCCTTTAACTAGTCTATCTTCCAGAGCCTTTTTATATGCATGTTGTTGCAAGTTCGGCTTTTGGAATCGGAGACTCACTAAAGTCATCAATGGTCTTGTCGCGGAAACCCTAGCCCTATCATTGGAGCGAGCAACTCCTGTAATGAAGATTTAATTTAAGTATAAGTTAAACATCCTACAAACCATATGGACGGCCGCCCAGCTCAGGTCACCCTCTCACCAGTCAGTTGCCAGCCGATCTACGTCGGGTTAACTATTGAGCGCCGGAGCGTCTCAGGGGAACCGATCCCAAGCCTGGACATGCACTGCCACTGACGTTCCTGAGCAGCGGGCCTGAGCCCAAAGCTCTACCAACTAGGCTACCGGGATGGCAAATGTAGGGACGACATAAGAGATCAGGTACGGAGCATTTCAGGATTAACCATGTGGAATATTTCAGGTCTAGCTCATTCATAGGCGAATCCAGGGTAAACAGTTCAGCCATAGCCCCTTCCTAATTGGCCAAAATTGACCGATTTTGGCCAATTTTGGTTTAAAATATGTTTTACGGTTTTTCCATTTTAATTTAATTGGTTTGCGCCTCCACCACACCAGTTTGATCTGAACCCGCCATGAGGCCATCTCCGGTTGGGGCATCTGGCCAGGTCCGGTGAACTCCCAAACGATTGTCTCAAGGTTTTTAATGATTGAGCTGGGATTCGCTTTATCGAATGAAAGCACCAACCACAAAATTTGGCTGTTATGGGACTCCTTGCGTTAGTAGCCTGGGTTCAGGTGCGAGGCCTTCAATTGGGAAGGTTAGGCACAAAGCGACAGATTGAAGTGTGCTCTTATTCACGTACGGTCATGCGCGTCGAAAGCATAGAACAGGAACGGGAGGACAGATCCCTAACTCGCCACTCTGAGAGGACGTCTCCCGACAGGTTTTGGGAATCAACCCGGTTTTTATTGTTTCTCTATTGCCTACCTGCTTTGACCTACGTAAATTTGTTTATGAGCTTCATGGGCATTAGCTTTTTCAAAGACGGTCAGTCTAAAGTTCACGTCTCCCCCGCCATCACCAGTCCAGGGTCCGTTAGCCCCCAGTAACAATTCCGTGGCGCTGCCCGTGGGTAAGGCTTGGACTAGCCCCAAGTTTAACACACAGTTGTTTGCTCTAACAAATGGCGTTATATTGCTCTGGGTAAAGACTCCCCCTTTCCACCGGGAAAGTTGCCCATGGGGCATCTTTCCCATTCGTTGAGGGGACATCTTTCCCATCAGTAACCAAACTAGATAAAACCTAAAGGGCAAAAATCATACAATTAATACACTCAAGGGAAATGCTCAGTTAATGAGTTGAATGTGCCATCATTCGTAATGGGGAAATCAAACAAAGCACGCATCCAAATCTCTCCGAGATATCTGCAACCAATGTGTGCATTTTTTTTAGAAAAGCATCGAAATAAAGACTTACCCACCAGCTTCAAGCAAATCACAGGAGGGAACTGAATGTTTGCGCAAGAAATAATCAAGCCTCTGCTTTCGACCAAGAATAATATTATTTACCAGTGGTGGCCGGATTGCCAAAGAGGGGATGGGCCGTCTTACCCAATGGGGCATCTTCCCCACTCTCCCCTATATTTTGCTAAAGCGTGACCCTTCTACTACCTACGAAATTTTCGTAAATGATAAGTCTGACATCATGACCTTCCATCATGACCTACTCTTATCAACTGTGATCATGGTTTTGAAATACACTCCTTCATTTAATGTTAGCATTATTATGGTATAATTCGTATACAGCTAAAACAAATATTTTAGAAACGGATATCACGTGGTCGAAAGGGCGGCCGGTACCGACGAAGCGACGCCGTCGGGTCGGGGAGGCTCTATGTTGTCACGTGCCCGGCAGGTGGCACCCACCAACTGCCCGATGCTCACAAAGCCGTAGGCTAGCCGCTAGACCAGCCGTGCCAAATCAAGTTAAAGGCTGAAAGGGGTTATCATTAGATATTCAAGCGCTCTTTGAGTGAGCAGGCAATCAGTAATTCGGTCACTTATTGGTGGTCCAACAGTGAAGGTACAGAGCTCCTACTGATAAGGGTGGTGAATCACTAATACAAATATTAATGCAGAACAGAACATGGCCTATATTTAAATAAGTTACACGGGGAGTAGGTAAAGGGGCATATTTCCTAATTTACCATTTTTGCTCCACAGCGTGGAGATAGCCATATTATTCCTAAAGATTCATAGAAGAACAAAGAAGTGACTAATTTTGGATCGGATACGAAAATGAAACAAATGCGAAGTCGAGCATCGTCGGTTTCACCTTCATTTTCTTCATTTTTTCAGTTCATATGTTTGTGCATAAGCGTTTGTCTGTCTGTTTGTGTGTGTGTTTACAGTAGCCGGAAATCCTTATTCTCCTCCTCATCCTTAAACTACCTGGAGGCAGCGGGCACATGCGCCTTGGGCAGCAGCGACCCCTCCAGGTAGTATTCCACCTTCCTTTACCCTCATCCATCCTTATCCTTACCATCTCCTTCCATAATTTGCATTACTTCATGTCCATTACGACAGTGCTTGAAAAGTCACCTCATGTGTCGAAGTGTCCACGGCTAGTAAATAAATACATAAATAAACTAGGTGGATCAGTGCAAATTTGAAAAGTACGTTAGAAAGCTATTAATATTCAGTTTCTATTAACCCTCGCCCCACCGGGGGCCATCGATGGCCCCCTAAGGTTTTTTTCGATATAGCAGAAAAACGACGAAACCCACCACCACGGTTGAGGGCTCTATCTCTCACCTCATCATTTTCCCACCATCCCTAAAAATTTTTACTCCGGGTCACCCAAGGTCAGGTCACCAAGCGAGGTCAACCAAGGTCACCTCACTTTAACTTTGAAGCTCTATAAGAGCTACATTTCTTAGTCGATCGATTTCAAACTTCCTACACTTTATGGCCCCTCCAGGGTCTACAAGGTGCATATCCGGGATTTTTCGATTCCGTGCCCTGAGGTCAGGTCACGTGGTGACCTCTCCCATTGGAAAAGCGAAAAACATGAGGAAAAGCTGTCTCATGATCTAAAAGCCACAAAAATGATTGAAAATACTCCAACTGCTCATAACAGCGTTTTTTGACACCCTTTCACGGATCCCAGGGGTCATATTTGCCCTTTGACTTTTCCAAGGTCCTCCAAGGTCACCAGGGGTCAAAAACAGTATTTTGACAATAACGTTTGACCTAATTAAGCTAGAGCACTGAATCAAACACCATCGTGTTTGTCTCGTCACTGGCTTTCATTGGATATACAGAAAGGTCACTTTCTGACCTTTCGTGACCACAGGTCATATCAGGTCACGAGGTGACCTCTGGAGTTCAAACCACTGGCGGGAGCTCTTTACGTTCCACAGAGCAGAAAAAGGTCTGGCAATTTCCTATCAAATGTACTTAACCAGATTTCAATATCTCTAATGGCATAGGAGTTATGTTCAGTTTTCTTAAGCATTGCGTATTTGAGTGAAAATAGCCTATCGTGACCTTTCTTGACCTCTGGAGGTCAAACCATTGACCTGAGCGCTTAAACATGTGAAATAATTTCTTACTGAATTTACGCGAGCTTTCTATTGCACTTCATAGATTTGCGCTAACCCCCATATTTTCGGAGTTAGAGGGGGCCATCGATGGCCCGCCGGTAGGGCGAAGGTGGCGCCGGACCCCCGGTGGGGCGCGGGTTAAGCTAACATGCTCAAGTGCACAGGTCACTGGGTTAACCTCAAGAGGTCAAGTTAGGTCGATTCAAGCCATTCCCACCAAAACATATGCTGCTTGAAACACCTTGGTACAGCTTCCATACCAAAGGCGCTATTGAGGTTTGTAAAAAATACATCATAGGGAAATGTCAGGGTTTTCTCCGGTACATTCAGCAATATCTCTTCACATCAACTCTTTGACCTCCAGATATCACTAGACTTCAGGTAAGTATATTTATGCGAATAATACTGGTGAATAAATGTTTGATATAAACTGACGGGCCAAAGCGGAACGCTTATAATTTTTCCTGTCTCTGCAATTCACAATATTCGGAAGGTGATCAAGTTACGTTGGTTTTTTATATTTAACAGTTCATGAAACCTATCATGACCTATGTTTGACCTTCAGTAGCAAATAGCCATGATCCTTATCATCTTGTATGCTGCTCAACAGCCTTAAAGAATGGAACATGATGGCTCTGAGTTTGTCGCAGAATTAGTGAGTGCTACACACCAGTCATCATGTATAGGTACTGAACTGATCCACTGATTTGCCTTCTACAGAGGTGCAGCTCATCATGCTGGAATTTATTTTCTGCAAATCTGTAAATCACTATCGTGAATAACTTTCGACCTTTGCTGGATAGAAACCCAAACTAAGCACTTCTATTTTCGTCTTGTCAAAATTGGCCAGAATGTCCAGATAATGCATCAGTTTCTTTTGTTAGTTTATGGTATTCTTCATTTTACCAAATGTTAGTAGCCTGAGGTCATTTGAAAAAAACGAAATGATGATTAAGAAGACGGGGTCTGAGCCACCTCCACTTTGACGGGAGGGGGGTGGTTACCCCCCCCCCCCCTAAGATCTCGAGAACTATACTAACGGGTGGGCACTATGAAATGGGAATTTCTTTGGGTCCTGATAAATCAAAAACCTGTCCATGGATTTCTATGAATTTTTGCGCGTGAGTTATACTTATTGTTGTAAGATAAACCGAGAAAATTCTAGCCTTTTGTTATTTCTGTTCTCAAGATGTCGCCAACTAAAAAAACATGATATCCGAGAAATGGTGGCGAAGTTCTTGGAGAAAAACCCGGACATGAAAAAGTGTGACATCGTGGCCCACTTTAAAAGGCATCAAGTGCCAAAGACAACCATCTACCGTTTAATACACCGATTGGCAGAACGTGGAGACCCCAACCACACCGGGGAAGGCAAAAGGGCTATAAAAATGACAAACCCTATGAAGAATCACCTCATCAAGGCCGCAAAGAACAAAATTGGCATCTCACAGCGTTTCATGGCAAGAAAATTCGGAATTTCGAGAACATACGTCCGCAAAATTATCTTTGAAGCTGGAGTTAAGTATAAACAAGACAGAAGGCACCCTTGGTAACAGACAAACAGAAGACCGCTAAAAAAACTCGTATTCGGACTTTAAGTCGGAACACCTTTAATAAATCGTGCTCCACAGAAGTAGTCATGGATGACGAATGCTGCATTACGTTTACAGGCAGTAATATGCCTAGTAGTTTTAGTATGCCTAGTAGTTTTAGTATGCCTAGTATTTTTAGTAATATGTTAGGTATCGAAAAACGGTAAGCGTCGTTGGGTAGCCCATCCACTTTTCCATCGAAAATATTTGAAATATTTTTTGTCAGGTCGCATTTAAGGTCACTAGAGGTCAAAACATGCCGTCATAGGGATAACATGTAAGTGAAGGTTTTGGGTCATTACATCTGAACAAGTAAAGAAAGAGAAAAAAGGAAATATATGAATCCTGGCAGCAAACCGAATCTAATGATATATGATATGATCTTGCTAGGTCAAATCAAGGATTTGACCTGACCTGAGTTGGCCTGACTTGGTCAACGTCAAATTAGATAAAATTCCCATCATCAGAACTGTAAAGACAAGGCGAATCTAATGCATTTAAAATCACTGGCTTACCATTTGATATACGGCAAGGTTACTTTCTGACCTTTAGTGGCCTCAGGTCAGATTAGGTCACAAGGTGACCTCTGCAGGTCAAACCACCGTTGGGAGGTTATTACGTTCCACATAGCGGAAAAAGGTCTGGCCTTTTCCTATAAAAGTGTACTTTATCATATCTCAATAGCTCTAATGGCATAAGAGTTATACCCAGTTTGCTTAAGCATTGTATATTTTAGCGAAGATAGCCTATTCTGACCTAACTTGACCTCTCTTAATTCATGCGAGCTTTCTAATGCACTTTGCAGATTTGAACTAATCCCCATATTTTCGAAGTTAGAGGGACCATCTATGCCCCCCGTGGTGCGAAGGTGGCGCCGGACCCCCGGTGGGGCGCAGGTTAATTAATAACGCATTGTACGTGACCCAACTGTTCATCACTGTTCTCTGAAACATTTTTCCGGTATATGGAAGGCAGATCCAGCGGGTCAAGGGGCGCATTTGCCCCCTGCATTAACTCTCAGCGCCTCCTGAGATGGTCCAGGCGCCCCCTAAAGGGTTGCTTGTTCCTCCGTCAGGATGCGAGCATTAGTGCCCCGGCGATAGGACTTGGCGCACAGCTGATAGGTTTTGCCGCCCAAAAGTGGCGTCCTTTGGTCTGGATGCCCCCCTACCATGTGTCCCCCATCGGAAATCCTAGATCTGCCTTTGACGAAAATACTGGAAACATAAGGTGGATGGCTGCTAAGACATTCCTTGCCAGATCCCTACTAATACCAGGAGCGCGAAAGGAGCAATCTACAACAGCTTATGGTCCGGATTCCACTTCCAATGCAATCATGCGTCGTTTCACGCTACCGCTCCCACAACCCAGGCGCAAAGGATCCACCGCTTTACGCTACCGTTCCCGCAACCCTGGCGCAAAGGATCCACCGCTCCAACCCGGGCGCAAAGGTTCACCGTTTACGCTACCGTTCCCGCAACCCTGGCGCAAAGGATCCACTGCTTCACGCTACCGCTCCCACAACCCAGGCGCAAAGGATCCACCGCTTCACGCTACCGCTCCCGCAACCCTGGCGCAAAGGATCCATAGTTTTTACACAGATGTTCAATTTCCGCCTACTGGAGAACACTTTGACAGTAAAGAATCACTATACTGCCCCTGCAGACTGCCCGTCACGGCACCCTGGCACAAGTTCGACAACTACGAGGTCTACGAAAGAAATCCGGGGTGTGCAAACCCTAGTGAGGTGCATCCATTTTTTATTATAAATTTTGTTCAAGTTTCTCCCAGTCTGGTTTTTTTATTTGGAGCCTCACTGAAACATCAAGGGACTTATTACGGAGATCCCGACCCCACCACCAGAACGAGCAACTCCCACAATACAGGGTTAATTCAGAAGTCGAAAATTAACGTCCCACAAAGCGCCCAGCTCTTTAACGGCTGCCCAGCTCAAGTCACCCTCTCACCAGTCAGTTATAAGCTGTCCAGCGTTGGATTGAGTACCGAAGCGTCTCAGGGGTACCGATCTCAAGCCTGGACACGCATTGCCACTTTATGTTTCTGAGCAGCGGGCCGGAGCCCAACGCTCTACACCAACTGAGCTAATGGGTCGGCACCTTTCCACCTTGTTATCGTCATGGCGGGGGAAAGGAGAATCACCGCTAATCATTAGGGTTAAGGTGTAGCGAGTTATGAAAGGTGTTCAGAATAATACCAAATTATGACTGATTTCTTTGTCACAGAAAATGACTATCACTAAACTGATGAATTAAGAATAAGACTGAAGTGAGTTAGTATTTTGCCGGGCCATTCTTGTATTTTTCTGATATTTTAGATTCAGCAGTTGGTCGGAGCTAGCAAGAATGATGTGATAGATTTACTGTGCCTCGTCCTGAAATCCTGTTCAACATTTGCAGACGTCACTGGCAGACACTTCTGTTGGCAGTAAGAGCCCTCAGGCTTGATAAAGCGCCCGGCGGTCCTCGTCGGCGAAGGGTGTGGTGTGGAGTATCGTGCAGACCGGATATACCAGGGGGCCGATTGGCCAGATAATCCATGCGATTCGAAATCCAGGTACGGGTGTGGATTATATTTCTGACCACTTTGGTGAAGTATCCACGAACAGTTTCTTAAACGTGTTTCAAAGATCATTTTGCACTTTGCAAATAACAATGATGGTCATGGAATCTGAAAAAGAACAAAATTCCATAGCGACGATTGCAGTCGTTTACCAAGCATTTCTGAAACCAAGCGAAAAAGAAAAAGAAAACATAACATGCATAAGAATAAGCTAGATAGAATAATACCTCGCGAGTATTCCAGGCCTAGCGTTAGATCAGAAACCTTTTGAATATATTCTTCAGTGTGCGTGATAAGCAGACTGCTCTAATAAAATACCTATATATGTACTCATAAGTAAATATATAAATATAATAAGGGTAATATATAAATAATAAGGGCAAATATAATCTAATATAATATAATAAGGGTAAATATAATCTAGTATAATATAATAAGGTAAATATATAAATGTAATAAGGGACATAAGGGTGCTTAAGCACGGACACGACTCAAAGCTTTTAGATATGCACATACGTACTTGAGTAGGTAAAGCTCCCATATCATTTCCGTACTATAAAGCTGTGTTCACTAATGTATTGGGTAGGCTGGAATCTTAGAAAATTATTTTAGTTTATTTTATTTCATTTTATTAGGGTCACTCCCAACAGGCACACTTGCCCAATTACAGGGAGCATTGGCCTGGGTGTTAAAGGATCCTCTCCACAGGGTCAGATCGGCACGGAAGGCAGTTTCCCGCTGTGGGGATTGAACCCACGTTAATCCATGCTATCCGATCCGAAGACAGGCAAGAAGCCACTAGAGCCCGGCCCCAAGATATTTTGGAAGATACATTCTTATTTGACTAAGTCACAATACCGTAACCCAACGAATAGTGGGGCGTTTTATTCTACCCCAATCATTAAACTTCAGCAGTGAGATTTTGGGGCTGTTCCCGCAGCCTCTATTGAAAACGATAGATGTAGTGATGCCATTTGTAGCTTGGCTAATGCAATCCGTGGTAAAAATTGTCTTGAAACACTAAGGAAACCCAGGAAATGTAAGGCTAGTTCGATTCATCCTCGTGGTTAATTTAGCTCTTTGTTGGCCAAAAAAGTGCCAGCCACCCGCAAGTGGGGGCTGCTGGAGGCGCGGAACAAGCCCTATAATAAATATTAAATGTCCACTCTTCGACAGAGGAAACGAACAAATCATCCGATAAAATTTGCTTACTGTAGTCCAGCTTAGAAAAAAATAGAATGTGGTAGAAGCTAGAATGTGTAAACGATTACTATTATTGTGTTATTACTATTATTGTAAGAATTACAGTTATTGTGCGCAGTACGTGACGATAGGGTAAGAGTTTAGTACCAAACGCTACGCATAGCTCTTAGTTACATAGTCTTCGCTAATACAGGGTAACGAGCTAACTTAATACAGACCATCTCGACACGTGGTATCAACAGTAGTTTTGGCAGGTACAGAAAGGTTGACCCCTTTCTTCTGCTCTGAGGACAGCTAAGTCTTGAAACGTCTAAATAACGAGCGGGATAAGAGGCCTCCTGCTCCTCAGCGCATGGCCAGGGCTAAAAGCTGAGTCAGGCGAATTGTAATGGAAGAGACATTCACGTACGATTTTTTTTAACACGCGCATTGACGGGGGGGCGGGTACCCGCCCCCTCGGGTTTTTCGGAGATAGCAGAAAAACGGCGGCGCGTAGCGCCGCCGTACTTGGCATCCCTTTTCCCTCATCATTTTTACAACTTCTGTGAAAATTTTAAGGTTAGGTCATCTCAGGTCAGGTCACCATTACAGGTCAAGTGACCCGACCTCAAAAAAGTTTAAGATAGCATAAGTCGGAGCAGGGTTAACTTATCCGATTGAAACTCATATCACATAATGGCCCCACCGAGTTCTCTAAAATATGTTCCGGTATTTTTGATATCGATGACCTAAGGTCAGGTACGAGGCATGACCTCTCCATTGGAAATACATGGGAAAAATGGTTTTTACGGAATAACTCAGTAACGGATGGTGATAGAGCATTTATTTTAGCTGCATTAGACTCGCCTGGGCTTTGCAGTTCTAATGATATGCATTTTATATAATTTGACCCTGACCTGACCTCAGGTCAGGTCAAATCCTTGATTTGACCTAGCAAGGTCAACTTATATATCATTCGATTCGGCTTGCTAAGAGGATTCATATAGTTCAAGTCGTTTTGCTCTATCTTTACTTGTTCAGATTTAATGGCCGAAAAACTGAATTTACATGTTATCCCTATGACGGGCATGTTTTGACCTCTCGTGACCTTAAATGTGACCTGACAAAAAAATGGTTCAAATGTTTTCGATGGAGAAGTGGATGGGCAGCCCAACGCCGTTTACCGTTTTTCGCTACCTACCGTGGTTCTCGAGATCTTAGGGGGCGGGTACCCGCCCCCGTCAATGCGAAGGTGGCTCAGACCCCCGTCAATGCGCGTGTTAATCTCGTATACAAGTGTGATAGTTAGAAACGGTAACCAGATCGAATAAACTTGAAAAAGGAAAAACAATTGTGCAGGTTGTTGGTAAATTCAAGTAAAAAATAGACGAAGGTTCTATAAAACAGGACTGGAAGATGCAGCTCAATCTTTCCTCGAACACGCTTTATCGCCTGCATCGTATGCTTTTAATAACAATCAATCCTCAGAAATGAAAAAGCAAAGCAAGAGAGCTAGCGCTTCGTTTTAGCACGTGGCGAGGTAAATGTAGCACACAGTGATTGGAAATGCTGGGACACGTAGGATGTCCATATTTCATAACGAACGGGCTGATGGCGCGGCTGGCATTTGGGCTGAGTGTAGCGCGGCGCGAGTTGGAGGTCAGGCCAGAGCCGACATGTTACCTCTGTCCGCCAGTGACAAATGAATTCATGGCTGGCGCTGACGCCGCCTAATTATATACTTCGCACTGCAGCATTCATGGTGTTTGCTTAGCACATGGTCACACTACCCCGCGATTTATGTTCTACTTTCGCATAAGGCGCTTGTCGCAGCCGTTCCAGGGCTGTCATATCTTTAAGCCTCTCTAACTTGACGGTGTTTTTAACCTTTTTCACCTCTTAGGGCCTGTTGGGCCTTCTACAAGCTTTATTATCTTCTTTGGTTTTTGTATTGTCCCTGGAGGTGTTACATTAGTTCCAAGCAATTTGAAGTATCAATATATTGTCCAAAAAAGGTATAGGAGCCAACAGTATGCAAGTGTACCGTATTGCTATTTCGCACACTGGCCGGTGACTGACTTTGGTAGAAAATACTGTTGATGGGACGTGTGGAAACCTCACAAGTGGGCGATACAATTATGTTTTCTGCTTCCCGATTTTGTATGTTTTTGGACCGTCTTGGTGAGAGTTGCCTGCTGTTTTAAAGGTGAAACTTTTTCACCCAGATAATTTTCCAGTGATTGGAGGACTAGTTTAGGGCTCAATCGCTGGATTGATTTGAATATTGAAATCCAACACATAAGCCAGCTCCTTAGTGGCCGGTTGGGGATTGGCTCCCGATTGGCCGGTTGGGGCGTGACTCCCGAGTGACCGGTTGGGGAGTAACTCCCGAGTGGCCGGTTGGGGCGTGACTCCCGAGTGACCGGTTGGGGAAAGACTCCCGAGTGGCCAGTTGGGGCGTGGCTCCCGGGTGGCCGGTTGTGGCGTGACTCCCGGGTGGCCGGTTGGGGCGTGACTCCCGAGTGACCGGTTGGGGGAAAGACTCCCGAGTGGCCAGTTGGGGAGTGGCTCCTGAGTGGCTGGTTGAGGCGTGGCTCCCGGGTGGCCGGTTGGGGCGTGACTCCCGGGTGGCCGGTTGGGGCATGACTCCCGAGTGACCGGTTGGGGAAAGACTCCCGAGTGGCAAGTTGGGGAGTGGCTCCTGAGTGACTGGTTGAGGCGTAGCTCCCAGGTGGCCGGTTGGGGCGTGACTCCCGGGTTGTGTTTCCGACTTCGATGTTTCCCCATCGTGTTTGATTCATGAAACCTCCTTGTGAGGCAATGTCCAATGGCTCCAACCTTAATGCAACGAAGCTTCGGGGTAAATCAATCAGAAAAAAAGAAAAAAACTGGAAACTGCCAGCTGGTTAAATGTTTAACAAAATTAAATTGTATTACCACGGAATGATGAGCACAAAGGGAAGCGGCAAACTCCATACTTGTTTGTTCCAGTTCGCTATTCACGTACATACATGCTAGTAGGAAAAAACAAAAGGTAGCATTGTGCCGCGAGCGCCCCACACCAGTAGTTTTCCGATAGGTCTTACAGAAAGCAGGCCAACCCTGTGCCCGCTGTTTATGGCGCATTTGAGTTAATAAGGGTATTAAATTAAGGTACCTTGTGCGCTAATGCACCCTTCGTATGGCTTTACAAAGAAGCTTAATGTTTGGATGTCATACCAGTTGCGAAGCCATTAATGGTATTGTGGCGACAGGTGATAAACTGATGGTTGTGAGACATAATCCAAAGGCCCATTGAAATTTACCAAACTTACTTGGAAAAGATATAATTCTGGAGCATACCTGCAACAGGTCTCGGATTTTTTTCAGGAAAAAATTCCTCTTTGTGATAATGGGAGCTGTGCATTGCTGTTCAGGACTTGAATGAAAAAAACTTATGTTCGAGTCTGCTGGTTTGAAGCCTGGGCAGGGCGATTTTCCGAATTTTTTGTAAATGGAGCGACGAACACAGTTGATATAGGGAATGGATCGATCCAGGGCATGAAGGAAGCAGGCAAGCAACAACCCTGATCTGCACCCCAGCGACCCCTGAAATTGTGGCTCCTCATTTATCTGCCTCCTCGGGAGGAGAGTAGTGGCGCTACCGCGTTCTGACGTCATTGTGCCTCCTCCACGTGATCCTGGGCCTGTCTATATGCTGAGGCAGCTTGCAGTGCAGTATAGGAGTTCGGAAACCACTTCCTTATTTTGTGACCGCTGGTAGTGGCACAAAATGTCGCGATTCAGTAATATTAGTCTGCCCTTAACCGATTGAGCTAGCATCAGATAAAACTTACAAGTTTGGAATTTATCGCAATCATGATCTGGTGTAACATAATGTCTAAAAGGAGGTAGCACGACCAGGCAATTAAATTTGAGTGAATATAAACTGTGCAAAGAAAGCACACATAGTAGTATTCAGTGCTAGGGAGTCTTAGATTACTTAGTGCTGCCGTTTCGGCTCTCTACTCCAAGGCGTCAAGCTATATTGAATTGCCCGTTACCGTGTGGAAGATAAATCACCCAGTCTTTGCACTGGAATCATTAACACATCAGGACCAGAGTAAATGTTCGAAGAAATTTTGGTTATTTATAACCAAAATCCTTTTGTCCTTATGTCCTTTTGGTTATTTATAACCATATCGAGGTTAGTGAGACGAATGATCGGTGCGGGCCCCATTGAGATCAACCAAGCACGTGTCCTATCATTTGGTTGATGAGCAAGTGCAACACCTTAACAGACCAATAAACGACTCTGATCATCCGGAAATAAACATATGTGGACTATGTCTTTGACCGCATGCTGAAGCTGCCAGCCTTCCTCCACAGACTGTCTCAGTGAGTCCTTCCAAAAGGCCTCAGCACATCCGTGCCGTCCTAGGTGGTGGCGTTGTTTGAATTACTCAGCCGATCGACCCCATCGACCCGAACCTATCTAAAGGACTCCAGATCACGCTAAATTGCTTCTTTGGAGCCAGCTACGTGGTTATCCTTCCAACCCACTGCGCCAGGGCAGGCAATCAGGACCGGTCGCTCCACCGGGTAATGAAATCGAGCGTAAATCTAACATAGTTTTACCACTATGGCCCCAACTGCCAGTGGCTTTGAGCCCAATAGCAATTCTAACCCTGCACTCCTTAGGACGAGCAAAATAAATAGGTCCTTAAAATAAATAAATCCTTCAACGACGAACTTCCAGGGTTGCGTGAGGGACCCTCTTTGATGAAATTTCCATTAGAAAGTATCTGTTCTCGATTGGCAGGCCTTTATTAATGACAGGCTGTATGACGACAGTGGCTTCCATTCTTTTCTATCGTGCTAGCAGTTGCCTGTTCTCTCTCAACATGCTTCTCTGTGTTTGTAGACTTCTGCTGGAGTTACAGTGGCTGGTGCATTGATCATAGCGAGGGAAAAGTGAGATACAGGGCAAATGCAGAGAAGGGCAGAATAAAGGAGTGATAGGGAAATGTAGACGAGGGGAACTTCAGGGAAAATGAGGATATGTTGGGCAGATGAGAGGGCAGTGGGGCACGTGAGGAGAATTTTAGGGTGGATGGCGGGAGAAGGGGGCATAATCGGGAGATGACGGGCAGATCCAGATGTAGGGAGAACAAGCGAATACGGTGCAGGTGGAAGATAATTTAGGGCAGACAAGAAGGCTCAGGGAAGAAAAAGTCCGCTTTAAATGTAAACGAAAGTTCAAGGCAAAGAACGCCAGTGCATGGAAACCATAAGAAGACCAGGGTGGGCACAGAAAATGGCGGCACAAAGGATAGAAGGGCAGGCTAGTCCAGGAGAAAGAGAGACTTCAATTGGTTTTCATTGACAAAAACTCGCCTATAATACGAATCCAAATCCAACACTCAAATAGCATAAGTCATATACAAGTATCCTTATACTGGCCATCACTTATTTTCCATCACTATATTCGTTTCGTTTCACGTGTTTAAGTAAGCCACTTCAAGAAAAAAAAACATTCTGGGCCGCGACGAGCCCAATATTTCAATATGGCTACTCTTTAGAGGAGAAACAAACAAAACCATTGTGAGTCCAAGAAAACATCAGGACCGGAGATTAAAAGAAAGGAGAAAAACGGAATACATGAGCAAAACTGAAGTCTGGAAAACAACGCTGGCACCGCAAGATGGAGCATAAGGAACACAAATTATTAAATCGAAGACAAAATTAATAAGAAGCCGAAGAATCGAACATTTTCACCCTTATAAGGTTTTAGTTTACATGTTCGTGCGATTGTGTGTGTTTTCTTATTTTGCCGGTAAGCTTTGTCCTCATCCTTACTCTACCTGGGGGGCTGTGAGCGCATGCACCTGTGGCTGCAGCGACCCCTACAGATAGAATCCCACCTTACTTAACCTCCCCTTTCCTAATCCTTAGCGTTTCCTTCCACCACACCTCACTTCATACTCATCACGAAAACACTTTAAAAGCCACAACAATAGTGTGGAAGTGGAAGAAGTGATATATGAATATATGAATGAATGAACAACCATACATGTTCAGAGAGAGGAGACCGCAGGAGAGGTAAGAGGGTTTAGAGAGGAGAGGGCAAATCAGGGAAGGCATGGAGCAGGTCAGGTGAGGCGCATGGCCGGACCCATTAGAAGGGGCCTAAAGATTGAAAGCGGAAATGCAGGGCAGATATGGGAACGGTTGGCTGGACGAGCGGATGGAAGGGCTCAAGAAGAAAAGGGCAGGGCTGAATTACAATATTTCAGGATAAGAGAGGGGAAGGGCGTGGCAGACGAAAGGAGAACGGGGCAGGCGGAAGGAATACGAAGCCAACTATGACAAAATGGCAATTCAGATGAAGATATATCAGTTCACATTAAACCTACTCCTGTTAGGGGGTATGCTCACCCCTCATGTTTTTTCCAGGATATCTAAACAATGTTTCGCGGTACGTTTGTGACATTTCTGAATTTTCTTAAAACTAAGCTGGGTAGATTCCTTAAGAGTATAAATATAATATCTCCGTCAGGGGTGGGGCCATGGTTCGGTATTTAAGAAGTATATATTTGCAAACGACCATTGTCGTATACGAAGCGTTCTTTGTACAACAAAGCCGTCTGTCACAACACTGAGACCTGTTAGAATGTTTGAGTATTATGAACAGGCTGTCAGACGATAGTTCATTTGCATGTTCATATAATCTTTGACAGAGGTGGCATCAGCAACTACAAATGTATGTATGTATGTATGTATATTTCAGAACATTCTCATACAGGAGAGGCTTTTCATATTCCATCGTCAATTGGGTGCAGCAGGAGATAAAAATATAAAAGAGTAAATATCACAAGAAAACCTAAAAAGCAATAAAAGAAAGGTGATCACACATAAAACACATTTAAAACAGATGCACGGTGTAAACGACGCTGGCACACAATTAAAAGCATGCTAACTCGCACACACACACTCACAGACCCAACATGTTTCTTAGTGACTGTTTAAAGCCAGTAACACTAACGTTGTTCTTAACGTTGTCTGGCAGGGTGTTGTAATTTGAGACAGCCGTATGAGATAGCCTGCGCCTTCCTGCGTTCGTTTTCGCACGCGTTGTTAGCAAATGTCCGGCTTGTCTGGTCTGGTACATATGCGCAGTAGGTCGAATCAAACTGCTTAGCACGAGCGGTTCCCCAGTTCGTTGTACAGAATGGATTAAACTGAGCTGATGGAATGCCAGTAGACTGGAAGGGCTGGGCAGACGTAGTCTAGTGACTTCGCGTGAAATATGGTCAAATTTTCTCTTCCCGGTTAAGACTCGGGCACTAAAGTTAACGATTTTTTGTGTTTCAGTACAAGTGCCGTATACAGCGATTCCGACAGAGGGAGGGGGTCCAGTGAGATTGTATTGTCCTTATGTAAAATGAATAGACTGCATAAAGGAGGGCCGGGAGGACCACAAGTAACCATGCAATACTCCCAACTCTACATCATGTGATAATAGTATGCCATTGGCGTGCTCAGGTATTTTATAAAGGGGTCTTAAGCATGTGCAAACGTATTTTAGTAAGCTAGTATGGTATTATGTCTCATTTTTATGAGCTACCACACTCATAAACCCTGCTCCATGGCCATTCTGACTGGTTTTCGGGCGGCTGTGAGTGCAAAAATACTCTAGCCGAAGGTCAGCGAAGGGCTTTGTGCAAGTTGATTTGTCTGAAAACCAAAAGATTAATCTAAATAAAACCAGTTTGTCATTAACCCTGTAGCACAATGGCACAAGCTGTCTGGACACCTGCAAGGAGCTGAAAACAGCCAGGCCCAGCTTTTCTGGCACCCGGCGCGTCCTTGCCGACCGCTGCTGAAGCCAGCTGGCGTGCTGGCCTAATTCCCGGCCACTAACGAGCGCTAATATAGCTCAGACACCAGCCATTGACGGCACAAAACAAGACACGACATTTCTTGTATCTGATTACTGATCTATAGACACATTACGTGCGAACCTAGAAGATACCACCCACGTGGGGAGCATGTATTGCAGACCTTTAGTGGATTACGACCCGATTTGCTTGTGCTGATACTTTTTCATTACTATCTGCATTAAGACTCTATAAGGTGTTGTAAGAATTTCTGTAGGGAATATTTATCTCATATCAATATCATAAGCATATCAATATAAGACTTCTGGATGGGGTCAAGGGGTCAATTTACCCCCTCCCAAGGGCGTCGCCGCTTTGACGCCCATGCCACCTTGCCACGAGATGTCAAAATATTATGACCCAATCAGCACCAAAAATTCAACTGGCATGCTTTCCCCAGACCGTTAAGAATCACAAACTGTGAGAATTTTGACAGTAGAGCGCATCGCACATAGGAAACTAAATGGTTACTTTTCTGACAACTTTCTGTGCTCGGAGGCGCAGCACAAATATTGACGAAAGTATTCCTCAGAGGCCACTCTGACAAGAGGTATTTACCGGCATATGGGGTGATTCAGGCTAAATCTCCATATTTTCACTGATCAACCTCTCGAAATGATTTGATGAGGGTGACCTCCAGCCGGTGAGAGCTAAATTTAAGCTGTATGAAGTAGGCAGCCACTGGTTGAAATCTATGTGCGTAATCACACACAAAAATCAATGTTAGGACTAAACAAGGCCGAACGGTTCTGTCAAAAGTGTTACCGAGCTCGAATGGTTCTTACCATGGCAGTTCGCTCTCTTCTTTAATGTTTTTATTTTTCCATCGAGATGAGCTTTTGCACAAATAGGAGAGCAGTATTTCAAGTCGCAGATGGTTTGCGGTTTGGGGTTTTTAGTCAGTGGACCAAAATCACACCTCTGTGACATGTTTTCCAGCTCTGAGAACGAACTTCAGCTATTGTTAGACTGGTTCAGTCAGAACAAGCCAAAGATAGAGGCGTCGAGGACATAAATGATTGTGAATTGGAGCTGGGCGATACTGGAAAGTACGCTTCAAGCTAGAATAAGACTTGGAGACACCGCAGTAACCGAGATAGCAGTCATCAAAGATCAAGGCTCGGTGATAGGCAGACACTTGACATTTGTACCAGCCCCATATTGGCCAACTGACGACGAACTGCACAGACATTCTCGTTGGACCTCGTCGTGCTTGTCTCGTCATTATCCATACAATTTCAAGGCAGATAGTTATGGTTTTGGCCATGTTGATAGTAAGCCGTTGCATTTCTATTTACGGCACCTGCCGCGTTCCACATCTACATAGAGCACAGATATCTGCTGATATCTTTGCGCGGGTTAACTCCAGCAAGAGGAAGCATGAGCACATCCGACAAAATTTGAAGCGTTTTAGCTTAGGTTCCCTCTGCCAGCGAACGTATCGAACACCGGCTACCATGTTTCACAAGATGTTCACTCAGCAGGGGATCAACTTGCGACCCTACGGCTTATAGTCTATTTTACTAATAATGCCACCGAAGGCTTCAAACAGGGCACCCGCGCCCACCCAGACCGATAAGAACAAATGCGGGGAAGTGGGGGGCTACATCCTTAGTGCGGAACTTTACCCAGCATCGGAAGTACGTAACACCGGTATTGCTGTTTTGAAGAGTGGCGTAGGGATTCTTGGAAGACATGTTCTGTACTAGTTTGGTCGATTTGTGGGTTGTGTATTTTTGGCTGTGCAGATTTTAGCCTATGTGGTTCTTTATTCTGATTTGGCCTGTTTTATCAAGTGTTTTTTGACATATTATTACGTTTAGAATTGCCTTTAAGCAGCAAGGTATTTCCGTAGAGCCATATGGTTGGTAGGGTCACAATAAAGCCGCCCTATAGACAATACTGTAGTCAGATGATGGACATGAAAGGACTGAGTACGTCGAGAGGATCCGCAAAATAAGAAGGGAGTGCGGACTAGAAGTAGGGGCTGAGAACATCTCCACAGGACCAATGAGAAGTTCATATTAGCTTCTGGACTTGAAGACTAGCACGGACAGTGACCTCATCTCTGGGAAGTGAACGATCTCTGAGCCTCCACTGACCTTTTCACATAGTGGTCAGCATTCATACACCTTTTTTACTAAGGCCAATGAATCTCCTAGCCAGCGTAGAAGCACTCAGGGCGTAGAAAGAACAATTACAATGGTGGAAGTGGCTTTATTCAAGTAGGTTCTTGTCCAACGAAAATGATGCTGAAAGATGAGGAAATGCAGCTCATCAAAGCAGCAGGCGTGTAACTTTGTATACTTTTAGGGGTGCGCGAGCACCCTAAAACTTTTGAAAGCACCCTAAACTTCCAAAAGCACCCTAAAACTATTCTGCGACGTTCTAATAGAACTTAATGCCAGGATTATGTAGCAATTAAATAATAAGTATCAGAGATTTGGAGCTCTCTTGTAACTATTCATCTGAAGAGACAATGTCGTGCTTAAAAGATTACTTAAGTGCTCTGGAGATTTCATACAACCGCATGAAGTCATATTTAGACGGCGGGCCGCGGGAGTAACTTAACTATGGAAATTAGGTAGCTGGCACTTGCGACCAAAGCCGAAAGATTGCGTTTTCCAAAATGTTAATTGCCGTGTCGACGTTGTCTCAGAAGCAGCACCATCGAGTGCAGCTAGACTCGTCGTTGCTTCCTTGATCATGTCTTCCAGAAAGAAAGAAAAAACAGTTCACTGCCTGACTTCTTTTCCAAAATGGCACGGTGCATCCTGTAATTTCTTCCTAAATTTATTTAGGCTGTATGCAGATCAGACCTGTCCATAGCTGATATACTTACCAAAGGAGGGTAAAAAACCAATATGTGGTAGCTGTTCATCTATTTAAACTTGTTTAGAAGGGTAGGGAAATCAGGGCCAATATTTGGGAAACGTAGCTTGTGTTAACCCTCGCCCCTCCGAGAGGAGCATCGATGGTCTCTATAAGGCTTTTTAAGGATAGCGGATAAACGGCGGCGCTGCGCCGCCGTATTTTTCTATCTCTTCCTTGATCAATTCCGCATCTTTAACAAATCAAGTTTGGTCATGTTAGGTCAGGTCTTCAGGCCAAGGCAAATGACTTCACCTAAAAATTAGGATTGCATTTATGCAATAAGTAAAGTTAAGTTACTTATAAGTAAGAACACGTTTAACCTAGCAATCCGACGTTATAATCCATAACGGGCCCACCGGGTGCTGCAACATATATTCCGGGTTTTATGAAATCGGTGATATAGTTTCACTTAAGGGTGACCTCTTCGCTGGAAATACATGGTAAAAAGTATAAAATGGCTATATTTAGGTCCATATTGCTTAACCCTCGTCCTTCAGGGGCGGATTTGACGCTCCTCGTTATTTCTTACTATGATACAAAAAGCTTCGTTTAGCCCAATGTTGCGTGGAAGTTGTATAACAAAATTAATTTGACACATCTTGACCAAATTTTAAGTAAAAGTTAGGTCGGGTCACCGAGTTATGACGTCATTGTTATGCCCATGTAAGGCAATTTTGGTCCTAAAAATAAATATGAAAAATAGGCGTTACTCGGCTTCTAGAAGAGCTAGATCAAGTTTCTAAATAGGATTCAAAGGCTCCTGAAAAGACAATTTGGAATACACCATCTATTTTGAGGCCAAGTCCATAACGAAGGCACCAGGGGTCCCCAAGGTCAGCCAAGGTTGCCGTTTTGAAGTTCTTGTTGGGTATACTCATGAGCAGGACAAGGTGCGGCAATGGATTTGGTATCATAGTGGCGAGAACCACTCAAGGATTCGATGGTATGTGACCTCACTTCGACCTTGAACTAAGGTTATGTTAGGTGGTCTAAGGTCAAGGTCACGCGTGACCTTGCAAGGTTATGCTGCATATTTTGGAACTCCTTGGGTCAAGACAAACACATTGACACCTTGGGCTTTATTCTAGGTCTATTGATTCCCGAATTATAAGCGATTTTCTAAATGTGTCAAAATTTCACGATTTTGTGACCTCACGAGGTCCTAGTTAACCTAGGGTAAAAATAATTGTACACCGTCGGAGAGTTCAGGTCTCGGGCAACAGGCTGCGTTTTACCGCGTATTTCCACCTTCCTTAGTTTTCAAACGGTCGAGGTCGAATCGATCTCCCGGTAGGGGAGGAGTAAAATACCTCCAGTAGGGCAAGGGTTAAAATAGCTTCCTGTTCTCGTAATATTAGTATATTGGGCCACCCCAAAGGTCCAAGTTGACATGTTTGTTCTGTGATCTATGTGAGGTCATTTGGGACTATTTAAGCCTTTTTCAGACATGAGTTCGCAGGAAACCCGGACAACTTCGCTGGACAACTTGGTAGGAAATGATGGTAGAGATTTCCTTTGATACCATTTCGCCTAGGTTGTCATTACGAGTCGATTGGTATGCATATCGATTATGTCAGATAAAATAATGCTCTTGACCTAACCTTTGGTTGGTCACCCTAATTTTGACGTAGCATGTTCTACCATACATAATTTGATTCACCGTAACGAGAGGATTCGCCTACATTATGGCTCTAGCTTGACGCAGTTTTCGACCTCAGTCTGGCTATTAACCCGCGCCCTGGTGGGCCTCGAGCCACCTTCGCCTGGTGGGGGTTTTTGAACGCCTCCCCTCGAATTCGGCCCTACGCGGGTTAGCGCAAAACGCGAAAGCTGGTGGATATCTCATAGAAATTCATGAAGAAACTATATAAGTCATTTTTGGGCTCACGTCAATATTGAGGTCATGCCAGGTAAAAAGTGGCATTTTGAGCATATTTTTCGGCTCTAGCGCCTGACAGAGTTGAGTTTAGGAACCTTTTTCTAAACACCATTCCTTCCTCTCATCACGGCAAATCGAATGATGTACATATAATATGATCATACTAGGTCAAAACACAAAAATGACCCGACCTCAGGTCAGGTCAAAGTCCTTTTACCTAGCCTAGTCAATATGCATATCAATGGACTTGCAATAGCAATCCAAGCGCAATAGCATCAAAATAAAGTTGTACCATCATTTCATGCACAGTTATTTACCTAAGCCTGAAAACTGCTGAAGTAGCTCAGAGGTCACAGGTAAAAATTGTAAAGTGAACCTGAAAAGGGGCCCAGGATACTACGATTTGGAAAATATAAAGGTATTCTCAGCTGTACCTACACAAATACAGCCCAATTTCTGTTTTCCATGTATTTCCAATGGAGAGGTCATGATCTGTACTTGACCTTAGGTCATCGATGTGAAAAATCCTGGAATAATTTTGGTAGCACTCGGTGGGCCCATTATGTGGTATAAGTTTTAATCCGATAGATCGGCCCATTTCTTACTTATGCCATCTTAAACATTTTTGGGTGAGGTCACTTGACCTGCACTGGTGACCTGACCTGAAACGACCCAACCTTAAAATGTTGAAGAACGTTGGAAATTGATGAAGTACACGTATACGGCGGCGCTTTGGCCGCCGTTTTTCGTGCCACCATAAACCCGAAGGGGGAGGGTGTTAACCGCCATAAACCCAAGTACCCCCACCGGGACGAGGGTTGAATAAATGTTCAAGCTTTGTTAGTCCAAGAACAATGTAGCACCGTAGATAAGATTTAAATGGCGGTAGAACGCAAACAATAACACTTAATAGGTAGCCGTTTGTCAGGCGCTAGTCTAAAAGACACCAAAACTCCTGGCTTCACCACGTTTGCAGCTTTTCGAGCTGTGACCTTTGATGAGCGGAGCTTAACACGCGCACCGCTGGGGTTCCTGGCATGACCTGCCCGCTGAGGGGGCGTATTTCGCCCCTCCGTATCTCATTTCCAGGAAGCTTAAGAAAAATACGGACGGCGTTCGAAGCTCCCGACGTGACGAAGAGAAATTACATGAGTATTTTTATCTCAGGTCAATATTGAGCCCAGCAAAGGTGAAAGAATGTTCCATAGACTTACAACAGGGCAGTGTACGTTTCCCCTCTAGATATTTATTCCGTGGAGTCAGAGCAAATATTTATACATCATTGGATTCCTTTCATCGTGGCATATCGAATGATGTATAATATGCTTGCTAGGTCAAATTGTGAAACGACATGACATCGAGCTAGGTCAGGGTCCGGAGTGACCTGGTATGGTCATTTGCATCTCAATCAACTCCTGTGGCAATATAAGCACAATGCAAGCAAAATGGGGCTTTATCTCAATTCATTGAGAAGTTATGGACAAACAATCACTGTATGCTCCTATGACCTGACATGACCTTTGAGAGGTCAGATGGTCAAAAACTCAACTTTAAGGTCAATATTGTGGTAAGAATACAGGCTTTGAGAATTTTCATTTTTATCTATCCAGTATTTACTGAAAACAAGCCCTTTCAATTTTTCCCATAGACTTATACTGGAGTGACCAAAAATTAACCCCATCTTATGTCAACGATATCAAAATTCCGAGATAGTAGATTTGTAGACCCTAATAACCTCATCATATTGTGAAGTTTCAAGTGATCGGTTGGCAGATGTTCCTTAGGCGCCGCTTCAACCTTCTTATTTTGGGTTTCGAGGTCGGGTCACTTGACCTGGGAAAGCTCCTTGACCCGACATGACCAGGCCTAAAAATTTGGCCAGATGCGTACAATTGATTGGGTAGGTCCGTAAGTTCTGTTGCTCTGCGTCTCTTAGTTTTTGCGTTATCGGGGAAAACCAGGAGGGGGCGAATTTCGCCCTCCAGCGGGGTGCGTGTTAAAGCATCCGTGCAGGAACTATTTTGAACTTGTGGGAAGGGTCTTCGAATTCGGTGGGGACAAAGGTGACTCGGCTTATCGTTTGGTTTGTTGCTGAAAGCAAGGCACGGGAACGGGTGGAAAAGGGGGCACGCCCCTAATCCGAAAGTTTGGGTTGCGCCGCTCCACGGCTTTTGTGCCTATGTTTTAAGTATATTAAGTCACTGGCGGATCCGGGAAGGGCATTAGTGTCTACTCCCCCAAATGCTTAAACCAGGGGCCAAAATATTTTTTGATCCGAGGGGGAACCGTATGGGTGCAAATAAGGAGAAAAGTCATTAGAGATGTTTCAACAAAGTGTTAGCTAATTAGTTAGGGGTTTTTATAAGGCATTCTGTGCAAGCACCTTGCCTTTGCCCTTGTGGGAGAATTTTGCGGGAGGGCGTTTACTTTAATGTCGCAGAACAAGGTGTAAGGTTTAATGACAAAGTGTAAGGTTTTTACCTCTTTAACGTTTTCATCCCCTAATACTGCCAGTCAAATTGTATGGGTCGGCTGAAAAGCACCCTAAAGATTTTTGAAGTTACCCTGCAAAGCAGACCAGTAAGGAAATTTGAACGCTTGAATTAGACCAGGATTTGAGAAGGGTGGTTATATTAGCTGTTCAGAGGCCTGGAAAAGCTTAGTCTTAACACACGTAGTGGAGTAGGATCTGGCGTCAATGCACAGTGGAGGGGGTCTTAAAGGCTTATGGGTGGACTAATGCCATAGAGGAAGGGTTCCACACAATGTTCACTGAAAGTTTGAAGTCAAGACCAAGGTCAAGGTCATTGACCTATGGTGTAACAATGTGACATATTCCCAATAATGTATAGTATAACAGGCACTAAGCAGCCATTGGATGGGAAATGGGGGTTTGACTTAAAAAAACACTTAGACCTTGTTCTTTGACCTTGACCTTGTATTGGCTAGCCTTACTATGAAGTAATAGCACAACATTAGGCAGCTGAATAATGTCCCCTAAACGGAATACTGGGGTCAATGACCTTGACATGTGACCTTTGATCTTGACGTGACCTCAACATGGAGTCACCTTGCCATATAACCCGATTTTATGAACTTACAACGTCTACAGTGCAGGTGAACTGGTGGGACCACACGATTGCGATCAAAACAAAGGTCTGACATTAAAAGCCTATAAGTAAAACAAATATAGACCGATCTTTAAATTTCATCAGTTGACGCGCTCATAAATTCTCTCAAATGTGGCCAAGTTGCGTTTTCCGGCAGTGGCCGGTTCTCCGGTCACCTTGAAAAAATAGATGGGGCACTTTGGGACCCCCTCCACTGCGTGTGTTGATTAATCACAAGTGTAACGACTTGAATGGTGTGGTTGACAACGTGTGATAAAATCATTGAAGTCATTCGCAAAATATATTGCCAGGCACAAAATATGAATGTGACAAGTAGTTAGCTCCTCAGCTTTTGTCGTTTTCATAAATAAGGCTTGCACTCTCTTTAATGTTTTATAGCACGTTTAGTGGTTCTGAGCTGAATTACATAGTCATTTTCAAAGAAATGGTATAGCATTACTACGCTATTCTTTTAGAAGGAACATTTATGTTTTATTGAAAGTTTCACCTTTTTACCTTAACAGCAAGGTCGCTTAAGTTCCAAAATCATGTTATCGATAGAATGCGTAATATACGCTGTTCAATACTCCAGTCACAATTCCAAATTAACTTTTCCGATATAAATTCTGATAGCGTGGTTCCCATCCGGTTTCTGCACACGCGCACTTCAACAGAGCACACATTACACGGTCTCAAAAACCGGAGGCCTAATTTCACTTGCTGCTGCTGAGGTTTACTGATAATTCGGGGTAACTCGAAGTGAGGATGTACTGGCTGTTGAGTCCAGCGCATCTAGCAAAACGGGGCTTCTGTAATCTTCTCAGTAGCAGTGGGAGTTTCAGAAGTGGGAAGCTGCACTGATATGAGTGATAGGGCCTTATTTCTTAATTTGAATTTCAGTTAAAGGGAAACCAAGCACTTCTGCGTCGCTTAAAAGTTTTGAGATGTTTACTTAGCTAAATCAGCCTCAGGCACACTCATTCTTTTCAGCGTGAGAAAATGCCTATTTCAAGGTCACTAGAAAATAGCACTCCTTCATTACTTATTCTAAGGTATACAGGCCTCAAATATTTCATACAAGCACCGTTGCTTGAATGCTTACATGCTTGGTTCTAGGTCGGGAGAATGCGTTATAATGCGTGAAATTCATTAAATATAAATTACACTCTTTGTTAACTAGAAAAATGTTGTTTTGCTGTTTACAAGACAATCGCTGTAAATCTAAGGAACATTATCCTCCCAATGAGTGAGTCTATCGATTACACAATGAGCATCAGTAGAGAAGCTTAAGAAGGATGTAGCGATCTGTCCGCAAGCAAGCGGTGATCCGGCGATTTCCGGCGCGGGCGGGGTCAGATTTCGGCGCCGATTGATCGGACAGGTGACCACCGCCGCCCGCCGCACCGGTATCGGCCCCAGTGTAACGCCGGCTTTTGGCCTGGGTGCTGGGTCGCGGACTCTCGCCACCTCTCCGCAACAATGATTTCCAGAGGTCAGTTCACCGTGAAACCTGCTACTGAAATCCGTTTCAGCCCCAGTGACAGAGATGGCCTACGCTCCAACTACGCTGCAGAATGGCGCTGCGGTATTTGTTAGGGAAAACTACGCTATGGAATGACGGTAGGTTATTCTCGGGGAGCGGCGGTTCTGCGCTTTTTAGCTACGGCCAAAATTTACAAGTACCGGACTACGAAATTCTGGTAGCATCAGTCTTCACCTATATCCTAATCGGCCAATGAAAACGAAAAAAATGAAAGATCTCACTTCCCCTAAGAGCACCCAGTGCTTAAGGTTATTAATACACGAACATCATTGCCAGCGAATAGAAGTTTTTGTTTGGGAAATTTTCTGAGAAGAGGCGCCTGGAACACTCATTCTGACAAGATGGTGGGCAAGGACACAAGCGCCTCCTCTTAGTCAGGGTATGGCTAGAGCTTTTGCAGCTACACACTTCCAGTAACAGACCATTTGCTGATTGGCGCTTTGAGGACTTAGTTTTTTGAATAGCGTGCTTGAACATAAATTAAAGAAAATAGTAGATACGGTGAAGATGAGAAAAATGGTCTAAGTACGACTTCTAAAGCTCACAAACAAGCCCCGTGCTGTTTATGTTCCGCCACTACGCTGTGACATGATCTCCTCTGCCTGAAAAAATATATACTTACAACACCGCTCGCAATCGCACGTATGCTCTGAAATGTTCTTTTGAGCTATGTCCATACGCTTGAATAATCTAAACTGTGCGAAATGAGCCTAACAAAAGAAGATATGTGTAAATTTAGCTTTCTAAAGAAAATCAACATATTTAGGGTATCTACCCTTTGTGACCTCAAGGTTGGCGCGCCTTAAAGGGAAGTTGCCACTTTGAAACAATTTCAAAGTGGAGTGGCTTGGGGGCATTTTTATTAATGTGGCTTTGGGGCAGTTCTTATTAATGTGGCTTGGGGGCAGTTTTTATTAAAGAATAATTTAGCCTGATTACTGCTGAAATTAGCTAAAACGCCCAATATTTTGTTTATTTATTTACCTTTGCTTGAGGTAAAGATTTCCATAACTGCGCGTCCTCATGGTCTGATAATGTTTTGTACTAGATTGGACCACTTTGGCTTGCATCACAAATGAAAAGGAACTGAGATAACCATTGAATTTGAACCAAAAATTGAAGTGTTTCTATGAAAGGATAGTGTCATCGGAACTCAAAGTAGTGCATAAAATGTCAGTTTTTTTCCTCGACATATTAGATAAATTTCACGTTTCAATCTAGTATTTGCGGAGAGTTATATGTAGTTATTTATAGTCGCTTGTTACAAAGTCAGGCCGAGCACGTAGAATTAAAAGGAAACTAAATAAGCCCAGGCAATACAAATTTGTTCGTAGAACGGGGCTTGAACATTACGTCACGTTGCCAATTTTACACACCACATGACCAGCCAGGGGAGGGGTCGATAGGGGGTGAATTTTTGAACCTTTACTCTGCAAGCGGTAAGCTCTGGCACGAACGAAATATCGATAAAGCGGCCTCTCGGCCTGCTCTATCACATGTTTATCTCAGTTCAAATCTCATTATGAAGGTGCCACATTCTCTTTAAAACCAGATAATTAACAAGGTCACTACATCTGTACGATATCTTAAGGCACGTACAAGATTATCTTGATATGTTCAGTTTGGCGATAAGCTATGCTGTGGTGTGAAATTGGAGCCAGGTTTATAGCAAATTAATTTTGCAGCATGGCGTGCGCCATCTCTGTCCAGAGGCATAATTTATGCTCAACCTACTTGGCCTGTACGTGCAATATGAAGAGGTCTTTTACCGTAGGTACTTCCGGAAAGATTCTCCCCGGAAAAAGTCATTTTCTCTCGAAAATTGCATCGTCTCCTATTTTGAGCCATGATGTAAGCTGTTTTTGTATCCATACAAATCCGAGCCTGACATTAAGAAAGAAACCAGGAGCCATCGGCGACTATCTCATTAACACGTCTGCATTTGACGTCACCCCCAACAAACGCCACAAAAACCAGTCCTAATGGGTCGCGTCTCAACAGGGGAAAATGTAAACCTTTTGCGGCGGCCCAGAACAGGCCACATGATGGACGATGTCTGTTCTAACGATGTCTTTTTAGCGAGCGTCCATTGGCGGCACCGGGCATTGGCCGGTCTCGGCGTCTGCTCCAATGTCTGCCGGCATTATGGTCAGCGGCAGTGATAGGTGGAACCATGCTCTTGTCATTAGAAGTCGACCTGGTACAATAGGATAGGACCGTTGCAGGATATGTGTGTGATACATTGCACTCTAATGATATGGATGGAAGGTGTTTATGGAAAACCAGCCTGGGCGGACAAAACGCGGCATGCTGCCTCGGAAAACAAAAGGTGTGTTCTGCAAATGGGAAAATATGTAGAACTGAGCGGCACTCATATGGAAACTGCAATAAGCATAACTATAAAAATCAGGAAAGAAAGTGCGTGCTGAGGTACACCTGACGTATGTATCTAACATATTTTTCAGCTTTTTCTCTACTTCATTGGTTTTATCATCCCTGCTTTATTTCCAGCCTCACAGAATGCAATTTGTTCATTTTATCTCTGTAACTCGTAATTAACTCTCAAACCAGTCCAATATTACATACAATTCTTAGACCACCGCGCCTGGTACAGTTCTAGGACAAATCGACCAGGCACCGCCTGGATTTTACATAATATAGTGATTAGTCCCAGATTTCGTTCCAACTTCGTACACAGCGTTATCAGTGGCGTAGAATTCAGATTTGAGAATATTTATTTTTAAAAAATCTGGGTGTTGGAGTTACAGGCTGCTGAAAATCGTGTAAATCTGTGTTCTTAACGCAACATGGTGGCATGCAATCGCTATTTTCTGTGTAGTCTTTTGTTATGGATGCTCGTTTAAAACGTGATTGTGTTCAAAATAACGTGATTTTTCAAATAACGTTACTATTAACTATTGTGTATCATAAAGCTTTGAGAATTCAGTTTCCTAAAAATAATTATTTTTACGTTTTTGGAAACTTGTATTCAATTTTGAAACAATTTCATGCAAGTGTGGCCAGTAATTCACTTTAAAACAACCCACTTCAAAAATGTTTTCCTGTGTCTGTGCTTTCTAATAACATCAATCATAGTTTGCGTTCTTGCATTTAACGATGTCTAATCAGCCAAATAGTGACGCCATGCGCGCGAAAATCGGCCGCATGGCGCGGCCCACCGATAACCGACAAGCAATTCGGCCAACCGACGACACTTACGCGTGTGTTGCTCGGCGGAGACTATGGGTTAGAAGTTTGTTGCTAGGAAAACATGCATCTACATAAGCACATAGTATTGTGGAAATTTACATAAGGTAAGGGTGTGCCGTTGACAAACAATATTTGCCTGTCTTTATTTTTCTTTCGTCTTTTGTTTTCGGCTTCAGTTAAGTTTCATCAAGAGTAAGGAACGTTAACAACATACGTTATAAAGTACGTGTTTTGAAGCAAGGTGGAATCAATATCATTCAGGTCCTGGGTGGAAGCGATTCAGAGCTAAAGTGCTGGGTTATGACAGAAGTGTATTAGAATTAGTGGCATTTGGTTCGGTCCACCAGCAGAGGAGGCAGAAGAGGCTGAATCAATGTACCAAAAGACAGTTTTAATTTCTTTTGAGACATGAAAGTGACCTACGTTGGTTCACAGTTTGGATAGACGTTCCTCCTTCACGTTTACAACTTTGGTTCTAAAATAAAATGGCAAACCCCAAGCACATCCTATTATGTTCGAAAACGGTAATAAGAAACTGAAAGCACACAGCGAAGAATAAACCAACTGTTAAACCAAAAACTTATCTGTTCTGACGGTAGTCTCGTCCAGCAGCGGCAATACATGGGAAACATCGACTTCGGCTGAAACTGTTAGAACGCCCAGTGAGTCACTCCATGATGATTGTGTCTCTGCAGAGATGCAGCTCTTCAGTAACTGCCTCCGGCTGCTGTCTGGTTCTTCTTGAGCAACTGTGACATTCTCCGAACCTAAATTTGCTCTGTATTGTAAGTAGGCGTCTTTTGCAGAGAACACTGGGGGGTAGGGTCAGCACCAGAGGTTCTATTTTTTGTCCCGGCGTCCCGGAGCCGGGACCGGATGCTGGGCCCGGCCGGGACTTTGCCCGAATCAACTTGGTCTGTACCGGGACCGTGCCGAGACCTCTGAGGATTGGAGAGCGTGATGGTATTAAATAGGACCTGTGTTCCTTTGGGCCCATATAAGATTGAAATCAATCTGGTCTTAATCTTAATTAGTTAAAAGTAAACTAATTAGCTAATTTTTATCCAATTAAGTTAGTTTTTCCTTATCATTTGATGAATGCATAACCTAATATGGCTAACTACGCACTCATAAAATGTCCTACCTAAAGCTATTTTGGGCTGTTAATAAGGAACGTCACGGGGAGGGGGTGTCGGGCCGAAAAGTGACAGACCCTAGCCATGGCTGGAGATCTCTTCTCGATCCAGGAGGTTTTGGGTGGGTTAACGCTGGCACGGCAATACAGGGGTCTAAAAAGTGAGCTTGTGGCCGCCGACTAAAATCCAAGCTTCTTCGATGGTCGCCGAACCTAATGCTACATGTATTACAAAATCGGTCTTAAAAGTGGTATAAATATGGCTATAGGGAAGCACTGGCGAGTGCAAGGGGATGGTTCCAATAAAATATAGATATAAAAAACCTATAAAATATAGATCAAGTTTCTCGATATCGATGACCTAAGCCAGAATCAAGTCATTACCTAAGTGATTTCATGAGATTATAATTCAGTATTAAAGTCAAAGTTATGATCTGAAAGCAACAAAACTATACATGCTGGCCCTTAACCCTAGCCCCGGTGACCAGCATGAATCACCTATGAACCCCCCTGGTGGGATGGTGTTAAAAATGACACCCTCGATCTCGGAAACAAAGAAAGAAGCGGAAAAAGCGATCGAAAGGTCACCGGAAATGCAATCGGCGTTACTCCTGGAATTTTTGCGTAAGGTCAATACTGTGGTCACCAGAGGGGAAAAATTCATATACGTCAAAATGTATCAAATGCAGTGCTCTATAAAACCCTGCTTATCTCCGTACGCAAAATAGCCGGAACCACTTTCTCAACGCTATTCGACAGAGCCCGACCAGCTCTTTCACTAAGGCAACATCCATTTTCATATCAGGTCAAAGGCTAGGGCGCAACAGGACACTGAATATTGGAGATGTTATCACGTAGCTTCAAGTTATAATAGGAAGAACGCTCGCTTTCAGCGTGATATGTCGGACCTAAAAGCCAATGTTGGATAGTGATCAATCATTTATACGCACTACGCAGTCATGAATACGTATCGATAGTGCCCACTGAGCTTAGGTTAAGTCTGTTTGGAGGTCAATCGAGGTCAAAGATGATACGCTGTCCGTACACAAGGGCAATCAAATGGGCGCCGAAAGCTGTGGGACGGGGTACCTACGCATCCCCCTGTTGGCCAACCAGGGGGACATCTCCCAAAATTTTCGGTTCATCGTCAATAATGCTGTCAGGTACCAAATATGCTCACAATTCCCTGCCCCGGCCAGCACCAGCCCGGGTCCGTTCCCCTGTAAAAATTCCGTGGCAGCACCCTGGGCATTAAAATTTTCGCCCATTACTTCTATACCAAGCAAGATACAACCATGATTGATTCACCATTGTTGTTCTCTCATCAATAATGGTTTTATTTTGTGTCCATCCATGTGAAAAATTGTTAGGCCTTATCTTAGAGACAAATAAAAGGGTTTGCAGCACCTTAAAAAGAGCCTCAGAAACAGTTCCGATGTTTCATTTAACTAGAGATAAAACATTTTTCATGTACATACATGCGTCATGAAATACTTGTCATTCTTCACCTTGAGGCGCCACAAATCAGATAAATTCCTGTAACATTTCAAATAAATAATTCAAACATTATTCATTGGCAACATTTCCTCAAGTACAGTGGAAAATATCAACCATTGCTAAGATGAGGCCCAATTTTTGCTCCATTGTTGAACATGGTTCTACTCAAAGCAATAGCAATGCTGTCTCTTGGGAATAACCTTATTTTCTTTGCATGACATCATTCCCATGATAACTATTTCCAAAGCTCTTAATTGATACATTTTAGCATTAATAATCAGGACTGAAAAAGTTTCCAGAATAGTTGCTGATGACCCATTTGGACCAGGATTGGGTACTGAGAAAACAGTTTGCATTTCAGCAACCTGTTCTTTTGTGGTGGACACAATCTGTGATATTTCTACTGTACCTCTGTGACAGTGCTTCCATAGTTCATCCATGCTAGAGAAAACAAAACGAGTCAACTTTCTTGTGACAAAAAATACAAGATATTATCAGAAACTTGGATGCATATAATCAATCAGTTAAAAAACATACACCCACACCCTGATCACCCAGTGTGCATCCATCTGTGCAAAAGACACAGCTTATTCTATGTTTGGCAGACTTGGATTGGACCATTGTCCTTGCAGTGGAGTCTTCTGGCAAATTGGAAATGGTTTTTCACATCTTTGTGCTGTGCAGGAATGCACATTTATATCCCTTGTGGGGTACCAATGCAAAGTGATGGATCTAGGATTTTAGTAGGGGCAGCCCTCTGAGATTGCATCCTGTCAACCAAAAGGGCACACTTTACCCAAAAGGGTGGCTATCGTCACCAATCAGTGGGAGAAAACTGTAATTGGTGTGACTTAAAAATGGTAACAGTGCCATAAATGGGAATGCTTGACCCATAGATGGGAACACCTATTCCCAATTATGGGAATGCTTGAGACCATTTTCCAGAACAAAATGTTGGGCCATGAAACAAACTTTTCGTCTTTCTACCTGGCTTATTTCTGTTCTTCAAATTTTAGAGGGCATTTATCTTTCAAACAGAAACAGGAAATCATACTTTTATACCCTGCTTCAAATATTGAAGCTCAACATGTTTATTATGATCATTCACATGTCTTGGTGCATCTGTGTAAATAAAACACTAGTCATATACAAAATCAATTAATAGATATCTAGAAAAACAACAAAAAGTTTTTAAATATTTGATTTATATTGCCACTTGAGATAATAATATATACAGACCAAGACATATGGCCATACAGAACATGATGCGAGCCAACCTAGCATAACAAAACCTGTTTTCAGCACCTTTAATGCCATTTTACACAACTTCTAAACTTCAAAGCTCCATCTGTAGCCCCATCATTTGTATTCTAGTGGTGGGGGCAGTAGCAAGGTATTTTCTGCCTTGCAGATCTGGTTTAATCAGTTTTGGGGTACCCTTTTCTTCAGGCCGCCCTGAATCCTTTCAAACTTACGGGGTCCTGAACTCGAGTTCAGGGATCCCTTGGACCTGTCACTGCTGTGGCACCCCAAATGGAAGCTCATGTTAATTTCTGTGCCTACTAAGAGCATCCTAAAAAATTTTCGTATTTCTCATTTCAGGGACTTTAAAATCGTTAAATAACAGGCCTACTTGGTCACCCAGTTATATGTCCAGCTATAAGGCAAGAACATGGTGGTATCAAAAATAGTTTACTTGTAATGGATAGTCTCATAATTAGGCACCACAAAAATCGTTCAGAATATCCACGCCCTTGGGAATGTGTGACTATAGAACAATGTTTACGATGACATTTCAGTGTGATTGTGGTTGGAAAGAGTTTAAACATGCACCACTGGTATTCAAGTTTTTTCCTTCTGAGACTTTTTCGCGGTAAAGCAAAACAAGGAAACATCATTGCAAGTAGACTCCAAAACCCACCTAGATTGCACGGACCGTCTATGATAAACGCACATCTTGATTTAACCCCTTGGATTTAACAAATTGAACACCAGTCGTCAAAAACGGCGCCCACCAACAAGAATACAAAAATATTAGCGGCAGCCCACGCCGCGCTCGTTCTGACGGCCGCACACACCGAAAATGTACCAGGGCGACCACCTGCGACCAGGCAACCACGCAAGTCGGCGGTTTCGGCCGACTCGGTCGCCCATTGGTCGCCTATTGAAAAAAATGAAAATCACCGACTTGGTACCGACTAGTGACGGATTCTAGTACATTCTAGTTTGAACTTAAAAATAATACATAGATACGGTATAAGGAGATGGCATCAGCTAAGGTACCAGGTAATTTCAGTCGCTTTTCATAAAATTGGAACCAAAAATTGTAATAAGAAGAAACATAACTAGCAAAGACTAGCAGCAACTAAGGGCGGTGATGATGCCAGATGTAATCGGCCAAAGATGCCCCGTTGTAGCCAAGCTGTCTTTCGAAGCGCCAAACAAGCCGGGAAACGAAGGCTAACTTGGCTCTTTGTCGAAGTAGATTCTGCCCATTCTTGGCTAAAGGAACTGGCAGACTTCATCCAATAGATTTTTATGCGCACTGGGTGTATTCCGATGACGCGTGGAGACAGTGGAGAGGGTAACCATATTTAGAAGCAGGAGCGGATGGTGGAAGCTAAAATCATGGGAAAACAGATGGAATCAGAGTTTGAGACGGTTGCTGGGTCGCCAACTAAAAGATGATAGGGTCGCCGACGGCGTAGGTAGATCGGCAAGTTTTTAGACCCCTGAATCAAATATTTACTTTCCTAAACAGAAAATATATGGGTGCGCATTTTTGCTTTGAAAACCTTTAGGTGAATTACTGGCCACACCTTACAAAAATCGTTGGAAAAAATGGTCAAAACATCTCTAGATGTTTTGATAATTTAGAATAGAAAACGACATGCTCCAAGTTTGGTTGTTACATGCTTAATCTAATCCCGTGTCATTTGAAGCTAAGAAATGAAATTCAAGACTGGAAATGATTTTTGTATAGGTATCACCATGTGTTGACGAAATCGGCGATTTTTACGATTTTCGTCAAGCTATAACTCCGAAACAGTACGTTCGAGGAAAGAAATAATCTCACATGATTACACGCTCCTGACAACCCAGTGGACGAAATTGGAACAAAATCCGAGACTATGCTATGAAGGGGCCTAGTCGATCTGTACTGGAACGCCCCAGAGAACAAAGATCGTGGAGAGCACCTGTTTTACATTCACACCGGCTGTGTGTATTTTTGAGAATAGCGAATAGTTGTCAAAACGTTAGACAGATAACGCTCAGGTGGCCCAAAAACTTATCCGGCTCTCATATTCTTCCCAAAACTGAAAGCTAGATAGAATAGCTCTCATAGGCACCTGGGTATGGGGCGTTTAGACAGAGCTACCAGGTTAATCTTTGACTGGTGAAAATCGACCTTGCAACAATTTGGACAAAATCTATGAAAAATTGGTGCTTTCTGATCCAAATGGCATGAATTTTGTCATACCTAGATAACCTTGTCAATTCTCATCCTTACTTCGAACTTAATCGTTCGTACATTCAAGAGGCAAATTTTCTTACAAGGACGCAACATCCACCCGTTGCAACAGTAAAAAGACCCTGCCATTCCCGGGATATACATAAAATATTACTAGCTCGTTCAGGAAGGAAAGTTTGCTTGCATGCTTACCACAGACAAACTTTTGTACTGCTTCCCATAATCGACACATTATCCATCAAAGACGCTTGAATGGGCGCAACCAATGAGCGTTTTGAAGTTGGTGCGTAGTGCCCATGTCGCTGTCGACACAACTTCAGCCGCCTCAGTCGTACACTGCACACGCCGCCGAGGCCAACAAACTGAGCAAACTGTTGTTAACGAACTATTCTGTAGTATACCTCTGTGAAGCAGAATCTTCCTGTCTATTACTCAGATCTTTGTAGTTTGTTATCTGTAAGCATTATACCATTTGATCTTCAGAAGAATGAAATCAAATTCATTGAAAACAAATTACAACACGATTTCATGTTCTTTACGGGCTGATTTCCGGTGGATTCGTGGCTTTATTGACTGACTTTTATAGCGAACTGCATCCGTTCCAGTGGACTCGACTCCCAGGGTGGGAAACCTTTCCTGTCCTGACCTATCTGTTAAAATTCCCGAAATGCTTAGTTGAGTTACCGGTCCGCTTCTGCGAATAGTTCCTTCAATTTGGCCAGTTGGTCTGTTAAGAGCAGGTTTAGGTCTGTTTAGGCCTGTTTGTGGCACGAAAAATTATATTAATCCTTGTATTACCCAAACACTGCCAGGGTTGAATAGGGTGGGAGGAAAGTATTTCCTAGCCAAGCTTTCCACTGTATCACCCAATATTCGTGAATAGTACTAAACATATCAAGAAACCAATTTGAAGCTTTCTATTTTTCAGTATACAAAATTAATGTCAAAATATGGGATACAGAACTGCATGAGCCATTTTAGCAGAAATTTAGAGTGAGGCTTTTAAGGTAACATCCCATTTTCCGGAAATCGATCCCGGCTTGAGAAAAAAATTAACACTTCAAGGCGCGGGTAAGTCAATGAGTATGGCCACCCCATGGGTGACCACAAATATTCTCTTGATTTCTCAGGAATAATGACTATGACCTGAGGTATAGACCAAGTCAAACGGTTAAGGGGATCAGAAAGTAGATTTCAGTCACCTCAGATATTCGGCATGCGACAAGCAAACATGGCATAGTTCGTGATCCGATAATGACCTAGTACGAAGCGACTGGCTCCCACAGCTGCTATCGCCTGGGCTACATTATGAGGCGGAGGGTTTGGAGGGTTTAGTGAGGCTGGCTCCTCGCTGCCAGGCGCTGTGTAGCGTTCGCTGGCCGTGCGGTCTCCTGCCGGTAAGCACAACAGCTGCCCGGATCAGTAAGCTGGCGAACTGTGGCGCTTCCTGTCCTGATGGGCTGTCAACCTCTCCGGATGTCAGCCTGATGGTAGGCGCGGGCCGCTATCGCCGGCGACTGCAGAAAGCCCGCTGCTCACCGCTGAGCGCTGGCTCTGTGAACTGCCTCTGTCCTGGACGGCCAGATGCCTTTTTTGGAGGGTGCAAACCGTTCCGAGCCGATATAAAGTAGGCAGACAAATGCCGGTAATTCGTAGTAATAATATTCAAATTTATCGACCGACCATCTGCCTAGATTATATGGCGGGGCTAACACTTTCGCCATTGGAATGAATTTTGGAGCACTGATTCTCACCATGGTCTAGAAATTATTTCTTGCGCCCCGTGCTTCAGTAACGTCTGCACTGTTTGTGTTATTACCCTTCTCAGAACCCATGCAATCAAAGCGTATGGAAAATGTCCGGATCAGCTCTCCTAAGATGCCCCAGTGCTGATAGTTAGTAATTTGCACAAGATACATAAACAGTTTCACTGCGCGCTATTTACGCACCCACAGCAGAAACGGACTTATCGACTCATCTATCGGAACTGGAAGCCTTGGGGCTTTATGACGCACCAACTGCTGAGGTTACTTGGCGTCGCCGATTCCCACTCTGCTGAAGGGGTATACTGGGGACCCGGAAGTCCTCATTCAGTATTCCCGCCGAGGATTTGAACCCGGGATAGCGGCGTGGAAACTGAACGCCCTAACACAGCGCCGCTGCGTCCCTCTATCCGGCACTTCCGAAAGCAGACCCGCTGTTACATGAATCAATGTGTCCGTTCTCCATGTTGATACGTACAGCCCCCTGCAATTGAATCTGTACACACTAGGCTCGGCAGTTTTTGTTATAATGTGCGTTAACTACTGCTTGCAGAGTGGTGATTCAACACACAGCTTGTGTGTTTTGCTCCCAGCTATCTATTACGTGCCCACTTATACTTAGCAGTCACCTATTTAAGAAATGAATAGCAAAAAACTAAATTTTCACGAGACAGCCACCAAAACAGTTTTCTGCAAATTATTTTCAAACTACGAATCTGGAACCCAGTTTTGGGGACAACATCGAAAGCCACGGGCAAGACACACTTGCTGTGTATTCTATCGTGGCCGAAGGAGAGATAAGTTGTCCAGAATTTAGCCAAAAACTGCCGAGCCTAGTGTGTACAGATACAATTACAGGGGACTGTAGATGGAGCGCACGTGAAGCCGTTCACTGTTCACTTTCTGGGTAATAGACACCCAGCAAAGCCAGCTGCAGCTGACTGTGCTTGGGTGACTAGATCAAGCTGACTAAGCAAAGGCTAGACCATAGACTAAGTCGACTATGACTATTTCATTGTCTGCGAAAGGATAACCTGACCCTGAGATTTGTGACCGTACCCAAAGCCTCTTATGGAAGGAAGGATCAAGAGATGATGTCTGAAAAATGTTATGTTTCAGATCACACCAGTGGCAGTGACTCTTTGGACACTGGCAGTGACCAAAAAGTTGGGAAACTCTTGTTATGTCATAAGGTTTCCAATGGTTGAAATCTTGCGAGCTCATGATGTTTTGCTTTGTTATGCATGTCCTGGCTCGCGCCGGAATTATAATTTTATGAGTCGACTGGAAAATAAGTTGTCAACATCCGAACAGAAACTGTTTTAGCTCTGCAAAGTCAGTTGAGGTAGCCCAAGATTTGTAATGCAGTCTTGAATCACTTGACATAGGTAAGGTGATTTTGACTTTACTAGGATTGCATTATCAATGTTAGCCTGTTTAAATTCTTGACAAAGAGGGGGTAAGGCGATATTGGGTCGCACCCTCTCCCCTGTTGTATGACCTATCCGATGCATAGATATAAGTATCCTCTGAAATTGACCTGGGCGGCACATGCTGTGGTTTGAGGTAAAACAATCTACTAACTCGCCTACAATGTTGGTGACAGAAATGAATTTAGTCATGTCAAGATTTTGGGTTTAAAGCCTACATTTGTAAAAATGCCCCAATGCTGCCTGATATAGAGAGCAATGATGTGGTTTTGGTAAGTTTCTCATGCACGTATTAGGGTGAGGAACGGACCCTCAGTCCGTCAATGCGCATTTTGAGAATCCAAACGGCTTAGATCGTTCAACAAATGTTCCGTTTCTCAGTGCAAAGCCTTAAAATGTGTGGTGGCACCATATGAGTTTTGTTATTACATTGGTGGCGCTCAGCCAATTTTTTTAATCCCTGGCTGTGGCACTCTTGACGAATTTCTTGCCAAGTCACTGGATTTCAGGACACTGCTCCCCTGTCCCCAGCGATGACCATGATCGACCAGGAGTACTATCGGGGCCCTCCTAAGGATGGCACGGATGCTCTTTTGGCCGCCTGGAACACTTTTGAATATGAGAGCTTTTGCAATAGTACTCCGTAAACCATTCAGGCACTTGAAAGTGCTCCCGTCATCGTGATTAGCATCATCAGGGCTAAATCGATACGTCGAATGTAATGGTTATTTGGCGTAATACCATCATTACACGGGGATGCAATCATACTGCACGCAAAAAAACAAAACATTATCGATATTCTATCAAATATGTTGTATTTATCCGTTCAGTCACGGTATTTCTCCTTCATTAAGTTCATGCCTAGTACTTTTTTAGGAGTTTTGCCCTTTCTCAAAGTAATTAGTCTCTGTTATGCGTAAAGACACTTAAGATCAAGCATATCTTGGGACATTTCTGGCCACCCGCTCAGCATTATGAATAGTTGCGTGCTTCATACCAACAAGTCGTGGCATCCCTTCAATAAAAGAAGCGTCATTTTGCAGTGATGGTATGAGTAACTGCTTCAGTTACCGACCATGCTTATGAGCTGTTTTGGAATGCAGTCAAATGCCCCGGTACAGGTTATGAGCTCTAAAATCCTTGTCGAAAATGATGCAATAAATCGTTTTGCAAAGGCCCGTATGATAGAGCTAAGCATGTTGTAAACGTCGCCGCTATCGTTGCATGCATTCTTCAATGTGCTGTACAGCCAGTCGTTAACGGAGCTCGAGGTACCTAGGCACAGCAACGTGCTCAGGTCTCGTGACCCCAATATTTCTACATCGTAGACGTCCTGCTCACAGTCAAAATACTCCTGCAAAGTCACTTTGTTTTTACAGTGCAGGCTGGAGAAAATTTCACACATCCTTGTTATGTAGCTGCTTTGTGTTGAATTCTTTTTAAACTGATGGCGGGTATGCATGCTTTTTGCATGCTTTGCACGCCGCGGTCGTCCAGCCCGCAACAGCTGATTCAAATACGGCCAGGCATCAAATAATCCATACAGTGCTCATTCCGGCGCCAGTGTCGCCTGATAATAGCCCTGCTGCGGTGCGCTGACCGGGCCCGGCCTGCATCTGGCTTTCTTAACCTTTATATGCCAGCATGCCCGGCCGGCCTGCTCTCTGGCCTCATTCGAGAGAGAAGAGTAGAGCCGAGCCGAGCTGTGGACATCAGCTGGCGATGATGACAGTTGGTTGCCGCGTGTGGGGAACTGCGGAGTGGGGGTCATCATTACACCCGGCGGTGGACCGCCGTGTTTTGACGCGGTGCGGCGCCCCGGTGTTTCCTTACAAGGCATTATTGATTAGGTGCGGTGGTCGCCCCAAGAGCACTGCAGCCGCGACCATCTACCGCTGCGTGGGTGGCGCTCTTTGCCCGGGAGCAGATCAAGCGCCGATTAACGTCCAGCTTTTAAATAAAATGCCAGCTACAGGGTCCCAGCCACGTTACGACCATTCACATGTAGCCTGCGTGATTTCTGGTGGGGAAACATACATAGAGTAGTGTCCTCTTGCCACTAGGATCGTGTCCCGCCAGGAATTTTTCATGAGCCTTGGATTGATTCTGGGAATACCTGAATCAGAGGTCGAATAAATGTTTGCGTGTCACCAATGGAACTCCGAATCACAGAAGTTTAGCTAAAAATGTTGAGGTTTGTCACTAAAAGAAGACAATTGCCGGACGCTCTGAACCCTTTTAGATTTTAAATTAGTATTGGTGGACTCAGCAGCAATGCTGCACGTTGATGCGGTCACGATCATGCCACCCACGATGACAGATCAGCTATCTCTGACGCCGAATGTACCGGTTCATTTGATTGTGATTGTAGTTCCTGGTGCAAAAATGGCTAATAATAGTTTGAATGGGATTCTGACAGCAGGGCGGGTGGTACACCCAGTATGGCGGGGTAGCTTACCGCTGGTGCAGAGAAGGTCTAATCTGCGGCAACGCCTTGGATACGTCACTGACGATATCCTCCCCATCGCCTCTGGCCTGCTGTTTGTTGTGTCTGCTATATTTATCACAAAATTTGTACAGGCAAATCTCAATTTCTACTTCTACGCAAAATGCAAACTTATGCTTACTTAAATTCAAATGCAAACCTACTTGTTTAATCTTCTGATTTTCTTAATTCTTTGCTTCGAAATCCATTTCAAACCCAGGTCAGCTATGAAGCGGCCTGAAGTTTAGGGTGACTTATTTACAATATTGGGGGCAGGGTACGTATGTACCTGTCCCTGATGCTCAGCCTTTTGTTTTTGCCATGCTACGTCCTGCAATGTACACACATACGACAAGGCACGCGTAAGAAATTCGGAGGAGAAAATTCATAAAGTCTCGAGGAAGTGCCCTAGGATCCTAAAAAGATGATAAAGCAGAAGACAACAACAAAATGTTTTGTGCCGCACAGAACTAAATTCATGCCAAAATGATAGGTACTCTGTCCTTATCGATTGCGCTCAGAGCTTCTCATCTTCCGCCATTGTTATACTCTGTGTCCAGTCCTTGCAAGCATGCTTCTGGCGTCATCGCCACATGTCGGATTAACTGGGCACACGAACAGAACATCCGTGCTCTGAAACCGGGGAGCTTTCAAGCAGGGAAGCAAGTGTCGACGGAGGGACTATGGAAATAGCTCGGCCTTGGCACCGCGATAGCATAGTCGTCGTCTGATGACTAAGTGGCGGGGGCGGACCAAAACTGGCCTTTCGAAAGCTGCTGAAGCTGATAGTGAAAGCTGCTGAAATTGATACTGTAAGCTGCTGACAGCCGACCGGGTGCCCTTGCGAATAGCACGTAAAAATAGACGTGTTACTTATATGCTATAGATATTCAGAAATGTATTTTCAATGGTGATATCGAGGAATTCAATATGCTTTGCACAAACGATAATTTAATGGCAAAACATGTCCCGAGATATGTGAGGAAAAATATAAAATCTGTATTTTGTGTTTACATCCTAATTTTGTTCCGTTAACAAAAATGTGAACCAGAAGAAGTCACAAGTGGAAATACCTTCAAGTGTACTAAATGCAGATGTATCCTTGCTACCGCTGTTTTAGTGCTAGCAATGTATAAAGTGGTCAAAATGATCTGGTGTCTTCGTATTTGCTAAAAGCCGGAGAAAACTGCGCAGAAAGCACTCGGGACTGGGCGTTACAATGCTTGGAGCAGGATTTCGTCATCCCGACACAGTTCCAGTCCCGATGCCAGTCTCAAAACGCCGTCAATCTTGGGAATTGTGAAATATTCCAGAGCCTGTCACCAGAGAGCTAGACGGCGAGCTTGCCGCCGGGACAATGAAAAATAGCAGTAGTGTCGAAATTTCAGGACAGTGCAGACCAGAATAGGCAGTTTACATTGATTTTGGATGAGAGCACGCCACTGTGAAACAGACGGTAGGTGAGCGCCATCTTTTCCTGATATCGACGACCGCAGAAAAGCGATGTGAGATCGCAAACGAAAGGCCGGAAATGCTTAACTTTTTCTTGAAAATAACAACACAAAGTATATACTGGCACATATAGAGCGTCTGTCATGGAGAGGTTTGGACGGCTTCCTCCTTGCATGCAGTAACTGTGCATGCCACACCAGAGTGGGATTAAGACCGATAGTCTTGGGGGAGCAATAGGGCCCAATATTGTGAGAAACACATTTTTCTTAATAGAATCGGAAAAAGCGGGGCGTTTGGGGAAATTTCCCGTTTTGTCCCCGCCCAGATCCGCCAGTGTGCCACATGGCTTCTACCTGACAGTGGAAAAACTCTCTATGGAAGAGATGGAAATAAATCCGAAATAGCAAATTGAGATGGCAAGGAGACTTCCGCCAGAGAATCCAGTGACGGCGAAGTTAAGGTAGCATGATGACATAGTCGACTTTTCCTGGGCATGAATCTACAGTTTTTCACGGCTAACTTGGGTGACCCTGCTCTTGCCCGTGGACCTTGACGAATTCTTGGGTTTGTCATCGCTCCTTTTCCATTTTTTCGCAAAATGGCGGAATAGAAACCATAAAAATATGTATCGATAGTAGAAGCTGGTTGAACAGCATAATATGTTGTTACCAATAACAATAACAAAGTAAACATTGAATTTCACTCATTTTGCTGAAAACCTTCAGAATAGCATGAACAAGAGCTCAAATGTATGGTTTTTTGTCAGAAAGCAGGAACAAGTGTTTTTGGCAACAATTGAAATTTATTGTACAAATAATTTGATGTGTGAAACATAAAACTCGGATCTCTAATTGAAATATGACGTCCAGGAATGGTTGAATGTGTGCAATGCATGCTTTCATATTAAATTTTTACCCATTATATATGCTACAATCAGTGGCGGGTTCAGGACTTCATTTCCTCGGATCAGTCTCCATCCACCATTGCCTCAGGTCAGCCTCCGCCTATGCATTAGACCCCAAACGCTGAGGATACAAAGTTACCTGCATATTTCACCCATTCCGAATTCACCTAAAAACTTCCGTTGCCCACAATCCCAGAACCAGAATCGGTCTCGACCCCATTATCTCCACATCTCTATTCCCTCCTGCGTCCGTTCGCTGAAGCAGTGGAGCGACTGCACAATCGCTGGGCCGACCGGCAGTGCAGCCGCCCGCCACAATCCACATCGCTCTCGCCGCCGCGATCATCGTCTCGCTGGCCGCTCGCGCTGACTCCTGTGACGTCACCGTGACGTCACCGGTGCCTGAGACGGTGTCGGCTGGTGGCGGAGCTGGATAACGAGGCAGATGCAGGGCTGCGCCGTCGCCTCAGGCCCTGCCGAGTGCGGCGGCCCGCCGCCACGTCGAGGGTGTAGTTTTTTGGAGGTCCGACCAGAGACAAGACGAATGACGGAGGAAACCGGCCGGAGAAATGGAGTAAAAGCGCGCGGGGACAGCGACAAATGACGTGGCCGCCGAGCAGATGGAACCAGCAGACGGCTTATCGCTTTATTACGCGGGCCGGTGGCCGAGCCGGGGGAGGCCGTGGTGATGGCGCTGTGACCGGCAGAAGAGTGGTGATGGCCGCAGGCGACACCACGCCACCCACATACGTCTGCACACGCATTCCCTCCCTCAAATCTGGCTGGCCCACAGCGCAGGGGGGGCTGCAGTACCTGAGGGGGAGGGAATGAGGAAGTCACCGCCAACGAAGGTCGGTCAGGATTATAGAGATAATGGGAGGTAGATGATCCGTGCACGTCGCACTGGGTGGAGCTTGGTGAAGCAGCCGGGGGCCGGCACCCGTAGTCACGCCCCTGTCCCGGCTGGGTCAGACTTGCAGCAGATGCTCTGTCCTATGCTGGCCAAATCTGCATAAGAAAGTCAAACAATATGCTTGGGGGTGATGAAATGTTTTTTGAGACTGCATTAAGTGGCTGTATTTTCAGTGGTGCATTATACCACTCCAACAGGTCAGCTTCAGGGCATCAGCCACGCCTGCAGCCGGTGGTGGATACGGAGGGGGCTAGGGGACTCAAGCCCCCTCCGAGATTTCAGAATGTCTATAGTTAATGCATAGCTGGGGGCTGTTACAATAAAATGGCAGGGGGCTGGAGCCCTAGCCCCCCCCAGTGGAGTTCTGGATCCGCCACTGCCCGCGGCCCGGCAGGCAGCAGCGGCCTTGTCTGAGCGTTTGGTAGGTGCAGATCCCCAATACCCTCTTGGCCTGTGGCCATCAGGAAACTCTCATCACATATGGTCATCATCCAAATAATGCTTGTGGTCGCTCCCTTTCTCTGGCCAGAACGCCAACTCCAGCTGTTGACAGCGCTTGAATAAGCTGTATTTAGACCCTTTTGAGCCTTGTTATATAATGGCTTTCGGGTCAAAGAAGGTGATGTGACGAGCTGTGTCTATCTCGGGGCCGACAGTAGCCCACCAATAACATGAGGAATTTGATATTTATGCGCAGCGAGAATTATTCCATGCATAGGCGTAGGAACCGGGGGGGGGCCAGGGGGCCACTGGCCCCCCCCACTTTTCTGGCATGGGCCCCCGCAACGGAGATAAGAATATCAACAACTGTAATATCAAGCAAGAAACTCAAACTGTCCCGATAGCTTGCCCCGGAACCCCGTTAAACTTACCTGTGCCCCTAAATTAAGTTGAGGTCCTATGAGTTGATTTTAAGGTCCCCTAAGCTTCTCGGGGCCCCTGAACTGGTCTCCGATGCCATACGAGGCTAATCTGGGCCCTTTGAGCTGAACTGAGCGCCCCTGAGATGGTTTGGGCAGCATGAACTGTTCTAGGATGCCTAAACTGAGCTAGGAGCCGTGACCTTAAACAGGGCTCCGTGAGTTGGCCAGAACCTATATCCACCGACCTGGGGGCCCCTGAGCTGAGCTGGGACCGTAAAGTTAATATTGCCCCTTGAGCTAATCTGGATCCCCTGTGATACACAGAAGACCCTAAGCTTATCTGAGGCCCCTGCACAGGAATAGGGCCCCTGCTCTGAAATTTGGTTATAAGCTTTAATTGAAACCCTGAAATGTTCTGAAGCCCCAAATATGCCGACAAGGGGGCCCCTGGATGATCCGGGCCCTTAAGTTTATCTGGTCATCAGAGCTAATATGGGCCTCTGTGTTGAACTGAGGGCCCCTGAGATGGTCTGGGACCCCTATAAGGCTTTACAGCCACTGACCGGGCGGCCGAGAGCTTGAATGGGCCACTTGAGATGTTTTGACAGTGGTGTAGCCAGGGGAGGGGGTCTCAGGGGTCCGTGGACCCCCTTGGGCTGACCTTATGTACTAAAAACACAAAACTTGATTTCAGGGGGCCCCTGAGCTTGGTCTCGGGGTGGGGGGGCTCCCAAGCTTGGTCTCAGGAGGCCCCCGATAATCGGTATCGAGGGCTCCAGAGTACCGAATATTGATCTTGGGGGACCCCTGTGCTCAGTCTCAGGGGGTCCCGAGCAGCCTCAGGGCCCCTGAGCTTGGTCTCAGGGCCCCTCCCCCGAGCTCAGTCTCACGGGCCTTTCGATCTTGGTCTCACAGGTCTTTCGATTTTGGTCTCAGGGGCCCCCCGAGCTTGATCTCAGAGGCCCCGAGCTTGGTGTCTGGGGGCCCTCCGAGCTTGGTCTCAGGGAGCTCCCGAGCTTAGTCTCAGGGGGCCCTTCGAGTTTGGAATCAGGGCCCCCGAGCTTGGTCTCAGGGGCCCCCGAGCTTGGTCTCAGGGCCCCCGAGCTTGGTCTCAGGGGACCCCGAGCTTGGTCTCAGGGATGCCCCCAAGCTTGGTCTCAGGCCCCCTCTCCCCGAGCTTAGTGTCAGGGGCCCTCGAGCTTGGTCTCAGGGAGGCATCCGAGGGCATCTGATGCATAAGGCTGACCGTATGCACTAGAAAACACGAGCATTGGTCTCGGGGGCCCTGATCTTGGTCTCAGGGGCCCGAGCTTGGTCTCAGGGGTTCAGGGCCCCCTCGGGGTGCCCCCGACTATTGATATCGAGGGTCTCATGAGTGAGGCACGAGCATTGACCTCATGAGACCCAGAGTTTGGTCCCAGGGGCCCCCAGGCCTGGGTTCAGGACCCCCGAGCATCGGCATCGAGGGGCTCCAGAGCACCGAGCATTAGTCTTGGGGGCTCGAAATATTGATCTTGAGGGCCCCGGAACATCGGTGTCGAGTTACTCCTGAGAAAAGCGCGAGCATGGGTCTAAGGGTGCCCTGAGCCTGATCTAAGTGGGACCCCGAGCTTAGTCTGAGGACCCCCGGGCATCGGCATCAAGGGGCTCCGGAGTATTGGTCTAGGAAGCAATTATTTTAGGAGCCTCCAAATGGTGATTTCAGAGGGTCCCCGAAAGTTTGGATGCAGTGGTGTGGCCAAGGGGCCCTAGACGTCCGCAGACCCCCACCCCTTGGGCCAATCTGAACCACTGCAAAGGATTCTCTGATCACGGGGCCCCCAGAGTCAGTCTCAGGGGCCCCTGAGATTCGTTCTCAGGGCGTCCCGAGTCGGCCTCACGGCCCCCGCCCTGAGAGTCGGTCTCAAGGCCCCCCGAAAGTAGATTTTAGGGGCCCTAGAGGGTTGGTCTCAGGGGCCCCAAAATTCGGTATCAGGGACCCCGGGAGTCTGTCTCAGGGGAGGGGGCCGAGCTAGTCTCAGGGGCCTCCCAGAGAGTGGTTCTCAGGGCCCTGCAACATAGTCTATTTCAGGGGGCCCCTGAGAGTCAGTCTCAGAGAACCCCAAGAGTCGGTCAAGGGGACCCCAAGAGTCTGTCTTAGGGGACCCCGAGATTCGGTCTCGGGGTCTCCCTGAGAGTCTGTCTCAGAGAACCCCAAGAGTCAGTCTCAGAGCACCCCAAGAGTCGGTCTCAGGGGGCCCTCATAGTCTCACGGGCTTCTCTCTCAGGAGTCAATATTTAGTTTCAGGTGGCCCCGAGAGTTAATCCGGGGGTCCGAGAGTTAGTCTAATTAGATCCGCAGAGTGCTGGTTTCAGGGGGCCGTAATTTTGGGAGCCCTCGAGATTTAGCCTCAGGGTGTGCCCCCCGAGTTTTGGTATAAGCGGCCCCGAGAGTCAATCTCAGGGAGCACCCAAAAGTTAGTCTCAGAGGGCTCCCGGTTGTCAGTCTCAGAGACATCCGAGAGTTAATCTCGGGGTTTTGAGAGTAATTTCCAGAGGTGCTCCCGAGTTTTTGGTCTCACGGGCCCGGAGTTAGCCTTAGGCCCGCGAGCTAATCTGTAGCCTCCGAGTCAGTCTTAGGAACGCCAAAGACTCAGTCTCAGAGGTGATTCCACCCCCGGGTTTTTGTCTCAGGTGCGCCCTAGAGTAAGTCTCAGAGGGCTGTCGGAAGTCATCCCCAGCCACCCTCCCCACCCCAAAGACAGCCTCAGGGAACCCCAATAGCTAATCTGGATGACCACGATACTCAGTCTCAGCCCCCTCCAGAGCAAATCTGGGGGCCCAATAATTAGTCTCAGAGGTGCTGCCGATAGCTAATCTCAGGAGCCCCGAGAGATTCTCAGGAGCCCCAGTTTTTATCAAGAGGCGCCGTGAATCGGTCTCCGAGACCCACTGAGATCTAATCGGGAGAGCGGCCGAAAACTAGCTTTGTGAGCGCCGCCAAGTGTTGGTCTTAGGTGACCCCAGAGCTCAAATAAAAAATTTCAAAATCATATGCCTCGGAAAAAATATACCTACCCCTATTGCGTACTAAAAAAGCACAAACTGAAACATGTCGATCAGGCACCATTATCGAAGGAAAGACAAAAATTAATCTAATTTTACCATAAGAGCAAATCGAACAGGGAATTGGGCACTTTGTCAATTTTTAATATATTAGCTTAACACCAATAACTACATTCCTAAATATTCTGAAATAAACAACTTTCCAACATTTTCGTAGGAAACCAGACAAACAAGGGTAATGACAGAAATTGATGAGCATAATCCCAAAAAGAAAAATAGGTATGAAAGGTTGAAAATAACAATAACAGTGAGCCAAGGCGATAGATATCTTGGGCGCCTTTTGTCTTGGTAATTTGCTCGTTTACAAGATAGCAAGGGTAAGAAAGTAACTGGATCTCAACAGGATCTGTCGACGGAATAGAGGTTATGTAAAGTTCGGGACACACTACCATATCCCTTGTATCTTTATTCGTTTTTTTGTTTCTTTGGAAATTTCCTGATTAAGAGCCCATGGATTAGACACCGGGATATAATTGCTAATCATTTCCCGTAGAAGATCATTTCTTCGTACTCAAAACGACTGACCTCCAATAACTTCATGTCTGATTACCCGAGTGAATTGAGGTAGACTCAAATTTAACATCATGCGCGCATCAACATTGAACTTCCCGAAATATGGCTCAAAGCTGTTATTATAGCCACGCTACCATATAAGGTATGGGTCATCCTTAATATTTGGTGACCTTAGTTTACCAACACTTGGTCAGATCGAAAAAAAAACCAAGCTATAAACAAAATAAGAATGAATGCTTAAAAGGCACAACGAAATTTCCTTCGTGTGAATGTTATAATGTTAAAATACTATACAAAAGATATAGGAGATGGGCCCGGTTACTAAGGGGACCCCTGGCCTGGGGCCCCACCACGGTAGTCGGACCCCTCCTTGGCTGAATCCTGGCTACGTCACTGTGTTCTGAGACTCTATATCAGCCACCCTGGGACCCCTAAGCCTAGCTGGGGCCCTGAGCTAACCTGGGTACCGCTGTGCTTAACTGGGGCCTCTGATCTGGTATGAATGCCCTGAACTGTTCTAGCATCATTGAGCTAAGCTGGGCTCCGTGAGCTTGAATAAGTCCCTTGAGCTGTTTTGAGACCCTACATAAGTCGACCTGGGGACCTCCGAGCTGAACCGGGCCCCTAAGCTAATCTGGCACCCTGTGCGAATCTGGAACTCCCCTGTGATGAGCTTCTAGGGGTCCTGTGCTTATGTAGGGTCCCTTGATAAGCTGGTCCCGAGGCTAATGCACTGGTCTAGGCCCTTGAGCTGACTGATCTGGGTTCCTGAGCCATGGTCTGGACCTTGGGGCCCTCCGAGATAATTTAGCGGTCCCTGGGTGGCATAGCCATAGGAACCGGGGGTCAGGGAGATACTGCCCCCCCTTTGAGGTGGGCCCCCGCAACGAATATACAACTATCAGCAACTGTAATATAGAACAAGAAACCCAAACGGGCCCGATAGCTTGTCAGGGAACGTTCAAGTTCGGTAGTACGCTGCCTGCAAGCCCCTGGAGGAGGAGCGCTTCGTAAAAAGCCAAGGCACCTACTACCCGAGTGTTGCCAAATGAGTCCGAGAACTGGGCCCAATCAAACTCCATCCCAATCCCAACACAAAATATGAATCGGACACAGACCCCGCACCAAATGCCGAGCAACAGTCGTCCCTGAGCCATCGAAAGGCGCAACGTCTTTCGATGCCAGGGTTATATGGCGTCGCCAACTCTTTCCCTGTTGGAGGGTTTCTTGGGAGTCAAATCGCTCCTTGCACAAGGAATCTGCCGTGCCTTAAACCCGAGTTGGTCGCGTGGAAAGCAAGGCTGCTAACCACTATAACACCATTCCCACACCTCCACGGCATCACAAAGCTGGCCATCAAGTACCTACATTGCACTTGCAGTCATGCTGAAACTCTGCATTTTAGGCATCGAAATATAGCTAGGCGTATTTATTGTGATCAGGCTTCACCTAAATCAATCTCTAATGATGGCGAGAAGAGATCTGTAATAACATAAATAAATGTTCCCATTTTCGTCATTGAATAAGAAAATACAAGTTGATTAGGCATAGCGAAATGAGGGTATTTTGGTATCAAAGCATTGTCTGTAGTTTTCTAAACAGTTCCTAATTTTGTAAATGTGATGCAAATTTTTGTAGATGTGATGTGTACTTAGCCGCGCCAATTTGTTTCAGTAACAAAATTGTCCCATTTTTTGCCCAATGGCTAAGTATCCTTGGACACCATGCAAACGTTACAAGCTTGCTTATGGTCTTGCGTGATGTCCAAGGAGATACGTAATTTAATGCTGGAGGTAGGAGGAAGCCCTTTGTTCATACGCGTATTTAAATTAAAAAAATAAGAAAAAAAGAAAAAAGGGCCTAAACATCCGTAAATATAAAAAACGCGCTCGCGGTAAAAAATGATTGAAATCCTCCAAAAAAGCTTAAAAATGTATTTCGTATTTGAAATGGGTCTTGGTAAAAACAAAAATGTTTTTTTCGGCGTTTTACTATGATTTGGTATCAAATAGGTACAACTCAAAATCATAGGGCAAAATTTAATTTCTCAATTTTCCATATATTCACATCCTTGTGTGCATGCGTGCCTTATTGACACCAAACGAGCTAACTAATGTTTTTTACAATTATGGGCCCCCGTGGACTGGGGCCCCCCTTGAGGTGGGCCCCCTCTAAGGTTGGCCCCCACTTTTCAAACCGTTCCTACGCCCCTGATTCCATGCAATATGCAATTGTCCATATCTAGGCCGGCTGCACGTATGTATGTATGTACAAGTCTAAACACATCGAGAAGGGAAACAGGATAATTCTTTCACCAGGCAGCCGATATCAGAGTCAGAGGAGGTAGATAGATACCACTTGGACATTTAACGAATGTCAAAGTGTGCGGCATGCTGCCGAGTCTGATATTCAGAGGGTTTGAGGGAGGAGGACGGAAGTTGGGGAAAAACGCCATCTGTTTCTTCAAGATTATCGTTCGGTTTGAGGAAACAAGATCCCGATTAATTCCTGATTCGCCGGTGATGTTGACCATTCTATAGTTAATCGACACCATGGAGCTCAGATACCCGGGATACGTGGGCAACCTCGGTACCAAGGCCCTCAGTGCCCACTATTACTTCATACACGAGCCAGGCGAAATATGGCGCTGGAGAGCGGGCCATTGTAAATAGCAAGTAATTAATCTTAGTTTTATTTGAATGAAAAATTTACGTAAGCTCATAAACTATTTCTAGGTCTTTTCTTATTCTATTTTATAGTCATTAAGTGATATTGGATGAAAACATTACATTTTATTTTCATTGCCCATTACTATAAGGAGCTACCCCAAAGTCCTTCTTTTAAAGGACCACCAACGAGTGGCAAAACATGTACCAGGCACTTGGATACATGAGCCAATTGGTCCGCTCTTTGCTTGGTTTGCAAAAAGAGCGAACTGGCACTGCTCATGTATTTGGGGTATTTGGTGTTAACAGGGTGCCATACAGAGGTGCAGAAACTTGCCAACTCGGCTACCGGAGTTTGTGACATATTTAAGAAAATTGAGGTGCATAATTGTGACAAAATAGCGATCCTGACTGTATGGCTCAAGATCAAACCCCATGTTTTCGAAATAGAGAATGAAGCGTGTAGGGAATATTTTAACTTAGCAGCTCTGTTCTTCAATTGCACAGCGTACCATTAGTAATACAATATTGGTACTGTGTTCAGTTTCTACTAAAACGAGGGACCCCGCTGCAGAAAACCCGCCAACCGCTGTCACAGTTGCCAGATTTTAACATGCAGCCCAATGGGGCTGATTGTTAGTAGTTTGCAGAAAGTTGTCGCCTAGATACCGGAAATTTGACAGTCAATTTTTTCAAGAAATACACGATTGTGGGCATATTTAAGGCATTAGAGATAACGCAGATACTTTATCAAGTACTTCTCTGTCCATTTTTTCAGGTTAAATCATATTTACGGTTTGAGTGTCTTCGATTGATTGGCCCCTATTTCTTCGAATTTAGTATTAAGTACGCCTTAAAGCTACTAACAAAAGTATTAAGTGAGTGAGAAAATAAACATAGCTGGGCAGCAATTCTACTTAAACCATGGAATAGAGATACCATTCCATGCTTAAACTGCGCAACAGCGACAAGACAAGTTAGTTATGTTTATGTGATGTAGAGCCTGCCAAAAATTTAAACAGGCGGGAAGCCACTTATTTTGAGGGCATATTCATTAGGTATATTTAAGATAAGTGCAGGCTGAAACTAGCTAGAATAAATATTGCTGCCCATGGCTAATCTAAGATGAATGTAGGCTATTGTAAGACTGATGTACTTTCCCATATCAAGCTTGGTTTTTCATTCATTAGCCTGCTTGTGCCTTAGTTTATTTGTGCCCTAGATTGGTTAGATAGATTTGGAGCTGGAGGAAGTTGGGAGAGCTGGCGCCAGCAACAGGCTGGCAACAACAGTGATTCAGGTGAGTTTTCATGATCAAATTATCATATAAATATTGTACAGATAGCAAATGTGTGCTAATGCAGTCCTCCACAAAATGTTAACACCCACACTGGAGAGGGGCCTGGAACTAACGTGCACTGGAGGGGGCCGAGTAGACCCCCTTCTTATCTCAGAAAATCACAGCAAATCTCAGAAAGAAATAGACTTCGAAAAACGCTGGTTGGGGGTGTGTTGCTTACTACCAGTGGTGGTAAGCAACGCACAGGACCTGAACTGCATGGAGTTAAAGCAGGATTTTGACTACACTGGATCTTTCTTTGGTATGTGAATTCCAATACCTCTGTACCTATTAGGGCTATAGACATAATTTTACATCTATGCAGGCTAGTTGCCTCAGAGTTTTTACTGCAAAAAGGAATGACCAGGCAGGTAATGATGGTGAGTGGGATGCAAATTTTAATCATTTGATGTGTTTATAAAAATGCTACCTAAGGTCCACTTTACCAACACATTTTAGGTAGATTCAAATACTATGTTGACATTGACATTTTTCCCTTTTGTTGATAACTGAGATAGAAGTTTAGTGGGGGGAAGCTGTGGTTAGGGTTCCCAATTGTGTGTACATGTACGCTCCTATTAATAGGTATGTTCCCAATAATGACTATTTTCATGATAATTGCTACATGTAATCATGTGGAAAAGTACCATAATTGGAACACTCCTTTCAAAAATGGAAACTTCCTCAAAAAAGGAAATGCATGTCATTGGGGGAAACTGCAGTCAGAGTTGCCAATAATAGTTATGACCCCTAATACTGGAAAAAATGACCCATAATTGGAAATTTTCCTTCCAAAAACCAAAAGATGATCTATAAATGAAAACTTACTACTTTCATGCTGTAATGGTTTGGTGCTAGAACCTTGTCTGCTGCAAAAAGTAAGGGACAGGTAGAGGACATGGAGCATATTGGAAATAGTATTGAAGTATACAATTATTATTTCCAGCTCTGTGTGACAGAGGAGGCATACGTCGCATTGAGTTTGTGACAGCCAGCATACTTTCTGCACCTCTGGTGCCATACTTGGTTATGCCAGTGTCACGCACGTTGTGTTATTCTTATGCGTGCTTTTAGCAAGTTTAAGCCACTTCTCAGACATGAGTTGTGAACTATGCAGTTATTACAGGCTATGAATTGTAAGGTTGATAATATTCAGCAAATATACCATCCTCGCTTTTAATTTTTTTCCGTTCAATTTACATTCAAGGTAGTATCACACTTTCATAATGGATTTCGAACTGAGATAACAGGTTTGTAGAGCGTGTCGAGAAACCAGTATTAGAATATTGTATTTCACCCAAGGCCCTTCATGCTAAATTTTTGTACACTTTTTGGGTTCTGGATAAAAGGGGCTATTCTCCAATTCAAAGCCACGAAGGAATCCCATTCAATTTGGCAACACATGTCACGTGATTGGTGTTAACAAATAATCTGGCCACGGAACCTTACATGTCGAAAGCCACCGCAAGTAGCCAGATTCGTAATTACTCGCAATGCAAAGGTCAACCCAGGATAGTATAAATGAGGCAGTATTTTTTAGATTTAAGATTGAAATAAACTGTGGTTTCCTGATCTTCAGGTCCAGCTTGTCCATAAATAATCATTTTTAGGATGTCAAAAAAGTAGGCCATTGGCTTTCGGCTTACAACAATCCCAGCTTACGCCAAGCTGGCAAAAATAAAAACAAGAAATAAAGATAGATATGTGGTTTAATCTGCTGGAGCCTCAGTTGGGCGGTGGAGGTGTTTTTCTTTTCTGAGCACGCTAAGACCAAAAGCTTTGTTGACTGATTCGATCCCGACGGGCTCTATTTTAACACGTACTCCTGTCATTAAAACCGTGCTGGAGCCTTTTGAGGATCCTGAACCATGGAAATAGGTGAAATCCATATAGTGGGCCCCGCAGAAGCCCTGTCAGCTCGTGTCAGACACAATCAAACAGCTGTAATAAAAGGCGCCGTCCATCCTCATCGATTATCTTCGGAATCGGGCTCATAATGTAAACTAGCTGGTTTCCTGGAGGGATTCAAATGCCACCATCTTCGAAGTAAAGTAAGGCAAAATCGGGTCAGAATCCCATTCCATATGTCACAGGGAAAACTTCTACAGTGTAGTGATGGAGGCTCCTGATTAGAATGCCGAAGCTATCCTGATTAGCATTCAAATATCGTCCAGCCAGACTCTGGGGCCGGCTTTAATTTCCTGCGAGACTTACTCGTGTGGTTTCCAAGGGAACGATGTCTTTTCATCGGTTTGAAATGTGATCTCAGCACGCGATTTCTTAGAAATACAGGCTACTGCCCTGAAAGCATTGACATTCATTCGAGGTTTTTATGGCTAGCCTGCGTATTTGGAATAGACCATAATTTTGCATGGAATATTTTTTATTTTGTTCCCGGAATAGATCATCAATGAGCCGCAAAGACAAAATGCGTTAACTTATTCAAAACATCAAATGCTAAAACGTTTTGATAAAGATTAGACAAACATTAAGAACAAAAAATCAAAACAAAGTTCAAAACATACAGTTTAAGACGCACAGTGTGAGGAATCCTTAAGTGCCTCCCTCCCCATCTATTTTCCCAAGGTGACCGGAGAACTGTTCGCAGTCAAGCGCACTACTTGGCTACATTTGAGAAAATTTATGAGCGCGTCGATCGGTGAGTGAATTTTGAAAATCTGTCCAAAAAGCGCTTGTCTCATAGGCTTTTATTATCGTCTATATTTTGAGACCGTCGCAATGGCGCGATCACACTGGTTCGCCTGCACTGTAGACCGAATGGTGACTTAGTAATGCCATATAATCGGGATTATACGCTAAGGTCACCCCATATGACGGTAAAATTCAAGGCAAAGGGTCACAGGTCAAGGTCATACAAACATTTTCAAGGTCATTGACCCCTGTGTTAGGTAAAATTACTCAGTATGACGCATGTTATGTTATTACTTCATAGCTAAGGCTACTTAATATCAAGATTAATGTCAAAACCACGGACCAAATTCTTGTGCCTTTTGCCAAGGCCAAATCCTCATTTTCCGCCCAAAGCCTGCTATAGTGCCAGTTATACTGTACATTATTGGGAATACGTCATATTGCTCCGTTATAGGTCAGTGAACTTGAATTGCCTTGACCTCAAACTTTCAGAAGACACTGTGAGGGGTCTGCGCTCTATGAACTTATTCCGCTTTCAGTGCAGTCCTGGCTTTTTTGCATAACCACTTCATTTCCGAAAAGGTCTCTGGCACGGCTCGAATTTGAATGTTCCGACCTCGTATGACTGAAGATATGGACTTAGCTCAATGAAACTTACCTATACTGTAGATCATTATCGCCCCATACACCTCCAAACGGGCGTTTCATGATCCTCTTAGTTTTGATATCTCAGGGGGCACTTAAGACAATCTCCACTACGCGTTGACGCCCGACCCCTCTCCAATGCACGTTTTAAAAGGAATCTTGTTTTGTAGATCATCCGTAAGGATTTCCGTGCTCTTACCTGGTTTGTGATTATGTGCGTGGGTGTGATATGGGTGCATACAATTCATACCTATGCCTTCGAGTGCAGGTGATGACTCAGTTTGCCGTTTCTCTGGTTATACTAAAATGTTCAATGGGAAATATTTCCCTCATTCCTGATGACTGACCGGTGTAAGAAATGTTAGTGGTTCTTTATTGATATTGAAGATGTGTCTGTACCCCAGATAAAATCACCTAAACTCAGTTCTAATCAATGCCTGATCACCTGGGCAAAAACACTGAAGATAGGCAAACCATTTGATCGACCATTTTCTTCATTGGTGAGTTAACAGTGAAAATATACAAAATCGGTGAGTGATGAAACCAAATTCAATACCACACTGGGGAGGTTTAACCCTATTTCCGTCAGGCTCCCGGCTACCCCTATTTCCGGCAAGGGGGCAATATCGGCCCCCTAAGATCTCGTAATCTAACCGGCTGATTTTGAAAATTCAAAGTGCCATAGATTCCTCTGCTGCTAAACTTTATTTTGAAAAAAGAAAATTTCAAAATTTTTATTTTTTAGGAGAAGGTCGTGCAAAATATACAATTTTTGTGTATTTTTTAGATTTTCCATAACCCTTGTCTCTGTTGTACGATTTTCACAAAACTAGTTCAGATTAACAAATAATTGACCCAAAATTTTAATATACTCGAGTTACGCAAAAATTCGAAATTCAATGGCAGTTCCAGGGCCAGGACTATGAGGGGAAATATATACAACCTAAAAAGTTTTTGTTACGCGGATTAGAAGCCGTCATATACTGCTTGGCATCTTTGACACATAAATAAATGAGAAAAAAGTGAAAAACTCATCAGGGGCGGATGCAGTAAGGTAAAACAGTGGGGTAAAATACATACCAACAATATGCGAATGGTATGCATGAGTATATTAGTCCCTCGACTAGTTGAAATTTAATTTCTGATAATTTTTACCCTCCCATGGCAGCTCTGGGAAAGGGGGTGACATAGGCGGATCAAGGACTCGTCGTGGGGGGTGGGGGTGATTGGAAACACATTTTCAATATACAACGATATTGAGTCGCGGCGGTGATACTGGCTGGGAACATACATTTTGAAAATGTGTAGTGACTGGACACGCCTCTGGTAATCTAGAATTGGGTTATAACTATTTTGAATTTTCATATACCCAATTGTATTCGCCTGGCACGGCTGTAAGCAGTCTTCTCACTTACTAACGTTTAGTCCTTCTTGATAACATTCCCCCATTTTGAACTGCTGTAACCGCCCCTGATGAATACAAATAGTGACAATTGTGAATGCACTATCATCTCACATAAAAAATGATATAATAAAACCATATAACTGGTATCAGGATCAGCAGAGACGGCTTCCTTTTACAAAAACCCATCGCATACGATAATACCTGGTTTGTGGATAGAACCTCCCCAAAAACCCAGCCATAGCTCCGCCCCTGGTAAATATATAATCTTGAAAATTTCAGAAAACCTGCCTGTATTAGTTTTAGGAAAAGTCAGGAAGTTTCAAAGTTCTATCGCAAGCCGCTTCGGAGATATTCTTGAAAAACCTGAAGGGGGCAATATTAGCCCCCTGCCGGAAATAGGGTTAAACACCCCTTCCCTCCCCTTCCTCCCCCACCAAGTCATCAAACTATTCCACCCAAGGAAGCGTAGTACTCCACCCTCCCAATCCCGCTCCCCATAATTTGAGACTATTTTCCCCCTCCCCCAATCCCTAGACTTTGGCTCTGGACCCACTATTGAACATAGCCTTCTTGGTCTATTTTTGGTATGCATTCAGTTTCTATCATATCATGACTTAAAAAGAACTCACTTCCCATGATTTGCAATCAAACGCCGGAAGGATGACGTAACATACCGCCCATGAGCCGTGTGGTAATCCACCACCCTCCAGACGTCAGCCTGAACGGGAAATGGCACCAGACCGTTGGCCACTTCCTCACCTCGTTACCCTAGGCCATTTGCACCAATCCGATCAGCGATTGGCCCAGAAGGCCACTTGACCCGTGCTGGCTGACTGTTCCCGACGCCGCCGGTACAGCACGGCCGACCCACGCCCTCCCAGAAACACCATTTCCGCTGTAAATCCATCTGTACAGGGTCAATGGGTCTCCTCGCATGGCTGATTAAAAACTTCGCGATATCCGTGCTAGGCAGGCAGACAGTGGCGTGTAGAAACCAAAATTTAGCGGATTGTTGGCTTCGCGCGTATGAAAAGTTGTTCGCCCTCCACAAACACTGTATGGAATCGTATCAATATGTGTTGCGAGCTCAGTGTCTGCATCAGAGCGCTCGCACTAGGGCTGGGAAGTCGCGCGTCAGAGCCAAGCTCAGTGTCTGCATCAGAGCGCTCGCACTAGGGCTGGGAAGTCGTGCGTCAGAGCCAAGTCGACGCGACGGGAGTTTGGAAAGGGAAGCGTCGAAGCATCGTCACAGACCTCTAGGTTTTATTTTGGGAATCGACTTTATTGTCATGCTCTCGACTTCTGTCATCTTTAGCAGCGGAGTTTCTTAGAAAGAACTCGCAATTTCGTCAATTCTAATGGCATCAGGCTGGGTTTACTTTCATTCTAGAAGCCAGGACTGAATAGTGAAATGTCGAAATTCTATGAAACTTTTAAACGTTGAAAAAAACTAGGGGTTTGACAGGATCTATTAAGCTTTTACATTTCAATTGTTACAAAGGCAGTGAAGTCACGCATCAGAGCCAAGTCGACTCATCGGAAGCTTGAAAAGGACAAACTTTGACGCATTCCTGACGTTTTGTGCCTAATTTCTTCATTCGAATTTCTTATTATATTCCAAATTTATTTTTTTAGAAGCAGGGTTATAGAAAACACCCACAGCCCTACTAACTTTAAAGAAATGAAAGAAACCGCTACGTTTATTTTGATCCTGGACGACAGTGATAAAACATAAAATATGGACCTGGTGAACTAAGACACACAACCCCAAAAATCTAAAAGGCTTATAATGTTGACCCAAACCCATTAATACAAAACTCTCTGAGCTTTTAAAGTGAGCATGACAATTTATAACGATTTTATCGTGCCATTTTATGACGATTTTATTGAGCCAAGTGAGCTCCCAGCGCCCCTGCGCCGACTGCGCTCTCAAAGTCCGACTATTTGACTCGCCCTACGGCACATTCGACGAGTCGGCGTTTTCGGCGTCGAGTCTCTACCTAACTCCTACATCACTTAACTTCTCACACTCCACATACATAACTTCTACCCCGCCGTGGCAGGTTCCGGGGCCAGCAGCCCGTCTCCACCCGGACGGCCCGTTTCTGGCAGGGCCGTGCGGCACAGTCTAATCGGGCAGGCATCGTGCTATGCGGAACGGCCTAATTCCCCGCGTCGTGGGACGTCCGTAGTCGTGTGATATTAGAGATGGGCGATAAGGGACTGCTCACATATGACGTCAGTGACCGAATGGGAAGAGTCTGGCATCTTCTGACTTTTTCTGACTAGGGGGAGGGGGTCTGTCTTTTTAAGATTTCTGACGAAAGGGGGTATTGAATCATGGGCTGTCGTGGATTTTTTTCTTAATTGAGAGCTGCGCAAACCCAGAGCAATTGAACAGCGGATATTTTAAGGTTTCGTAACCAAATAAAAAATAACTTATTGTATGGTACCAGTTTCAGCTAAACATACTACTAATAGTCAAGACATTATGATAGCCAAGCACTTCATACACCGTTAAATCACAAGCGACTGCCGCAGGAGGCTGTTTTTATCCAACAAGATAAGAAGCAACTGTGCGCTTTCATTGCAGCTTATTCAAGTGCTTTTTTACCTTCACAGCAACATTTATGCTACTATTCTTTATCGTACAGTTTCTTTTCTGTGGTGAAGTGGCAGGCTTTGAAGTATCTCTTTGGTTCTTCCATGCGTTTACAATGCGCGTCGATGGTTTGAGCTCTAGTTGGGAAGTTATTATCCGTGGCTTCTAAAACCGTATATATATATATATATATATATATATATATATATATATATATATATATATATATATATATATATATATATATATATATATATATATACGGGCAGAGTGGAGGTGAGGTGATGAAAACCGTTGAAAAATAAAGATGTGGCCCCAGACGTATGAATATATTTAACCGTTGAAAAAATAAATATGTGACCCCGGACATATTAATATGTATATATAATATATATATACATAATATATATATATAAATAGGTATATATATAGGTATATATATTATGTGTATATATATATTTATATATTTTGGCCATATATTTTCTCTCAAACACTGTCGATTGAACTTCGAAGAATTCGTTTTAGCTAGTTTTTTCGTTTTCGCAGGTTCGTATCAGTTTTTCACTCTGTTGTCGTTGATGGAAGATAATATAAGTCCTAAATCGGTAGGCATTACACAGTTATATTATTCACGGCATTTACAGGTACAGTCGACGTTTCGAAGGCTTTCAGCGATCATTATCGAGACATTAATGACATAACCACATAATAATATTACATACAAAAACACATATTATATAAAAGTCGTGGCAGGGTCGAGCGGATTTCAAAGATGATCGGTTGTATGAAGAATAAAGCTCCAATATGTATGAATATATGACAACGTGACTAAAGCTTTTAACTTCCTCTTTTGAGCATACACAAAAACATGAGGCCTAAGTCTTTCACATTTTTTTCTTTCTTAGTTTTCAGTTGTCATGTATTCACGATGGAGCTTCTCAGTTTGATCGAGTTGGTGTTTAGTTCAGGTTGTGTTCGCGGATGTAAAGTGCTTCTGTGATCCATATTCTGAGATGATCATTGATATGCTTGTGCGTAAATGTGTTGTCGGTGGGATTTTCTGGTGAGCTGTGTTTGGTGGTGTTGTTCTACGTGGTTCTTGATGGAGCTGGTGTGGCCTGTGCTTGTGTAGAGTGAGGCGTCGTGAGAGGGATGTTGTCGTGGCACCGATGTACCTGTAAATGCCGTGAATAATATAACTGTGTAATGCCTACCGATTTAGGACTTATATTATCTTCCATCAACGACAACAGAGTGAAAAACTGATACGAACCTGCGAAAACGAAAACAAAAACTAGCTAAAACGAATTCTTCGCTGAAGTTCAATCGACAGTGTTTGAGGAATATATATATATATATATATATATATATATATATATATATATATATATATATATATATATATATTATATACATATTAATATGTCCGGGGCCACATCTTTATTTTTCAACCTAACCTTCACTCTGCCCTATATATATATATATATATATATATATATATATATATATATATATATATATATATATATATAGACGGTTTTAGAAGCCACGGATAATAACTTCCCAACTAGAGCTCAAAACACATCTTTATTTTTCAACGGTTCAATATATTCATACGTCTGGGGCCACACCTTTATTTTTCAACGCTTTTCATCACCTCACCTTCACTCTGCCCGTAACATCAAAGGGCGCTCAGGGGTAGCCTCTGCTCCAGATGCCCCCTCCCCTGCGTCCCCTGCGGCTGATGCCTTGAGGTTGATATTGAAGTCACCAGTGATAAATAGTTAGATTGGTATTCAGTTTTGATTGCCTATTCCAGTGACTGACTCATGAAATAGGAATTATCGTATGAACACATTTTTAATAAGTTCTCCGAAGGCCTGCTGGAGATAGGGTGCCATAAACCGCAGAATGTTGTGGGAATGACCTAGGGGACCTAAAGATGATACAGATGACGTAAAGCGCTAAAGACTGGCAGCCTAAAACGCCAAGTCAGAAACTAAAACGTCTAGCCGTAAAAGCCCAAAAGGCTACGTCAGGTAACGATAAGAAAAAATAAGAAAAAGGAAAAAGCGTGGAATCGGTCCTCTCCCTTTTTTTTCTTTTGCGTAGCTTCTGGGCTTTTTGGGGTTTGAGTTTTGTTTTGGCGTTTGGTTTTGTTCTTCTTTCATCTTTTAGGGTCCTAGGTCATTCCCACAACATCTGAATACATTTTTATTCATGAAACCAATATTGGAGGGTGCTAGGCTCGTGGAGGCACCCCGTGTCTTCGCTGGGGCTCATGTCGGGTGCCGAAGGCGCCCAATATGGAACTCTGAACGTTTGTAAAATGTCAAAACTGAGCGGCGCAGGCACCTAGTTAACTTCAGGTGATTACACCCTGTCTTCTGGTATCCTCCATAGTAGACTACCTCCCCTGGTGCCGACCGCAGACCCATGTTCGACTGTTTGGCCGGCGTTCTCCAGTAACCGGCACTTTTTCTTAGAAAAGTCACGTCTGGTACATTCTTCGTTAAACAGTTGAAATTTACTCCTAAAAATTAAAAATATATCCAAAATTGGCGTTGGGTGGGCACCAAATGTTTCCCAGTTGGCATTTGCCACAGTCTCTGCATCCCCTGCGGCCCCATTGCCTTGTTTGAACATATTTATTCTGACTTCACAAATATTTAACAAACAATCAGTCATTATATGTATAACTGATTCGGCATGACCAACCAAAGAGTTTGCTAGAAGAGGTTATTGGCGAGGAAGGCAGTTTCAAAATATTAAGCATATACAGTGGACTTATTTTCCGGAAATAATGCACGCTGTTACTGTCAGGTTCCGGTATTTTGAAACCAATTACCGATTTGAGTTCAATTCGTATTGTGCCCCGAGGTCCGAGAAATGTCTTAGTAGAGTGAATACATTTTTTAGAAATGTCTTCTAAGGAGCTTACTGTCTGATAAGTTAGCGCTAGGGAAAATATTGAATAGATGGGATGTATATTTTTCTTTATATCTAGAGGCAAACTTCCCCGGGGTACAGCATAGGCGATAAAACAATGGTAAGTCGGGGGAAACTGGCTGCATTTCACCTAATGTCTCGAAAGTAAAAATGGCGCGCGGCCAGGGGTCGAAAAACGTGCCTGAGCGCCACCATACGATATTCAAACGACATATTTCACACCACAAGCGCTGATGCGTGGCACAAAAATGGAGCATTTTCAGGGCGTTCCGAACCCTTCTGAATCTTAAAATGGGTATTGACGAACCAAGAGACAATTTCGCACCCTGAGGGTCATTTGCAAGCTGAAAAAAACCGACCGTATTGCCCTTTTCAATGTTAAATATCGCAAAATATTATGCGGCTTAAAAATGTGGGCTGAGGCACGAAGTCTTCAGATGATTTTGTATTTTTGTCACCAGGATCGTAGGTGAGTTGCGAGATTTTTTACCTTTGCACAAGATTATCCAAATGTCCGATTTTCCCCTCTGAAAATGTCAGGCCTATCGGATCGGCTGCCGTATCAGACTCTGAAATTTATTGGTTTCTGATCAGAAAGGTGTCCGATTGGCACATGTAGTGCATACGTTGTCAGTTGAATTATCATGTTAAGCGAATTGTGCTCTCAGACTGCACGGACACCTTCTTACGCCAGGCCCCACAAGAACAATCGCGTCCCGCCAACTGAAAACAGGAATTCGCGCCCCCGATGAAACAACTGCATTTGAGCCATATTTATTAATTTCTGCTATATTTTTTAGTAAGCAGCAAAAAATAGATAGACCTCGCCTGCCGGTTTAGGTGGGATCCAGCTCATTCCTAATTAACCAGTGTTAAGGGTAGCAGCGGTGTTGCTAGTTGTCGGTGTCCGTGTGTGCTGGGGGACGGGTGGCTTAGTGGATAGCATCGAAGTCTCCTAAGACGCCGGCTCCCGGTTCAAGTCTCGGCGTAGTCTCTGAATAAGTCGATCTGATCCCCCAATCACTCTCAACAGGGAGAGAGCTGGTGGCGCTGTATAACCCGGGCAGTTGGTGCATCGTTAAAACCCAACAATCACACTGCATGGGCTGCCTGCCGTGTATTACAGCACTCTTTGCGTGTCCTTATTTGCTCTACTTAGTAAATCTCCCGTCGGGCAACAGGTTACGTAACAGCCTTGTCACGTGTGGGAAAGCTCAGATAGATGACATTCACTTGACCACCATTACTACTACATTTCACTTTTCCTTTTGCGCTGTCTTTTGGGGACATCATTGCTCCATATCCACGTGCTTTCCCCGAATCTGGAGGAAGAAATGACACTTTCCCGGAGGAAACAAATCAGCACCGCGATAGTATCACATGAATGGGCCAGTACTCATGCGAGTGCGATAGTACTCATGAACAGATTACTGGTAAGGAGGCATGCAACTTCAGCACTGCCGCGCTGGTCTTGACTTTGTATGCTCGGATTGGCATTGCAACCCACTAACACTGCAGGGCAGCTCGGCAAATAGCAGCAGCAGACACGGTAGAAATCGGCTCAGGAGGGGGGGCGGAGGTTTGGAATTTAGGGAAGGTTTGCAGCCTGCTGTGGTCTGTGGGTTTACAAGCAATGTGAACCATTTTATTGTGTGCTGGAGAATGCCCAGAAAAGGGAGATACTTGCACAGTCAGATCATGGCGAGCCCGCCTGGGTAGACCCAGAGGGTGAGACAAAGTACAAATTAAACTGTTTAAAACCAATTCGTGGGGACTAAGGATTTGGAAACAGGGCATCCACTTGTGTTGTGAGGGGTACACCCCCCCTCCGTTTCCACGCCACTACAAGCATTGTATTGGATGACATTGGGTAGCTTGCTATAACTTAGGGAGGGTTTGAATCTTGTACAGTGGTGGATCCGGGTGGGAAGCAAAAAGGCCTTGCCCCCCCAAACTCAAAATCTCGGGGCAAAACTGTTTCTCCCCAAAGCGATCGACCACCTTTTTTGCCTGGCTTCTTTCTAGTTTGTAAGCAAGAGTTTGGTGCTTCAACTCTCAACTTCAAACAGAATCAGTCAACTTCAGTGTGAAATTGGGCCTTGGATAGCAAAAGCAAGCATCTTATGATGATAGCTTTCACCCCGTGACGTTTTGTTTTGCTTTTCGCCTCGGGCAACTACAAAACCTACCGTCAAGTTCTGTAGTGGCAAAACGTTTCAACGCGTGACGTTTTATTTTTATTTTTTGCTTTTTTACTTTGGCTTGCCCCCAAACCGACCGGCTAGATCTAACACTGATCATGTATGGGAGCAACTCATTCGTCCCGTGTTCAGAGGACGAATGCATTACAATTACGAGACCAAAATATTTCAGCTTTTAAAGGAGATGTAGATAAAATGTTTCTATGGTGTCGATGTATCTATGTAGAAATAAACTTAAACTGTAATTTAAAATTATTCATGTAATTCCAAAAAAATTGGCTAACACAGCGGAGACATAATAAAGCATTGGGATCGGTCCAGCATCAGACAAATTCATCCGACCCCACCAACAGTTGTAGAATTACTGGATGCCTCTGGCTCAGAAGTGTTTTTGATAGTGCCCATTCACTATAGCATATCTTGTCTCACAAATAAATATTTGGCTGGGACAAGAAGCCACCGGTTTCAGCCATCCTTTCAGTAATAATCTAGTGACCTAAAAACCAGGTTAAAGAAAACTGCAGAGCCACCCGGCGTCGCTGCAAAATCAGCCGAATCAGAGGCAGACGGCTCCACTTGTGGCAGTCACCTCAGCAGCGGCTGATTGAGACCTCCAGCCTTCCGGGAGAAGCACGCACTGGCGCACGTCTGGCGGTATTTCTGGACGGATTGGCGGCGAAGAAACGCTTCAGGTCACGCACGGAACGGCCACCCTTCCGGTGCGATTGGTGGTGGAGTGAAATGATCAGAATGCCTGGAAATACGACAGTGAACAAATAAGTGATACTGCAGCCATTGCCGGGGAATCCTTCTTTTATTTGTAATGGGGACCAAAGAAAGGAAAGGGCATTATTTGATGTTTAAAGGAACGCGGTTTTTCCATAGTATCGAATGGGGTCAGTGTTTTTCCTGGTAGATACTGCCATTTCATTTCGGCATGGTAGACCTATTCATGTAACCAAAACGGTATTAAGCGGAGAACAAAATAACTCCTACCAAACTAGGAAAGGGCATGCGACTATTTCAGTCCAAGACAGCGCTATTCCCAGTGGGGAAAAACCTGAGGGACAAAGAACCGATGGGAAGGCCTGGGGAATCAATCCCAATCTCAGTCTGTATGCAAACCTTAAGCAGTGGGAACCGTGCAGTCATGGGATTGGTTGTAGATTTGGGAAGTGATTTCAGGGCAAAACTTTCCTGGTAGATAAACTTTCCTGGTAGAGAAAAATTACCTCAAAATTATCGATCAGTTTCCTGCTTTGTTTCTTCGGGAAGGTGCTGGAGCGTCTGGTTTATGACCAGATTTTTAGGCACATATCGACGGTCTTGTGTCCGGAGCAACACGGTTTTATACCCAGACGGTCCTGCGTGACAAATCTGGCCGCTTATCTCAAATCAGCGTGGGAAACCATATCGGAGGGGTACCAGACGGACGCCGTTTACACTGATTACTCGGCAGCTTTTCAGAGCGTTAATCATGAACTCGTAATTTACAAACTAAAAAATCATATCATCTCCAGGACACAGCCCTAAAATGGTTCGTCTCGTACCTCTCCGATAGGCGTCAGAGGGTCATCGTCAACGGAAAAATTTCTGATTGGAGACCTGTAACTTCTGGTGTGCCTGAAGGCGCTCTTCTGGCCCCTTTGCTCTTTCTCTGTACATTAATGACCTTCCGGACCTCATTCAGAGCGGCTGCCTCATGTACGCCGACGACGTCAAAATTTTCCGCAAAATTAAGTCACCATCTGATGGACGGCTGCTGCAGGGGGACCTTGACCGCCTCGCAGCGTGGTCTGTCGGGTGGGGACTAACACTAAATCCATCAAAATGCAAATCCTTGACGATGACCCTCAGGCGCGCACCCGTCCGGACCAACTACTTTATAGGCCCCTCGGTGCTGGAGCACGTTGAAACAATTCATCTCGGTGTCATAATCGATTCTAAACTCACCTTTGCCAATCATATAGATAATATAGTTAAGCGGGCCAATCGATCTCTCGGATTACTCATTCGATCTTTTCAGACCGGTCTCATGACGGCAAAATTCAACAGTAAAGCTCTGCTGGCTGCATATTACTGCAACGTGCGTTCTATTTTAGAATATTGCAGCGTTGTCTGGGCGGGGGGCGGCTGACTCCCACAAGGTTCGGGTCGATCGGGTTCAACATAAGTTTCTTCTGTGGCTTATCCACCACATTCCATCTGGACAACCACTCTCTCTTTCTTACGAGCATCTTCTAACACATTTCAAAATTTCCTCTCTCGCTGCACGGAGGGTACAGCACGATTTACTTTTTACTAGAAATATAATCCGTGCAAAGCTCGATGTACCTGCTCTGCTCAGCTGCTTTCTCTTGCAGGTGCCTGCCCGATCGACCCGCAACCTGACGTTGTTTCACATTCCCCGAGCACGTGTAAATACTGTACAGAGCGGCATGTTTTGTCGCCTCCTAGGCTCTCAAACATGTTTTTATTCAGCCGTGATGTTGAAGCCGATATTTTTGCAATGACTTAGCACTTACAGAAACCATGTTATAAGATATGTAGCAAGGTTGTGAGGCTTGTTGGCCGTACTGGTTCATCTTTTTAGGCCTTTTTCGTCTTTTTTACTTTTATGGTGCGCGATTTTCCGCGATCTCTTTTAGGCCTATTGCTAAATTTTAGTTTTGAATTGTTTTCATTTTTATTTTTACCTATTACTTGTTAGTATGTATACCGTCTGATGTGTTCCACTGTAAATACGCTTTTAATGCTTGGACTTCGCCTGTAACTGGTTTATCTGTTGGCGATGCTGCTGAATAAATAAAATAAAATAAATAAAGATTTCCTGGTAGATACTGCCATTTCATTTCGGCATGGTAGACCTATTCATGTAACCAAAACGGTATTAAGCTGAGAACAAAACAACTCCTGCCAAACTAGGAAAGGGCATGCGACTATTTCAGTCCAAGACAGCGCTATTCCCAGTGGGGAAAAACCTGAGGGACAAAGAACCGATGGGAAGGCCTGGGGAATCAATCCCAATCTCAGTCTGTATGCAAACCTTAAGCAGTGGGAACCGTGCAGTCATGGGATTGGTTGTAGATTTGGGAAGTGATTTCAGCTGGTTTACGAGATATTTTCTTTCTTCAAGCTTAGTATCCAACATTTACGATAGCCAAGACATTCAGGGGTCTATCCAGACATTTTCGAAGAGGAAGTCCGGTCTCCTTACTGGGGAGTCCGGCCTCCTCACTGGGAAGTTCGGCCTCCCCAATGGGAGCCCGAAGTGGCTTTGGGGATTCGGTTGTTCAATTATATGTGCCTATTCGTTAAAAATGTACAGATTTATATACAAAAGCCGCTGGAAAAGCGATGACACCGGTATCACAGAATATATGGCTTTTCTAATAGGCTTTAAAATCATTTCGACTTTCTTTGAGGATGGAATATGCAACAAAAACATTGGCTGGGGCTTTTCAGTTAATCGAACATTCGATTAGTATGCTTCTTTGATCTTTTGGTCAATACCTTGCCCGCGTTTTCAGGAAAGCAAATTAAAATAAGCAAATAGACAAGTTTTTCCTTGATGTCTCGCCATGTTCCGCTCATAGATGCCTCCCGGTATAATTGGAGTTCAGTTGCATCGATGCTGGTAAAATCGAATAAGCTACAAAGAAACAGCATGCTAATAACACTACCGTGAAAAAAGATCGAGTATGGCCGGAGGCAGTGCATGGGTGGGTCCATTCTTCCCTTCAGATTTTTCTAATAAAAAGGTAAATCTTGAGATATCATACAAACCCTATGCAAATTTTGGGAGTTAAAGCATTCAGCACACATGAGAGCGTACGCACAACTTTCATTGAGGCGCCATGCCAATGATCCGTGCAAAACGTGAAACCGTTTCATACAGAGTCGGGGATCAGCACAACTTCGGACGAGGACCGTATCTTATCGAGAGCCTGTACAATTCAGGGGACCAGTGCAGCCTTGGGAGTCTGCAAAACTTTTGACGGGGTCTATACACCATTTCATGGGGAGTCAAATCACACTAGGAAACTTAGAGAGACTAAGCGACTTTGAAAGGGGCCCCCATACAATGTTAAGGACTCGTACCACTCCGGGGGCAAGCAAATCTTTAAATGGAGTCCGTTATATGTAAGAACTAGCAAAGTTTTTGTATTGAGCTCGTACCCTCTCCGAACCTGTCCAATTCCCGGGGCGTGAGCGACGTCAAAATTAGAATCATCTCACGTAAGTAAGAGGCCCGCACAACTTTTTGTGGCAGCCCATATCATCTTGGAGGTGCTTCCAAATATCGGGGCGGGCCTTAGCCCGGCACCGTCTGGGTTCTTTTCGCACCTACCACCACCTGGGGGACCTTCAATGGGACCCGCCTTTTCCTACGTTCTTGGGAACTGGAGGTGATACAGAAAAATTAGAATGGCGCTACAGGCTCGTGTCTTCTACTTTAAATTCGAGTTTGAACCATATCCGTTGACCCGTGCCGTCACAGAGGGCCAAAACGTGTCAAGGTTTGACCCTTTTAGAAAATGCGTTGTAACTCGGGAATGATAAGACCTAGATCAAAGCCACCGACATCAATGTGTTTACCTGGATTCAATGATTCGAATGATATGCGTCATGACGTTACTTTACAATGTCATGCAAAATTTCACTTGAATCTCTGGATCATGCTTGTCACTATGATACCCAGTTTATTGCAGTATCTTACCTCGTTCAAAAAGTATAGACACAAATAATTAAAAACCTTAGCATGTGGTTTCTTCTGGTGACCTTGTTATTGACTTGACCTCAAAATGGATCCCAGTAGGTAGATTTGTCCTAATAAAAGCTTTAAAATGATGTCTAGAAATTCGATCGAGTTCTTTTATAAGCTGAGTTGCACCTAGGTTTTGCCAGTCTCATTTTAGAAGAACACAATTGCCTTAAAAAAATGATGTCTTGGAGAGCTATTTTGAGCATGATGATAAATATGTAAATGAGGAATAACAGCCTGATGCTCATATTATATAAAACTTGTTCGAAAGTTAACAGTCAATATATTTCACCCATGGGGCATGATCACGACAGCGAATGGACAGGTGGCGGAATTTTACAACATTTGAAAATTTAGAATTATGATACACACGCGAATGAATTATGATAGACGCGAATGAATTATGAATTATGATAGAATTATGATAACACGCGTGTGTATCATAATTCTAAATTTTCAAATGTTGTAAAATTCTGCCACCTGTCCATTCGCTGTCGTGATCATGCCCCATGGGTGAAATATATTGACTGTTAATTTCGAACAAGTTTTTATAATATGAGCATCAGGCTGTTATTCCTCATTTACAATTGCCTTACATGGGGTTTAGAAGGGATGTCATTGATCGTTGGTCTGAACTGACCTGATGCCAATTAGATGTTATAAGTTTTAAATTGGTCACCCTAGAGGTGTGCAAAGTGGTACGCCTCTCGTTGAAATTGGTTCAGAATCATTCTTAAAAACCGAGGCAGGTTCCAACCGGACCCAGGGTTGTATTCAGATCGTCGTTTTAAGCGAGGGGAGTATATATATAGTGGTAGCAATATAGGGGAGCAATAGAGTACAAAATCGCAAAGAACTTGTGTTTTTTAAAGAAAATCGCCAAAAATCGGGGCGTTCGGGGGAAATTACCCAGTTTGAACTCCCCCACCACTGTATCCTTCAGTGATCGGATCCCTCCCCCAGGCGGTGAAAGGTTAAAAGCCTCGAAGACCTGAAAAACTGCGTAGGAGGCCCTTCACGGTGGAAGGGGTATGCAAGAAGCCGGAGTGGGTCTCCACAACCCCATGGGCCCACAACACTTCAGATGTGACCCGTCGTCTCTTAGGATGTACACAATGCTGGGGGGTCTACGCAATTTCGGAGATAAAAACACTTCACACAAGTCAAAGGGCTGGTTTGAGTTTGGGCGGAGGTTTGTTACAGCTTGGGGGCCCGCACAATTTCGGAGCGGGTTCACATAACTCGAAGGGCTTGCAGAACATCATATGGGCATTTATATATCTTGGCCCCACTAACATTGCTGTAGATTTCCATAACTCTAAGGGCCCGTAAAGCTTCTAATGGGACCAGTATCAATTCAGGTCCCAGACGATAATGGGTCATGTTCAGCTTCAGAGTACAAAAACAAACATTCCAGTTAACTCCCAGAGGCCTGCTCTAGTTTGTTGGGCCCACAAAAGCTGGAGTGGGTCTGGACAACCCCAGGTACCACCAAAACTTCAGATGAGCCCCGCCCGCTTTCAGGATCTGAGGAATCTGAGCGCCAGTGCAGAATCGAAGTTAAAAACATCACACAATTCGGAGGGTCTGCGCGGCTTTGAGTGGGGCTCGTAACACTTGAGAGGCCCGTAAATTCATGTGTGGGTCTGAAAAATTATAGGAGCTTGCAAGACTTCTAATTGGGCCCATACCAGCTAAGGTCACACGCAGTTCTGGAACCTACTAAAATTCATAGTTAAAATATACCACATAGATCCCAAGTGCCCGTGCTCGTTTTGCAAAAAGGAGGAATGGATCTGTAAAAATCCAGGGGCCCACAAAACTTCAGATGATGCTGTACCCTCTTAAGGACTTGCCGAATACGGGGAGCCTTTGCAGTTGTAGCTGAGAAAATATTTCACACAATTCAGAGTGCCTGCACAAGTTTTGGGGTAGGGGGGTCGTATTAGCTGGGCGGCCCTTACGATGCATGAGTGGGTGTGCAACACTCCTGGAGTCCGCAGCAGTGCGAATTGGCCGTTACGGACCCTGCTCAGTGTTGCAGTAGATTTCCAAGACGAAATGGGCCCGCATGGCTTCGGATGGGACCAGTACCATCTCAGATCCCACAAAACTTCCAGAGGCCCGTGCACGTAGTGGTGGTGGTTTGTGTCATCTTGAGGGGCCCGCATGAAGACTCGCGCGTGTGTCGGTGGGGCGTTCAAGATTCATGAGCAGATCCGCAAAACTCCAGGGGCCTGCAACAATGTAAATTGGCCTCTGAATCGTTGGGGCCCGCCTAACGTTGGAGGAGATCCCTGCATCTTCAGGGGCTCGCTAAACTTCGGATGAGACCAGTTCCATTTGAGGTTTCACACAATTCTGCGGCCTGCTTAACATCAGGGTTAACACGTGCATTGACGGGGGCGGGTACCCGTCCCCCTCTCGGGTTTTTCGGAGATATCAGAAAAACGGCGGCGCTACGCGCCGCCGTCCTTGGCATACCTTTTCCCTCGTTATTTTTAAAACTTCTGTGAAAATTTTAAGGTTAGGTCATCTCAAGTCAGGCCACCAGTAGAGGTCAAGTGACCTGACCTCAAAAAAAAGTTTAAGATGGCATAAGTCGAAGCGGGGTGAACTTATCCGATTGAAACTCATATCACATAATGGGCCCACCGAGTTCTCTAAAATTTTTCTGGTATTTTTGATATCGATGACCTAAGGTCAGTTACGAGGCATGGCCTCTCCATTGGAAATACCTGGGAAAAATGTTTTTTTCTACTGAATAGCTCAGTAACGGATGGTGATAGAACGTTTATTTTAGCTGCATTAGACTTGCCTTGGCTCTGCGGTTCTAATGATATGCATTTTATATAATTTGACCCTGACCTGATCTCAGGTCAGATCAAATCCTTGATTTGACCTAGCAAGGTCAAATTATATATCATTCGATTTGGCTTGCTGCGAGAATTCATTTGGTTTAACTCGTTTTGTTCTATCTTTACTTGTTAAGATGTAATGGCCAAAAAAACTTAATTTACATGTTATCCCTATGACGGCATGCTTTGACCTCTCGTGACCTTAAGTGTGACCTGACAAAAAAGTTGTTCAAATATTTTCGATGAAGAAGTGGATGGGCTACCCAACGCCGTCTACCGTTTTTCGCTACTTACCGTGGTTCTCGAGATCTTAGGGGGGCGGGTACCCGCCCCTCCCCTCGTCAAAGCGAAGGTAGCTCAGACCCCCGTCAATGCGCGTGTTAAAAATCTCCCACAACTCCTAGCGGCCCGCACAAGTTCGGGTGTGGCCCATGATATCTTGGATGACCTGCAAAATGCCAGTGTGAGTATGTTCAAATCCAGGGACCCGCTAAACGTCTCATGGGGCTCATGTTCCCGTCAGGCATGCCCGATTCTGAGGGACTGCGCAGCTTTGGAGTTAAAACATCGCACACAGAATTAGAGGGTCTGCAAGAGTTTTGGTGGGGTCCCGTATTACCTTGGGTGTACCGCAAAATCTCAGAGTGGGACAGAACAGACTATAATCTGAAGACTAATCTGAAAACTGGCTTTCCGCTCTTCATTTCTGAGCGCAGAAAGGTGTATTCGCTTTGGGCACTGCGTCCACCGTGGGAACTTCTGGAACGGTGCTGATTTAACATGCGTGTGCCGATCTCCACTCATTACGCGGTGCATTTCCAACGCTGGAGGTAATTGCTGACCCACCAATGCCGATAGGCTGCATTCCTCATGAATAAAGTAGAAGACACAGTTATGTGTGACCTCCGGGCCTATCTGCTCATCAATATTGCAGGTCCAATGTCGCCGACTAGGGTGCACCGGCCACGCCCGGCGCTCATTTTCCCCGAGCCTGGCGAGTAGGTTTTCAGACAATCATTTCTGACTTTCTCGGTTATCCGTGTCGGCGTACCCTCCAAAATTGAATGTCAGCGGCTCATTTGACTAGTCAGACATCAGTTAAGATCGAGATCCCCTTCTAGCCTCGGGGCTTTTCCCCATGAGCGGAGTACAGTCGGGTGAGGGTCACTGGCAGGACCGTATCAGCCGCAAGGACCAACGGCACTAGTCCAGGTACTCAGAGAAACGCCCACTTTGCACTCTGGCCAGTGGCCAAGAGTTGGTCGAGGCAAGATAAATTCGTCGACTCCCTCAAGTGCTAGCCACCCTCATCTATTTGTCGTTCTCTCTTCGAGCTGTCGGTGCCGTTTCTCTATCAGTTTTCTTCTTGTAGCCGTTGTCGCCCTCTCATAATTGTTTATCGTCCCTATTTTTCACCCCTCCGAGTACTGGGCAGGCCCTCATACCACTCCTATCAAACAGCCAGAATTGTAAGTTCACATGTTTGGCAATTTGCCAGCCTCGAATTCCCCCTCCGTCCATTCAAGTCCTGCGAGATGAATATCAGCCGTGATCTTCGGCCTTATCGTGTAGCTGATCGATCTCCATCACCGTCCCCCCTACTGGCAAGATAAGTGGGGAACCCTGATTCACGTGTCACGCTCCTGTAAGAGTCGATCACCCCTGAAACCTGCCGCCCCGCCGAGTTCTAGCTAGGTCCACATGCCGCCCCCTTAGCTGAATTGCCGTAGATGCTCGCATATCAGAGCCCTGGCCAGCTTCAAATGCCGCTCCCATTCGAGTACTGGTAGTTATATTCAAATTTCAGCCCCATGTGAGCGCAGGTAAACTCATAATATGTGCTGCATTATCTCTTAGCGGTGGTCAGCTCCAGCTGCCACCCTTCTGTAATGTGTGTACAGCTGGTGGACTTTTCCAAATGCCGTCGACTATTCGTGCTGATCACCAAAACCAGTCCTCCTCATGAGCATCTGTGGAAGAATGATGGGTTTGGATGCCGTTCACCTCCTCCCGGAGTTAGGTGCATACTCCGCCTGTCCCAGTGCCAGCTCCCGAAACATGCTGCCCCTCAGGAATTCCGGTCAGAGCCAGGACAGCCTCCCCACTTATAAAAGCGGGACAGCTCCAGATACTGCGGCCTGCTGGTACTGGTCGGCTCCCGGTGTCCTCTCCCCATTCGAATGTCGACCAGCTGCATGCTCCGGCCCCTTTCTATAGTGAGTGCTGACCAGCCCCAGGTGCCTTTCCAGGGACAAGTCCAGGCGGCAGAAGATCGGTCAACCCCTGGGTTCCAAGAATAGCTCCTTAGGCTACACTCTGGCCCGGTAAAGGACGTCAAATGCGCCCCGCCACCACCAATCCATTTGGCTAAATGCTATCCAGTACTCCCCGATGTGGCTTCAGGAAAATTGTCCCCTGAAATCACAAAAATGACACAATAAGGACGCTACTGGTGTGCCCCGAAAGACTCCCCACATATAGCGAATTGACGTTACTCTGAGGCTTCGCTTACTCCTTACTGAATTGTTAGATGCATCGCCGTGCCCCTTCCTTATAAATGATGTTCATGTGCAAAGGTCTGATTTATTAGAGTGGATTGACTATAAAGTTACCTCTGGGCACTAGCGATTCCAAAGCAATAATTCATGCCTCAACCCATCCCCGGCGGAGCTCCTGTCATACCCACCACCGCCTGAGGGCGGTCCGGTCGGACCCCGTACTATCTCCAAATCAATGCTGAGACTGAAAAGGTTGTAGCGGTGTTAAAACCACCTGGCCGTCTTCTATTATTCTACCAAGTTTGAGCTATATCCGAGGAGATCTGACGTCACAGGGGGCCAAAATGTGTCAAGCTTAAGCCTAATCAAAAGTAAATTTTTAATTCGGGAACGGATAGATCTACAACAAAACAAAAAATGTCAATATGTTTGTTTCAATCCAAGACGGTAGATGCTATGATGAGGACTTGGAGCCATCAACGTATATTTCGGAACAATCAAACACATAAAGAAACACGCACGGACTTGGGGGATTTGAGGAATAAGCCAATCCAACTTCTACTACGATGGGGTGCACCCAGTGAAAGCAGGAGAGCGCATCGCAGGTAGCTGGGCTCACCAGTGGAGCCACACGGTTAGCAGAGCCACCACCAATAACGCCCCGCTGTAGTCAAGCCGGCTGCTGCGCAGAGCATGGATTAGCTTGAGAACGGGGGATCGCAGGCGAGTCACCGAGGCGGCCAGCGGAAGGGGCAGTGGCGCCGCCAGTACTATTAAACGCTCAGTCGCATACCAATTTGTATACATTTTGTCCAGGTTGTTCTCAGTTCCACTGCTGGAGTCGGAGTCTCACTAAAGTCATCAAGGGACTTTTCACGACAGACCCCGACCCCACCACCCGAACGAGCAACTCCCGCAATGAAGGGTTGATTTAGAAGCCAAAGTTTAACGTCCCACAAAGCACAGGGACGGCCGCCCCGCTCAGGTCACCCTCTCACCAGTCAGTTGCCAGCCGACCTGTACGTCGGGTAAACTATTGAGCGCCGGAGCGTCTCAGGGTAACCGATCCCAAGCCTGGACATGCACTGCCACTGCATGCTTCTGAGCCGCGGGCCGGAGCCCAACGCTCTACCAGCTGAGCTACCGGGGCGGCAATGCTAATGCAGATCCTAACCTCAAATGACATCAGTGCTACACACTTTTCTAACAGGCACAGCGCATGTCAGTTTTTAAACAGAGCCTAGTGGCCGACATACCTACTTGTTAGTCCAAAAATCTTGGAGCATCCGCAGCCTCCGAGCAGCAGCTGAGTTAGGCATTTAGAAACAACTCTCGGCACACCCACACGTCCACACCACGGCCTGGTCGTACCCGCAAAGACCACCCGCCTTTGCAGCACACATCAATGACATGAGGAGCACATTTAATGAGCGGTAGCTATCAATGGACACTAGCGATGTAGAAACAGACATCAGGTTAAAATGTCTAAAGTTACAGCTCGTATAAAGGCTGTGTACATCTAGCTTAACATAATGCAGATCATAATTAGGGTATACGCTTTTATAGAGGCTACGGAGTAGGCCTCTCAATGCTTGGAGGCCTTGCAGCACTGTAGCGACTACAACACTGCAGCGCTACAGTGCTGCAGTTCTGCAGTTCTGCAGTTCTGCAGTGCTACATTGCTGCAATACTACAGTGCTTCACTACAGAGTAGTCACCTAAAGAAATATATTAGTGGTTGTAATAGTTCCTCAGCTTTGGCGGCGTCAGTACACGCATATACGGGGCTTTCTTAATAATTAGGGATTACAGCAGCGGCAGGACTGCTCGACAAGGCCGGCGATATTGAACATGATTTGTCCAGGCGGTATGTCCCATACCGGTTAGGTCCTTGGATCATGCCTGGCACTATGACACAAAAATTAGTGTTGTGTAGTGTCTGGTTCAAAAGTTATAGATACAAGAGCATTCGAAAAGCGTGTCCTTTGGTTACCTCATTATTGACCTACTCTAAAATGGCTATCGGCATGCCGATTCCACTTTCCTAGACATTTCCAATGATGTTTAGAAGGTTATCTAGGAAGCTGTTACACTACGAAATACATTACAAGAGTGCAGAGCGACGCATCTCTCATTCAAATTGGCTCCGGAACCTATCACGAAAAATGGACGGAGAGATCCCATCTGAACCCCCGGACAGTGCCAGTTCAAAAGACTTGCCTAAGCCATAATACTTGGCGATTCGTGCTGGAAAATAATTGGCGTACATTGGCTCTGCGTATTTTGAGGTCAGCATTGTTCGTAAGACCACATCTTGCTGACGTCCGACCCATGTGTACGTTGCGTCGCACGTTACAATGCGTAAACCTAATTATAAAAATTTATCTGATAAGACCAGTCTAATCCCAAAATTTCCAAGCAGGGTAGGATTGGTGACACCCTATGACCTTAGCAGTTGGTATGTCGATGAACATTATTAGCTGGAATTTACTTCTAGAGAATCCATAACATCTAGACCAGGGAATAATAGCGGAGTAAAAATAAATTACCTTTGGAACTGTTTTATTTAAAAAAAATTCTTCCCATTTTTTAGTGATTCAATCCTCCGCACCCCAAACCCGGGGGCCTAAATCCCCTCCAAGAGGATTAAGGTAGCCCGAGAAATCCCTCCCCTCCACACTAATTTCTCATTAACCCTAGCACGGCCAGTTGATAGGTAAAGCTTCGAAAAATATGAACTATACTAAGACGGGAAAATATATGGTGCCAATATTCATTAAGCTCCCGTGGTTTGTCGCGTCCGTCTGAGCAAGATGCAATTTTCTGTCTGTTTATTTTCTTAAGGGAAAAGCTAGATACACCTAGAACGGTTATACCGATCAATTAGCCGGTAGCCTGTTCTACGTGTATTACTGACTTAAAACTTATTGTTATTTGTAATTGGTATTATTATATTGGATTCAAAGTTATGTTTGTTAATTTTCCCTAGCTTAAACACATTTTGGTGGTTTTGGTTGCTATTCTTTGTATTTTAATGCAATTTTGAACATAAGCGTTACATTACAAATGATATGTCGTGTTATGAAATAGTTCCACCTCCTCCGACAAAAAATTCTTCATGTGGCTCTGAAACCTTGAAATAGCTGAAGTTTCAGAAGCTGTCCTAAACATAGGTTTGCCTTAATACCATTTATTTACCTTTACGATTTCAGCAGCTTGCCGCATCCAAATTGGGCTAGACGAAGACCTACACTTCAGGTCAGGATGCGGGTATAGAGTGTCCCAAAAGCTTGTGTTCGCCCAAACTTAGTACATGTGTTGACGATGATATCTTAGATTGAAGGACTAGAGGAATTTTGCGCGCACGACCAATCAGATCAGTTTCTCATACATTTTAGCCAAAGTAAGTAAGAATTCATGAAGCCACAGCAGAGGTCAGCTTCCGGTCTCGCATCAAGCATAAGGCTGGATTTCCAGAAAAAGGGGTTCGTCTCTGAGATCAATCCATTTTCGGACTATGGAAGTGTTTCCATTCGGCATGACACATTGCAAAGGGGTAACGAAGAATGGGCTGTCCAGTCTTCATAAAAATTTTCGGGGAATATTTTTTTTAAATGCGCTGGCTGAAGAGCTGTTTTCAGTTGGCTCTAGCTCGTCAGCCGAATGACCAGGGACGTCTGCGCGAAGCAGCTGGGTAATATGGCCAGAGAGCGCGGAAATTGGCCAAGACGGCTGACTAACAAATATACGAATTTTCGGTTTGACAATTTTGGAGCATACTTTGAGCCTGACCTTAAAAAGCACTCAAACTTAAAATCTCAAAGAAAATAGCGCAACATTTGGCTTTATTTCTTCAAAATTGTGGAAAAGTACGCGAGTAAACACTCTGCACACATCAGCTGTCCGCACAGTTTTGTCAGCACCAATCAGCGGGCCGTGTTGCGCCTACGTCCAGGATTGTAGCCTCTCCCCGGGAACTAGTTCTAGGGTTTTACGGGCTGATAGCCTGCTGTTTGCGCTGATGAAAATAGTAAGTGCACGAAGTGGCAGCCTAATATTTTTAATGGTATAAAGGATTAATTTCCTTTGCTTTGCACAAACAAGAGGCGATTATGCCACTGATGTTACTTTTCTGGAGGAGAGGTTAGAGGTCCTGCTGACAAAACTGTGCTGACAGCTGGAACAGGGCTATCATATGGAGTTAGGTACGTGTCTGCCTTCGAGATGCTGAGCTCTTCGAATCTCTGAAATGATAAAATGGTCTTTCCAACTAGAGGAGCAGGTAGTATGTTCAATCTTAAAAAAACAAAAAAGAGTATTTACAACGGTCAGGCAATCACTAACCACACTGACCTCGACTGCCAAAGTACCTATAACTGATCTGCTGCACGCCAGATTGAGCGATGAAAACTCGCTTCCATTGCTAGAAAAGTCACGTGCCGGACACGCACACGTGCACATCAAGGGTTTGAATCCTCCGTCAGACGTGACGGCGTGCCTATCCTTTATATTTTCGCGTGCTTGCGAATCCTCGGTGAACAAATTGGCGTGCTCAGCTGTGACCAGTCAATTCACCATCGTGGCCGTTCTAGGTATGCACATTTTCCGACAAGCCTTGGGTTAAAAAGACCTCCTGGCGGACACTGGCTGACGATGCCGGATTTCATTCCCTCGGTCATCACAAAGGGCGGGGTCGGGTGGTCAGCCATAGGGGAGACTGGGGTCAAATGTAACATGGGGCAATTGTAACACTGGCCATATTGTCTAAACTAATCAATGGATGGATCTAGTGGCACAGCCGGAAATGCACAATCAGCTGCTGCCTTTGTTAACTAAGTTTCAACTCGGTGCGGTGGGTAAGTCAGACGCTGTTCACAATTATGTGTTTTTGAGGGTGTTTTGTAACTTTTGAAATATTTAAAGTAGATTAGGTTATTGATGGGTATGATAAGGTACAGCGGAAACAGTTTCACTGCATAAAGAGTGTTTAATCAGCTACGAAATGAGCACAGAATCTGTTGCCTAAGCCAGCTCGTTGAGCGGCAATTGGATTTAAAAATTGCACGTTGCGATGGGGACAATTGTAACATTTCTCTTGGGGTCAAATGTAACAATGTTACAATTGACCCCTATGGCCTTACGACGTATTAAACTTGCTTCTACTGCACAAATGCAGTAGCTATATTAGTGATTTTATGAACAGGCGCGCACCCAGGATGTTCGCTTGGGGGTAGGGCCAGTGGCGGATCTAGCCGGTTGGTTTTGGGGGGCAAACCAAAGTCGAAAAGCAAAAAAAACGTCACGCTTTGAAAAATTGCGTTACAATTTGCCTTTTCGGTAGGATTTTGGGAACTGGAGACGAAAAGCAAAAAAAACGCCACGGGTTCAAAAATATGGGCTCAAGATACTCTTTTTCCTATCCAAGCCCCAATATTTACACTGAACATCACTAATTCTGTTTGAAGTTGAGAGTTGAAGCACCAAAATCTTGCTTACAAGCTAAAAAGGAGTCGGGAAGAAAGGAGGTCGATCGCTTTGGGGGGGGCAAAACATAGTTTTGCCCCGAGCTTTTCCGTTTGCGGGGGCAATTGCCCTTTTGCCCCCCCTGGATCCGCCACTGGGTTGGGCTGACAAGGGGACGTCAGGCCGATGAAGGGGGCGCACTTGTTCACTCAAAGGGGCCAATCTTCATATCCTGGGGGAGCGATGAACTTTTTTGCTTTGCTGAACTAGTGCCAACTGTTTTTGGGAAGAGGCACTTAACACGTTGAGGGGAGGAGCAGGCGTGGATCCAGGCCGTTGGTTGGGGGAAGTGGCCTAAAATCTGGAAAACATGGATTTTGGAATAAAATCGACAAAAATCGGACGATTTGGGGGTGGAGGTGGAAACTGCCCTGTATGCCCCCCTGATTCCTACATTGGGGAGAGGGGAGAGTGGAGTGCGGGTCCGCTGTCCCCTGGGTGCGCTACTGTTTATGATAATCACATTGCTTTCCAATGGCAAGTTTGTTAGTATGCTGTTATATGTTTTGGAGAAGTGGCAATGTGGCCTGCCCTATATAATATCTCTTATATTGAAAAATTAAGGATGATAATCGGGGTTTAAGGGCACGTCAGCTGCTAAGGCTATATGTGCCCAGTTTGAAAAATTAACAAGATTTCAGTCAAATTATAGATACTTTTTACATTTGCCTGCCTTGCACTGTCCTTGAGAGGTATCAGGGATGCATCTGTGAAAACTGTGGCTCAGGCTAGGTACATGCCAATGCCTGAGTGTAGCAGCAAAGAAGCGAAGTGTCTGCATGAGGATGTTTTTTATGGTACGAATAAATCGCCGAAATTCATACGGTTTTAACATGGTACAATTGACCCCCGGTGCTGTTACAATTGCCCCTCACGCGGGATCAATTGTAACAGCTGAAATAAATTTTTATAAGTGAAATTTTGACCCCTAATTGTTTTTATTTGGAAATTTTTCTACGTCTGTCACATTGCAAAATCTTCAAAGTTGATGAAAATAGAATTATAAGTGATCTAACTCAAAGCAATATTTCTCCAGAACCAGAAATGTGAAATTTGTTACAATTGACCCCAGTCTCCCCTACCACGAATGCTCCGGCTAACACTGCAGTGAGAAGCGCTGGCTTGAAGCGACTCCATTCAATATGCTCTGTGGGACACCGCTGAATTCTGGAAATGTCAAGCATTGGTGAGTGGAAGGATATATATACTACCGTGCCAAAGTATGTGATGCAATACTCTATGGAAAAGTCTGATGTTCAACTTTCACCTTTCAGTTTAAAACTTGACCTTCGTGACGGTGGCATTTCCTAATGTCATGAATATGTCATGATATGCCATGACACCAGTATGTCATGATATGTCATTCCTCGATGGCGTAATCCACTGGTGCTGCTTGGAGAACAAACCGGCTTGAAGATATGATTGCGAATTCCGATGTGTATCTAAACGTACTTATACATACCTGGAATTGAAATAGGTTTTCCAGAAGCAACAGGAACATTTCATTTGATTCATTTGCCAGCAAGCGCCAAATCAATCTTCCTGGCTGTGCTAAATGTGCTGTTTTGGCATTAAACATACGTGGAAGTAGGCGGGAAGTTCCTGCGCTCGCCGTCAAGGCGAGAGCCAAATCGCACGTCATAGGCAAGTTTACCTAAAATTTTTAGCACTGATCATAAAACACACTTTGGTCAGATTTAATCCAATTCACGGGCTCTTAACACATTGTTGAATGTCTGCGGGTGACAGGATGACACCCTGTCCCTGATCAGTACGTGACCACTGCTGCTGTAGCTTGCAGACTTGCCTGCTATGTAGCAGAAACATTCTGTGTTAGCCACTTCCAATTTTGGTTGGTGCAATTATTGACCGAACCGGCTCTGATTGTTATTTGTTTGGAGAATGAGAACGCTTCAAGAAAAGCGATTGTCATCGACGGAATTACTTATCTATTAGTTTTCCCCGCATGAATACACCAGAGCACATCATGTTACGACACAAAACAAAGTGTTATTCCCCGGACAGAAAATGCAGATACAAAAATGCCAGACAAATTCCTTCACTCATATGTCTCCGGCTTTTCGGCAGCTCACTCAGAGACTTATTAGTTTCTATTTTTTAAGCAAATGAAAAGAGCCTCCTTGCCAGGCTGAAGATAGCTTGAGCGTGGCGTGACGACCATTAGCTCTCTTCCGTGTGTACCGTTAAACCGTGCTGCAGTGTGGCTTGGGCGGCGTGCCGGCCATGCCTCAGCATGACCTGCATTGTGACGTCATGCCACGCGAACCACTTCTCTATTCCACACACGGACGTGTGTAGCACACGGAATGTTTCTCTAGTGTATTTTCCCGGCAGACTTAGCGGAGACGCCTGCCTTCATTAAAGTTACCTTCCATCGCTATAGCCCAAATGAATTATGCCTAATGAGACCAGAAAATCAATAATGACTGGTACCTCCATGATGTCGGCCGATAATGCAATTACCTGGCATGAAGCCTTAATCAACGTTCAATGGGTGAATTGGAATGAGCCAGAGGTCATTTCTAATTCATTGATCGCCGTCTCCTATGTATGGGTCCGATTATTATGACTTACGAAAGCACCGATGCTTATTGGCGGGTGACGACAGCAAAGACAGCACGTGTTCCGCATTAACCACGTGCCAGCCACGGGAGTGAAACACGATTGGTCTGTTTCAGGCGGCAGCTGCTGGCAGAGCGGCGCAGACTGGGCTTAAACGGCTCAGTGCCTCTGGGCAGCATCCTCGGCATCGACCCCAACATCACCATCCTGGAGACGTTCAACAGCAGCAGCGACATGGAGTACTCAAGCGTCGAGTGCGAGATTGCCGACAACGCCTCAGCTTTCGCCAGCTGCGACCTGGAGCCAAACGGAACGGCTCCGGAGGCGTTCGCCGCCGATGACTACGGCCTAGTCTTCCCTCTTCCAATGGCCATATTCATCAGCATGTGTATCGTGATCCTGATGGTGCTGACCGTGGGTGGCAACCTGCTTGTGTTGTTGGCCTTCATCTGCGAGCGGACTATTCGGCAGCCGTCCAACTACTTCCTCGCCTCGCTAGCCGTGACGGACATTCTGATTGGCTGTGTGTCGATGCCGTTTTATCTAGTGTACGTGCTGAAGGGCCAGTGGAACATGGGCCCGATTTTGTGTGACCTGTGGCTTTCAGTGGACTACACCGTGTGTCTAGTGTCGCAGTACACCGTGCTGCTAATCACCATCGACCGATACTGCTCTGTCAAAGTGAAAATCGCTGCCAAATACCGCAACTGGCGAACTAAAGCCAAAGTTATTTGGATGGTAGTCATGACGTGGATCATTCCGGCCATGATTTTCTTTATCTCCATTTTTGGTTGGGAACATTTCATTGGCTATCGAGATCTGAGAGAAGATGAGTGCATGGTCCAATTTCTCAAAGATCCTGTGTTCAACACCGCGCTCATCGCATTTTACTACTGGTTGACGTTGGTGGTGCTGATGATCCTGTACGCCGGCATCTACCAAACGGCCTACCAGATGCAGAAGCGAGCTGCTGAGAAGCAAAAGCTTCTAAAGAAGGCCATGACAGGGAAGACTGCAGTAGGTACAACCTCAGGAGCAGCTACCAAGAGCGCGGCGGCGGCCAGTGCAGCACGCTCTACAAGTAGGTCCAGCGCCAAGGCCAACGGTGGCAAAGACCCGGGCCGGGACTCTGGCCGCGGCACCACGAACGCTGAAGAAACCAGCTTCTCCAGAGTCAACGAAGAAAGGTCAAGCAGCTATGATTCTGATGAGGGCACATCCGATGTAAATCCAAGTAAAGGGAAGACGAGCCGCGGTCCCGGCAGTATCGATAGAGCCGCCAAAAAAACTTGGTCCCAGGCCCATGCCAATAATTCCTGAACGGCCAGAAATAGTGCCCATCATAAAGAAACAAAAACCTCCAACTACAACCTCAGCGGTACCGACTGAGGCTTCCGAAAATTTGGCGGTAACATCGTCAGCAGCATCAGTGCCGAGTGCAAGCCAGTCTGCGGCAGAAACTCGTTCTACTACCGTGTTGAATTCAGCAATAATGACAGCAACGGTGTCATCGTCGTCAACAGCAGCAGAAAATATCCCTCCTCCAGCATCAGAGCCACAGCCTATCTCCAACGGTCCGACGACACAGAGCTCATCTCCTGTTCTTGTTGCGAAAACAACGGACCACACCACTCCAACTCGAGTACCCATAAATGGGAGTACATCATGCGATATACAAGAGCCCGTCCTTAAACAGAACCATTCTTCAGAGAAGCACTGCAGCAGCAGCAGCAGCAGCTGGTGGTCGGGGCGCCGGGCTGCCGCCTTCGTCACCACGGCACCTGCTGCCACCCAGACGGACCCCGCCAGCAGTCTCTCCTTCTCCTCCACGCAGGAGGCCAGTGACGAGCCCTCCAGCGGCTCTGCAGGCGCAGGCGGCGGCGGCTGCTGGCTGCCGGTCCAGCCGGTGACCAACGGCGTGACGCGGCCGCACTCCTTCCTTCCTGAGCTGGACGTGATCCGAGAGGGACAGCAGCTGATGCCTCTTCCTCCGCCCGCTATGTTCGCGGATGGGCAGCCACTCCGTCCAGACCATCTGCTGCTGAAGAGGCCCTTGCAGTCCGACCAGAAGAAGATGGTGTTTGCTGGCGGGGGTCTTCATCTGACGTATGATGTGCATGTGGACCTGGACAGCTCTCAGCTGCGTTTCATGGACGAGAGCTCGATGTTGATCTCTCCAGGGTCAGACACACCGCCCTCGTCCTTCTGGTATCCTGGCGCTCTGACGTCGCCAGTCTCCCCAACCAAGACATTTGCGGCGGGCGTGCCCTCACCACCGCCCAACGCGATCATCACACCCAGTCAAACTCCCGTGCCGCAGGACTTGGACGTTACTGCAGACCTGATGACGACCAGGAGCTCTCTCTCGGGGCCCCCTTGTATGCCGTATGCTACGAGCACGCCGGTAGATCTGAGCCCGCCTCCGTGCAGAAGGCCTGTTTTAGGGTCAAGTGGAGACGCTAGTTATGAGGAGCTGAAGTCTCAGATCATCTCACTAAAGCGGCGAGTTTCGGTGGGGGTGCAGACGATTGGGAGGATGAACGGGACTGGTCAGCCGCCCATTCACCACACTCCACCCGCGACGCCGCTGGCCACGCTGCCAGCCTCCACAATGCAAACCGAGTCTCCTGCGGAGACTATTGCGCCTGCAGCAGATACAAAAAGTTCCTCATGCGACAATGCTGCTGCTTCCAACGTTGACAAAAAACCTGCTAGTTCTTCGATACCACCTAGTACAGCTGTCACAACAGCTCTGAGTGTTTCTTCACCCAACCCGACCTTAGCAGAGCCCGTCGTGACACCAGCAGAGAAACCTGAAGTGCCCTCTTCCACAGCGGCAACGGCGACGGTGGCGCCGCCTGTAGTGACCACATGCGTCACCACGGCCAGCGCGGCAGCGGGATCCACAGCGGCGACGTCGACGACCGTAGCCTGGTCACGTGCATCATCTTCATCTGTGACAGTGGCGCCTCTGGAGAAGATTGAGAGGGCGGAGCCCAGTTCTACAAGCGCGGGAGACTCGTCTGATCAGAAACGCTCCCTGGTGGCTTCTCTGGGCCAGAAACTGAGGAGGAGAGTCAACGAGAAGCGACACATCTCCAAGTCGGAGAATCGCGCCAATAAAGCATTACGCACCATCTCTATCATTATGGGCGCATTCGTGGCGTGCTGGACGCCTTACCACATATTCGCCATCATCGCCAGCTTCTGTCCAACATGCATCAATAATCACGTCTACATGCTCGCATACTTCATTTGCTATACCAACAGTCCCATCAACCCGATTTGTTACGCCATGGCAAATCAGCAGTTCAAAAAGACATTCATTCGTCTCCTGAAAGGCGATTTTCACGTGGCATAAGCCACGGGACAAACTGCTGGCCTGATGTTCAATACAATAACGTGTGCGCAATGTTCTAGCTACAATTTCCAGATTGAGTGTCTATGTGGAAAACAAAGAAGTTGATACGCTTGTGCCACACTGAAGATGTAGATAACTTTCACCTCAAATGAGGCACTGGGTACTGCTATAAGAAGTTGGAATATCTGTTCATGCTAGCATTTGGTTTTACCTATGCCTGTGCCCGTCTTCTCTCTCTCTCTCTCTCCTCTCTCTCGCTCTCGCTATCTCTTCTCTCTCTCTCTCTCTCTCTCTCTCTCTCTCTCTCGAATGTATGTGTTTGTGTGCTCTAGGTGTTTGTCAAGCCATAGAGGTTGGTATAAGGATGTAATAATGGATTGACTGGTGGCGCAAAATGTTTTTTTATGCCACGTCTCGTAAACAGCAGGGTTTGAAGATGTCTCCAAAATGTGTGGCGCCAGGCGTATTCTCACATTGCAATATCAACTGGTTGTTCTTCTCTATCACGTCGAAGCAATCGTTGACACCAAGTCATGTTCAGCACTAGACACAAAATTGCTGGTGTTTAAAGTGATTCGATCTTGAACACTACGGTTTTGTATTTGACAACAAAATATGGTTCCGAAGCGTCAGACGGATTGGTCATATTTTCTGAGATAATTTCTTTGAATTTAATTTACATCTATAAGCTTACATCGGAAATTACTCCAAATCACTCTGAGCGCAATGGGACCAACATCAGCTCTTACACCAATGGGGGTATTGCACAACATTCCGTTAGAGAGCCGAGATGGAAGGTGCAAACGTGTCTGAATTAAATCCCGTGCCCATTTCTAGCGAACCGCACATAGCATGCGTCGTCGATCAAGGGCAGAGTTCAGCGCCTAATAATGATCATTAGCCACCCACTAATGTGTCAAAATTGACGCATTCAACGAAAGCTGGCCTGAACTTCTTAGTGAACGTTGGTTTATTTCACTTGATGCAAAAACCTAGTTGAGTACCCAGTGGCGGATCCAGGGGGAGAGCAAAAAATATATTTGCCCCCAATGGAAACGCTCGGGAGAAACTTTGATTTTACCCCCCCTCAGCTATCGATCTCCTTATGCCCAGAATCATTTTTAGTTTCCAAGCAATGTTTCGGTGCTTCAACTCTTAACTTGGAACTAAACACTGGGTCTTGGATACCAAAAGTAAACATCTTGTGGCTACATCTTTCACACTGTGACGTTTGTTTTGCTTCTCGACTTTACTCACGAGACCTACGGTCTAGTTAAATTGTTTGGAGAATCGCATCGCACTACTATTTTTGCTTTTTTACTTTGGCTTACCCCCCAAAACGTGCATGCTAAATCCTCCACTGTGAGTACCTGAAAAATAAATGCATTTGAGGGTATTAAAGCTTAAGAGTACTTTACTTTGCTTTTTTATCTGTTTTGCAGAATATAGTATTTTCTGTTATAAGTATATTTTCTGTAGCAAGCATAGTATTGTCCGATAGTGTACAGTTCAAATCAGTGTTATCATACCACTTTGGGAAATATTTACGTGCATATAACAAAATTGGGAACTGCAATGTTTGAGCAGAGAATATATAATAATACGAGCTGTATTACCGACCTTCCCATTCTAAGTGCACCAGCAAGAAACAAAACGTACATTAAAAAAGATTGCATCGATTAATTCAGCCCTGTCGGGCCAAACAAATTATTTCTCCGGAATAGTTCCACAGAACTCCCCCAGTACAGAGCTTACCTCCCAAGGACATAAGTGCGTCTGGTGCCTCTGATAATAATCATCCGCTTTGTTCATTTCCTATGAGGCCCAATCAGCTCTTCACAGCTTGAATGCGGCATGATACTAAGCTGCAGGCAGTGAGGCCAGATAAACGTGCCAGATTCAATCAATGTTTCGTCTGCGTCTGGCTTAATTTCAGCTGCCTCCGCGTCTTCAAACAATTAGAACGAAAAGTATAAAACGATTTCCTCCAGCTAGAAGTAAAAAGGAAAGATACCAGTTACCTTTCTTGTAAATATTCCTTCGTGTATAATTTTGAGTGTCCCAAATTTTGGCTTTGTTAAAGACAGCTCTATATTTTGCTAAAAATGGTTAGAACAAGATAAGCATTGAGCAATATCACATGTTAAAGAATATCTTCATTTCGGACTCTCTGAATGAAGTACTGCCAGTACAAAAGGATTCCAGGACCTCTTGGGCTAACTTTATGCAGGATGAGACCTATTGCTCGGTTAGTTTATTTGACGTTTTGCCGTTTCTTGTAAATGCATGATATTGATTGTACGCCATATAGAACTTGTCATAAGGAATAAAGTGGTAAGGAACTGTCATTATGATATTTCATCATCATGCTTTTATATAATATGTCACTAATAGCCAACCTTTCACTTCGGTAAACCTGAGGTAAGACCCTAACGTAATGGCCATAGAAAGGACCGTTTTGGGGGGGGTGGGGCTTAAACTGCAGAATTCGAGGTAAGATGGAGCCTCTAGAAGAATGCAATAGCTTATTTTGACAATGCCACAACAATTAATCATCGGAAAAAGATAACCTAATTCTTTGTTGGACAAAGCGAAGGGCCAAAATATAAAATGGGCTGGTCTTGACCACTTTTGATCAATATGTTTGTTGTTTAAGGGAACACAGACTACGAAAGCCTGTTTGATATATAACATAACCTAACAGGGCTGGTCTTAACCGTTTTCGATCACTATGTTTGTTATTTAAGGGCACACAGACTACGAAAGCCCGTCCGTTTGATAGCGTTTGAAAAAGGTAACCGTATAACCCAAAGGGGCCGCGTGGCATAGCACCTAGGCTCATTTATTACGCACTGATACCACTGTTCAACAAATTTATTTATTACACACCAACACCAAACTACAACTTATTCGTTTATTACTCACCGACACCACACTACAACTTTTTCATTTATTACCCACCGAAACCACACCACAACTTATTCATTCATGACATACCGACACCTATCTACAACTCATTAATTTATTGCTCACCGACACTGCACTACAACTTAATCCTTTATTACCCACCGACACCACACTTCAACTTACTCATGTATTACACACCGACACCACACTACAACTTATTCATTTATAACACACCGACACCAAACTACAACTTATTCATCTATTACCCACCGACACCACACTAAAACTTACTCATGTATTACACACCGACACCAAACTGCAACTTATTCATCTATTACCCACCGACACCACACTAAAACTTACTCATGTATTACACCGACACCAAACTGCAACTTATTCATCTATTACCCACCGACACCACACTAAAACTTACTCATGTATTACACACCGACACCAAACTGCAACTTATTCATCTATTACCCACCGACACCACACTAAAACTTACTCATGTATTACACACCGACACCAAACTGCAACTTATTCATCTATTACCCACCGACACCACACTAAAACTTACTCATGTATTACACACCGACACCAAACTGCAACTTATTCATCTATTACCCACCGACACCACACTAAAACTTACTCATGTATTACACACCGACACCAAACTGCAACTTATTCATCTATTTACCCACCGACACCACACTAAAACTTACTCATGTATTACACACCGACACCAAACTGCAACTTATTCATCTTGACTGTTTTCGATCACTATGTTTGTTGTTTAATTAAGGGCACGCAGACCACGCAAGCCCGTTTGATAGCATTTGAAATAGGTAACGGTATAACCCAAAAGGGCCGCGTGGTATAGCGCCGAGGCTCATTTATTACGCACTGACACCACACTACAAATTAGGCTTAGCGCTTAGGGCTCACGACCAAGCAGATTACTGCAACCATATGGAAGGTATTCCTTCAGGGCTTGAAATAAGGCAATAAGCCCATTTGCTTTGAGCTTTGATGCTGGCGGAAGTTTTATACCGAGAGTTTTGAGTTAAAATTAAATATGTCATTAGTGGTTTTTCAACACGCATTTCAAAACTGCTATTTCAGTTCAAAAGCCATCATAAAAGTTAGAAACTCCCTGTAACATGGGCGGATAAAGGTTAGATATTTTGAAAAGTATCGATAGCCCGGAAAAATACGCACATTTTTAAAGGTGTTGACAATATGAATCTTGCCCGACTATTTTACTTTCCTGTATCCAGCTCTTAAGGTTCTTTTTTACATTGAACCATTTCTCTCCATGTTAAAGATGTCACGCAGCACAAGACACTTCCTAACCTATAAAACAAACACTTAAATATATATATATATATATATATATATATATATATATATATATATATATATATATATATATATATATATATATATATATATATATATATATATGTCTGTATGTATGTATGTATTATAATTAACCATGCAATTCTGACCCTGAAACTGCCATTGACTTCAAAGTATTCCCATAAAGAAAAAATATGATACTTTTGGATCATTTTCTGTCAATGTGTCCTAACTTTGTGAAAAACACCGGGCCAAGAGTTATAGCTAATTTAGAATTATCAATCAATTAAAATATTTGAGCGAATTCGCAAAAATAATAAAAAAGATCCATTAAAATCATCAGTTCATTTCTTTCAGCTACAGGGAGTGGACGTGTTTTCCGTGCTCTTAGAAAATATAAAATACTCCTGTTCTAATTCAAAATCAGCAATGATACCATGCAGGTGAAAGATACATTCTTTTGGCTACATTATGTGCTAATTTTCATTCGCCTCGACCGTCTCTGGCACAAGCTAAAAGAATATAAAAATAAGAAGTAAGTCATCATTTTTGGCCTACTATCCTCTTTTCGTCGCTAAACTTTCTCCTTGATGTTTTTGTTGTGTTTCACGTGTTTTTAAGAGCTCCTTCAAGAAAAAAGCTTCTGTGGCGGGAACATTGAAATATTTCAGGATGGCTAATTTTAGAGAACAAGAAAAGCAGGTTTTGTGCGACATCACTTTAAAAGCCACCTCATTTGTGTGGAAGTGTAAGTAATACATGATGATGATGATGATTGAGAAAATGTTTTTCAAATAAAAAGGAAGTACCTAACTAGCTGAAAAATGAAAAGCCTGTCATACAACTACTGACATAGTTTTGCTGTCATGTGGACGTAATTTGTGGGCTAGTCACGACATCCAAATTCTAAGAATGCGTTCTAAAAATCATATGTATGAAATTAGGCTTGAGGTCAGTCTACATTTTAATAAATAATTTGTGATTTTACAAAAGCTGGGACAACCGAAGGAAATTCAGTATTTCGGTACTACCGGCGGTAGATTTATCTACCGCTACCAAATCTTCGGTACCGAAACTCTACCGATACCGATACCGAATAGATCCACCGAATGACTTTTTTCGGTAGGTTTAACACGCGCATTGACGGGGGTCTGAGCCACCTTCGGATTGACGAGGGGGCGGGTACCCACCCCTAAGATCTCGAGAACCACGGTAGATAGCGAAAAACGGTAAACGGCGTTGGGTAGCCCAACCGCTTCTTCATCGAAAATAATTGAACCATTTTTTTGTCAGGTCACATTTAAGGCCCCGAGAGGTCAAAACATGCCGTCATAGGGATAACATGTAAATAAGGTTTTTCGGTCATTACATCTGAACAAGTAAAGGTAGAGCAAAACGACTTAAACCGTATGAATCCTCGCAGCAAGCCGAATCGAATGATATATGGTTTAACCTTGCTAGGTCAAATCAAATATTTGACCTGACCTGAGGTCAGGTCAGGGTCAAATTATATAAAATGCGTATCATTAGAACTGCAAAGCCAAGGCGAGTCTAATGCAGCTAAAATAAACGCTCTATCACCATCCGTTACTGAGTTATTCAGTAAAAACCATATTTCCCATGTATTACCGATGGAGAGGTCATGCCTCGTACCTGACCTTAGGTTATCGATATCAAAAATACCGGAACATATTTTAGAGAACTCTGTGGGCCCATTATGTGATATGAGTTTCCATTGGATAAGTTCACCCTGCTCTGACTTATGGTCTCTTAAACTTTTTGAGGTCGGGTCACTTGACCTGTACTGGTGACCTGACCTGAGATGACCAATCCTTAAAATTTTCACAGAAGTTACAAAAATGATGAGGGAAAAGGTATACCAAGTACGGCGGCGCTGCGCGCCGCCGTTTTTCTGCTCTCTCCGAAAAACCCGAGGGGGGTGGGTACCCGCCCCCCCTTTAATGCGCGTGTTAAATTTCCAGCACCGACAAAGAAGCTTATTGCCCACTCTCTTCTGATCTTTCGAGCAGAAAAGATCCACGCTTCCCAGCTGGGGCATTCTAAGAAAAATCGACAAATCGATGGGTTGAGATAACACCCTCATATCTCAGATTTTCATGAAAATTTGGGACAAGATTCTCAGTGGCGCTGAAAACGACTGTGGTATTTTTAGTCTCGTCCGGACAATCGTTTCGGAGTTATCGCCTCGGGCAATCCAGCATCGGATGTTTGCATCAGACTTCTCGCTTGAGTTTTTAGCCATTTAAATTAAAGGCGTTCCTTCGAGAGGTTACATGAAAATAATTACAAAAGTCTGAAGAATACAAATATGTACGCTTAACACCTGCACTGGAGGGGGTCTGGCACTAACGCGCACTGGAGGGGGCGTGGTAGGACCCCTAAGATCTCAGAAACTAAGAGGTTAGAAAAAACGTCACTTTGCAGGTGGGTGGGGGCTATGGTGATTTACATGATGACCAATTTTCATTGACTTAGGTCAATATCTTCAAGGTCGAACGATGTCGTAAAGTTAAAATCTTGGCCATGCTGGGGACGGATTGGTAAATGCTGTGATTATGCGGGAAAATGGCGGGAATAAGCTAAAAGCGGACCAGGTTCATAGAGAAGAGGTCTCAAAGATGCTTACCCACAATTTTTGGGTTAAGGTCATTCAAGGTCATTGACCTTTAAGGTCACCATATGGTATCCATTCTTTTTATTGTCGTTATATGTAGTTTAAGTAATGCTCTTTTACATGAAATTGTGTTGAAGTCAATAAAAACATAGGATATATGTATGTTTATCTTTGCAAAAGTTTGGAATTATACTTTATACATGTTCGTGCCGTTGACGCCAGACCCCCTACTGCACGTGTGAAACATCTTGTCAACTTCCATAGGTCAAAGAATGCTCCAGTCTTACAACGGAGCAGTGTACATTTCCCTCTCTAGATCTGTCCTAAAAAAGCTAGAGTAAATCGTTATGCATCATTGGATTCCTCTCATCGCGGCGATTCGAATGATGTATAATATGACCTTGCTAGGTCAAATAGTCAAAATGACCTGACCTCGACCTAGGTCAGGGTCACAGAGTGACTTGGTATGGTCATGCTGCATATCAATCGACTCCCCGTGACAATATAAACACAATGCAAGCAAAATGTGAGCTTTATATCTACTCAGTGAGTAGTTATTGGCAAAACAATCACTCCCTACTCCCGTGACCTGATATGACCTTTGAGAGGTCAGATGCTCAAAAACTCAACTTAATGGTCAAGATTGCGGTAATAATAGAGAGTTTGAGGATTTTCAGCCTTATCTTTCCGGTATTTCTGAAAACGAGTCCATTATATTTCTCACGATAGACATATTGGGGCGACCAAAAAAATTTACCCCACCTTAGGTCACCAATATCAAAATTCCGAGATGGCAGATTTATAGACCCTAATGACCTTATCATATTGTGGAAGTTTCAAACTGACCGGTTTGCTAATGTTCCCTGGGCGCTGCTTCAAACTCGTAGTTTTGGGTTTTGAGGTCGGTTCACTTGACTCTGAATAGCTCCTTGACCTGACACGACCTTAACTAAAAAATTTGGTCAAATGTGTAAAATTGATCGGGGATAAGGTACCGTAAGTTTCGTTGTTCTGCGTCTCTTCGTTTTTGGGCTATCTGTGAAAAACCAGGAGGTGGTAATTTCGCCCCCCAGCGGGGCGCGTGTTAAGGGGCAATTAAGGTTATGCGGGGGTAGGGAAACTTTACTCAATTTGTCCCCCTGGATCTGTATCTGACTGCCGGTGGAGAGCGGGCTGGTTAGTAATGCGAAAACTAATTCGAACATTTAGAACATTACGAGAAGCTTGGGAGCTCTCCTGTGAGATTTTGACACCAGCTGCTGTTGATTTTATCTCAGATTTTGGGGGCATACATTTCGGAGCACAGGCAAGGTTTCATTGTCTGGTAGCTACACCCCTGATGCAGTGGCGGATCAAACACTTAATTTCGGGGTGGGGGCATGTGGGCTCGAGCCTCACCCACTATTGCCTGGGATCAGTCTCCACCTATGAATCTACTATAGGTGCTCTGAAATTTTGGGGCTTGAGCCACCAACCCCTTGTATCCGCAACTGCACTGGCCTATTATTACAATTGATTTCTCCAGTTCGTTTGTTCCTTTTCCGGTACCTTTCCACGAATCTGGTATGTACCAAGGGCATATCTGGTATTATTTAGTATTTCGGAGTGGCTACACTTTGTATGTAGACGTATGTGACGCGAGCGAGTCGTTTGTAAATAGGAGAGGAGGGCAAGAAAGCAAGCAAGCAGCAGGCAATAGTATTATTGTAGCATTTGGAAGCGAGTGGTGCGACGTCAGTTAGGTATCCACGAAAACGAGCGAGAGAAAAAAGGAATCGAGTTTGTGACTGCTGTCAGATCTTTCTTCAACTCTGATTGTAGTGCCTTCAATTAGAGAGTTATTTACCATGTCAAACAACGCCAATGAGGATATCGATGAGTATGAGGAGTATAACTACGATCAGGACAAGTTTATGAACACCAAGGGCGGCAAGGGCCGAACAAAGGCCGAAGCTGCAGTGAACCACGACCACAATGATACCTGCGGCCACACACGGAAACTTGTCAACAAGCTCCACAACTCAGAAGCAAATAAAAAGGCCACAAATAAGCCCAGCAATAATTGAAATTCCAAGTAGATTTGAGGTAAGTTGTCTCAAAGTTATATGCATATTTCACATGGAAGATGCTGATGGTGACATCTGGGAGGCAAACTGTAGAGTTAATTAATTAGTGTTGGCATATGTTTGACATAATGCTCTGTCTTTTCAGGCCTAGAATAATTTGAAAAAATAACCGCCCGAGGCGAGGAGTGGGATTCAGAAGTTTGCAAATTGATGCTCAAGTTTCAAATGACAAGTCACTTTTCTTGAGATGTGATTCCTGGAGCAAAGATTAAGATTCATGCATGCAAAAGTGAAAAATTATTTTTAGTCATTAGTAAAATATTACCCTAGAAAGACTAAGTATTGGCCCGACTGCCCACTGATGTGGTATTGGAATTATCGGAATAAACAATAGTCCCTTTTGCAATTCTAAATGTAGCTATGCCACCTGCTATTGTGGCTTCTGTAATGTCAAATGACAATTAAGAACATACAAGTTTAACATGTTAAAGTGTTTTTCATCAATGAATTATAGGAGGCTTCCTTTTTTAGGGCAGGGTCTAATACAAGGAGAGCTGAGGTGCTTTACAGCACAGCAACTGCTGAGTTCTTATGTCATCTTCAATTCTCACTATATTGGAAGGGTATATTGGGGATCAGGAAGTCGTTATTTAGTATTCTTGTAGGGGATTTCAAACAGGATGAGCTGTGTGGCTCTAGAGATATTAAATGATGTTGTCTTCTTTCTTTCACATTGGAGAAGCATACTACTGGCAAGTGTTTGTAAGAAACAGATCAGGCATTTTTCTGTGCAATATATATATATATATATATTATATATATATTATTATATATATATATATATATATATATATATTTTTTTTTAAGGAGGTGAAATCAATAATTCTTTGCAATCATTGCTTCCACTGTATCTGATTTTAATGGGCAGAAAAAGGTACTTTCTCTAAATATTTTTCATTTACATGCTAACACCCTGCTTATACCCAGGCCAAACATGGCTTCATCAACTGTATTAATGGAGGTTTTTATGGAACCAAGAGGTGCTTATTAACTAACAATTAAATGTAAATTAAATTAAATTGCAGATGAATTAAAAGTGAAAAGCAGGGGAGTAGTACAAGTGTGGCCAGTGAACATGAAGCTGTTAACCCAATTCCCAGGTGTAGTAATAAATCAAATCATTTGCTGGTCATTTGGGTATGGAAGGCCACTTCTTTCTACATAATGAAATTGGGAGTGGAATCTATCTGTCAGTCCAGTGTATTGACATCACTATTTTTTTCAATATACCAATGACACTATGTTTTAATACTTGGTGTGTGTATGCTTGGTCATTTTCTAAAACAAGTCTGAACCTTAGCTTCTGGAAAAAGCAGTTAAAAGTGGCATTGTTTGAGAAATATCGGTTCTTTTGTGCAGAAAATAATTTATGGTGCACAATTTTGAAATTTTATTTCTGTTTATCGGCAAACTATGCTAAATTTAAAATTGACCAGTATTAATCCAGGATGGAGGAAACGAAAAACCAGGCTTAAAGAGAATATGGCACTTTCATAATGTGATTTTAACTGAGATAGCCAAGTTGTAAAGCAAGTCGAGAAACCTGGTGCTCAATATATAATTTGTCTTGGAACGCGAGATTTCCGTAGAAAAAATCTAAAATCTACCTGAAATGTACCCTTAGCAGCAGCCAACGGTTGGCATGGCTGTTGGTGTGACGTCATATGCTGACGTCACGGTGAGTATCAGCCAATCGAAGCCCTTGAAGCGTATTAAATATGGAAGTGGTTGCCAGATAATGACATCATCCAGAGGCAGATATTTATTTACTTCCCCAGAGGAGCATTTTAGAAATAAAAATATTGAGCTTATTGTTCATTTTACTGAGAAATAATGAACGCTTCCATGATTTTCGGCCAAAAGTACCCTTAATTACACTAAATTCCAGGATTCGACCAAGGTGCCACATTCCCTTTAACCCTCGCCCCGGTGTGGAGGGTGTTTGAACACTCCCCTCGGGTTTTTCCAGCGGCACCAAAAAACGGCATTGTGAAGCGCCCTCGTACGTGACATACGTTATACTCGCTCAGTTCTGCAGATTTTGCTAAATTTTTAATGTTGGGTTATCTCAGGTCAGGTCGCCAGTGCAGGTCTAGTGACCTTCCCCAAAAAGTCAATTGACCTTACCTCCAAGTATATTATACTAAAACGGGTACTAAACTATTATTTTGATCACTTTGGGTACAAAATTTTGAAGTACCCGTTATTCAACTGCCCTGATCCTAGGCCCCTTTCCAGGTTCTTGTTGTAATTTTGAACCGGTGACCTCTGAGAGGTCATCTGGGGCCAGTGCCGGATCTAGCCGGTAGGTTTGGGGGCGGCAAGCCAAAGTCGATAAGCAAAAAAGTCACGCGGTGAGAGTAGCCTTCAATTTAACTAGATGGTAGGTTTTCAGGGTAAAGCCGAGAGTCAATAAACAAAAAAAGTCACCGGGTCAACCGTGTGGTATCAAGAGGTTTGTTTTGCTATCCAAGACCCAATTTTTACGCTGAATTCGACTGGTTCTGTTTGAAGTTGAGAGTTGAAGCACCAAAACCATGCTTATAAACTAAAAAGGAGTCGGGGCAAAGAGGAGGTAAACAGCTTTGAGAGAGGGGAGCAAAACATAGTTTTTCCCCGAGCTTTTCCGTAAGGGGCAGCAAATGCCTTTTTTGCCCCCCCTGGATCTGCGGCTGTCTTGGGCTATTTAAGCAGGTTTTTAGACTCGGATCAATAACTGTGTAGGAAAGGACGATAAAGCTTTATTTTGATACCATTACGTTTTAATTACTATTGTGAGTCGACTGATTGCATATTGACTATGCTAGGTCAGGTAGATACCTTGAACTGATCTTGGATCAGGTCATTTTTGTGTTTTGACTTAGTATAGTCATATGATGCATCATTCAATTTCCCCATAACGAGATGAAGCGAATGGTACCTAAAAATTGATTTTAACTCGGCTATATCAGACGCTAGAGCCCAGAAACTTATCTAACATTTCACCTTCTTTGGCTTGTCGCCACCCTCAATATTGACCGATGTAGTTTCTTGACGAATTTTTATGAGCTATCCACCAGTGTTCACATTTTTTGGAGTATATTGCATAGGAGCCGAGTTCGAGGGGGTGTTTGAACACGCCCGTGCCTCGGTTCTTTGCCCTGGTGGCTCGGAGGCCCACCGGGGCGGGTGTTAGCACCCCCACTGGGGAGGGGTGTGGCACTAACGCGCACTGGAGAAGGAGGCCTGGTAGGCTCCCCTAAGATCTCGGAAACTAAGAGGGGTTGAAAAACGCCGTTTTGGGGAGTGGGTGGGAGCTATGGTGAACTACATCATCACCAATTTGTATTGACCTAGGTCAATATCTTTAAGGTCAAACGAGGTCTTAAAGGTCAAATCTTGGCCATGCTGGGGACCGAGTGGAAAATACCGTTATTATTTGGGGAAAAAGGTGGGAATAATCTAAAGGTGGACCAGGGTCATAAAGGGAAAGTCGCAAAGGCCTTCCCTACAGTTTTGGGGTCAAAGTCATTCAAGGTCATTGACCTCTAAGGTCACAATATGGTATATTACTTATAACGTCCATTATGACTAGCACTATAGCAACTGTTTGGCGGGAAATGAGGACTGACATTTCCCAATGACCTTTGACCTTTGTATTGAGGTACCTTAACCATGACGTCATAGCATGATATACGTCAGACCGGGTAACGCCATTTGACTGGAAGCGCTGAGGTCAGTGACCTTGAAAGGGCTGATATGACCTTGAACTTTATGTAAGATGACTTTGACATATCGTCCCGGTGATATGGCGTTATGACGTCACCGCTCGGTTTCCAATGCAAATGAACTGGTCCGACCGCGCGATTACAGCGATCTCAAAATATAGGTCTGACTTTGAAAGCCTATAAGTCAACAAATTTTCGACCGGTTTTCAAAAGTATTTCACCCATCGGTGCGCTATTAAATAATGTAAAATGTGGCCATGTATCGTTTTTTTTCGGCTACGAGCGGTTCTCCAGCCACCTAGGAAAAACAGGTGGGGGAGGGGGGTTGGCTCCGAGGCTGCCCTTCCAGTGCGCGTTTTAATAGTATTCATTGATAATTTGTAGCACCAGAACACTGATTGGTGAATCTATGTGCATCTTGGGATTCCTATTTATAATATCGTTCTCAGGATGCTATAAGCTGACTTAAAGGGAATGTGGCACCTTGGTCGAATCCTGGAATTTACTGCAATTAGGCGTACTTTTAGCCGAAAATAATGAAACCACTCATGATTTCTCTGAAAAAATGTACAACAAGCTCAATATTTCAATTTTTAAAATACTCCTCTAGAAAAAGAAATAAATATCAGCCTGTGGATGATGTCACGATCTGGCAACCACTACCATACTTGAAAAGCTTCAAGGGCTTCGATTGGCTGATGCTCATCGTGACGTCAACATATGTCGTCACACCAGCAGCTCACAACAATGGCCGCCCAGCGGGGGGCTGATGAGGGGGCTGGTGTCAGGTAGGTTTTAGCTTTTTTCTACGGAAATATCGAGTTCCAAGACAAATGAAATATGGAGTACCGGGTTTTCCGACTTGCTTTACAACTTGGCTATCTCAGTTAAAATCACGTTATGAAGGTGCCACCTTCCCTTTAAATCCCGTGAACAGTGAACGCCTGTAGCGAAGGTATGTTGCGTTGCGTTAGCCCTGGTTCTTTGAAATTTGTGGTGTGGATGTGGGCTGTACCTGCCTGCGGGAGTCGAATTTTAGGCCATCAGCCTGTTGTTTTAACGATTTTTGCCCTGTTGCTTCCACTCAAATGAACAGTTCAGGCCCGCCGCTGGCTACAGGCATTACACCTCACCCCTGTGTTAGGTGCAGTGGGGCAGGTACAATTTGGGCTCATACTCTGAACCGAATCCACTGTGTACGGATTTTATCGGATTCTTGTGCCTCTGAAGCAATATGGTTAGGAAAGAAATTTCAACCTTCATGACCTACCATTCGTTTAGAGTGGGTTGTTATGCATCGCCTGATAAGCAATTGGGTTGGTGAGTGAATAGCAGATCCAGTCACTAGACCGTGAGTCAAAATCGGAGTCGACTAAACAAGTTTTGAGTCTGATGGGTCGTCTACGCTACATGTGTAGGTAGTTCAAAGGCATTAGCGACGTCTTTTGGTTTGAATTAGCCAGGAAAGGATATGTTCATACCTCACGGGTGTTTATACCACATAGACCGCATTGGCAGGGTTTTTGACTAGTCGTTTTTTTGCGCTCTACAACGTAATAAGTTATCGGAAGGCCTGCTGCATATAAATGTGCAATAAACTTCAGAGTGTTGTGAGAATGGCCTAGGACCCAAAAAAAGGTGATAAAAGTTCTAAAAGACAGGCAAAAGATGCCAAATTCCAGAAACTGAAACGTCTAAACCCTAAAAATACTCAAAAAGGCTAGACAAGGTAAAGATAAAAAGCGTGAGATGAGGCAAACACAACCTTTCGGTCCTTGACCGTCGTCAAACGAGGAGTGCAAGGAAGAGGTGGGCAGGGGCCGGATGTAAACTTTTTCAGCAAAGTTTTAGTTTCTGGAGTTTGTTTTTTTGCCTTGTCTTTTAGCGCTTTTGCTGTCTTTTCTTCTCATCTTTTTAGGTTCCTAGGTCATTCCCACAACACTCTAAAATTTACACGCAAATTCTGCGTCCTCTAGTTTTAGAGAACAGCAAACAGTTGATATCCCGACTCTCAGTTTTTATTTGCCGTTGGTGCATGGGTCTAAGCATGTTTTTGTTCTGGGAAGAATTCAGCTCTCACTTTTCAATCATTCAGCGTTGCAAATTGAAGCCATACTTTTTTATTTGACACATTCAAAATAATCTCATGTGCTTGCGTCATTTCTGGAACAAAACTGTAATCATCCCCGTGTTTTACCTTGCTGCGTTCATTCTAGTCTGGACAAACTCCTTGGCGTAAGCTGATGTATTGGCTTACTGTCTCCTGATTCGGGGCGTCTAATCTTGTTTTGAATCTTGATTGACGGGAATGCAATTGAAACGTGAAAATTGGCCGTCTCCATAACTATTTTAATCTGAATTTGATTTCTTAACTTGGGTTCATCCATCAATCCGGATTGAAATTGCGCAATGGAAATGGGGCCGTAATGCCCTCAGTGCGTGTGGTGTGGACGGTGGCGGACGGCGCGCGGTTGCTCAATGTCACGCTTGGACCAGTCGACAGAGGCCGCCACCCGATAATCTCTAACAAGCGCTCAAGGCGTACGTACTCCGACCGCAAAAGCATCCCTCCCAAGCCGGGATCACTGCTGTACTGAAATTGCCCTGGCAGCGGTTTCCCGATTAGCGACGCAGACTGTTGAAAATATTCCCAAGTTTGATGAATGGGATTTGCCTCGGTAACGCCTTTTGGGGAAGTTTATGTGTGAGTGTAGCTTCCTACCTCTTCCTCCCCCTCATCCCCCCTACTCACTCACTGGTCGCCCGGTGGGAATTTGTCCCCTCTCCCATCCATGGAAAAGGTGTGTGGCGACGCCCTGTCTGCGAGGGCATTGCCTAAATCAGCTATTGGACGTGGGAACGGGTACCCGACTTCAGAAGTGGAAGCCTCGCGCTTCTGTCTGGGGTACCCAACCGTCATTTTTCCATAGAAACCTATTTTTGCCACTTTGCTCATTTCTTGCCTCCGCACGCGATCTAGGCACGGTTTCCATCCGACGCATACCCCATTGATGTATCATTCCCTAGTCCGAGTAAAAAGTCGTCGACAATACCTACTTTCAAAGCTAGTCCTGAACTCAGGCCCTCAGCTGCCTATGGTTCTAACCAGGGTGCTTCAACATACGTTTCAACATCCCTCAATATGGTCGACTTCTTGGCTGAGTCTGTTTCGAATATAGATCCCTCCCTATCTTTAAATCTGAGCTGCATTTTGGAGTCGGTTGGAAGAGCGATTCTCTGGCCGTTGAGTTCAAGGACTTTATTTTGGCGAGTCTCACACGTTTATTTTTGGCATGCAAAGGCAGTTTTGCATTCGGGGAACCAGTCCTGAAATAAAGTAAACTTGTTTTCAACACAGTCGGATCCAGGATTGCTGATCTGGGGGCACCTTCCGGGGGGGGTGGGCCTTCCAGCCCGAGGGCGCCACTTTTGGACAGAAAACCTATCAGATGGGCGCAAAATCCTATTGGTGGGCGCTGATTTTCGCATCCTGGGGGGAAGCAAAATTTCAGGGGGCGCCATCGACCTTTCAGGGGCGCCATCGACTTTTAGGGGACGCCGTGACCATTTCATAGGGCGCCGAGAGGGTCGATCGGGGAGCATGTGCCCTTCTGGATCCGCCTATAGTCTCAATCGATCGATTTTAAACTTCCTACACTTCATGGCCCCTCCAGGGTCTACAAGGCGTATATTCGGGATTTTTCTATTTTGTGACCTGAGGTCAGGTCACGAGGTGACCTCTCCCTTTGAAAAAGCATTGGGAAAAGCTGTCTTATGATCTAAAAGCCACAAAAACGATTGCAAATACTCGGCTTGCTCAGAAAAGCCTTCTTGGGCACCCTTTCACGGATCCCAGGGCATATTTACCCTTTGACCTCTCCGAGGTCACTCAAGGTCACCAGGTGTCAAAAACAGTGTTTTGGCAATAACTTTTGACCTAATTAAGCTAGAGCGCTGAATCAAACACCATCGTGTATGTCTCATCACTGGCTTTCATTTGATATGTGACAAGGTCACGTTTTGACCTTTGGGGACCACAGGTCATACGAGGTCACGATATGACCTCTGGAGGTCAAACCACTGGCCGGAGGTCATTAAGTTCCACATAGCGAAAAAGGTCTGTTATTTTCCTATCAAATGCACTTTACCAGATCTCAATTGCTCCTAATGGCATAAGAGTTATGGCCAGTTTGCTTACGCATTGCATATTTGGGTGAAAATAGCCGATCTTGACCCAACTTCACCTCTGGAGGTAAAACCATTGGCCTGAGCGCTTAAAAATGTGAAGTAATTTAGCACTGAATTCGCACGAGCTTTCTAATGCACTTTGCAGATTTGCGCTAACCCCCATATTTTCGGAGTTAGAGGGGGCCATCGATGGCCCCCCGGTGGGGCGAAGGCGGCGCCGGACCCCCGGTGGGGCGCGGGTTAAGGCACTGCCTCGCGACTGCCTGTATTGGCCGCCGTCTGCGTCCTCTGACGTGGTTCCCTGTGACCGGCAGCCCAATATGTGATAGCTGACTGGCCTGGCCGGCCCGGCGGCGCTCTCCGCGCCGGGCTGCGGAACGGACCACTGCGGAGGCCGCGGCCGCCACCGTCGCCGTGGAACGGCCCAGCCGAGGTGGCGATACTCGGCCCGCGCCGACACTGGCGACACAGTGCCGAACTGAACTCACGCGCTCATGCCTCCGTACAAAATACACGCGATTGTGTCAAGGCGTTGTCTTCCGCTGGTGCAGAATCGAGGTGGAAGGTCACAGTGTGAAACGTGTGAAAACCGAGCTTTCTCAGTCCGTGCAAATGTGCTGGATAACTCCAGCAGCAGTGTGTGGTCGCATTCAGTGATAACTGTTAGATTATCACTAACCCCTCTTCCGAGTCAGAATCACGTGACGAAATGTATCGCTGGCTTACGCCGTCCCACAAAAAAAACTCGGCCAGTGTCAGGGGCGAATGCTGACTAGCATCGGGGAGAGGGGGGCAGATGGTAACTAGCTTCGGGGGAAGATGGTGACTAGCTTCGGGGGAAGATGGTGACTAGCATCAGGGGCAGATGGTGACTAGTGTCAAGGGAAAATGGTGACTATTGTCAGGGGCAGATGGTAATTAGTGTCAGGGGGCAGGTGGTGACTAATGTCAAGGGCAGATGGTAACTAGCGTCGGGGGGCAGATGGTAACTAGCGTCGGGGGCAGATGGTAACTAGCGTCAGGGGACAGATGGTAACTAGCGTCAGGGGACAGATGGTGACTAGCGTCAGGGGCAGATGGTGACTAATGTCAGGGGCAGGTGGTGACTAGCGTCGGGGCAAATGGTAAGTAGCATCGGGGCAGATGGTAAATAGCGTCGGGGCAGATGGTGACTAGCGTCAAGGGCAGATGGTGACTAGTGTCAGGGGCAGATGGTGACTAATGTCAGGGGCAGGTGGTGACTAGCGTCGGGGCAAATGGTAAGTAGCATCGGGGCAGATGGTAAATAGCATCGGGGCAGATGGTAAATAGCATCGGGGCAGATGGTAAGTAGCATCGGGGCAGATGGTAAATAGCATCGGGGCAGATGTTAAATAGCATCGGGGCAGATGGTAAATAGCATCGGGGCAGATGGTAAATAGCATCGGGGCAGATGGTAAGTGCATCGGGGCAGATGGTAAATAGCATCGGGGCAGATGGTAAATAGCATCGGGGCAGATGGTAAATAGCATCGGGGCAGATGGTAAATAGCATCGGGGCAGATGGTAAATAGCATCGGGGCAGACGGCCCTTAGCGTCGGCGGCAGGTGAGAGACAGCACAGTCGGCCGTTGCCGCTGGAATGCTCCGACAGACTTCATGTACGGACCAGATTCCTGGGGCTCCGCAGCAGCGGCGTGCCTGTTTACTGCATGCGCGCCAACTTTCAGCCGGTCCTCGCCCCTTGGTGGTTTTTACTAGTCTTGCTGGTAACTAGCTGAGGTTAAGCCAGTGCTGGAACGTTCTGACCGAGAACGGTGGCCAAGGGTACGGGGCGGAGAGGTCACCCGAGTCTGACTTCACGGTCAGATGCATGGGCCGCAGATGGTATCGGTAAGTGGATAGTGGCCTGACCGGTTCGCCGGCGGAACCGCTGGCAGCGGCGGTGGTTCGCCGAGCCGGAGTCACGGGCTGGGCCGGCCTGCTCCCGGCGCATGCTTTCCTGGACCGAATCAGTGCTCGGGGAGGTCAGTGGCAGGACCGGCGATTGGTTTTTCCGCTGTTTCAAATACGACACGAACACTGCATACCTTTGTGTGTTCTGATATAGTTAAAATGGGAATTGTTTAATTAGCACTGATTGTGGAAAAGGTTGCTTCTTCTCGGCATTAAGTGTTCCACTTAGAAATTCTGAAAGTAAGTTTTTATGGTCAAAAGAGTGAAAATTTGGAAAGCATCCCTTTTCACCTTACATTATCGGAAAAAACAATAACCTTTTTTCTTTCAAATTATGACGTCAACAAAACAATTTTCGGCTGCAAAATGATAACCTTCATCACAGGCACAACAAAGACTGGTCTGAGATACTCTTAACACGCGCATTGACGGGGGGGGCGGGTACCCGCACCATCGGCTTTTTTTGCAGATAGGATAAAAACGGCGGCGGGTAGTTCCGCCGTACTTGGCGTACCTTTTCCCTCATCATTTTACAACTTTTGTGGAAAATTTTAAGGTTAGGTCATCTCAGGTCAGGTCACCAGTGCAGGTCAAGTGACCTGACCTCAAAAAGTATATGGATAGCATAAGTCGGAACAGGATGAACTTATCGAATTGAAACTCATATCGCATAATGGAATCACCGAGTTCTCTCAAATATGTTCCGGTATTTTTATATTGATAACCTAAGGTCAGGTACAAGCCATGCCCTCTCCATTGGAAATACGTGGGAAAATGGTATTAACGGAATAACAGTAATGGATAGTAATAGAGCATTTATTTTAACTGCATTAGATTTGCCTTGTCATTGCAGTTCCAATGATATGCATTTTGCCCAATTTGACTTTGACCTGACCTCAGGTCAGGTCAAATCCTTGATTTGACCTAGATATGTCATATTATATATCATTCGATTCGGCTTGTTGCGAGGATTCATCCAATTCAATTCGTTTTGCTCTATCTTTACTTGTTCAGATGTAATGACCGAAAACCTTAATTTACATGTTATTCCTGGGTCATTCCACCATAAATCGACAAAAAATATAGTAAAATAAAACCGTTCTATTTTTGTTCTCTCCAAAATTGGTGCCAAGGGGTTTCAAGGGTGAAGAATCTAACCATGGCCTCAAAAATATTTCAAAATTTGGTAAGAGAAATATAGCCTCCGGCATTTTTTGGGGATCACCATGTAGGCATTGTTTTGAAGGCCTATAGTTCTACCGTTGTTTGAATGATCGTAGCGATATTTTACGTTTGTGTTCACCATTTAGCAGATTTCAATTTTGGCCATCTTCAATTTTTATATTTCTGCAAATTTGACCTCATGATCTCGTGACCTAGTTTCTTAACGGTGACCTGACCTGCAGTACACTGAAATTTATAAATTTGTGTGAAAGAATTTTTACATTTGGAAATTCTCTTTTAGGTAAAATAAAAAATAGGGCTTTTTCACAAAATGTACTACTTTTTACTTCCGAAACATGACACTATGTCACTATGGAGCTGTGCCGCCCTAACTCACGGTATGATTAATGCCAGTGACGGCGGAACGTCCGAATTTAATGCCAAATTTTTAACCCATTGATTTCTATTTAACGCCATAGGGTGTCTTAACCCATGCACGTACAGGGGGTTGTTGCAACCCCCACAGGTTTTCAAGAATTGAAAACAAGCTTCTTAAGTTAGAGTCTTGAAATGTTCTATAGCCTCTGGAGCATTCATTGCGCATGTTTTGCGAGAAAAAAGTGTTCCTACCTTTCAATGTCGTGGAGTTATGACCTCAAAAGCGGAGGCATGTTGGGATCATTTGGGCGCCTGTGCCCGTTTTTACATGAATGCTCCTGTCTCTCATCGTTCTTTTGCAGCATTTGCTCATGAACTGGCCCAGAATATTTTCTTCCAACCTTCGAGGATCACTTTTTTGAGGTTAGACATTTCATGACATTTTTGACATTCAATGACCTCGATTTGACCTTCAATGACCTCAGTGATAAATCTGTGTCGAATAACGACTACAGATGAGTGTTTCAATTCGGTATTTCTAAATGAGATGAACAGCGAATTATTTGACTTGCGTCCGATACGGACTTAACCTTTTTCGACCTGTGACGTTATTTTACCTTGAAAGAAGGTAAGCAATAACAGATGAAGAAGCAAACTTGGCGCAAGTGATGCATAATGGTTTATGAATGGCGAATTTGAATGATATGGACACTTAACTAGTTGGTTTGCATATTATATGGACTTGATCTTTTTCGAAATTTGACCCTATTTGACCTTGAAGGGGGTGTAAGCAATAACAGATGATGAAGCAGGCACTTGGCGTAACTGATGCAAAATTTCTTGAGAATAGTCAATTTGCATGAAAAGGACACTGAACAAGACGTTTTTCTTCCAATACGGACTTGACTTTTTCGACCTTCGACATAACTTGACCTTCAAGGGGGTGAAAGCAGTTACAGATGATAAGACACTCATTACATTGACGTAAATTATTCAGAATGGCTTATGAATAGTCCATTTAAATGATGCGGACACTTGAACTAGTTACTTTTACTTCTAAGGAGTACTTTTGAACTCTGAACTAGTCTAATGCAATGCAATGCACCACTAAAAATCACCAATGATATGTGTTATTGCCCAAGAGTTCTTCATTCTAGAAGAGCTAAAATAATGAGTACGCTGAGAAAAATTCACTCAGATTACCATAGGTCAAGCCTAAACCCGTTCGAAATGCCACGAGAGTTTACCAGACTATAGAAGCCGAACTGAGATCATAACGTGTTTTAAATTCAAGCTACGTCCGGGGAAACACGGCACAAAGCCTCAAAAGTAAAAAAAATCTTCCTTACCCTCCCCCACCTAGAACAATGAAATGTATGGCTCCCCTAAAGTTTTTTCCGGAACAGAAAAGCAACGAGGGGCAGCACCACGGTTGAGGGTTCTTCCTCTTATCCTATTATTTTCCCATCATTCCTAAAATTTATTAGCCCGGGTCACCCTAGGTCAGGTCACCAGGCGAGATCAACCAAGGCCACCTTACTTTAACTTTTGAGCTGTACCATAGCTACAATTCTAAGCCGATCGATTTTAAACTTTCCACACTTCATGACCTCTCTGGAGTCTACAAAATGTATTTTCGGGATTTTTCGATTTGGTGACCTGAGGTCAGGTCACCAGGTGACCTTACACAGAAGAAACATGGAAAAAGCTGTCTTATGAGCTATAAGTCACAAAATAATCGTAAATGCCCAGATAGCTCAGAAAAGCGTTCTTGGACACCTTTTCATGGATCCCAGGGGCGATATTGCCCTTTGACCTATCTGAGATCATCAGAGGTCACCAGAGGTCTGAAACAGTATTTTGACGATAAGTTTTGACCTAGTTAAGCTACAACACTGAATTAAAGGCCATCGTGTATGTCTTATCACTGGGTTTCATTTGATATAAAACAAGGTCACTTTCTCACCTTTTGTGACCTCAGGTCATATTAAGTCACGAGGTACCCTCTGGAGGTCAAATTATTGGCGGGAGGCCATTATGTTCCACATAAGGGAGAACGTCCTAGCATTTTCCTACCAAATGATGTTTGCCAGATCTCAATGGCTCTAATGAGTGAGAGCTATGCTCAGGCTTCTCAAGGATTGCATATTTTATTGGAGATAGCCTATCGTGACATAACTTGACCTCTGGAGGTCAAAACATGGACCTGAGCGCTAAAACCTGTCAAGTAAAATCTTACAGAATTCGCATGATCTTTCTAATACACTTTGCAGCTTGCGCTACCTTCCATATTTTCGGAGTTAGGGGGGCATTGATGGCCCCCGATGGGGCAAAGGTGGCGCCGGACCGCCAGTGGGGAGCGGGTTAAATCTTTCTGGAAATGACATAGTTTGGTGATTCAATGTTACGGGGACACATTTATTTTCAAAAGATGTACAATGATCCAAACAACCATACATGACATTTACAACAGCTAATTTCATTCCCAAAGGGACAATAATGTGGATTAAAAATAGAGGAGGGCAACCCCTTATTCCTGTGCTTATAGTCAAATGTTTCAATTCTAGGTTGAATGCTTGATTTTGATTCTTCCAATGTTTTTATTGTAAAGTTGCAAGTCAATTAGAACATGAGTTACGCTGGCATAGCTCCACAGTGACACCTAGTGTTTATATATATATATATATATATATATATATATATATATGAAACTAAAAGTAGTATATACATTTCGAAAACCATTTTTTCATTACTTGATATGAAACACTACTACCATAGGTATGTCAAAACACTTCCAAGAGAATTTTTAAATTTTCACTGTACTACGAGTCAAGGTCACCGTTATAAAATTAAGTCATGAGGTCACTAAACATTTTTTGTTTTAATTTCAAAATTGAAAACAGCCAAAATTTTGCCCCTAAAATTTACATCCTAAGACTACACAATTTTTAGATATCACTTGAAAACTTTTTGGAGCTATAGGCATTCTAATCAATGCCTATATAATGACCATCAAAAAATTGCCGGAGGCTATTTCTCTCAAACCATTTTTCAAATACTTCTTTGGGTGCCATGGGTGGATTCTACGCCCTTGCGAGTCCCCATGTACCAATTTTGGAGGAAATTAAAAATAGTAGGTTTTTTGCATTGGTCGATTTATGGTGGATTATTATTATTATTATTATTATTGGGGCTTATCGACGCACCAACTGCCAGGGTCATATGGCGTCGCCAACTCTTTCCCCTGTTGGAAGGGTTTCTTGGGAGCCAGCTTGCCCTTGTTCAGGAAGCCGCCGGGCCTTGAACCCGGGTCGGCTGCGTGGAAGCCAGCTGCGCTGACCACTCCACTACCGCGCCCCCATTTATGGTGGAATGACCCCCTATGACGGCATGTTTTGACCTCTAGTGACCTTAAATGTGACCTGATAAAAAATAGTTCAAATACTTTCGATGGAGAAGTGGATGGGCTACCCAACACCTTTACCGTTTTTTGCTACCTGGCGTGGTTCTCGATATCTTAGGGGGGTACCCACCCCGTCAAGGCGAAGTGGCTCAGACCCCCGTCAATGCGCGTGTTAATAAAGCATTCCATCGATATTCCTGACTAGCATTACGTTTTCCTCCGAAATTCGAACGCGAGGGAAAGGATGACATGGAAATTAAAGTTGGTCGTTTTTGTGGAAAAGTCTCCGTCTCCTCAGTTCACCAGCATGTGAGAGCGTAATTTAAAAGTACAGCAGACAGTAAGAATGGCTCACTCGATAGCATGATATTTTCAACGGAGGGGCATAGGACTTAGACTAATCAAATTTTTGCCACTATATGATCTTGAACACTTTACTTTATAGTATATAGTACATATACTAGGTATACTATACATAGTACCTACTGTACTATATATATATATATATATATATATATATATATATATATAGGATGAGCACTATACTATATCCCCTGAAGTGGCAACTGCAAATTTCCGTTCAATTTGCCCATTGCCTCCAACGGAGGGAAGCTGAACATACTCCCGCTGTAATTGTATATTCGAACCAGTCACGCACTGCAACACTTCTCACAGAGACGTTTCGCGGACGTGCAAAGCTGTCGCGGTGGGGCTCGGGATGCGCGGTGGCCGGATCTGATCTTGTCCTTGGCAGAGGCTATGTGCCTGTTCGTGCACTGCTACCTTCGAATATTCCGTTACTCATCCAGTGGAACAAAGCATAGGCGGATCCAGGGGGCAAGGGGGGGCACGTGCCCCCCCGATCGACCCTCGGCGCCCCCTGAAAGGTCGATGGCGCCCCCTGAAATGTCGCTTCCCACCCCCCCAGGATGCGAAAGTCGGCGCCCACCGATAGGATTTGGCGCCCACCTGATAGCTTTTGCCGGTCATAAGTGGCGCCCCCCTGGTCCGGATGGCGCCCCCCGGTCCGGATGGCGCCCCCGGGAAGGTGCCCCCCGATCGGCAATCCTGGATCCGCCTATGGAACAAAGGGGATGCAGCCGGACATGATAGGGTTCTTAAAATTGTACCGGTGATCATCACAGGAGCGATTCGTATGTAGTCCTTACCCTTTCACGGCTCGAATAGACCATTCATATTTTTCGATATTGTAGAAAAACGGCTCGGTTGAGCTCAATGTCGCCCAGGCAATGTGAACGAAGTTCAATTTCACACCTATGAACTAAATTTCAAGCCTAAGTTATGTCAGGTCAGGAAGATATGAGATCATTCTCAAAGGCTTGCAGAATGTCTCAGCTGTCTTCCTCGCAACACTGGATCTAGGAATAGCAACTTGGAACGGACTGGGCTCTGACTTCGGTTTCAGACTTTAAAGCACTTGTGTTGATGGTGCTTGACCCCTTGCGTATGTGACATGGGCTGGTGACCTCGGGCGACGTTAAGTGAGGCCACAATTCTCCGGGGTATATTGCGTTGCAAAAGTCATTTTTCATGTTGGAGATATTGGGCATGGCATTGCACATGCGGAGCATTTCAAGTGATTCAAAACTCGCTTCTGTGACGTTACGTTTCTAACTGTTGGCGCAGACCCGCGTCGTGCCTGTGTTCTACGTGGTTTTAGTTTTTACGGGTGTGGACTGCGGGTGTGGCACCCCTGCGGCCCGGGCCGGTGCGGTTGTGGCACCCCCGCGGCCCGGACCGGTGCGGGTGTGGCACCCCTGCGGCCCGGAACGGTGCGGGTGTAGGCTGCATGAGTGGCTGCCCTGCGCAGCACCCATTCCTCACTGCACATGAGGGCTGGGTGGGCAGCGACCAGCGAGCCAATAATTGTTCTTTCGTGAAATCCTATTAGAGTGGATTCAACAGTAGCCAATAGTATGCAGGCCGTGTGGTGGTTTGTGGTTAGCTCTATCGCTTTACACGCCGATAGCCAGGGTTCAAGATCCGGAAGATTTCTTGAAAAAACAATTCGGCTCTGGGTAATTCCAGCACCAATCGACCAGGCAAATGGCAAATCTACACGGTACCTGTTCGATTTTCTTCAAAATAATTTTATAGGGTTCTCATGGGCCCTAAAGACGAATCTGAAAGTTTTAGCTCAATTGGAGTAAAACTTCAGAAGTTATTGCCTCAGGCATTTTTTGAAAAACTGCTTACAGTGCATTTATTAGGTGACCATACAACCCAGAGAGACTGATGAACTTTGCATTAAATATATATTTTCCTGTCTGAAATGAGCCGAAGAACTTGAATCTGAAGCCTGTTTGACCCTAGGTCACTTGTAAAGAAGTTGTCATTTGACCTTGACCTAAGGTCACATTCAAAATTTGCTGGTACACCTTCTTGTTCAAAATGGCATATTCCAAATTAAAGATTGAACGTTTATCCTTCCATTAAAATAGGTTAAAACATCCGTTTGTTATATCTACTAGTGTTTTTAACACTCTTAGTGGAGGGTAGCCTGGCGTCAACACGTAATGAATGGGTCCCGAAATGCCTCCCCTGAGAGTTCACCAATTAAGAGGGTTAGGAAAACGTGTGTTGCGGTTTTTTGAGGGCTGTAGAATGTGTTTTTAAGCTAGATTTCATGGACCTAGACCAGTATCCTCAAGGTCAAATGAGGTCATAGAGGTCAAATTTAGGCCGTACCTGACACTTAGCGAAATGCCGTTATTGTGCGAAACAAAGTCGCGAATACACTTTGAGCGAGCAAATTTCATAAAGAGAAGATATAAATTGTTCTCTGGAATATTTAGGTCGAGGTCGGTCAAGGTAATTGACCAATTACACCACAACGTGAGCTATTTCCATAATGGATGCACATACGTTGAAGCTTGCAAAGAAGCAACCATTAAGCAATCAATGAGTTTGACCTTGACCCACGGCCTTTGGCCTGTGACCTGGAACTTAGCATTCAGTAACCTCAGCTGTAACATCAAAACCTCATACACGTATTGCCAGGGAACGTCATGTGACCGAAAGCTGTGGGATCAACAATTGCGATAATGTTTATATGACCTTGGTCTGTAACCTATGATCTAGTGAAATGATCTTAACATACAACTATGACGATACTACGTTTTCATTGCACAGCTAGGTCTGCAATCCATTTGAACTGGTGTGACCGCACATAGGCGTCGGAAAAGAAGGCCAGGGGACCTGGCCCCGCACTTTTGGCCCAAAATTTCCTTATCTCAGTGAAAATGGGAGAAAACCTGAAATTTGCACAAACAGTAACTGTGGAAGGCAACGAGGAGCCCAAATTTGAACAGTTTTTGGTCATATCGTGGAAAGGTGTTGGCAGCATCTGGTTGAAGTTTGACTGGCCCCCCACTTTTTCCGGTGGCGATGCTTATGTGACCGCAGGTTATGGCTATTTAGGAATATACATCTGATTTTGTAAGCCTATAGGCCAGTCAGTGCGTAAACATAGAGGATAGATTTTCAAAGTTCTTTCCGAAATTAACTCGTTCATCGATGTTTTTCTGCCACAAAGGGTTTCCGGCCACTTCGGGTAATTATGCTTAAACCCTGTCCGACTGCGTGTTAATGCTCATTACAGTGCTTTAAAGGATGACAAGAACTCGTCGCTGGGGCTTCGACAGTACCTACATTGGAAATGTAGTGGGGCGAAGTGGTGATACCATAGGAACAGTGCTAGAAGTCTGGTGAAAGCCAAATAAGGCAATCGTAGTTTACCGTGTTCATATATAGAACTCACCTATCGCGTCAATTCAGATAATTGTTTTTTCTGCATCGGACCGAAGCAAGCATTTCTCATTTGCGAGTTAGAACTATAGCAATACTCTCTCCTTGACGATATCTTTGCGCGATTTTACTCTCCTTGAAGTTAAAGGAAGCAAGCATTTGTCAACACGTGGAAAAATATGTACCTATGTATGTACACCGGACACCGGTTTGCAGCAATGCACCGAAATATGGGAGCTGGCGCCTCCATGAGCTGTCTTTGTGCTGAGCTGACCTTACACTGTCACAGTAGGCAGCTCTGTTCCGTCCAGTGGCGGATCCAGGGAGAAGCAAAAACGACATGTCCCCCCAAATGGAAAGCTAGGGTCAAAACTATATTTTTGCTCCCCCTCCCTCCCCCAAACGGTCGGCCTCCTTTATGCCCCGACTCATTTTTAATTTATAAACAAGATTTCGGTGCTTCAACTCTCAACTTCAAACAGAACCAGTGAAGTTCCGGGTAAATATTGGATCTTGGATAGAAAAAAGTATCTTGAGCCTATACTTTTTTTACCCCGTGACGTTTTTTTGCCTTTTGGCTCAAATATCCCAAATCCTACTATCAAATCATATTATTGGAGCAAAATTTTTCACTGCGTGTCATTTTTCTTTTTTCCTTTTTGAATTTGGTTTGCTCCTCCCAAACCGACCGGCTAGATCTGCCACTGGTTCCGTCGATGTCTTCAGAGAGCTCTCGCACCTGCATGGTGTTCAGGTTTACGGGTGTGAAACGATGAAACCGTTGGGTGCCCTTGATCTTCAACGCCGAGCTGTACCGCTGTATCAGTCGTTTTGACATTTCAAAGACCTCCTCTCTACTGACAAACGCGAAATGGATTGTGGTGTCGAAGTATTGCGTCGGAAAAGAGAACATCAATAGAGGATCCAAGATCTGATACTTTTCTTCTCTCCTTAAGCTTACCTTGGCTGTTCTTTTAACTTTACTGCCAACTCCGTCACAGGCGTTCTTCCCGTGGCTGGTAGCAAAGAAGTGTCATTCACATGGTATTTGGAAGTCTATTTGGATGATAACACACATTGGTAAAGTGAAAATTGTTTTTGTATTGGCCACCGCACCCGTCTGATACGTAATGTATTTTCTTCAAACTTGGCATGTGGGTGCGTAGCCAAGGTACGAGTTTGTACTGCAAGGTATGAGCCATGACGTGAGAGTGCTTTAAATCGTCACTTGTACAACAACTTCTACTGCACCGGACTCCACCCTCAATCCAGTATGGAACAAAAAGGTATACAAACACCTGCTTTGCAGAACAGTGATGCGACTGAGCAGCATTTTGCGCAGTACATGTATTATTTTCTGATGAGTCATCGATGACTACGGCTTCCCCCGTTGGTGCCTTTTCCTACGAGTTTGCTATATAATGTCCTTGAACCATAGAGATGTAGCGGTGACGGGTTAGGTTACATACCCTCTCACTCAGGGAATCAACAAATCGCTCTATATTATCCACGCAATCCGAAAGCGTCGATTCTCTCTCTGATTTTGACCATTCTTTGAACGTAATATCTTCAGAAGCTATTTGAACGGAGTCAAAAGAGTATAAATACTCCCTAACCTCCTCCTCTCCAGGGCTCCGTTGACGTGAGGGTGTCCACTGTCACCGTACTGTTATATTTTTTCAATATCACTGTTTCAATATATCACTGTTATATGTTTGAAACGTTTTGCGACTTTTTCCGTATAATCATGACACTTCACTAAAGGTGTCCGGTATGATGTACATACATTTGACATTTATGACCTGATTTCACCTTAAAGATATAGATATAAGTCCATACCATTGAGCTCAAATAAAACAGCTTACAGGCCTCACAAATCATGGAACATGTGTTTTCCTAAACTTCTTAATTGGCGAGATCTCAGGGGAGGAATTTCGAGATCCCCTTCATTACGTGTTGACACCAGACCACCCTCCACTGTGCGTGTTAAAAACACTAGTAGATATAACAAACGGATGTTCTAACCTATTTTATTGGACGGAAAAAGTTCCATCTTCAATTTGAGATATTCCATTTGGAAAAAGGTGTACCAGCAAATTTGGGACGTGACCTTAGGTCAAGGTCAAATCATAGATTTTTTCACAAGTGACCTAGGGTCAAACGGACTTCAGATTGAGTTTTTCGGTTCATTTCAGACAGGAAAATGTATATTTAATGCATAGTTCATCAGTTTCTGTGGATTGTATGGTCACCTAAAAAATGCACTGTAAGCAGATTTTCAAAAAATGCCTGAGGCAATAACTTCTAAAGTTTTACTCCGATTGAGTTGAAACTCTCAGATTCGGCTTCGGGGCCCAAGAGAACCCTATATGCTAATTCTAAAGAAAATCGGAGAGGTACCGTGTAGGCCTTGGTCGATTGGTGCTGGAATTGCCCCTCTCCAGAAACCCTTTCAACAGGGTGAGAGTTGGCATCGCCATATGACCTCAGCAATTGGAAGGCCGATCAACTCCAAAAATACATAAAATATTAGCACATGAGCCATTTTTAACCAGCATAGGTGGCGGTAAGTCTTTGTCTATGGGGAGAGGGAGGAGGCATCCCAGATGGGTCCCATCGCATCGGCACTAGTGAGTCGTGTCGGCAGCACCCAGTGGGCGAATGGCGCGCGTCACCCGCACATTTACCGGTGAATCGTTTGGCGACAAGGAAGACTTCCCAAAAGGTGGAAATATCTTGTGGACTGCACTTTTGTCTTTTGCTCCTGAGACGGTATTTGTATTTTAGGCACGTGTCCGCAGAACGCGCAGGACGAAACGTAAAAAAACGTCAGGGCGGGCTTCACAAACATTTCTGTCGACAGTCCATGAAGGTATTGATATCTGAACATCGTGAGATTCTGTTTATGAGCCTAACCACACTGACGACCGTACGGACGTGGTCAGCGGCGGACCGATTCGAAATATCTCGAAGTCTGAGATTCCACTGCATTGAAAATGTATGAAAGTTTCCCATATTATGCATTAAGGCAAGGAATACTTATTATGCTTAGGCCTAACGGAGCTTGCTTTAGTACTGCGCCCCACAAAGAAATCGGGTCACCCTGGCATAAGCGTCGCCAGCGACCAACCAGTACGGGACCAGTCCATATTCAACCTCCTGCCGACAATCTTTCTCCCTTTGAACAACAATTTCGCTGGATTTGGGCCTCTTGTTCCCTTTCCCACACACTGGCTATAAACTTGATTTTTTCAACGAGGCAAAAGCTGGAAAATTTTTGGGCTGAGAAGTGGATAGCCTAGAAGTCCTTGGCCTCTACTTTAGCGACATGTATGCCCCAGGCATCCAGCGACAGAGACGGACCCGACAAACCAAAACAAGTCGTGCTGTAGCGTGGCGGAGCCTGCGGTAGTGCGACGGCGGCGCCCCTGTATCGCTGACGCTGCAGCTGCGGCCCCGCAACTCAGTCACGTTTAGCAGCTAAACCCCGATACAGCATGCACAATCCCAGACGGATGTATAGGAGAGGTGAAATCAATTCCCGTGCCACCCCGCATCTCAAGGTGTGCCAAGTGCAAAATACAGCCTGATTCAGTCCTCATACGCCGCGAAACTGGCATAAAGCACTACTGGTCCGTAGGTGCACGCGTTTATTCATTTCTCTTAAAAACGATTCTACCTTTTTTGTACTCCTAAATCAACAGTAATATAAAACTACTGTCTTTGATATTTGATACACCGGGAAACGTTAGCTTCTTCCAAATGTATGGCTCGTCAGGGCCGGAAAATGTTCACACCCATTGTTTTAGCGTTCAAGTCACAGCCCAATTTGGCTGATAGAATTGGTACAATTTGTCACTAACGCAGTGAAATTGAGGGTTTTATGTGCAAGAAGCAGCATACCTGAAGAAAAGCGACAGAGGAGGTTCACTATCAATTTTCTTGGTACTGTACAAAATTTGTCAGTTATAGATCCTTTCTGAACGGATCCGCCTCTGATAATCCGTCCCCTAAATCCCTCCCAACAGGGCGAGAGTTGGCGACGCCGTATGACCCTGGCAGTTGGTGCGTCGTTCAACCCCAACAATTATATGACAAACCGCACTGAGTTGCTCATGTAACCGAGCACTTGTGGCCGGCGGCGACAGTCCCGGCTGTGGGGACCAGAGTAAAACGGAAGGGTATTTTGGACTCGTACTACCGCACCACACCGGGGCGCCACGCAAACAAATCCAGCGCCGGAAATTTATCAACCACCCGGTTTGGACCATGGAACCAAGAAAGGAGTGTTGGGGCGGAGAAAGTTTTCACTTAAATCAGACGCAGCGCTCGCCAAAGCTTCTTCGTGTTAGACCAGCAGCTCAAGCGTGCGAATTAACGCCAGCAATAGCTGCAAGCTTACGAAAATAATGATAACGCATAGATCTAACCAAATGACAACCAACAAAAGCGAACAGATGTGAACCGTGGCTACATTTATCAGCGCGACAGCCCGGACCTGACATACACTGTCAAACACAGGCACGGGCGGCGCCAGCAGGGAGAGTGGGCTGCCCCTCCCCCTACTTCTCGTCTGAAAATGTTACTACCAGTGGGGTTCCGGCAGTACCTATCTTATCGCCACCATGAACGAAGTGGTACCAAGAGACCAAATACGGAGTTTTTGGACCTATAGGGTAAAGTTTTGCTTCAGTGACAAGTTAGTTTTCCTGGTACCCCCCTTATGTTTGTTCGTGGCGACGTTCCTTTACACATACATCACCACGCACAGACTTCATGTCCCAGTTTGACTAAGACTCGAGACATCTTGTTCAATCACGTTCATTTGTGTGTGTGTGTGTTTTTACAGGCAGACAATTCACACACTCCCCAGCCAACATTCTGGTCTCATTCCTCTACAACAGAGCCACCTAATCACAGCCAACGCAAAGGCAGACTGGTCATCACAGCCTGTATTGAGGCGTACAGCGCGCAGCGCGCTCTCAACCAACTACATCTCAGTCAAACTAGCTTCTCTGACAACGGCAACGCGCGCGCCAACAGGCCACCTGGATGACGTCTAAACCTTCCCAGGCGACTGAGCACACCCACTGACGACAACGCTGCGGTCGTCTCGCTGTACCAAGGTTGTCCAGAAACAGTCAGACAGGGGAGTGCGGGCACTGCGCAGCGCTCGACAATCAGCTGACGTCGCAGCGGCAGGAGGCGGCGACACAGGTGTCACAGCTGACAGGCGGTCGGGTGTGAGTCAGCCCGGCTCACTGGGCCACAGGGGAGCGGTAGCAGCCGCAACAACCGCCAGCCACGCAGCTGAGTTGGCCCCGCCAACGCACCACTTGTACGGCCCGGCCGCCCACAGTTTACACAGAGCTGATTGGGGTCACTGAACTCTGCCCACGAACAAGCAGTCGCATGAACACACTGCGACAGCCCAGCGGCAACGAACAAAACAACAGAACATGGAACACGTCCGGCATGTACACAGGGTGCCGAGAACGAGTATGAAATACAAGCGTGAACTACCTGACTAGGACTTTTTGGAGCGGAAACATGGTCTGGCCCTGACTCAGCTGCAGTCCGGGGCCACAGCCGACTTTTACTAATTGTCCAGGAAAACATGCTAAGACGGATACACGTGTTAAAACAGCTACTCCCTTAAGTCAGTTCTTGAGCATGCACATGTACCCGAATGCGACCAGGGACCTTGAGTGACGCAACAGCCGTATCTGAGCCGCGCTCCCACAAAACAAGGTCGACTGTCCGCGTGAGACCCGGAGCGGGGACTCGGGGAGAGAAGCCGGACCGGCCGCCGAACAGACCTGCGAATACCACAGCGGTAAACTGGTCTGGCCTCACTGTACGGCCGCGGCCGCGGCACATGCGAACCGTCGGACGGGCTTGGTGGAATACATGACGCATTAAACCATATAGAATACATTGTAAACATGTCAGAATATGCACGTTCCTCGGATATGCTACGGATAGGCATATGCCATATGTCTACTGATAGCAATATTCCTCGGATGGAAAGTTCCGAGAATATTATCGAAGTATATATCCAGCAGTGAACATTAATATGTTAAAGGGAATGTGGCACCTTTATAACGTGATTTTCACTGAGATAGCCAAGTTGTAAAGCATGCCGGAAAACCCGCTACTCAACATATAATTTGTCTTGGAACTCGAAATTTCCGTAGAGAAAAGCTAAAAAAACTACCTGAAATATACCCAAAACGTATCCAAGGGAGCCGGCCGCAGTTGTCAGCTGTTGGCGTGACGACATGCTGACGTCACCGTGAGTAGTCAGCCTATTGAAACTCATTGAATATGGTAGTGGTTACTAGATCATGATGTCATGCTCAGGCAGGGGTTTATTTCTTACCATAGAGGATCATTTTAAATATCGAAATATTGAAGTTATTTTACTTTTTCAGGGAAATAATGGATATTTTCAGGATTTAGTATGACTTAGTATAGTAGGATTTAGTAGATAGGATGATATAGTAGAATGTTGTATGTAATGTATCCTATTGCGAACCATGTTGACCCAGCCTGTCCATCATTAGGTTACGAGGAATTGACGAAGTTTTATGATGTTCGTACTTTATTGGCAAGGCGTGCACAACATGACATTTTATTCACAAGCAAGGTTTTTAGAGGTCTCATCGCATCATCTCATCTTTTGGAATGTTTCTCGTTCCATGTACCATCTAGAACTACCAGGAATGCTAGGTGCAACTTTCTTAAATGTGCCTTTAGGTCGAGTGAACACGATACAATCATGTGTGTTTGTGCGGGCTCCTTGCGTTGTTAATAACTTTTAGCGTTCTCACCAACCTGCGATATTTTGACGGATCCCATTGGACGACTTAAAAAGTGTATCGCCTCTTTTACGACTCTACAAACAGCTTTCATAGGTCAGTGACCAGATTGATTATCTGTGTTTGTTGTGTTAGAAATGTTTTTGCCCGTTTTGGGTAGGCTGTTGGTGATTATGCATTTTTTCTTTCATTGACTTCACCTATAATTGGCTGTGCCTTTGGTAATTAATACATATACAGAGTTAGTGGCGGTATACATGTTGTCGGTTTTCACCCATTGAATAGAACATTCCGTTCCGTAAAAATACAATCCGGTACTTACACAGCCCACCAAATAAAGGAATCAAGGGTCTGCGTATTCCGATATGAGCAGTCAAGTATAACCTCTAGTTTGGAGCTTATAACCTCTTCTAGTCACACGAATAACCTCCAGCCAGCTCAGTAACCAACGGTCGGATTTGGTACAAAATGTTCACGCAGAAGTTGCTTGAGGTGCGGAGTTCACCAATATCACATTGCATGTGCAAGCTACTCCATATGTGGAGTGGATTCCGGGTTTTCACCCCAAAAATACTGTGATGGGTCATGGGGGAGGGGGCGCGAGAATCAACACAAATACACCAGAGCACGTTCATGCTAGCGCACATGCGCAGCAGTCATGGTCCCCAACGACTGCTATTTCCTAATTTAAACCATGTACACGGGCAATTATCGGATCTTGACAGTCGTGGCGGCGCGTCACGACATGAGACGGGGGTGAAGGACTTTCGGCCCATTTATTTGCAGTCAAAGTCATGGGGTTTGTGTAAAAATCTCACATTTCAGGGGAGGAGGCAGTAGTTTGTCCTCTGCTCTCCCATTAGGAGGCGCCGCTTGCAACCTTAAATGGGGCATGATATATTAAGATGACCTCGATAGGTCTCGAGACCCTTCATTATCAGGAGCCCTCCGTTCAGGAAGGAAAACAAGACTAATCTCGAACGATTTCACTAACTCACTCAATATTTGGTTCTACAATGCCGCTATAAAACACAATTGGATAAATATCACCACGCTCACTCGAGGGGATTTCAATTAGTTCAAATGACAAATGAAAAATATACACTGCAGAAAAGAGCAGATTATGTCACAGCCAAAAACAATTTCCAGAAAAATATTTTCTTTACAAGCAAACTGGGATCATTTTTGGTCCCAGCCTTTCGGATTTTTCTCCACTAAGAATCAGTGTTATTCTTGTCACAAAAGTTGTTGTTTTGCCCCCTCACTGTCCAGCAAGGGCTCATTGCCTCATAATTCGATTTATCAAGCAAGATAGAAAACAAATATGCCCGATATAGAGAGCAGGAGTGCCCTTTCTACTATGAAATGAGCCCCTTGGGCTCCTCGCAGCCGCCCTTTCCTTCTTCAGTCAACACTGACCAGTTGAGAAAAAGATCAGTACTTCTCAGCCATGAGCGAATGGTCAGCGGCAGGGGTTCAGACTCGGGCCAGTCACATCGTCGGCTCCCACTACGGACGGGGCACCCCAGCCACTCCCCAACCAAGAACAGTGTCCGACTCGGGCCAGTCACATCGTCGGCTCCCACTGCGGACGGGGCACCCCCGCCATTATCCAACCAGGAACTGCGTCAGGTCCCGGCGCAAAAATTGTGAAGTGCGAGGAAACATGATGCAACGCTGATTAGGCCAGCTGCGTCAGGTCACGACGCAGAAATTGTGAAGTGCGAGGAAATATGATGCAACGCCGATTAGGTTAGCTGTGTCAGGTTCCCGACGCAGAAATTGTGAAGTGCGAGGAAATATGATGCAACGCTGATTAGGCCAGTCACAATTCGAATTGAGATGTAAAGATCAGGAGCTATAAGTTTCATTGCGACTTTTATGATAATAAGTTTCTTTGAACGTAAGTGTTCAGCCTCAGTTATTACTCTATATTTCAAACACCCACTAATTTTAAAATGAATATATTTTACCCACCTGCCATTTCTTCAACGAGAGGCTTCCTATTTTTCTCCAATAGCTATCTTAGATTGGATCTTAATCGCTTGAACAAAGTCCTTAAATTAGCTTATTCACTAGGAAAAACATACTTCGATAATTCCGATCCACGTTTGCAAAGCAGCCGAGCATCACGTCAGGGCCTCTGTCACGTTCTCGGCGGCAATCAGCCTACCCGGGCAGAGCCGAGTGGGATAATCGAGAACAGGAGGAGCACACCCAGCGCGCAATCAAGTCGTCAACGAACACCTAACAACCCTTTGTAATGTCATGAGATAAGGCTGAGCACAATGGCGGCATTGGGACTTTCCGACGCGCCAGACGCCGAGCCCACACGGCGCCGCCAACTCTCACCCTGTTGGAAGGGTATTCAGGATAGTAAGAAGTCCTTATGCATTGCTCCCGCGGGGATTTGAACCCCAGGTCAGCAGCGTTGAAACCCCACCCGCTACCACCGCGCCACCGCATCCAGAGAACCGCGGTGGGGAGAGACTGGGAGGCATCAACATTGGTTTCTTATTTCGGCTTGTGCCTTGCTATTTTCTCTTTCAGCATGTTCTTGCGATCACGCGAATGTTTTTCTCCATATTGAACCAATATTTCTTAAGAGCGCAAAATTGGTTCCCACCCGCCTGACTGGGTGGCACGCCCAGAATTGTAACAAGGTGTCACATTCCCTTTAAAGAGGATGTGACACCTTGGTGCAATTCCGAACTGTGACGATTTTAGGGGCCGTCGGAGTCAAGTTTTTAAAGGTTAAGTTGAAAATAAGGAATTTGGCCATATTTCGGCTGAAACATAGTTGACAAACCTAATATGTATTATTTTCCTGTTAATGTGACGTGAAATCAGCGTATGGGCCGACAATACTTTGCGTGTTTGACGTCGCTTTGCGCCAGAAATGAAACGAATACAAATGAAACATTTTTAGCTATGATGCTACCATTAGAAAGGGAAAGTGATATTTTTTCAATTTCTTCTACTTTTCTTGATATATTAAAACATATCTCACCCTTCGAAGTAGTCAATAGCGCAAGTCAAATACACTTATAATCGACTGTACCAGACATATTTAGCACATGGGTTTGGTAGATGTCAAAGCAAGAAAAACTTATCCGCGCAGCGGTAATCGAGCGTTACGTCGCTTCCCTAAGATCGCCTCAAAGCACATAAACAATTTCATTGCGTAGACACGCGGCGAGGACAGGGTCGGTAGAGTTATGTTTGCCCTTTTCATCGCAAACGTTAAGCTCTAGGGCAAATGATATATCAATACAGGGATTTCTGGTCTTGCCATATCACATGGCTACCTCAGTTCGAATCCCATTATGAAGGTGTCACAGTCCCTTTAAAGGGAATGTGGCACCTTGGTCGAATCCTGGAATTTCGTGTAATTGGGGAACTTTTAGCCGAAAATCAAGGAATTGTCCATGATTTCTCTGAACAATGTAAAATAAGCTCAATGTTTTGATTTTTAAATGCTCCTCTAGGGAAAGAAAGAAATATCTGCCTCTGGATGATGTCATGATCTGGCAACCACTACCATATTCAATACGCTTCAAGGGCTTCGATTGGCTGATACTCACCGTGACGTCAGCACATGTCATCACGCCAACAACTGACAGCTGTGGCCTGCTGCTAAGAGTACATGTAGGCATACGTGGATCCAGGATTGCCGATCGGGGGGGAGCGCCATCCGGACCAGGGTGGCGCCACTTTTGACCGGCAAAACCTATCAGGTGGGCGCCAAATCCTATCGGTGGGTGCTGATTTTCGCATCCTGGGGGGGGGTGGAAGCGACATTTCATGGGGGCGCCATCGACCTTTCAAGGAGGCGCCGTGACCATTTCAGGGGGCGCCAAGGGTCGATCGGGGGGAGCACGTGCCCCACTTTGCCCCCCTGGATCCGCCTATGCATGTAGGGTACATTTTAGGTAGGTTTTAGCTTTTCTCTACGGAATTTTCGAGTTTCAAGACAAATGATATATATATATATATATATATATATATATATATATATATATATATATATATATATATATATATATATAGGTTTTCCGGCATGCCTTACAACTTGGCTATCTTAGTTAAAATCTCGTTATAAAGGTGCCACATTCCCTCTAAGGGAGCGCTCCATTTTATATTGATCTGGAGCCTAAATAACAGCGTGGTTGAGAGTGACGAGAAACCACAGCTGTCATGTTTCAATTCACTCAGAGCTCGCTGAATTCAGTTCCGCACAGTTTATACTCAAAATGAAGGACATTAAGGCAGGATTCGGCAGGCAAGGACACGGAATATGACAGGTATTTAACCTTCGCCGGGTGGGGGGGTCTTTTAGCCCCCTCGGGTTTTTCCGAAGCGACCAAAAACGGCGGGCGCGGCGCTAAACTTGGTCTAGCTGTTCCTTCATCATTTTTACATCTTTCCTGAAAATTTTGGCTCAAGGTCATATCAGGTCAGGTCACCAGGTCAGGTGAAGTGACCTCACCTCAAAAATACTTAGGACGGCATAACTAAAAGAAGGGTTAATCGATCAAGTTGAAACTCATACCACATCTTGGGCCACCAGGAGCTACAACATTTGTTCCGGGATTTTTAATATTGGTGACCTAAGGTCATGTGCAGAGCATGACCTCCCCATTGACAATGCATGGGGAAAATCACGAAATGAGCTTTTCTCAGTAAGTATGGATGGAATCAACTTTAAACATCGGTTGCGACTTGCTCTTAGCCCATTTCTGAAGCTGATACCAAAATTTTTGACTTGTGACCTTTAAAAGGTCACCTTAGGTCAAATAAGCATTTTTGGTGTTTTTTCTATAAATTTTGAATAAACTAAGATAGAGCTTTTATTTTGTACCAAAGTGTTTGTATAGTCACTGGACGTCAAATGATATACGTCATGACTACACCAGGTCAAGTTGGGTCAGACCGTTGACCTGGGTCGGTCAATTCTTAAATTTGACCTGGCATAGTAATATCATATATCATTCGATTCGTATTGACGAGAGTATTGCAATGGTGCATAAACTATGGCTGTATCTTGTTTGGTTTGGAAGCTATTAGCGAAAAGTAAACGCCCTTATGCATGGGTGGCTATGGACATTCCCAAGAATATGCCCAATATTTAGTGACCTGTAGCTCCCTAGGCTTTGACCTGACACGAAAATGAATGCCACTGTAATGAAAGCACATCTCAAGAGCTTTCAAATGGTGTTAGAAAATGTTTCTAGCTATCATAGTTTCTGAGATATAGGAGGTTTTCTTAGTACACCTCATATTAGCGATTTTGACCTATTTTGACCTCTGGTGACCTTGATATTGACCTGACAAGAAAATGACCGAAGTATTTTCGATATCATTTTCGAAGAGCTTTCGATTGCCGTTTTGGTTTTTCTGCTCTTAGTTTTTGAGATCGTGGGGGTCTTTTTCCCCCACCAGGGCAGGTGGCTCGTACCCGCCACGGGGGTTAAGGGCAGACGAGAGAGGGCACGGCACAAATGACTTAAACGTCAATGTTTATACCACGATCGGTCCAAGGCCTGATCTAGGAGCTCCAATTCGGCCATGAACACTGAAAGTCACGACAATTGACTCTTTCTGACCCGATTTTTGCCGAATTTCTTTTAAGATGTTGTATTTCACTACTTTAACCGGGCTGCCCCCTCCAAACCCTTTGCTTAGATCCAACCCTGGATCCGTCTATTTATTTTCAAAGAAAAACCACAGCACGTCCAGATTATAAATCACACATAGAACAAAAAGTTACTTTCTACCAGTCAAAGCAGCAAAACTGCAGGTCAATAATTTTCCAACCCTACGAAATATATTTGTACAATATGAATAACAAATGTCTTCCCGTGACTGCAGACGCAGCTAAACGATAAAACAATGCCCAAGTCGAAATGAAAAAAGTTTATACATCGTTGTATGACGATGGGAACTGTCCTTGATGCGTGATCGTCAGAATGTGGAGGGAGTAACTTACCATGCTGGCCGCTATAAGACGCCATGGCAAGGAACGAGTATGTAAAGTAAGGTTTACAACGGCGCTGAGAAATCAGGTCTTTCTAAACGCTTTAGATTACAACTGCTTCCAGGGGTGTACCTATGAAGGTATCATTCGAGTTTCACAATCCGAAAGGTACCCGTATGGCACCCGTGGAGCGTTGTTCTTCGCATCCCTGATGCAAGCAATGTGTCAAGCAGCACTGGGGACGTTTCGGGAGGGCGGGGGGGGGACGAGAACACTGGATGCAGAAGGATGGCAAGGGATGCCGAATCGCGCGTAGGACAATCATACAGAGATACTCCCCTGGCCTATTCCGACACGGAATTAAACACGGGGGTCCATAAGAGCAGGTGAGTCATAAGGCCGCTCGCACGTGCTTATTCTAACACAGCGCGGTCGTCCACAGGATGGCACCGCCCCTCTGCAGTGTGGACCTCTGTGGTATTCTACAGTGGTTCACCTTGAGACGGAAGACGTGTGAGGCTGGCGAAGGCCAAGGCTGTGGTGCAGCTGCACGTGCAGTTCAACACTCCGCCCCCTGCAATGGCTGCAGTGCAGGCACAGGGCGTGGCAGTCCAGCGCTCGCCAAGGTCACGTCCAGGGCAGGTTATTGGCGAAGAGCGCCGTGCCCAGCACAGCGTAGCCCAGGAAGTATAGCTGGACGTACGTACCAGCCCGGGAGGCGGGCTTGGAGAGCCAGCGCAGGGTCGAACCTCCACTGTCGCACGCCTGCCGACGGCGGCAGTCTGATTCCCAGCTGTGGCCCCCGCATAACAGTGGTCGTGGATGCGCGCTCAACCATTGTACCTTCACATTACATTAGGCCATTTTCAAACTCATAATAAGTCAAACTCCATTTAGAACCGGTCACTTAAAATTTCAACTAGCTGAAATCCACCTAAGATAAGTGAACAGCAAGTCAACATAACTTAAGTTCAAATTAAATTCATGATATACCCTAGCATCATAAAGATAATGATGACTCTTCTATTTCATTGTTTGTATGCACATATTTTCAATTTAATTTGCCAAACACTAATTTGAGAATTACTTCTTTTAATTGGAAGTTAGAGATGTTTAGAATTCGTCAATATGTGGTTGCACATCTCTGTCCCCAAATGGAAAGATGGTTCCGCTACATAACGTGACAAATAAATTATTGGCCAAAGGGACACAACAAAATATGCCGTAAGAAACTTTTTTCGTCTCGTTTTTCGTCGCAAGAAACTTTTTCCGAGTAAAACGTTTTTAATCGGACAGGTCACAAATCGACGACTGGTATTCCAGGTATATACTACTTTCTTCGAACTGTGATGCCTGAAAAGAAACACTTGTTAACACATTCCCACTGAGACATCATTACTCACAGCGCCCACAGCGCCTCTCCCTACACATCGATACAAGTTCACATATGAGCGAACCGAACCGACCCTCACGCCTATGACAAGCTTATATATCTGCCAAGTGTTTCGCCGGAATTCACATTGTCGGGTAGAAGAATCAAATCAATGATATGCATAACATGTTCAAGCTTAAGTGTAGCACTAAATACGAGGGATGTGGATTTCCTAACGACCCTGCCACACCCTGAGAAGGACTTTGAGAAGCTTCAGCGCTGGAAAAAAAACAACATATTCCCAGCCAGAGTGCGAGTGAGCTTTGAGAAAACAATATGCACTTCAACACAGTTGTGTGACTGTAATTGACAAGGCAAACAATGACTTAGCTAATTCAGGAAGTACAAATGAAAAATGAAATAATTATTATCTCGTAATTTTTCAGTACAACATTTCTATCGTGCTCCATATAGATTGGTTGTAAGACATTCATTTATCCCGGTAGGTCTTAATGTGCGATTTCGTCACGTGTATGTTAAAGAATACAATGAGCTATCTAAAAACAGTTGAGTCAACCTTAACTTGTCATCTTGAAACACAAGCGTTCGCTTGATTATCGCCAATAAAGACGTTTTACTGGTTGCCATATTGTTGTCATTCAACATTAAATTACATAAAAGTGGGCCATCTTGTGACCTACTTTAGATTCTCTGGCAATTTGGAAGGCGTATTGAACCTATGCAATTATGCATATTCCCATGCTTTTAGCTGCAGGCTTTGCTGTCACAAAAAGCCATACAACTTCCTGAATATCACTCACGTCAAATACCACGAGATATGCGAAAGAGCATGGGGCAAAGCAAAGCTGGGTTCGTTAAATACATGATAAATAAAAGCGTTAAACCGTTAAATGCAGCGTTTTGGGTGCCCACACCAGGCAATCTTCGTCCAAAGACCTCAATTTGACCATCGGCACGAGGGGAGCGAGCACAATTGAAATATGGCAAAGACGATAGCTGTGAATTTCCACGAACATGTCATGTGAAGTGACCCTTTACATGGGCCAAAAGCACCACAAAAATTAATGGGGACACAACAACTTTTTGAGCTTTGATTAGTAAAATGACAAAAAGGCCCTATCAACATATCAAGTAATATTTTGGTCAACAACTTCGTGCTGAATTTAGCTAGCGTTATCATTTTTATGGAAAGATATCTTACCACTTCCAAAATCTAACATATTATATCCATAAAAGTAAATGGGCATCCATTTATGTTATTGGTCGTTCTTCCGAGTCATAAGCGGCCTGGTTTTATGTGACATCAGCTTATGCGGGTCAAAGGTTGGATGGAGGTCATCGGACGGCCCGAATACCTATGTACCTAAAATATGGGGCGGGCAACTCGTGTACGCTTTGATGGCGAGTGGCCCCACTGTGTCCGGTATCCACGCGGTATCTGTCAGTTGCCTAACGCCCTGAAATTCTCCCAGCGTGAGACTGCCGCCGCCAGTGGCGCCACACCTCTGACGTGTGACAAACACAGCTGCCTCCCACGCCCCTGGTGACGACGGCGCGCCGGCGGACGGAGCACAGTGTGCCATCACGTCAGCGGCCGGCCAAAACTCAGGGACTCAGACACTGCCCCAAAGTGTGCTGCTTCGTGACGCATTCCAATATGGGGGTGAGAGAGAGAGAGAGAGAGAGAGAGAGAGAGAGAGAGAGAGAGAGAGAGAGAGAGAGAGAGAGAGAGAGAGAGAGAGAGAGAGAAGAGAGAGAGAGAGAGAGAAGAGAGAGCGAGAGAGAGAGCGAGAGAGAGCGAGAGAGAGCGAGAGAGAAGAGAGAGAGAGAGAGAGAGAGAGAGAGAGAGAGAGAGAAGAGAGAGAGAGAAGAGAGAGAGAGAGAGAGAGAGAGAGAGAGAGAGAGAGAGAGAGAGGAGACTCGCCTTTGGTCGGTCGGCCGAGTGGTCGCCGTGGAGATGCTCCGCGGCCAACCAGTACAGTAGAGGGGAGCTGGAGGCCACCAGCCGGGTCGTCACCTGTCAACGGATGGCGGCGAAATCGCACAGGCACAAAACAAAGCCGCACATCGCCGAGGGTCGCTCTGAGAGATCATTGCTCCTTCTGGCTCGCCACGGCTTGTACCGCGTACGTCTGAGGATTGGCATCAGCACTTACAGGGCAATGGCTCTACTTCATCTAATGACAGGGTGTCTCAAAATTGATTTACTCTTCCAGAAATATGAAAACAAAGCAAGGGCTGAAGTTTAAGTATCACTATATTCTCAATCTAGCCGTACACAAAAACGCATTTGAAGGAGCTTCTCCGGCGAGAGCCTGTCCGCCGTCTCAGTCCTGGTGGTGCAGCATGCCGTACAATCGGCGTCCGCGCGCCGGAGGCACCCACCATCACGTGAACCTCTCCCTGCACGGGGCCCCTGATATCTAGGATTGGTGAAGAATCGGGGCTGTTGCTCCACTTCATTACTTTCCCTCAGAAACCTGGAAAGGTGGCAGAACACCACCAATCCTGGGCCTGGTAGTGAAGCAAGAAACCCGTTTCTGCGGTAAATTGTATCTGACACCATCGCCCAAAGTTCGATGGATCTTTTCTGCGCCTTTACATCGGGTCGCTCCATTTCTGATGTCGCCATGTTCTTCAGAATATTTACGCCACATTTAGTCTTCGCAATCCGTCCTTAAGGGGATAGACCACTTTGCCCGGAAATAAAAATGACTATTCTTTTTAATTCCTCCTTCGATCACTCAGAAAAAAACCGGTGTTACTATCCTGGGCTGACCTAAGCATCACATGCAATTACGACGCTAATCGCTAGGGTGCCGTTCGCAGTATGTAACGTAACGTTGCCACTTTTAACGTTTATCACGTGACCTGCGCGGCGCACGGTGGGCCCGCGGACCCTCAAAAGCGCTTATTATTCGGATTTCGTAAGTTCAAAAATATTGCTGTTTTATGGGTGTCATCAGCGCGAAATTGAATGTAGAATACGATGGCATTCTTATTTTTTCTAAATGACTACAAAACTCTGTGCAGAAACAGTCTGAAGACGAGGTTTCCACCGAAAGCGTTTCGGAGCACACTTATCGCCTGAATTTCCTTATTTGTTCACAAGTGTTTTTCAACGTTTTAAAGGGTTAGAAATTAGTTTTATGGTTTTTATTTCTAGGAACGGAGTGTTCTAAATATGTCAGTACATGTTTTAACGTCATTTCGTGTATTCATCAGGTATGGGGAGCAAATTTACAAGTAATGTTACTGACGGAGATATATTTGATCAAACTATATTTGAAATAGAGTTTTAAAAATATATCACCTTGTGCCGCAGTGAAACTTGGTCCACAAAGTAGCTGAAGGTGTTTACTTTCATGCCTTATAAGTACTTTTGCTCGATTTTGCCCGAATTCGTATTATGAGCATATTTGTTCAGTGCAATGCACGGGTGCGGTCATAGTATTACACTATTACAAGCCAAATGGTAGAAATTGTTCATTTTAAGGCAAGTGTCGGCAAGTTTTCCTTTAGGATTCGTCTCGAGTCCCGGTTAACACAATTCTGAGCTATTTCGTAGACCTGAAAGTTAAGCAATCTTTCCCAGGTCACATTGGGTCAAATGCTTTACACAGGAAATATGGGTATTGTCTAAACACCGCTTGGGGCATAAGATACTGTGCAGATTGGCCTGGGTTTGCCACTCGCTTTACACTAAATGCATCAGATGATTACCTCGCTTCGCACGAGAACTGATCACGGAGCTCAAATTTGATGAGACGAAATATAAGACGGTCGTTTCCTTGGGTCGAAGTGGCCTGGTACAGAGGAACAATAGGCCCCTGACTCAGTTGGGAGGTGCCTTGCTCTGCGAACTGTGGTTTTGTAGTGGGAAAATGATCTCACGAAGGGATGTGTTTAACTTCGTGCGTGGCAATATTGGTATCAACAGAGTGGCAGCGGATGACGAAGTGTCATATGTTAGGACACATTACAGGGCGGATACATTGAGCATAAAGGGACACGTGCGGTCGGAAATTACAATTTTATTGCAAGGCTGAAGCGGAAATGGCAAGCAAGTCAAGGACCCTAAACCGCTTCTTGGAGAAGAGAAACAGTGTCTGAATGAGTGTTCCATCGCAGCAGATTCACCGAGGGTATTGGAGCCTGTTGACCTTGACCAGCCATCTACAAGCCGGGGTCCTTGTCGGCCTGTGGGTTTATGTGGAACACTTTCTGGTAGCTCCAAACGTCGTCGAACCTCCGCTTTCATGGCTGGTTACTCCTCGCAGAGCTTTTGAATGTCACACGCTCCAAAGCGCCAGGGCCTTTCTGGTTTTCTTAAAGACGTGACCGTGACTCCCACAAGACCTACTAGGGTAAGAAAATGCTAAGAAAACCAGCAAATACCCCAATACGATACACAGACGAAGAAACACTTGCTGTATTCATTGAAGGGCAACATACGAAGCAAACCTGGCAGTTTACCAAAGAGTCGGCCAGAGTCAGAATCAGGGGCGTAGCCGGTTTCGCTCAGGGCGGGGAGGGCGGCGCCCCGAAAAGGCCCCAGCGACAGCGGCAAAGGGCCTTGATGGGTAAAGGGTTCTGCTTGTTACAGAATAGAGTGCTGAAAAGGGCTTAGAGGGCCCCGTCTGATATGAAATTTCATATTTGACCACAGGCATAGTGCGGGCGAGCCGGCTTCGCGCGACCCGTGTCCTCAGGGGGCCCTTAGGGGGGTGGCTGTCCCTGCGCCCCCTTGGCTACGCCCTGGTCAGAATGTCAGAATGCCGACATATATCCTCCATACGACATCCGAAGGCAAGGAAATTGTTATCCGGAGGGGTATATTACTATGTATATTATCCTAGTAATATTATGCCAATAGCTGGACATAGGCTGCAGATACAGCAATAACAGCCTCGAAAACTACTCGGGGCATTTAAAAACCCTAGATATAAAATATTGCGGATGTGCCTCAATAGTTCACGGTATTAATTTTAGTTTTGTGCGGCGGTGGGATTTGCGACCAGATGGAGAACGACTCCTTTCTGGTTTGAATTAGGGTCTCAATGCCCCTTATTTTCAACTTTTAACTATGCAGAAAATTCATTCAGAGCTTTGGATGAAATGAAATATGCCAATGGTGGTTTCTCAACACGCTATACAAAACTGCTCTCTCAGTTCAAACCCCATTATTAAAGTGGGACACTCCCTTTACAGAGGTGCGACTCTGAGAGCCCTCAATAGTTCATGGCCCAATCCAGGACTCTTCTCGGCTGCGCAACGGACTCGATGACGACCCCTCGGAACAGTGCTGCCGGCCCGTATATGGTTGTCCTGGTGGTTCGATATGTGAAGGGAGCCGCCGCCAGCTCACAATTTTCCACTGCAGGTCCTCAAAGGCGGACACCATCGCTCTCAACCACTCGCATTCTGAGGGCTCCAGGTGGTGGTGAAGATACAGTGACCTCAGGCGGCAGGACTTGGTCAAGTGATGGCGGGGCGTCGCTCTAAATACAAAGTAAAGACCATCCATCAGCCTTTAGCCAATTTTCTCGTCTCGGACTTATTTCGAAGCCCGTTTTGGCCAGCGGACTCATCCTGAGCACCATTTTGACTACCCGAAAAGGGACTGCGTCCCTTGCATAGCCACTGCGGCTTTGAGAGGACGCTGCCTTATGACTGTGAGTTACTTAAGCTTTGTTAACCGCCGTGGATACCAAAAGCTTCCGGGCAGCTATGGCCTGGGCCATCCGGCATTGGCCGCGCCAACCACGCGGAGTATTCACAGCGTACCACTCTATCATGACTGACGCTGGTTCCACCTACTACGGGTGCCATCGGAAAATGACACCTGATTCCACATTGTACGTGGGCCAGGCCAACGATCCGAGTCACGTGATACGTATTTTCCTTTTACGTACGGTGAAAAATATCCCTTATCACGGAGGAGAGATCAGTTTTGGGATGCCCCGTATCTAGCACTTTCCAGAATCGGAGGCAAAAGCAGCGTGTACCCAAAACTTCGGATACCTTCTGATCATAAACATTAATTGAGAAATTCCGAACAAAATGGCGACAAAATGACAACATTCAGATTTCAATCCAAAATTAGTATTCGTGTCTTCCAGTTTCCGTGGCTAGTAATGAGCAAATTCCCCCGGTGCCAAACGTACCACATTTAAGGCTAAACCCGTCACTTGCCTGAACATGAGCGCAGGCGACCATGAAGCACGTCAGAAACGCCGCATGCCCCACGTAAGGAAGAAGGGCAAGATTCACACCAGCGCCGCCGACGGCCCGATGCCGCAGCTGAAGTATCAAGCGTCGGAGGTAGACGGCAGCACCGTACATGACGAGCACCACAGTCGGAGCCGCCAGTAGGAAGTTTGGAATCTGCCGCCACTGATAATAACGTAGAAATCCCACGTCCCAGTAGTGGTCCTGAAAAAGTGAAACGCTAGATGATGTTGGATCTGTGGTCACTAGCCTTGACTAACAGGGTCACTTGTATCAGCCGGTCGGCAGGCACAAGTCGAACGACAGGTTAATACATTCGGGATCCGCGAGAGTGATTGTGACTCGACCGAGAAACAACACAACTAACGAACGTGACAATTCCAATGTCTAAGTGCAACAAAGAGCGCGGTTCGGTCTCCATACCTGTATGTATCCATACGACATGGGCAGCGTGTTGTTGCACCAGGGCGATGACATGTCCCCGGGGGCGACGTGCCCTGCCTCACGGACAAACAGCCGCACGTGCTGCTGTACCACCAGCCGGCCCGGCGTGCAGTACAGCACGAACGCGTACAACTGGTACACGGCGAACGCAGCCAGAGCGAGTGTACTGAGCAGGACGGCCTGCAGCAGCCTCCAGCAGCCCCACAGCGCCACCTGAGGCGAACAGCAGCCAAATGAGACAGAAACCACACATCGCCGCCTGAGACGAACAGCAGTCAACTGAGACAACAGCTACCAGCAGCCCCACCTGGGGCGAACAGCAGCCAACTGAGACAGCAGCCGCCAACAGCCCCACCTGAGACGAACAGCAGCCAACTGAGACAGTAACTATACAGCGCCACCTGAGACGAACAGCAGCCAACTGAGACAGTAACTATACAGCGCCACCTGAGACGAACAGCAGCCAACTGAGACAGAAACCACAATGTATCACCGAATGCAAACGGCAACCAACTGGGACAGTTAAACTATACTTCGTCCACGTGAAACGTATGGTCATGAAATTTCCGACATGAGATCCGTCATTCCCATTTCCGGAGATGAAAATTGTGGAAAAATTTAAAGTCAGGCTAGGCGCAGAGCTCAGTGCAGTTTATCTCAAGACAGGTCTGGCCTTCTGTTTGCAGCGGCCACCGAAGGAGCTAGCACAGGATTAGTGGAAAGATCACAGACTGACAATAACGCTTGGGAAAAGAACAGTCCTTCAGCCCCAAGAGTTCTGTTCTGCATCTAGGTCGGCTATAAAAACCAGGCACACAGTAGCGCATACAATTGATGCATGAACAGCCTGTTAACACACAGGCACAGCACTACTCACGGCGGGCAGAGTGGCTCGCGGGACGTTCTCCTTGACAGGCGGAGGGAACATCATTCGGACCTGATCATCCAACAGGCTGTACACCAGGAACCCCACCAGCAAGGTGCCGTTGGACCTGCCGAGATAAAAACCTCGCAAACCAGCAACACGCCCTTCAGGTGATATATTCCTAGTGTCTTTACTTTGTGACAGAGATAACACGTACATAAAACACCCAACACAGAGAAAACACACCCACATGGGGCCTGACAGGGATAGTGAAGTAAGGAAAGAGCACAAAAACAGTTAAACACACCAGTTTAAAACAATTTAGCATAGAATACAGCAGCAAAATTGTGTTGAAGCTTCATCATGCAGACTTGAACATCCTTATAACAGCGATGTGTCCGGTGACACAAAAATCATCCATTTTTAACCAAAATGATGTGCTCTGTATATCTGCCTCCTGCGTGGTATCTAAAACCTGCGAGCAGTGTTAAGCCGTACATGGGGACATAACCCATCCTTCGACAAGAACCAAGGTTTAAATGGAACATCTACGACACAGACCCCGCCACTGAGCTAAGTTACCGCGTCCCATCCCGCCAGGCAGGCCCGTCTCTGACTCACCTCGTGACAGCAGCCAGGCCAAAGGCAGCAGCGGCTCCCCAGAGCCTTCGCGTCTGACACAGCAGCATGCCGGTGAAGCTCAGACAGGCGAACAGCGCCTCCGAGTAGGGCGCCGTCAGGAACACCGCCGCCGGCGACCAGCAGAACAGCAGCGCCGCCGTGTGCGCCTGCGCAGGCCGCCGCAGCACCCGCAGCGAGAGCGCCAGCAGCGCCTGCGCCGCCAGCGCCGACAGCAGGGTGGTGAGCAGCACAGCGGCGAGCAGCAGCGCCTGCTGAGGCGAGAGCAGCCGCCAGCTGACCAGAGGCGCCGCCGCCCAGTGCAGCAGCAGCGGCCAGCCCGGCAGGAAGGCCAGGGTCGGCTCGTGCGTGTAGCCGTGCTCGGCGATGTGCAGGAAGTACTGGGCGTCCCAGCGGTGCAGGCCGGAGAGCAGCAGGCTGGTGGGGCCGTCCAGAGCCGCTGCGCTGCTGTTGGCGGCCGTGGGCGCCACGAAACCGTCTGACACGTGGTCCGGTACCACCAGGTTGCACGCAAACTGGCGACAATAGAGGACTCGAGCTGAAACGTCGGCAACAGAAAGCTATCCAGTCTCACTGATGAAAAGTCAGAGGACTGAAAATAGGTTACAGTTATTTACAGCACAGCAAAGCTCGAACAAAACCATTCAGGGATGATATCAGTGCTACATTTACATTTACCTGGTACCAACCTATCACAGTAACCACCAAATCAAAACCAGCATCGCTACTGGTGTTGATATGAACAGGGGCCCCCCCCGAAATTTTGGGGGGGGGGGGGGGGCCGGGGGGGGGGGGGGGGGGGGGGGAAAAATAAAAAATAAAAAAAAAAAAAAAAAAAAAAAAAAAAAAAAAATTGTGGGGGGGCCCCCCCCCAGGGAAAAAAGGGGGGGGTGATCATGAACCTACCTGCAGTGCAATGAAGCCTGTTCTTATCTGCAGACTTTGTTTCAACAGATGCAAATCCATCGTTTGAATTCTGAAAACCAGATACTGGGCTGTAACTATGTCCTCACAATGACTGGTGGTCATAATTTTGCAACATGACACCATTTTACCGATTGTTTCTGCATCATTTATGCATTGCTGATAAGGAGCCAAGACAAGCCAGAACAACACCAAGAGCCATGAAAACCAGTCATTATACCCCCTAACCTAGCCTAGCCTAGCCTAGCCTAGCCTAGCCTAGCCTAGCCTAGCCTAGCCTAGCCTAGCCTAGCCTAGCCGCTCAGCCTAGCCTAGCCTAGCCTAGCCTAGCCTAGCCTAGCCTAGCCTAGCCTAGCCTAACCTAACCTAACCTAACCTAACCTAACCTAACCTAACCTAACCTAACCTAACCTAACCTAACCTAACCTAACCTAACCTAACCTAACCTAACCTAACCTAACTAGAGGTGGGACTTTTTGGTCCCGCGGTCCCGGCGCCCGGGACCAGGTTTGGTCCTGGCGGGACTAAAGCCGGGACCAAAGGCTAGACGCCGGGACTGTGCCGGGACCAGAGCCAGTCTGGATAAAGAAAAATTCATGATAATGGTTTCCACATTTCATCTAAAACTAAGATAAGAGATAGAATATAACTGTGACTTTCCAGCACATAATTGCCTCCTTGATGCAATATTCCAACTTTATAAGATGAGAAAAGTATCAATTCAACTAGATGAAAGAGAAAAAATAATGTTGCACACACACAGCACAGAACACAGCTCTCACTCAGTTTCATTCTTTGGAAACTACATTTTCAGATGTAATTCCTATTTCTTCACTTAATTATAAAGCAACTCAGTGACACAACCAAAATACAACACAAAAATGGTGGGTACTGGGGTCAAAATCACTTTGAATTGAAGAAAAAAAACGTTTTTGTATATAGATACTGGAAGGCATAAAAACAAAAGCTTGATTGACAAAAGAATTCTGGAATTGGCGATTGGAAATGGCCGTCCCTACCAACCCCACTGTTTCAATTGCCTTCTCTCTCTAAAAAAATACTCAACAGTATTTCAAATTACCTACGTCTGTGCGTTATGTCGCGAATAAAATGTGAATGGCTTCAATTTCTTCAACAACATTTGACTACCGCACCACGCATCGTTGTCGTAGACAACAACAAGAAGAATAATAAAGATAAAAACAAGTGTGCGCCACTACTGTCTTTGAAGAAAAATTCAAACAAGCAGAAGCACAAGCTTTAGTAGCCTCAAGGCTAAAAAGTATTAAAAATCATGTGATAATTCCGTAAGCTTTTGCTTTATTTTCTTACTAAACATTATAATGAACTATTTGTCTTTAATGCGCCGTCTACGGCTGCTGTAAAATGTTTTGTCTATTACAAGAAGATATTGTGATTGGTATTGATAATTTTGAAATTTGATTTCTTTAAAAAAAATTGAAAGCCGTTTTAACACCAATCAAAGAAGACATTTTTTGCTACTAGCTTTGCTTTTCAACAGACCTACGCTTGGCCTCCATATTTGGAAATCCATACATGGACATTAGCCCTAGTGTTTGTGTGTGTGTGTTGGTTGGTTGCAAGGCCTTGGGCTTGGGTGGGTTGTGGGGGAAGGAAGGAAAGAAGGAAGGAAGGTGGGTGCTTACCTAATTGTTTTTGGAGAACTACCTAGGTGTGTAAAACATTAATTGTCAGTTCCTTCATCCAGTGTATCAACTCGCATAATGCTTCATAAACAGCCAAAAACAGTCCTGTAGTCACATGGCAACTGCAAAAGTGATATGTCAAATTGCTCCTGTGCTTTGGTGATTAAGGTATTTGTGTCCTGACCTTCCCTGATAAAACTCAGGTAAGCTTATTGATTGAATGTTTATGGATGGACTGAAGGGAGGTGTGATACAGCTTGAATTTGGATTGATGAGTTGTCCTCTGGCCTTCGTCCTGGCAACATCTCTCCGGAGAGCTCCTCTAGCCCTGGCTTCGCTGATATCCGTCCCTGTTTCCCGCCTAATATTGGGCGCGCTTTTTCAAAACTCAGAAGAAAGGAAGAACATTGTAGAAGGCTAATAATACACAAAACTTCACCACCAAGATGTGTCAATAGCGAGAAGACATTTAAGCAAGTTTCACAATTTTCAACTTGAAACATATATTTTCAATTTAGTACTGGAGATCTGCTATCGGAGGCGGTTGACGACCACTGAAGACCACACTATCAACACAGGCACACACTACATACAAGTTGACGTCCACATTTACTCATTACACCAGACATTAAATTACACATCCAGCAGATTTATCCACAATTCGCTCGAAAATCTAGGGTGAGCCACAGCTGTACACAAACTTCGCATATTTTCTATTTAGTACTGGCAATCCTGACAAGCCCATTTGATCGCCTAAAGCGCGCCTAAAGCGCAACTTATTCACATTCGCACTCAACCACGATAAACATACAAGTATACAAATAGGTTCAGTGTCTATATTGATTCTATATTGGCACCGTGAGATCTTTGAGGTCAGGTTAGTAAAGTTTTGGGTACCGTGCACGCCCATTAGGTACATTAAATCGACGTACCACGGAGCAACAGAGGCTGGCATTCACTTGCACTATCGGACATTCGGTGACACACCTGGCAGACACGCTCACAATTTGCTTGGAATTTTGATTTGCTCGCTCACCACCGCTTCGTCGAGACGGTGTCACGTCAATTTGGCTACAGTTCTTACAGTGCCCATTTGCAGCATTGGATTATCAGGCTAGTCAAACCTGGATAGCAGAACATTACAGGTCACCACTTTTTGAGCATTGCACACTGTTTGGTGGAAAATTGAGCTTTGTGGAAATTCTCATTTTGAAAGCAGGGTCTAATAGGGTTTTTCACTTCACCATCATAGGATTTATGGGCCTGCATCATTAGACTCTTTGGTAGGTTGATTCCACTCGCATTGACTGCACACTTGGTGTTGATTCTGGAACGCTTGGGGACTGTCAAACCACTGGGATTGGTCTCAGCTTGGGTTTGCCAGAACAGCCATGTGGCGATCGCCACCTCCTCAGAGGCGCCGAGCTAGCACATTGTCATCTCCCTTGGCTGGTGCTGCTGTGGTGGCAACCACTGTGTCACCGTCAAAAAGTGGGTTCAGCGGTGATGGAGGCGTCAGGCGTGGCTGAAAAGACCAACGAACAATCTGTTTCCAACAGAAAACACTGCTTGCCCAATCTGGTTCTCGGAGCTGCATCTGCCTGTGATCAAGGAGCTTCTGAGGGAGCTGGTGAATCTGATGTGACTGGAGCACAGCTAACCCCATGTGGGACACCTATCGGTATTGTTGACAAGGTGATTAAACTTATAGACACTAAGATCTCAGACTCTCCTCCACTCTCTAGGTCATCTAGTGCTAGCAGCAATTCAGGCACACTCTCAGTTTGCAAGGGGGGTCCTGGAAAGCAAACCTGCTGGGAAGAAGTAAAGGATGGGGAACATGGTGTCCGATGTGATGTATGTCATGCATGGTTCCACATTGGATGCCAGGCCATCCCCAAGCAGGCATATAATGCCCTCAACAGGCACAAAACACTGGCATGGATTTGCAACATTTGCAAGCTGGAGGTAAAATGTCCCCGTCCCGAACCAGCATCTACCCAGACTCAGACAGATTGCAACCTTAAAACCACCACCTCTCAGACTGAGGAAGCAACAGCTCCGCAACTTGCTAACAAAGAGACCCAAGTCTCCACAGGGAAGCAACACTCAGATCTGGAGAAAAGAGTCGATGAACTAGACAAGCGAGTCAGGGATCACATCAACTTAGTGTCTCAAGCCATGGAGCTGCAGGAGAGAAACAATCACAACTACACAGAACTCATAAAAAGATCTATCCGTGAAACTGTTGCACACAAGGAGTCGTATGCTAGCATTGTTAAGGGGTCATGCGAACAGCTTTCCAAGGAAATTGAGGTTAAGTGTGTGCAGGCTGTGAATAACTCGGCAGGTACCAAGGATGGTGTGGGGAAAGTGGCTGATGCTATCGATGGTTTTCTGGACAGAGAGAGGAGAAAGTGCAATCTTGTCATTCATAACTTACCAGAGCAGGCTGGGGATACTAGAATGGATCGTTCCAATGCAGACATGTCAGAGTTCACAGGTATGATCAGGGAGTGCTTTCGTCTTAATGTTCACACTAAGTCGTCATTTCGGGCTGGAAAACCCTCAACAGGTAGGCATCGACTGTTGATTGTGACACTTGAAAGTGAGGATGACAAACACTCAATCTTGAGACTGGCATCCCAGCTCCGAGACTCAGCCAGATATGGCCAGATCTACATCACACCTGATTTGACTTGGCAGGAACGGCAAAAAGGAAAGGAGATGAGGGCGGAGCTGCGCCAGCGCAGAGAGCAGGGAGAAACAGACTTGGTCATTAGGCGTGGGAGGATTTGCAAGCGGGATACTGCCAGCAAAACCTTTCCGAGCCAGACCGGGTCTGGCGGCAATCAGGCCTCGGCTGTGGCCACAGTAACCAATGTGGATACAGACGAGGCAGCACGAAATGGGCCAGTTGCTGGTACTGGGTCTGGGGCTGGTACCTCCCCCACGATCGCGGTCATCTCCACCAATGGTCCCCCACCTACAGCCCGGAGAGTAACCGCCAATGCCTCACTACCCTCCAGTGCAACAGATGACAGGCGTGTTCGTGGCAGCACTTCTCAAGCTGCCCAGGACCACTGACTAACCCAGCGAGCAGGCAATGAGCTTAAGATACTCTATACGAACTGTGACCAATTTGTCAATAAGAGGGAGGAGTTAGTTATGATGATCGCAGGAAATAAACCAGACATTATGTTATTAACCGAAGTCATTCCTAAGGGACAGCGCTTTCCACTCTCTATGGCCCTCCTGAGAATCACAGGATATTCACTTCATCTGAGCTTTGACCACACAAAGGAAAATTTGGGCAGAAGTGGAGAAAGAGGCGTGTGTGTTTTTGTTAGGGATGACATCCTTACATCTGCGATCCCAATCTCTGATCCTGCATCAAGGTTCAGGGAGCAACTCTGGCTGCAGCTGAAACTGAGGGACAACAAATTTCTTATAGTGGGCTGCATTTACCGTAGTCCCTCATATACCACCCACAACAATGTCGTATATCTGGAACATCTTTTTCGTGCAATTTGTGACCTGGCCCCCACTCACTTATTGATTACTGGAGATTTCAACTTTCCGCTGATAGATTGGGACACGGAATATTGCTCGGCTCCAGAGGGCCATCCTTCTCACAAGTTCGTCAAAATCGTTCAGGACAGTTTCCTATTTCAACATGTGAAGCGCCCAACGCGTTATAGGCTGGGTGAGACTAGCAACATACTTGATTTAGTATTCTCCAACGAGGAGGGTATGGTGCGTAACATGGAATACCTTCCAGGTTTAGGTAAAAGTGACCATGTCACACTTAGATTTACACTGAAATGTTCCTCAGTTTCAACCGAGCAAGGGAAACCGAAACTCAACTTCTACAGGGCAAACTTTACTCTGCTTCGACAGATGTTATGCAATACTGACTGGACAGCGATGGCACACCTGGATTTGGAAGACTGTTATCAATTCTTCAAAAATACCATAGACTCACTAACTGATGCCTGCATCCCATACAACAAGTCCAGAAGAAAATTTAGAAACATATACATGACAAGTGAAGCAGGCAGACTCAAAGATAAAAAGAATACACTTTGGAGGATATACACGAACACTAAAGACGACTTGGATCACGTCCGTTTCACACAATGTCGGAATCGATTGAGATCGTTGACCCGCAGGTTACTGACCTCCCACCAGCAAACAATACTAGGGAGTATAAAGGACAACCCCAAATCAACCTGGCAATATATTCATTCCAGATTGAACACCAGGGTAGGCTTGGCTGATCTTCGTGATGACAACACTGGCTGCTTGGAGACAAAGGACAAAGAAAAAGCCGAGCTGCTGAATTCCTGCTTTTCAAGTGCCTTCACAAGCGAAGATACTTCCAATGTCCCGTATCTTGGACTTAGATGGCAGGGCGAAGTCCTTGATGATATTGTCTTGTCAACAGATCTTGTGCTTGCAAAGCTCTTGAACTTAAAGCAAACTAGTTCACCCGGACCAGACAACATACACCCACGAGTTCTGCGAGAGGTGGCGAACGAAATATGTCATCCATTATCTATACTTTTTAGGAAATCGATTGATGTAGGCGTATTGCCCCAGGAGTGGAAACTCGGATCTGTGGTTCCTATCTTTAAAAAGGGAGATCGGCACAGGCCAGAAAACTATAGGCCAGTGAGCCTAACTGCTATTCCCTGTAAAGTGCTTGAATCATTAATCAAAGACAAGCTAATGGAACACCTTCTAAGTCACGATCTGCTGAGTAAGGACCAGCACGGATTCAGACCCAAGCGCTCCTGTGATACTCAGATGTTGGAGGTGATTGAGGATTGGAGTCGGGTGCTGGAGGAGAAGAGTCCACTTGATGCCGTGTACCTAGATTATAGGAAGGCATTTGATTCTGTCCCTCATGAGCGTCTCCTTCACAAGCTGTGGTGTTATGGGGTGCGAGGGAAACTCTTGAAGTGGATTAGGGCATTCCTCACCTTCAGGAAACAACAGGTCATCGTTGGCTCCTCCGCTTCGAACTGGGCTGCGGTAACGAGCGGCGTTCCACAAGGATCTGTGCTAGGCCCGTTGCTCTTTGTCATTTTCATTAATGACCTCCCCGACCACATTCGATCTTCAGTTAAAATCTTTGCGGACGATACGAAGCTGTATTATCCGGCTTCGACACCTGATTACACTCAGATACTACAGAGAGACATCCATGCGGTCGTGGAATGGTCATCGCAGTGGCAGCTGCCGTTCAACACCAGCAAGTGTTCTGTGTTGCATGTGGGCCATAGCAACCCTGGGTTTACCTACACTATGGCAGGATCCATTATCTCCGAGTCAGACGCAGAGAAAGACTTAGGAGTTTGGACTGACTGTGACTTAAAATTTCATGAACAAGCAGCCACAGCCGTATCAAGGGCTTCGCGAGTCCTAGCGATGGTACGGAAGTCTTTCACTGCCATTAATATCACGTCACTGCCTTTGCTGTACAAATCCCTGGTTAGGCCTATCCTTGAGTACGGGAACATCACATGGGGACCCTTTAACCCGCGCCCCACCGGGGGTCCGGCGCCACCTTCGCCCCACCGGGGGGCCATCGATGGCCCCCCCTCTAACTCCGAAAATATGGGCGTTAGCGCAAATCTGCAAAGTGCAATAGAAAGCTCGCGTGAATTCAGTAAGAAATTACTTCGCATGTTTTAGTGCTCAGGTCAATGGTTTGACCTCCAGAGGTCAAATTAGGTCAAGATCGGCTATTTTCACTCAAATATGCAATGATTAAGCAAACTGGGCATAACTCTTATGTCATTAGAGCTATTGAGGCCTGGTAAAGTACATTTGATAGCAAATTGCCAGTACTTTTTCCGCTATGTGGAACGTAAAGACCTCCCGCCAGTGGTTTGACCGCCAGAGGTCACCTCGTGACCTAATATGACCTGAGGTCACGAAAGGTCAAAAAGTGACCTTGCCGTATATCAAATGAAAGCCAGTGACAAGACAAACACGATGGTGTTTGTTTCATTGCTCTAGCTCAATTAGGTCAAAAGTTATTGTCAAAATACTGTTTGTGACCTCTGGTGACCTTGGATGACCTTGGAAAAGTCAAAGGGCAAATATGACCCCTGGGATCCGTGAAAGGGTGTCCAAAAACGTTGTTCTGAGCAGTTTGAGTATTTGCAATCATTTTTGTGGCTTTTATATCATGAAATAGCTTTTCCCCATGCTTTTCCAATGGGAGAGGTCGCCTCGTGACCTGACCTCAGGGCACGAAATCGAAAAAATCCCGGATATACACCTTGTAGACCCTGGAGGGGTCATGAAGTGTAGGAAGTTTCAAATCGATCGACTTTGAAATGTAGCTCTTACAGAGCTCTAAAGGTGAAGTGAGGTGACCTTGGTTGACCTCGTCTGGTGACCTGACCTTGGGTGACCCGGGGTAAAAAATTTCAGGGATGATGGAAAAATGATGCAGTGAGAGGTAGAGCCCTCAACCGCGGTGCTGCGCCTCGTCGTTTTTCTGCTATCCCGGAAAAACCTTAGGGGGGCCATCGATGGCCCCCTCCCCGGTGGGGCGAGGGTTAACCGGCGTGATCAGCAGGCAGTGGAGAGGGTGCAGAGACGAGCGACCCGCTTGGTCCCAACACTTCGAAACCTCGGATACGTAGATAGGCTAAAGGCACTCGACCTCCCTTCACTGTACCATCGTCGCCGGAGAGGAGATATGATTAGAGTTTTCCAGATCTTAAGGGGATATATCGACCTTGATCCCGAGCAGTTTTTCACCATAGCAACCCACTCACGTACCCGAGGTCACTCCTGGAAGCTTGCAAAACCTGTAGCAGTGTCCAGAGTCCGCCGGAATTGCTTCAGTGTTAGAATTGTGACAGACTGGAACTCACTTCCAGCTGCAGTGGTAGAGTCTACGACGACTAACCAGTTCAAATCACGGCTTGACGCCTACTGGGCACTACAGAAATATGACATCCCAAACCAGGACTGAGCGAAGACCTCACATGTAGTTGAGCTCCATTAGAACGGACCCCACAGGCATTAAGCCTTCACTACTCCGATTATCATATCATATCATATCATATCATATCATGTATAATTTCTTGGGTACCTTTTAAGGGTTTAACCCTCGCCCCACCGGGGGCCATCGATGGCCCCCCTAAGGTTTTTCCAGGATAGCAGAAAAATGACTAGGCGCAGCACCGCGGTTGAGGGCTCTACCTCTCACTGCATCATTTTCCCATCATCCCTGAAATTTTTTACCCCGGGTCACCCAAGGTCAGGTCACCAGACGAGGTCAACCAAGGTCACCTCACTTCACTTTAGAGCTCTGTAAGAGCTACATTTCAAAGTCGATCGATTTGAAACTTCCTACACTTGATGACCCCTCCAGGGTCTACAAGGTGTATATCCGGGATTTTTCGATTTCGTGCCCTGAGGTCAGGTCATGAGGCGACCTCTCCCATTGGAAAAGCATGGGGAAAAGCTATTTCATGATATAAAAGCCACAAAAATGATTGCAAATACTCAGACTGCTCAGAACAACGTTTTTGGACACCCTTTCACAGATCCCAGGGGTCATGTTTGCCCTTTGACTTTTCCAAGGTCATCCAAGGTCACCGGAGGTCAAAAACAGTATTTTGACAATAACTTGACCTAATTGAGCTAGAGCGGTAAAACAAACACCATCGTGTTTGTCTTGTCACTGGCTTTCATTTGATATACGGCAAGGTCACTTTTTGACCTTTCGTGACCTCAGGTCATATTAGGTCACGAGGTGACCTCTGGCGGTCAAACCACTGGCGGGATGTCTTTACGTTCCACATAGCGGAAAAAGTACAGGGAATTTGCTATCAAATGTACTTTACCAGGCCTCAATAGCTCTAATGAAATAAGAGTTATGCCCAGTTTGCTTAATCATTGCATATTTGGGTGAAAATAGCCGATCTTGACCTAATTTGACCTCTGGAGGTCAAACCATTGACCTGAGCACTAAAACATGCTAAGTAATTTCTTACTGAATTCATGCGAGCTTTCTATTGCACTTTGCAGATTTGCGCTAACGGCCATATTTTCGGATTTAGAGGGGGGGCCATCGATGGGCCCCCGGTGGGGCGAAGGTGGCGCCGGACCCCCGGTGGGGCGCGGGTTAACATGCAAACGTTTCCTCAGAGAGCATTGTCAGATAATTGTGGCCGTTTTTCATGATAGTAGGTAAGGATTTCTTGAAGCTATAGTTCATACTTTATGTTGTTTTGTTTATGTAATGATGATATAAATTTGCATAATATGTTTGGCTCTTAATCCACAATAATTAGTATGTTTAAAGGCTAATAAGTGGGAAAAAGGCTGCCGGGAGCAGGCCGGGACCACATCTTTCTCGCCGGGACTAGGCTGGGACGAAGAAATGTTGGCCGGGACCGGGACCGGGACCAGCTTTTTCCAAAAGTCCCACCTCTAAACCTAACCTAACCTAACCTAACTTAACTAAACCTTACCTAACCTAACCTGCTTCGCTCGCACCAGAAATCGCCTGATAATATTTTATTTCGCAACTAAGGAGGGAAATTCGATGGGAGAAAATTATTTGCGGCAGAAATGGTTGCTAAATTCGTTTTCAGCACATAAGATTGTGTCTTTAAATGGCCATTAGAATATGGTATGCAATTGCTCACCCTATTCTGTAATTAAACCGAATGTTTATGGATGGACAGAAGGGAGGTTTGATACAGCTTAAATTTGGATCAAAGCATAGTTTCTTACCTTTTATGGGTTTAACATGCAAATGTTTCCTCAGAGAGCATTGTCATAAATGTGGCCCATTTTTCATGATAGTGGGTAAGAATTTCCTTAAGCTGTAGTTCATACTTGTTGATGTTGATTTGTTTATGCAATGATGATATGAATTTGCTTAATATGTTGGGCTCTAAATCCAGAAGAAATTAGTATGTTTAAAAGCCCATAAGTGGGGAAAAAGGCTGCCGGGACCTGGCCAGGACCACATCTTTCTCGCTGGGACTAGGCCAGGACAAAGAAATGTTGGTCGGGACCGGGACCGGGACCAGCTTTTTCCAAAAAGTCCCACCTCTGTTTTGGATGAGCATATTCATCTAAATTCTATAGTTCCACTGAAATGAATGCCGGTTTTTTTTTGGTTTGGGAAATGTTAAAGGGAATGTGGCACCTTGGTCGAATCCTGGAATTTAGTGTAATTAGGCATACTCTTGGAAAAAATAATGAAACCACTCATGATTTCTCTCAAAAATGTACAATTAGCTCAATATTTGGTTTTTAAAAATACTCCTCTAGAAAAAGAAATAAATATCAGACTGTGGATGATGTAACGATCTGGCAACCACTACCATACTTGAAATGCTTCAAGGGCTTTGAGCGGGACTGAGCGGGAGCGGGACTGTTTTTTCTATTCCCACCGTTGCACGCGGAATGGCGGCAATATTACACGTGGAATCCCTGGAAAAGTTTCAAAGAACGGCTGTAACGTCACTGTTCCCGGAATTCCCGGCTGGAATATTTCAAAGAATGCACCCCTACACTTTCAGTTGGGCCAAATAGTCTAATGTCATCCGCAAACAAAACTATACTGCTCTCAACCAGTCACGGTAGGTCATTTATGAACAGGATGAAACACAATGGCCCAAGTATAGATCCCTGGGGAATTTCACTGATATTCCACTGATTATCACTCAGATTCACTCACTCGGATCAGATCAGATCACTCAATATTCCACTGAATTCCACTGATCTCTTGTGGACAAATCTGTGTTGGTTTGGCATTATAAGGTTGTGGAGAGACAAATGGTCCATAATTGCCTGCTTGATGAACCACTCCATTGTCTTACCCACCACTGAAGTTAGGCTTACTGGCCTGTAGTTTCCTACTTCATGCAAACTACCTTTCTTTTAGATGGGTTTGACTTTGGTGTCCTTCCATTGATGTGGAATCGTTCCCTCATGCTGTGATTTGTTATAAATTCCTGAAAGGTTTCGCCCAACTCATAAGCACATTCCTTCAGAACCTTTGGGTGTAAACCATCCGGACCTGGCGCTTTAGTGGGGTTCAGGGACTTCAGCTTTGATATGACTTGGTCTTTGGTGATAGTTATTTCATCCATAATCATACCATTGCCAACATCTGGTAGAGTTGGGACATTAGTCACATCTTCGCGAGTAAAGGTGCTTTCGAAAAACTTGCTTAATGCTTCAACTTTCTCTGCATCTGTTTTTGCAATCCCTCCGCCTTCTAAGTTCAGCGTTTCTATCCCAGACTTGGTCTTTAATCTTCTGTTTGCATAATTCCAGAAGCGTTTGACATCCACCTTGCATGACTCAGCTATAGACTTCTCAAAATTATGTTTTAACTTTCTGGTAAGTTTGCACAACTTGTTGCTGGCTGTTGCATATAAAGAAAAGTCAGCCTCTTGTTTAGTTTGAAGATATCTTTTCCACAATCTCTCCTTCTTCCTCCTTAGGGATAGGGCTACTCTGTTTATATAAATATGCTTCTTCTTTGAGGGCCTCCTGGCAGGGACTCCTTCAGCTATTATGATAGATAGAGCACCTTCCACAGTATCCCATGCCTGTTTCCCTAATCTAAGTCACTGAGTCGGCTTGTATTATTCTTTGTCTCATAAGCTCTAAGTCTGCCCTGTACCAGTTCAGACTAGCAGCATTCACAGTTTCCTCTGACCTCCCAACTCCACAGTTCAAAGCAAAGTGCAATGAAACATGATCACTTGAACCTAGACCTGGGAGGTATTCAATTTCAGATACCATTCCCTCCTCATTAGAAAAGACCTGATCAAGTATGTGGGGAGTTTGGCCCTCTGAATACCTTGTGGGTTTAACCACATGCTGAAACAGATACATGCTCTGTATGCCCTCCAGGAATTGTTGAGAGGCACTGTCAACCCCAATGGTACAGTATTCCTTCTCCCAGTCAATATGTTTGGTATTAAAATCCCCACAAATTAGTAGGTGTGGTGGGTTTGACGATACAGCCTCTTGAATTACACCCAGCAGCTCTTGAGTTGAAGCATGCAGATGTGCAGATGGGCTTCTGTATAGCCCTTCCAAGAGCAAATAATTCATATCTGAAACCTCAATACTAAGCCAGATCTGTGCCTTGTACCTTCCAAAGGGCTTGAGCTCCTGCACATTAAGGTGTGAGCGTACATAGACAGCCACGCCTCTTAGCCCACCCTTTCCAAGTTCATAAGCCTCTGGATCAAAATTTAGATATTCAGTAAAGCCAACCAGGGTAAGTGTAACTCTTGCCATGGGCAGAATTTGAGCCTTGGGTATAACTTTACAGATCACTATAATATCTATCTGTCTGTTTGCAATATGCATTTTGAGATCCTCCATCTTATTTGAAACTTGATCAGCATTTGTATAATACACTTTTAAACCTTTGACTTGCAGCTGCACTTTTTGGAACAATCATTCACTCTAAGATGTCAATTTGTGGCACTTTGTGTTTGAGGAGGTGTACCTGCTGCTCCTCGAGTCGTCTCTTTGGCTTGACGTGGCACAATTTGTCCCCGATAAATAACTCCTCCTCCCCTGCATCCTGTCTAGCCTTCATTTCAATTCTCAGGGCATGCCTCTGCTCTAGCTCCGCTTTGGTAAGGTCAGGGGTTATGTAAATCTTCATAAATTTCTCCCCAGAATCCCTTAGCTGAGGAGCCATCCTCAGAAGATCCCATTTAGTGCCCTCGTCCTCCAGTTCTACAACTCTGAGCCTTGCATGGTCCTTGCTCGGTTTACCAATGCGAAAAACACGCTTTGGATACACCTTTAACCTCAAACCTTCCATGAGGATATCCTTCAGCATAGAAATATCCCTGGCGGACCTTTCCTCTACTCCAGTTTGCTTATCCTGTTCAGGCATGTTGTGTATGATCACATTTCTCTTCCTCTTTTCTCTGTCCATACAATCCGTGACTGCATTTCTAACCTCCTTGACTGGAGTGGGATTCGAGATCTGCCGATTTTCTACCTTGGTGAGCTTACCCTCCAATTTCTTCACTATGTCTGAATAGAGAACTGACTCTTCCCGCATCGCTTTCTTTACACATTCTTCAAGCTTCTCAGGTGCCCCCATCCCTTTGCCATTCTCGCTTACAAGCTGACATATCTCAGTCATTTTCTCTACCATGTCATGCTTTTGGCCGACCAGCACCTGAGCGAGCTGATCAACTGCCTTTACGACTTTGCCTACTTCCGCCTTCAGCTCATTGTACAGAATAATGTTTTCCTGAGGTGATACCACTCCATGATCAGTATTTTCCCTTTTGCTATGTCCTGGAAACTAGGCAGCATTCTTTTGCAGATGCCACAAAGCCAAAACAATTCATGCTGGCCCACTGCCTTGAACGCAGATTCGGTTAGCTTGCTGCATGCAGAATGATACCAATGGAGGCAGATTTCACATTCAATCCCTGCCTGGTCATTAGTTACCTCTTCACCGCATTCCCCACATGCACTAGCTCCACTTTTACATTTCTCATTATCTGTCTGACCTTGCTTCACTCTTGCCTTTTTCTTCTCGATAACACTCGAGTCATCGCCGCCAACAACCACACCCACCGAGGTTGCCAGACTAGTATATACTAAACTTGAACCCCCTGAGTGCACTTGATCATGGACCTGTACTTGCACCCCGGATTTTTGTAGAGCCATGTATTACCGATTTAAATAATAAATGAGGGCAGCAAAACTCACCTGGTTTACTCACATGGTTGGTTCCCTTGCGTCACGACTGTCAGGCTAAGCAAGGAATGACATGGATGGATTGAAACTACTTTACCTTGGGCAAAACGTGGGAAAACGAAGAGTAGAGGAAGCTGTTTGTGCTTTTTGCAGAGCTGGGTGAATCTGCAGTATGGGTATGTGCCAGGATGGTTTTCAAGCCTAAATTAAAGTCAAGATCGATATTAATAAATTTGAACGTAAAGGGTCCAGTCTGCAAAGTACGACAGCAAACCACCAGACGAGTCGCACCAGCCATCTAAAATTCTTGCACAAATTCGCATTGCCACCCATCTAAAATTTGCACCAATCCACAATATTCCAGGGAGAAAAACGCACCCATGCCTACCCACATGATTCAATACTACCTCTCTTATTAGTTAGTTAAGGACTTTTTATAAGGCCCCCTCCTGTGTCTTTTTAACCATTCATCCATTATTTATTTGGTTTCCAGTGTCGCTTCCCTCACACCAGTCGCAAAAATTTGCACCAGGTTAATAAAATGTGCACCACCCGCTTCTGTTTCCAAGGCCACCCACACTGACGAGATCTCATCGAAAGTACCATACTAAGAAAGGTGGAAAGACGCAGTAAAGCGCAGCCTGTTGCCTGAGACCTGAACTCTCCGATAGTGTATAATTATGTTTACCCTAGGTTGAGTAGTAACCTCATGTGGTCACAAAATGGTGAAATTTTGACACATTTAGAAAATCCCTTATGGTTCGGGAATCAAAAGATCTAGAACCAAGGTGTCAATGTGTTTGTCGTGACCCAAGCCGTTCCACAATATGTGGCAATTGGCATGACCTTGAAAAGTCACGCGTGACCTTGGCTTTAGACCACTTAACATAACCTTAGGTCAAGGTTGAAGTGAGATTGCATACCATCGAATCCTTGGGTGATGTTCGTCACTATGATACCAAATTCATTGCGGCATGTTGTCCCGTTCTTGAGTATAGCCAACAAGAGCTTCTAAAACGGTAACCTTTGCTGACCTTTGGGGAACCCTGGTGCCTTCGTTATGGACTTGACCTCAAAATAGATGGCGTATTCCAAATTTCCTTTTCAGGAGCCTTCGAACCCTGTTTAGAAACCTGATCTAGATCTTCTAGAAGCCGAGTAACGCCCGATTTTTCAGATTTATTTTTAGGACCAAAATTGTCTTACATGGGCACAGAAATGACGTCATAACAGGAACGTGACCCGACATGACATTTACTTAAAATTTGGTAAAGATGTGTCAAAGTAATTTTGTTATACAATTTCCACGGAGCATTAGGCTAAACGAAACTTTTTGTGTCATCGCGAAAAAACGAAGGGCGTCGGATCGGCCACCCGAAGGACGAGGGTTAAGCAATATGAGCCAAAATATAGTTATTTTACAGCTTTTACCATGTATCTCTATTGAAGAGGTCGCCCGTAAATGAAACTATATCACCGATTTCATAAAACCCGGAATATATGTTGCAGCACCCGGTAGTCCCATAATGGTTTATAAGTGTTGGATTGCTAGGTTAAACGTGTTCTTACTTATAAGTAACTTAACTTGACTTTACTTATTGCATAAATGCAATCCTAATTTTTTAGATGAAGTTACTTGCCTTGCCCTGATGCCCTGACCTAACATGACCAAACTTGATTTTTTAAAGAGCGGAATTGATCAAGGAAGAGATATGAAAGATACGGCGGCGCAGCGCCGCTGTTTATCCGCTTTCCTTAAAAAGCCTTATGGAGACCATCGATGCTCCTCTCGGACGGGCGAGGGTTAAGCACAAGCTACGTTTCCCGGATATTGGCCCTGATTTCCCTCCCTTTCTAAACAAGTTTCAATAGATGCACAGCTACCACATGCTGCTTTTTTACCCTCCTTTGGTACGTATGGCAGCTATGGACAGGTCTGATCTACATACAGCCTAAATAAACTCAGAAATAAATTGCAGCATGCACCATGGCATTTTGGAAAATAAGTCCAGCAGGGAACTTTGTTTTTTTCTGTCTGGAAGACATGATCAAGGAACCGACGAGTGCACTCGATGGTACTGATTCTGAGACAACGGCGACACGGCAACTAACATTTTGGAAAACGCGCTCTTTCGGCTTTGGTCGCAAGTGGCAGCTACTTAATTTCCATAGTTACTCCCACGGCTCACCGTCTAAATATGACCTCATGCGGTTATATGAAATCTCCAGATCACTTAAGTAATCTTTTAAGCTGGAAATTTTCTCTCCAGATGAATAGTTACAAGAGAGCTCCGAATCTCTGATACTTGTTATTTAATTGCTACATAATCGTGGCATTATGTCCTATTAGAACGTCGCAGTTAAGTAGTTTTAGGGGTGCTTTTGGAAGTTTAGGTGTGTTTTCAAAAGTTTTAGGGGTGCTCGTGCACCCCTAAAAGTATACAAAGTTACACGCCTGGTTGGGGGTGGGGGGGCCTCGATGCCCCCTGGTGGAGTGAAGGTGGCGCCAGACCCCTGGTGGGGTGCGGGTCAAATTTGCGCTCGACCTTTTGCAAATACTTTAAATGTGTGCTGACACATATCATGTTTCCATCCGATCAATGTTACCCAATCCAGCTTTTCAAAACAATTCCCACAAATTTGTGCTATTTTGGGATTTATTTTGTAATATTTGATCGTAAAATGACCTCCACGTTTTTGTTTGATAAGGAAATATATTTTTGGTTATATAAGCTGACCCATTTTAGGCATATTATTAAAATTTGAATAGTATTGTGAAATATTGCAATGCTATAGGTAGTGTATTCGTTCTGTGCATTCTTCGTGTTTGCAGCTTTGCTTAGTCTTGCAATTCTGGTTAAATCCATGACTTGCAGCCTTATTCAAAGCCTCTCAGGTTCTTAGTCCCGCCTAAAAATGTGCTTAATTTTTCATAAACAGCAAAAATCTGTGTGCCATTCCTTCAGTACATGTCAAGGACAAAAGTGATGCATCAAATTGGCCCTGTGCAACTCACATGATGTCATTCGCCCTGCAGAGTTACTGCGTACCAGGACCTTTCGCAGCATTGTCCCTACCATCCAATTGCATCAGAAGTCGGCTCCACTTACCGGTTTAGGTGGCGCTACTGTTCAGGTTTAGGTGGCGCTACTTTTTCGAGACCCTGTTGGTGACACTTTCCCAGTGTTTGCCATGCGCGATAGTTAGTACCATCCGTGAGCCATTGTGGCGACGGGTCCGGATTTAAGAGGGGCACCATGGGCCTCTTAAGCCATTTTTCAGTCAACGCCACAGGGTTACTGTAACAATTTATCATTTGAAGGGGTCGCGGTGCCCCAGTGCCCCCTAGTTCCGCTGCCTTATGCCCTGAGTGAGACCTATCGCCATGGAGTGCATCGTAGTTGCGATTCAAACACCTGTCTGCCTCTCCTCCTGAAGGTAGGGGGAGGGGTGGGAGCAAAGATTTAATCGCTGGACAGACCTAGTGTAAACGCTTTTTTAATTTACCCGGCCTTTGGGGGTCAAAAGATAGTTTGGCCCCCTTCCAGCGCTAAAGGGGGTATGGCTGGAATCCCGCCCCCTCCCTGCGTCCGCTAATGATCCTAGGGACTATGACTTGCTTGAAATGAACTTAAAGGGAAGGTGGCACCTTCATAACGTGATTTTAACTGAGATAGCCAAGTGGTAAAGCAAGTCGGAAAACCCGGTACTCAATATGTCATTTGTCTTGAAACTCGAGATTTTCGTCGAAAAAAGCTAAAACCTCCCTGCAGTGTACCCCTCCTGTACCCCTAGCAGCAAGCCAGAGTTGTCATGACTGTTGGTGTGACGACATATGGTGACGTCACGATGAGCATCAGCCAATCGAAGCCCTAGAAGCGTTTCGAGTATGGTAGTGGTTGCCAGATCATGACATCATCCACAGGCTGATATTTGTTTCTTTTTCTATAGGAGTATTTAAAAAATAAAAATATTGAGCTTATTGTACATTTTTCAGAGAAATCATGAGTGGTTTCATTATTTTCGGCTAAAAGTACGCCTAATTACACTAAGCTCCAGGATTCGACCAAGGTGCCGCATTCCCTTTAATGGCTGCCTGTAATTGTCCTAGCGCCGGGTCGTAAAATCAATAATTTATGTCCTTGATGGAAACGTGTCCCTTCTATTTAGACAGTGACGCGCGTTTCGTTTGTCCTAGGTGCCACTACCGGTCATCACGTCTGCACTGCAGTGCCGCTCCTCGGTAATCCTGCTCCCGAGATCGGCACGGGGAACATGCGAGGCTAAGGTACAGTCCACTGCTGACGATGTGAGGCTGATGGGTGTGGGTTGTGGCGGATCCGGCACTTCATTTGAGGGGGATGCCAGCGGGCTCCAGCCTCCCCGCCATTGCCTCGGATCAGCCTCCGGGTATACATTTACTATAGTCACTCCTGACATTTCGTGCGGGGGATATTGAGGCTCCTAGCCCCCTTGTCTCCGCTACTGATGATGGACCATATTTTGGGTAATTTTAATGTCAAATTAATGGCGATTTATGCGTGAACTCGACATGAGAAAGGACAGGTAGAATTCATCCATGTGGTCAAGGTAAAAGTTCAACTTATTCCGGAAAATTAGAGAATCAATACTTGATCCTCGGCGGAAACCTTAATGTGTATGCATAAAAAGAAGTACTAACACGGTATTTCGTAGTTCATCTTCCGCAAATATCGTTTTGGACCTGATTGCGTAAGAAAGCCTAGTAGGCCTGTAGGGATGGAAAATCCGTAATTGAAGAGAAATGCGTGGACACGCTGCAGTCCACAGTTTCAGCAGTCCAGACTGAACTGTGTCGTTCTTATTGAATACTTTCTAGCTTGGGCCTTAATTATAAGCGTTGATATACGTCTGTTCACACTCAACGATCGCCGTCTGGTGAAGGTTGAAATAGTTTTGTTTTTGTGTAAGAAATAATTGGGACTCCCCTATTACGAAACCTACTCCTCGATGATCGAATATTTTTTTAGCTCAGCAAAGGTAGAGATCGAAAAAAGTTCCAGAGGCATCATTATGTGAAGCCGCCGTGGACTGAAGAATGAAACTGGCATTGCTGTCATATTGGATTATGATTTTGAGGATGCATTGCACAAGTGGAAAGAAAAGACTACTGGGACGCAAGGATTCTTTACTATATGTGACTGTAAAAAATATTTTGAAACAGCGTTAAGTGAGGGCAGTCACTCTATTCTTGCTGGTTAAAACGATATAATGACCTGGAAGGTAATGCTGATCCCAAACCGTTAGGACCAAACTTTTTAAGAATTCGCGAACGATTTATCTACTTGACACAGTGTACACAATCGTATCAAAGGTGGTGACTTGCAAAAATAACTGCGTCTGATCAAAACGGCTCAATTTGTAGCAGGTAAATAGGGTTTTCACGGAGTGGATGGGCAATGAACATATTTCACAGAGAAACAGAGAAGGGTATCTTTGTGCGCTCAAAATAGTAGTAACCACGTTGACTGAGATGTGACACCTTTATGATGGGATTTGAATTGAGATAGTCAAGTCAAATCAAAGACTTTATAAGGCGTTCTGTGCATAGCACCTTTGCCCGCCTCTAAAGGAGTGTGTGGGAGAATTTTAGAATTTTGCGTGAGGGCAAGCTACGTTAGTCTGTTAAAGCAATGGGAGTTATTTCAAGTAATGGGTTGCAAGATTGTTCAGTTTGCGAATGGACGGTCGTGGCAGTGGCATAGCCATGCCAAAGGGAGTCCTTTTATAAAATTAGACCCGCAGAGTGCGAAGGTTATCTCTGTGGTTGAAGACCTTAAATTTAGAGTTTGGAATTTAGAATTTAGAATTTTGTGTGTCAGCTACTGATGTCCGCTTGTCTACGTTACTCGAAATCCTCCGTTAAATCAATAATTTTCATACTTTAGAAACTGCGCTAAACAGCTGGCCAGGGTGCCGCGAATTTACCCGGCAACCCGGAGGTGAGGTTGCAGCTCCCTCTCCGGCTGGGCAGCCGCCGCGCAGAGGAAAAGAGAAGTGTGAGAGGACAGTTAGATTGTTAGTAAGAGTATGAGTGTGGTTAGCATAGAGCCGCAGTGAAAGGTATCACTGCGGTGAAGAGATATAACCTACTTTAACCTAACCTGATTTCAAAGCTAACCTAACATAACCTATCCTTAGACTACGATATACCATTTAAATGTTAAACAACTATTGCTTAAATTTTGCAGGGATCGTCTATGGCATGGATGGTTAATTGGAAAATAGGCAAGTCCTACTTTGGGGGTGCACCATGCACCCTCCATCATATATACTGGGAGGGGTGATTTATAGAAACTTCTCTAGCCCAGAGTCCTTTAGAAATGTAAAGAGTTTTTCAAGTAGCTCAGGATGGTCGTTACCGAGCAGAGTTTTTAGGTCTACAGGGATGTTTTGGGTTCGGCAGTAATCTAGCATGGGTTGCCGATGGGTATTGTGCTGGGGACAATTGATGAGAGTGTGATAGGGATTCTCCATTGCGTCGCAGGTACCACAGGTACCCGCGTTCCAATAGGCATTTAATTTTGTGTGTCCATTTCTGAGTCTGGTTAGAATAACCTCGCGCCGGCGACTTTTTGGTTGGAACTGGGCCAGTAGCCGATGTTAGGCTCGATATAGAATAGGTGGGCGCTGTGGTTTGTGGTCCAGTTATTTTGAATTTGCTTCCGGATACTGTTCTGGAGGAGAGCTTTGCTATCATCTCCAGACCACATTAAGGGTGCGATCTCTCTAAGTTCTAGGGACTTTTTTGCCTCCTCATCGGCCTTTTCATTCCTTGAATTTTGCTGTGGCCCGGGATCCAAAGAAAAGAGACATCAGGGGTATCATCGATACCTTTCTGAATATCTGCTATAACGTGGTGGCTGGGGTTGACTACGTTACTGATGGCCTGCAGGACAGATTTAGAGTCTGAACAGATGACGGCTGAGTTGATATTTTGGGTTCTGGTTATGGCTAATGCATCTAGGATGGCAACAGCCTCGGCTGTGAAGATAGAGCAGTTGTCCGGAAGTCTTTTCTGTAGGCAAATATTTTGCCCCAGATGCCGAGGCCTACTTTTTCGCCTATTTTGGAGCCGTCTGCAAATATAAAGTCTTGTCCGCGTTACAAGATCGGAACTCTAGGAATTTCTGGAAGACTTCTTCCTCTGAGAAGTCCGCTTTACAGGAAGTGAAAAGAAATTCAACTTTGGGCTCTTTCCGAGTCCAGAAGCGGAAGAGTGGGGGTTTGCCTATTGTGGCTGGCAGTGCAAGATAAGGCTTTCCAGGGTTTTCGCTACTCTGTGTTTAAATGGGGGCCACTTCTGTGAGAGGCTTTATTTGCTCGTCTGGGATGGGCGAAACATTGTTTTGCCGGGTGGTTTTCGGTGGATTGGACCTTAATATAGTAAGAAATAAGCTGGGCGTCGCGTCTTGTCTGCAGTGGGCATAGCCCGCTATCAGTTAGTAGGCTGGTGATGGGGGATTCTAAGAGCGCGCCTGTGGCTGCCCGGATACTAGCATTTTGGATGCGCTCTAGCTTTAATTTATTGGTCTTGTTCGTTGAGTCAAAGACGAACGAATTATATTCGAGAATGGACCGTATCAGGGACTTGAGCATAAGCAGGGTCTTTCGATCCCCGCCATACTCTGTTCCGCCGAGCATGCGGAGAATGTTGACTCGCTTTTGACAGCTAGAGACGACTTTGGTGATATGCTCGCTGAAACTCAATCGGGAGTCTAGGGTGACGCCCAAAAATTTGAAGCTGTTGGTGCATTCAATAGGTTTACCCGAGATTTGGAGCCGTGGGGTCGTGTCTGGTATGCGCTCTGGCAAGAGAACGACTGATGACTTTTCCGCCGGAGTGATAGACCCATTAAACTGCCCAAGTATCGATGTCGTTTAGCTATCCTGCAATTGCGTAGTTGCATTTTGGAATTCTGGTTCGCTATACCGCCTGGTATCTATTGCTGTGGGTTTCCAAATAGCGACATCGTCTGCAAAAGGTAATTTATTCCAGGCGGGAATTGAGATAGCCCTTTGATGACGTTTTTATAGTCATCGGCAAAGGAGCCCCATCCGCCAGAGGGGGAACTTTAAAGGAAACCAGCGATTTTAGAGGGTCAATGAGACCTAGGCTGAAAGAGGTGTCATCTGGCTCCTTTCAAACCGGACACTGGGGTAGCGCTGGCACGACTGGAGTGAAATGGGACGGCTGGTTAAATGAGTTATAGTGAATATTGAACATTTCCCACGCTATCCACGCGAAATGGTGGAGGCAGCGATGTCAGAGGTCCTTCAGGCTGCAAACCACCGAGTCGCTTCCGAAAAAAGGCCAAAAAGAACCAAACCATTCAGCAAAACAGCAAATGGCTTAGATCCCTGACCCTACAGCGGAGAAACCACTTGATCGATTTTCCATTTCTCCCGGAACTTTTCGTTCGCGAAGAAAAGGGTGAACATCCTCCTATTATCGACCCTGCCCCCCCTGCCCACCGTGGTCACGTGGTAGGAGGTAACCTTGGGAACGTGACGTATGCTCAAGCCCCACTGCATGGACGCATTTTTCTTGCTTGAGTCCTACGTACTAGATGTGACTCAGGTGCTGGCGACTATAAATGCGTATAACTTCAATGACTAGTTTGAAGCGTTAAATATGTTTTAATATATAATGAAAAATTGCTGAAATGGATTGATTTAAATCAATTCAAGATTGCAAAATGTATGCTTGTTCCACTAGGGTCGTTCATAAAAAACCCTTTTTTACTTTTCAGACTCGAACCCACTTTTTCCCATTATATATTCAACTCTGATTTCAATGAGCCACATGCCAAGCATCTACGACAACGGGAAAGATAGCCTCAAAACGGTTAAAAATTTCATGTTTTAGGCGCGATTGGCCGCCCGGCGTTGCAGTCTCCCCTTGTTCAATTGGGAAAAAAGGGTGCATAATCTACCAGTAAAGACAGCGTGGCATGTGCGTGCGTATAAGAGCGGTAGAGGGGATTTAGCATGCAGGCATTTACTTGTCAGATGTATTTGCAGCGCAATACAAATAAATGTTATTCCACAAAAGACCCGAAATTAAATGGTACAGCACCCTAGTACTATAAATCCTGACAGAACAGGAATGCCTTCCGGAGGCGAACCTTTCTCTGGTAACATTCGTTGGAGAACGTCGTTGGGGCAGGTGCTTCTCCCTATTCTCTTGCGAACTTTTTAAGTGCTCTGATACTGCTAGAAGAAGACCCTGCTGCATATTTTTACCCTTTGGATGACTCACGAAATCTTCCACCAGCTTCACACCACGTTCTGTGGGATCGTTCACCACATTAAGTTCTGGAATACCTTGAAACAGGAAAAGCTATAGCAGTCATTAGCTTCTTAACGGAGCCATTTCTGGTCAGAATATTTCAGATTCAGACAATCGAATACCAGCCAGCTGTCAGGAGTGGCAAGCTGGCTGAGGATTAGTGCTGAGTATTCATCGAGCTCCTCATAGCCTCTATTGGAATCTTATCTTAAGCTTTCCCTAGTCAAATGTGAAATGTTTGCTGTTTTGGCCAATTGTTGTGCGACTGGCTCCTTACCTCCAAGATGGTGGTTCTCAACAGTGCGACAGAATATAACTTCTGTGCACAGATACCACAGCTGATGGCGAATTGACTGCAGCATATTCAGGGTGATTTCTATATTAACTTGATGAAAGCACTACACTGCATTTGATGAATAGCTTTGAGGCTCATGGAAGGCTCTAAAGCTGACTATTCGCGACGGAGGAACCCAAATACATAGTTAAGAACCATTTACAAAGAAAGCCGCTAACACTTTCGGGGTCTGAGTGGCTCAGTCGGTTAGCGCTAGCGCTCGGCTCGGCCAATGGCATTCTGTATGTGCTGGGTGTCGTGGGTTCGAGCCCACCCAGAGGCAGAATCTGGCGCCCCGCTCTCGCCCAAGCTAATTCTTTCCCTCTCGCATCTGATGCCATATGACCTGAGCAGTTGATGCGTTGTTCAACTTCAAAACTTATAATATTCAGTCTTTAAGCATCTTCTGGAATGATGAACGGAAACTGACTCAGTAATAGCACGCACTTTGTGCCATAAATGTCCTATATTCCATGAATATGGCTCGCTGGTGGGCAACGGGTCTTCTAAACAGCCATTTGTTGGAGGCAACCTCTCCTGACACCAACACGTAAACCAGCTTGCGCAATTCGTGATTATCTTTTCAAGGAAAGCAGAGCTGACATGTCTTCCAGAGTCAAAGCACTAGCCGGGCCTGATGATTCAGGAACGTTCCCTGATAGGTCTTCCAATAAAAATACTCCGGTATTGTGTAGAGGCGCTGAAGTCAATGTGCACACGCAACTGTTATTTATGAACAAAAAGTTATAATCTGCCTCGCAAATAAGAATCACAATGCTGGAGGTAAAAAGGCAGTGACACAGTGCCTGACCTAAACAGCAAAACCATCCACCTTTCAGTTGGGTAGGCTAAAGTTTCCGACAGGGGCTATCAAGAGCTCGGCTCGGTACCGAGCCTCTGCCGATTTATCATACCTGACAGCTGGCTGGTATTCGAGCGCCTGAATCTGAAAGATTCTGACATGAAATGGCTCCGTTGAGAAGCTGGTGACTGGTATAGCTTCCCCTGTTTCAGGGTATTCCAGAACTTACTGTCGTGAACGGTCCCACAGAACGTGGTGTAAAGCTGGTGGAAGATTTCGTGAGCCATCCAAAGGGTAAAAATATTCAGCAGGGTCTTCTTCTAGCAGTATCAGAGCTTTTAAATAGTTGGCGGTAGAATACGGAGAAGCACCTGCCACAACGACGTTTCCAACGAATGTTGCCAGAGAAAGGTTCGCCTCTGGAAGGCATTCCTGTGCTGTCGGGATTTAGAGTCTAGGGCGCTGACCAATTTCATTTCAGGTCTTTTGTGGAATAACGTTTATTTGTATTTCACTGCAAATATATCTGACAAGTAAATGCCTGCATGTTAAATTCCATCTACCGCTCGTATACGCACGCACATGCCACGCTGTCTTTACTGGTAGGTTATGCACCCCTTTATACCAATTTAATAAGGGGAGACTGCAACGCCGGGCGGCCAATCGCGCCTGAAACATGAAATCTTTAACCGTTTTGAGGCGATCTTTCCCGTTGTCGTACATGCTTGGAATGTGGCTCATTGAAATCAGAATTGAATATATAATGGGAAAAAGTGGGTTCGAGTCTGAAAAGTAGAAAAGGTTTTTTGAACGACCCTATTGTTCCACATATAGTTGGTCTTGGGGGCAGTACCTATATAGACTGATTGCAAGTTTAGTGCAGCAAGTGTAACAAGACTGGTGTGAGATGACCTGATGTGATTGCGTTCAAATACAGGGCTTCGACCGACGCTTAGCGGAAAAATATGTTCCTTCTCCAAACCTTGCACTGAGTGTTTCAAACTCAGTGGTGCAGGAAGCAGGCTTTGTATGTCATTATATTTTTCTTCATTACATCATCGACTGTCACCGCCTCAGGGTCTGGGTACCGCAGCCGGTTAGCGCGGGTTTGGCCGAATCACGTCGCCCCCTGCAGTGAGAAAGGGTAGCGGGGTCAAGCCCATCCAAAGGCAGGCTTTAGTGACTTCTCTAGTTCTGAACTAGGCTTCTGAACTTCTGAACTTCTTCAGACTTCTGAACTAGTTCGCCTAGTTCAGTTCCTTCCTCTTTGAAGCCCGTTGGCGCGTCATAAACTCTAAGGCAAAAAGACTCACCGCTTCGACCCAGTCAGCAGAGAAACATTCTCGAGTTCCGGCCATGGCTGACGGGTGGGCTATCCCGAGCTCTGTTGCCCCTGGGTCGCTGATGGACTGTACGGGCGACAGGGCATGTGCCCACGATGGCAGCATATAAACCATGCCATTCAACTGCGCCATCAAGGAGGGATCCCCGCCGCTTCTCTCTCTCCTCCTCCTGCCCTCCCCCACCGACGCTTCGCAACTAATTAGGTTCACGCGAGACGCTTGTTGGTGCCTGATTACCGCCGAACTATGTCAAACTCCTCGGGAGACATCTTTTCCCCTTCAGCCTTGAACAGTGCCTGCTGTTTCGTGAGGATCGAATATACAGATGTCCACGGATTCAAGTGTCTCCCTTGGCTCAAATAGCACCATCTGTTTTAAAGGATGTCCTCCTCTGGGGTTCCTGGATTCGTGTGAGTATAATCTGAAGTATGGCGATTGTAGTAAATCATCATGGCACTTCTATTCTTATCAATATGCCGGCACAGTTGAAAGCATGGCAGTCTGAGACATTGCGGGCCCTGAGGCCATTAGCCAGCGAGTTCTGGTCAGCTGCGGCCATACCACTTCTTAACCTTCGCCTCAGCGGGGAGGGGTGTTGGAACACCCCCGGGTCTTCCTGCGGCACCAAAACGACTGTGCCCCGCTCCGCCGTACTGGGCACATCTTACCCTTGATCAGTTCTGTAACTTTTCCTGGGTCATTTCAGGTCAGGTCACCAGTGCAGGTCAAGTGACCTCACCTGGGCCCTGATCGGCATCTAAGAATATTCTTAGGCTTAGACGCGTCATAATCGACGTCATGAACAGTGACGTCATCGGTGTAACGCCAGTCTTAGCACCAGGTGGCAGGCAAGTCGATTTGTTAGTTCATATTCTTAGCACTAGAGGGCAGCTGGAACGCCCTTGTGGTGTTATCGCGTTTTTCTACCTTTAGACGGTGAGTAAAAAGTACATACATCGTTATCCACGACTGTGAACCACTCGCACCAGATTGCCGCACCGCAAAACGCAACTTGCTCTAATCATCCCATGTGCGCCAGATATGCCGATATTTCAGTCTGCGCGCAGTCACTATTTTCGTCTTAGCTGACAAGTAAGACAGTCTTAGTGCTGACGTCATACTTTTGTGACGTCATGTACGAGCTAACGCCAGTCTTACCGCTAGGTGGCTAGCTGGGTGGCGTGAGACGTACTGGCATGCTCTGTCTTAGCTAAGACAGTCTTAGCTAAGAATCTTAGTTGCCGATCAGGGCCCTGATTGCGGGATTTATCACATCGATCACCTAGGGTCAGGTACGGATCATGGGCTCCATTGTAAATGCATAGGGAAAACGGGAATTGAGCGAAAATTAGCTCTATCTGCCGATACAGCTTAGAATACTTCCCTATTCTCTAAATCGTAGTATCATAGGCCCCTTTGTTTATCATCATTTCCTGAGATGTTATTGATCCAAGTCAATAGCATCGTAGGAAATGATGGTACATTTTATTTCGATAGCATTACACGTTCAGATTCTTAGTGGGAGTCGATTGATATGTATATTGACTGCTAGGTCAGTTGGTAACATTGACCTTACCTTAGGTCACGTCGTTTTTATGTTTTTTTCTTAGTATAGTCATATCATGCATAGTTAGTAGTTGCATAGTTTACCGTAACGAGAGGAAGCGAATGGTGCCTAAAAATATATTCTAACTCAACTCTGTCAGACGCTAGACCCCAGAAACTCTTCTCTAACCTGTCACCTTTGATCTATCATGGCCTGGATATTGATCTGAGCCAACAAGTGACTGGTGTAGTTTCCTTATGATTTTGTTCTAGCTATCCAGCATTGTTGACGTTTTTCGCTATCCCGTATAGGAGCCAAGATCCAGGGGGATGTTTGAACACCCCCTGCCACCGAACGGGGCTTGGAGGCCCACCGCGGCGGGTTTTAAACTGCCCTGCTTATCCCTGCCCGACAAGGCGTGATTTAGCCAATATACCGAAGCCAACACCCACATACCCACCCACCGACCGACCTATGCACAACCGCACGCACGCACACTGCCGATTTACGGGGCCTGGCAAATAATACTCGCTACACTTGTTATTGCCCTTCCACCCGGGTGGTGCGAAGCTGCTGCCCTCTGATCGACGACATGCGGCGTTTTCCTTGTTGTTCAAGAATTTGGTAGTGCTGCGCTCTTCTCCTGAGAGACTGTAAAGGCTTACTGCGAGGTGATTTACATCACGTTAAGGCGGCAGGGAGCCGTTGGTAATAATCAGCATGGCATTAGCCTAAGTCCCGCAGCCGAACCCAAATAGAGATAAGATACATGGGTACAGCGCGCGGGTCGTCGCGTCGATGTTCGCTTTAAATATATCGATAAGTGGGGAGGGCATTGTGGAAAATATACGACCCCTTAAGTAAGACAACCAGAAGTGCCGTCTTCAATTTCTCTCCTATCTGTGCGTTGTTCGACAATGCAATCCATATTAAACAGGTATAGAATATGAATTGAAAACCATTTGCTTTTTTCAATCAGTTTCATAGAGTTAATATCAAGTGATATTTAAGGAGCCGTTCCCCCTCTGATTACTATATACCTATTTATATACAGCTGATATGCCGTTAAACATGCAGCCTCCCTCGACCCGCAGCCCCATTCTGGTGCGATATGTTTGCTGTGGTTCGTTTTTCATACAACAAGACTACAGATGTAAAATCTGGTTTTCCGTCTGATCCAGCACAACAATAAACAAGAGCGGACTCTGAATATATATATATATATATATATATATATATATATATATAATATATATATATATATATATATATATATATATATATATGTTTTTACATATATAATATCACACTGTGTAGGAATAACATATCCCTGATCCGTCTCCAGTCCCGGTCCCTGTCTGAATCCTGTTGAAGAAGCCGTTGCAGGCATACTTGACGACGTCCAATGCAATGACAAGATATATGAACAATAACACAATAAACACCGTCACTCCCTTTCCATCAAGCAAGCAAAACAGATGTTCCCCATGAGCTCCACTGCGTCCAAGGACTGTCGGAATACGGACTGTTTCCGGGTATGCGATGGCATTATTAACCATCTGAGAAGAAAAACTGTTGATCTCCATCTTAAGGACCTTCTTTGGTAGTCTTGGGCTTTTTGGTAAAAATTCCACCTGTGAGAAATTCCCGCGAAGCCGAGGGGACTGATGTCAGGGGAGTGGGGGGGGGGGCGCTGGACTGCCATCTTTAACCCGCGCCCCGGTGGGCCTCCCAGCCACCTTCGCCCTGGTGGGGGTGTTTGAACACCCTCCCTCGAACTCGGCTCCTGTGCAGGATAGCGAAAAACGCGAAGGCTGGTGGATAGATCCTGCAAATTCCTGAAGAAACTATATATATATATATATATATATTATTATTTTTTTTTTTTTTTTTTTTTTTTGTCACTTTTTTGGCTCAGGTCAATATTGAAGTGATGACAGGTCAAAGAAAGTGGGATTTTGAGTAGAGTTTTTTGGCTCTAGCAGAGTTTTTAGTCTGATAGAGTTGAGTTAGAATCATTTTGTAGGCACCATTCGCTTCCTCCTCTCGTCACAGCGAATCGAAGGATGTATGATATGGTCATACTAGGTCAAAACACAAAAATGACCTGACCTCAGTTCAGGTCAATGTCACTTTTTAACCTAGCATGGTCAATATGCATATCAATCGACTCGCAATGGCAATCTGAATGCAATGATATCAAAGTGAAAGCTGTATCGTCATTTCAAGCAAAGTTATTGAGTAAAGGCTGAAAACGGCTTAAATAGCCCTAGATATACTCTCAGAGGTCCCAGGTCAAAATTGCAACATGAATCTAGAAAGTGGTCCAGGTTTCTACGATTTGGAGAATATGAAGGTATTCTCAGTTATTTCTACACAAATTCAGCCCTATTTCTGTTTCTCCCATGTATTTCTAACGGAGAGGTCATGGTCCGTACTTGACCTTAGGTCATCGATATGAAAAATCCCGGAATATATGTTGTAGCACTCGGTGGGCCCATTAACACGCGCATTGACGGGGGTCGGGTACCCGCCCCTCCTCGGGTTTTTGGGAGATAGCAGGAAAAACGGCGGCGCGTAGCGCCGCCGTACATGGCATACCTTTTCCCTCATCATTTTTACAACTTCTGTGAAAATTTTAAGGTTAGGTCATCTCAGGTCAGGTCACCAGTACAGGTCAAGTGACCTGACCTCAAAAAAAGTTTAAGATAGCATAAGTCGGAGCAGGGTGAACTTATCCGATTGAAACTCATATCACATAATGGCCCCACCGAGTTCTCTAAAATATGTTCCGATATTTTTGATATCGATGACCTAAGGTCAGGTACGATGCATGACCTCTCCATTGGAAATACATGGGAAAAATGTTTTTACGGAATAACTCAGTAATGGATGGTGATAGAGCATTTATTTTAGCTGCATTAGACTCGCCCGGGCTTTGCGGTTCTATTGATATGCATTTTATATAATTTGGCCCTGACCTGAGGTCAGGACAGGTCAAATCCTTGATTTGACCTAGCAAGGTCAAATCGTATATCATTCGATTCGGCTGTCTCAGAGGATTCATACAGTTCAAGTCGTTTTGCTCTATCTTTACTTGTTCAGATGTAATGGCCGAAAAACTGAATTTACATGTTATCCCTATGACGGCATGTTTTGACCTCTCGTGACCTTAAATGTGACCTGACAAAAAAATGGTTCAAATGTTTTCGATGGAGAAGTGGATGGGCAGCCCAACGCCGTTTACCGTTTTTCGCTACCTACCGTGGTTCTCGAGATCTTAGGGGGGGTGGGTACCCCCGTCAATGCGAAGGTGGCTCAGACCCTCGTCAATGCGCGTGTTAAGTGGTATAAGTTTCAATCCGAAAGATTAACCCATTTCTTACTTATGCCACGTCAAACATTTTTGGAGGTAAGGTCACTTGACCTGCACTGATGACCGGACCTGAGATGACCCAACCTTAACATTTTAGGAAAAGTTGGGAATTGATCAAGGATAACGTGTACCAAGTACGGTGGCGCTTCGCGCGGCCGTTTTTTCCTGCCGCCGGGAAAAATCCAACGGGGTGTTCAAACATCCCCACCGGGGCGAGGGTTAAGCTGATCTATCGGACGGGAAAGCGCTCGAGCGGTCATTTTAGGGAGCCGGCAACAGTGTGTGGCTTCGCGCCATCCTGCTACAGCGGTTGTAAGGAGCCGGCAACGGTGTGTGGCTTCGCGCCATCCTGCTACAGCGGTTGTAAGGAGCCGGCAACAGTATGTGGCTTCGCGCCATCCTGCTACAGCGGTTGTAAGGAGCCGGCAACAGTATGTGGCTTCGCGCCATCCTGCTACAGCGGTTGTAAGGAGCCGGCAACAGTGTGTGGCTTCGCGCCATCCTGCTACAGCGGTTGTAAGGAGCCGGCAACAGTGTGTGGCTTCGCGCCATCCTGCTACAGCGGTTGTAAGGAGCCGGCAACAGTGTGTGGCTTGGCGCCATCCTGCTACAGCGGTTGTAAGGAGCCGGCAACAGTGTGTGGCTTGGCGCCATCCTGCTACAGCGATTGTAAGGAGCCGGCAACAGTATGTGGCTTCGCGCCATCCTGCTACAGCGGTTGTAAGGAGCCGGCAACAGTGTGTGGCTTGGCGCCATCCTGCTACAGCGGTTGTAAGGAGCCGGCAACAGTGTGTGGCTTGGCGCCATCCTGCTACAGCGATTGTAAGGAGCCGGCAACAGTATGTGGCTTCGCGCCATCCTGCTACAGCGGTTGTAAGGAGCCGGCAACAGTGTGTGGCTTGGCGCCATCCTGCTACAGCGGTTGTAAGGAGCCGGCAACAGTATGTGGCTTGGCGCCATCCTGCTACAGCGGTTTTAAGGAGCCAACAGCATTATGTGGCGTCGCGCCGTCCAGTTGCGACCATTCGTCTTGTCGATTGATTCCACACCTTTATACGAGCTCCTCCATGCATGGTTCCAGTCCAGCTTGGATTTTGGTTTGCTATCACCACATCAAATCTAGCCTACATTGGTCGAAATTGAAGCTTTTTAGGCAAAGCGATCGATTATCGTTACAGAATTCGCTCGGAATATGGGCATTTGCCTAGAATGTTTTCTGGGCGTTGATCCACATCGTTTTACAATAATTTTTTTTTTCTGTTTTCCCATTTTGCTCTGCATCAGTACGTGATTCTTTTAATTGAAAATAGCAATCCTCCAAAATTCCGAAGTACAACTATGAGTGCACCTGTAGCGTGGACAGCTTGAAGAATTGAAATGAGGTGGCTACCCATAAGTGCTGCTACCTGCCTATACGTATGTACCTATGGCATTCCGGCACGACGCCTATTTGCAAGGCTGAAAAATAATGTTCCCAAAAATACTAGTTCAGAGCCAAACAGGACATGGCTTGAACAGAGGGCAAACGCTCTGAAGAGTAGACTCTCTTACTGGCGTTTGCCATGAGGTCGGCATAAAGCTAAAAAATTTGGTACCTGCTGAGCCTAGACAAAGTTGGTTTTGTGGTTGTTACACAATCGTTTGTAGAGACGCGCTAGGTCCTTTTACTGATGCATCAAGAAAATGCGGCAGCAAAAGTATACAACTATTCGTATGAATATAAGCTTTTTATTGGCCTGACGGTGGGATCGGGCTGGCAGGGCTGGTTCGTGTCGGAAATTGTATCCATATTTAGGGAGAGTCCTCGCGTTAACTGCACGTTCGCTCCGTAATGAGACTTTTCAGTGCGTGCAACGCGTGCCAGATATACAAACACGGCTGTGGAATTTCGCAGGCACCATCCATTATGGGTTACACTAAAGCAACGGCCAATAATTGATGAAATTTGTCAGTTACTCTTTGTTTTGGGAGCATATCATTTACTTTAGTCAGGGGCGAATCCAAGGAGAGGAACAAAGTAGACCTCCCTCTTAGGTCGGGACCTTGTCTCTACATCGGGCGCATCACCCAAGTAGGTTACCGAGCCCAATACTCTATGGCAACGGAACTTTTCTATATATGACCTAAGGTCAGATTAGGGCTACGGCCTCTTCATTGGAAATATATGGAGGCAATCGCGATCAGGAGATTATAGGTATTTTGATCTTGAAATGAAACCTGTCGTTAGCTATTGCTCTTAAAGGTTTTGAATAAGCGCTTTGCCGGCGGCATCGATAAAGTTGCGGCTTTATTTTCCTATGGATATTTCGCTATTCGATTCCGTAATAAGTTTTGATTCGGTAATTGTAAATTAGTCTTGTACGAGGGCTTGGAGCCCGAGTTCATCATCCTCGCAATAATGTGTACCTGAGGCAATAAGCAGCGTCTGATTTTTCTATCGTCTTTTCCAGATACTACTCCGTGTCATGCAGTAACAACTGAAACATCTTTCGTCGTCCGAACTTCCTCAAAGATGAGTGGAAAGCTTGCGCCCAGCAAGAGTACTGTATACATCTCGAACCTTGCGTTCGCACTGACCAATAACGACCTGCACAAACTGCTGGAGAAGCACGGTCAGGTGGTCCGCGTGACGATCGTGAAGGACAAGCTCACCCGCCGCAGCAAGGGCGTTGCGTTCGCCCTGTTCTTGACCCGTGAAGCGGCCTCGGCGTGTGCCGCGGCGCTGAATGGCCGCGAGCTGTTCGGCCGCACTCTGAAGGCTTCGTTGGCCCGCGACAATGGTCGGGCGGCGGAGTTCGTCCGCAGGCGAGAGTACCCTGATAAGGCGCGCTGCTTCGAGTGCGGTGAGCCCGGACACCTGTCGTATGCCTGTCCTCGGAACGCGCTTGGCGAACGGCCTCCTCCGCCTAAGAAGCCCCGCAAAAAGAAGAAAAAGAAGGTGGCACCTGCAGCGGACGTGGAAGAAGAGGAGGAGGATGAGTGCGAGGACCCGCGGGAGTGGTCGTTAGCGGCAGCGATCGAGGACGAACACGACGCTCAGCAGCGACAGCGTGAAAGTGTTCTCCCACGCGGAGACGAACCGACGAAAGGTCATCGACAGGTGGTCAGGGACGCCTACTTTAGCGATGAGGAGTGATGAGTTCATAGTGGTGGCTTTAATGCATTCATGGGTTTCGTCGGAAACTCCATTCGTGATAGCCAAGTGGTAGAGAAGATGTTGTCAAAGTGGTGCGATTCAAGGTGTTCAGATCAGTGGCGGTGCAGCAAATTTGGCTGTGCCAACTCCCACGCTGTGTGAAGGGGGCTGACCAGTGAGAACCGTGCGGGACTGAAATTCTCCACACTTAAAGAGAATGTCACACCTTGGTGCAATGCCGGACTGTTGTGGTTTTATGTGTAATATTTAAAGAAAATAATGTATTTGGCCTTTTTCTGCTGGAACAGGGCCAATGCGCGTGATATTTTGTTTTATTTAATTTTCCTTTAGTACAGGTAACACTAGTCTCCAAATCGGCATGCAATCTGGTAATGTTTCGTGCCGCGATGAGCTTCTTTATTTGAGTCACAAATGGATACGAGTTGCCTGTTTAAAGCTAAAAGAGGCTGCTATTGAAACCCAAAAGGATGTTTGTCAATTTCTGCTACTTTTCTCGATGTTTTTCTACATATTTTACGGCTGAATAGCTGCTGGGGCTTAACTAGGCACTAACTGTCTGGTTTATACGGCGTCCTCAATTCTTACTCTGCTGGGAGGGATTTGGGCGATCAATAAACTTATTACGGGGTTCTGCCGGGAATTGAACCTGGGATCTTTGGCTCAGAACACAGGTGCTCTACCACTGAAGCACTCATCCCTCCTTCACGATTGAAGCTAGTCAACAAAAATTTACACACATTTGTAATCGCCAGTACCAAAGTCATGTTGAGCGTGTTTTCATAGTCTTTTCGTTTTTTTGTTTTTTTTAGAGGTCGGGGAAGGCAAATTTGCAGAGCCAGCGTGATGTCAGCCTTACATCACATTGTCATGATTAACAATGATCACGTGACCACCGGGGGAGAAAGGGGTCGACAGGAATGAACTTTTACCTTGTTTTTCCACGCATGGTAGGATCTGGGGCAAATGAAATCGATCACGTGGTTTCAGGGCATGCTATGTCACGTGACTATTTCAGCTCAAACCCCATGATGAAGGTACCGCGTTCCTGTTCAGCAAAAGATGCTGATGCATCGTCACTAAAACACTCGATTCGCTAGTGATAAAAAACATGTTTGTGTGACTGATATTGCTATCCCAGAGACGCATGCATGCACTGGCGGTTCCAGGGCTAGAGCTAAAGACTGGTCAACTGGGCTTTCTGGTGAGCGAAAGGCGGGGTTTTAGGACACGGAAAATAGAAACAAATTTTAATGAGCGCAACAAAGGAGTCTTTGGGTCCGCCAGTGATTGCATGGAATGTTTGGTGCCTGTATGTGAACAGGAGTCTGCGTAGAATATGTTATTGTATAGTACACGGCTGTTATTGTACATATGTATTGTACGTTTACAGATATATACTTCATTGCTTCAAAGGTTTCATTTTTATCCATGACTGAAGCATGCGCCCCCATTGTGTTGGTAACGAGCACAGTAGGCTAAAACCTCATTTCTGATGACACGTTCTTCTGAATTAGATACAACATTCTCGCTTGGATTGTTGGAATCTGTATTTTTGATTGAAATATAAATGAGGAATGACGTCACGCCTCTCAACTCTTGGACGCACAGCTCCTACATAAGTTTAGATGGGGCCAAATGTCAGCATCCAGAGAGAAACCATGTAGGTATATTGGCTTCTAAATTATTCCTCAGAATATGGACTGTATCTGGATATGGTGCAGTTTATTTCAATATTTTCAAGAATGTGGATGTAAATGAAGAAATTTGCTGAAAATGTTAAGGGTTTCTCGGAAAATTGATCTTACACAAATATTTACACATGAAATCATTCAAAACAGCACTTTAACAGGAAGGTGACAACCTAAGAGCGCCATCGGTGTCGGATTTTAATTTCGGTCGTATTTCCGTGCGTTAATTTTAAATATGGCCTTTTTTCTTTTGCTGTCATGTCTAAATCGGAAGATCACAAATATCAACTATATTAGATTAATAAATTTTTGGTCGTAGACCACGATGATAGTTCAAACGTATTTATTCAAATTTGAAAGAATACATTCCCTTTCAAATTTGAATAAATGCGTGTGAACTGTGCTCATGGTCCAAGACCGAAACTTGTCAGTCTAATATACTTAGTGTTTGTAATCTTTCGGCCCATTATTACGGGCATCCTGCACATCGTAACGTCTGTATGGCATGTACAACTGCCTCCACACCACATATTCCGCATCTGGCAAAATATTCGAGTTTGCGTCTTGTTGTGAAAGTGTGAACAAGTTGGTGGCACGCAAACGTCAGCAGCTTTGTGTTCTAATGCTGTCCAGGTCTGTTTGAGTGAGTCTCACTAAGCTATCAACGGACTTGTCACGACCCAACCACCATCCGAACGATCAGCTCTGGCAATGAAGGGTTAATTTAGGGGCCAAGTTTAACGTTCCCAGCACGTGATGGCCGCCCCGCCCAGGTCACCCCTCACCAGTCGTTGGCAGCCCCATATATAGCCCAACTATGCTATGAATGTATTCTAAGCACTGAACTACCGGAGCGGCTCACAAGTTGGGGAGAAACAGAACAGCAAACAGAAAACCTAACGATCTTTGAATCTGTTTTTGTAACAAAACAGTGTTTTTGATAGTCCTGAAGCTTAGCAGCTGCGGTGAAATTGTTTCACCTGGTGGTGCCATTTTCGGCGAACACACCCTGCACCCTCGGTGGCTGTAGCGCAGCCGGTGTCGTTTTCGGGCCAGAGTTGTGATTTCGAATCATTAATTTGATCTGTATATCATGATCAATCGACTCGCAATGCTAATCCAGTGGTAATGACATCAACATGAAAGCTTTATCATCATTTCGTGCGAAGTTATTAATCTGAAAACCTGCTTAAGTAGTACCAGATGATGGTTAACCAGATGACGTCTCATGGGTTCAAACTTGTAACATGACCCTGCAGGATGTAACATGGCCTAGGATACTAGGATCTGGAGAATATGAATGTATTCTAAACAATACCTAAAAAAATGAGCCATCTCTCGGCCAATCCCCGTTTTCTTCCTGCATTTCGAATGGTATGGAATGATAGTGGTACCCGTATCAGATCCCAGATCATCGATGTCGAAAATTCTGTTATCACAATTTGTGGTACTTAATCGGCCTATTATGTGATCTGAATATCAGACCAATAGATTAAGCTTGGTTTCACTAGTGGTACTTGAAACATTTTGGAGGTGAGGCCATCTGACCTGGTGACCTGGCCTGCGACGAACCAAACTTAGATATTCGGAGAAGTTGAGGAATCTATCAAGAATGACGTGTGCCAAGTAAGGCTGCACTTTGCACCGCTGTATTCTGGTGCCGTCGAAAAAAACCCGCGGACGTGTGTTCAAAGACCCCCCACACTGCCGCGATGGTTAAAGGGAATGTGGCACCTTCATAACGTGATTTTAACTGAGATAGCCAAGTTGTAAAGCAAGTAGGAAAACCCGGTACTCCATATGTCATTTGTCTTGGAACTCGATATTTCCGTAGAAAAAAGCTAAAACCTACCCGAAATGTACCTCTCATGTACCTCTCGCCAGGCGGCCATTGTTGTGAGCTGCTGGTGTGACGACATATGCTGACATCACGATGAGCATCAGCAATCGAAGCCCTTGAAGGGTTTCAAGTATGGTAGTAGTTGCCAGATCGTGACATGATCCACAGGCTGATATTTATTCCTTTTTCTAGAGGAGTATTTTAAGAATCAAAATAGTGAGCTTATTGTACATTTTTCGGAGAAATCATGAGTGGTTTCCAAATTCGGGTTTGGGTGGACATTTCAGGAAACTTTTTTGGACATTGGTGGACACCGGGGATTAGGTGGACATTTCTTGTCCACCTAAACAAAAGGCAGCTATCCACGTTTCTGGGGATGCTTATTCATATACCAAGAGATGGCGTTAGGGTGGACATCAAAATACGTCCCCGAAACAGCCGGAATTTCCATCAAAAAATTTTTGACGGAATTTAGTACCGATCGGTGCCACCACGTGGCGATGCAATCGAAAAATCAGCTGACGGGCGCGCGCGCGCCGCACGAGCGCAGCGTTCTTGAATGTGGGAAAATGTTGTTTCAGTCGTTGTATGGCATCTGAAGCAGGGGCGGATCCAGGATTTTGCTAGGGGGCATAGGCGGATCCAGGGTCACCGATCGGGGGAGGGGTGGCACATTGCTGTGGAGGACCAAGGATCCGTCCTATGGGGTGCCATTTTCGACCGGCAAACTCTATCAGGTGTCTGCCAAATTCTACCCCAGGGCGCCGATTTTAGCATCCTCGGGGGAGGGGTGGTGGAAAACGACATTTCAGGGGCGCTATCGATCCTTCAAAGGAGCGCCGTGACTATTTTAAGGCGTGCCAAGGCTTGATCGGGAGGAGCACCTCCCCCTTTGCCCCTGTGGATCCGCCTATGGGGGGGCAAAGACTCGGGGAGCGGCCAGTTGACCAGCTGAGGGGTGGCCCTTGGAGTTTTATAAAGGGTGCTTTTGTGACACTAATTTTCCTGTTGCCGATGTCATTTCAAACAGCGCTGACAAAAAAACCAGGGAAGGGCAGAGTTTCTGACGTTGTTTCTGTTAAAACAAATCCTAATGATACAGGGCGTCCTTCTATGGACTACTTTTGGCAATTGAACTCGCGCAAGGACGGCCACTGGTTATTTTCAGGACCACTTTCTCTCCTCAATTCGGCCGATCTGCGCCGATTGAATAGTGATACATCCACAATATTATATGTGAGGGAGAATTTGTTGGACTTTATGATCCATTTGTAGGGGACGCAAGCAAAATCATGTTGGGAAATTTCCTGCCGAGCTTTCAATATTTTTCTCACAGATAACGTAGGAATTTTCAATTTTATTCTGGACCCAACATTTCTTTAGCTGCAAAGCGAAAAAACATCCGCAAGACTAGCAAATGATGCAAGGCTTAATACATCATACAGAGCTATCAATAGATTCGGAATATTTCTTAAAAAATAAGGGATATTTGTAATCGTGCTCAAACTCTGCTCCATAGGAAACGTGATATTACCACCTCGCTATACTGCATCGTAGCATGTTGTCGTTCCAATAGATACCAAAGCCACATATTGGGCGGGCACACAACCATATATGTGGCGGGCATGGGTGTGGCATGGGAGATCCTGAGAGATATCTGAAGATCTGGGCAAAATATAACACCGATCGATATACAAGGCATACACTAAATGACTCGAGGAACTTTTACCACTGAAAGCTGAGGGCGGTCTATGTTGCAGTGGAGCGATCTAAGGCTAAAAGGGTGAAATAGGGGCACCCAACCACAAAGTAGAGGACATCCGGAGGTGAATGCCTTAAGGAGCAGAATATGGTGGAATGATAACAAGTGTTCGGTTTTAACGATGCAAAAACCACCAGGGATATACGCGTCACCAACTCTTATCCTGTTGCGAGCCATTTGGGGGACTATAAAAACTTATCCGGAGGTCCCACCGGGACTTGAACTCAGGATCCATGGCTCACAGTACAAGTACGCTATCCACCGAGCCACGCATCCCTAACAATGGTGGAAAGGGGCGGGCAATCATGGAGGACCGTCCAGAGAGGATGAGAAGGATGCATTTTGTGGTGGGCCGCTCGAGGGCTGAAAATGATCGATTGATTATGAAATAATGGCGCCAACCACAAACCAGAGGGCGACCGGAGGGGGATGAGGACGGTTCACGTCGAAGTGTCACACCGATAGCTCAGTTGGTAGAGTGTTGTGCTCCACCCAACTGCTCAGGAACATGCAGAGACAGTAAATGTGCAGGTTTGGGATCGGTTTCAGACGCTCCGGCGCTCTATGTTTACCCGACGCAGGTCGGCTGGCAGCTAACTGGTGATAAGATGACCTTAGCAGGGCAGCTGTCCCTGTGCTTTGGGGAACGTCAAAATTTGGCTTTAATTAATCATTCATTGTGGAGTTGCTCGTTATGATGTTAGGGCGAGGTCTCCGTGACAAGTCCATTGATGATTTAAGGGAGATTCCGGTCCAAGAACCGAACTTGAAACGACTTGAAAAAATTATATTAACCCTCGCCCCACCGGGGCCATCGATGCCCCCTAAGGTTTTTCAGGATAGCAGGAAAACGACGAGACGCAGGACCGTGGTTGAGATTTCAGTCTCTTACCCTATCATTTTCCACCATCCCTGATATTTTTTACCCCGGGTCACCCACGGTCAGGTCACCAGGAGCTACGTTTTCAGTCGATCGATTTGAAACTTCCTACACTTCATGGCCACCAGGTCTACAAGGTGTATATCTGGGATTTTTCGATTTCGTGACCTGAGATCAGGTCACGAGGTGACTTCTCCCATTGAAAAAACATGGGAAAAAGCTGTCTTATGATCTAAAAGCCACCAAAGCGATTGCAAATGCTTGGCTTGCTCAGAAAAGCTTGGACACCCTTTCACGGATCCCGGGGTCATATTTGCCCTTTGATCTCTCTGAAGTGATCCAAGGTCAACCAGGGTCAAAAACAGTATTTTAGCAATAACTTTTGACATGATTGAACTAGAGCACTGAATCAAACACCATCGTGTATGTCTCATCCTTAGCATCCATTTGATATACGGCAAGGTCACTTTCTGACTTTAAGTGACCTAGGGTCATATGAGGTCACGCAGTGACCTCTGGAGGTCAAACCACTGGCGGGAGGTCATTACGTTCCGAAAGCAGGAAAAGGTCTGGCATTTTGCTATCCAATGTAGTTAACCAGATCTCAATAGCTCTAATGGCATAAGAGTTACGCCCAGTTTTCTAAAGCATTGCATATTTGAGTGAAAATAGCCTATCGTGACCTAACTTCACCTCTGGAGGTCAAACCATTGACCTCAGCGCTTAAACATGTGAAGTAATTTCTTACTGAATTCACGCGAGCTTTCTAATGCACTTTGCAGATTTACGCTAACCACCATATTTTCGAAGTTATTGTTGGCATCGATGGTCCCCGATCGATGGGGCGCAGGTGGCGCGACCCCAGTGGGGCGCGGGTTAACAAGTAGAGGTGTTCAAAGTAACAAATGGTTCTAAAGAGCAACAACTGCTGGAAAAGGTGCGCCAAATTATGCATAAGAGGGCGGCTTAGAGTTGATGAGTGCGATCTTTGTACAATGGAGCACCTTAGGGCTGAAAAGGGTCGGAAAATTGTCAAAACCGGGCGCCCAACTGCGAAGTTGAGGACAGACAGAAATGAGCGCGGTCCATGTTGAAGTGGGGCGGCCTAGGGCTGTCAAATAGCGGTGAAGGGTGAGAAGGAGGGCTCAGTCATGCACTGGAGAGACACAACAGTAGCCCGCCCAAGGGCTGAAAGGGGTGGTCAATCTTGAAATAGAAGGCTCCGAACCACAAAATAGAGACCGACCGGAGGTGGGTAACGGCATCCACCATGAAGTGGGCAGTCCAAGGGCTGCAAAAGAGTGGCCAGTGGTAGAGAAGGGACGAAAAATCATAAAAGGGGCGGCTAAAAGTACACGAGGGCGGTGTATATTACCGTGGGGTGTCCAAGGCCTGAAAATTGTGGCCAAACATGAAATAGGGGCACCCAACCCCAAAACCGAGGGCGACTGGAGGTGAGTGAGGGTCGCTCACGTCGAAGTGGGGAGAGTTAGGGATGGAAAGGGCGGCTGATAATGGAGAAGAGGTGAGCACTCATCGACGCCCCACTACAACATGGACCGCACTTGTCTACTTTTGGCCGCCCTCTTCTGCATGATGGTTCGTCCCAACTATTGGCCGCTCTTTTGCAGTCCTGGGGCTCCCCACTCCAACGTGAACCGCCCTCACACACCTCCCGCCACTCTCCATCTTGTAGTTGGGCGTATGAAAAATATAGGGACCCGCACAACTTCAGATGGGGCCCGTCCCTATCAGGCGGCACACAACGGGGACCTATGCAGCCAAGGAGTTAAAAACATATCAATCAGTTCAAAAGACCCGCAAAGTCTGGGTGGGAACTGCAAGCAGAATTTTCCAGCCTTACCATAGGAATTTCAAACCAAACTTGTTTAACCAGGAATATTGGGACTTGGCACCAACGGGCAATTATTTTCCAGAAGCACTGAGTCCTTTTGAATCTTAAATAGCATATCGGCAGACTACGTTAACTTTTGACGCTGATGTGTGCACAAGCTTGCCTATATTTTGGTTTCATTATTTTCGGCTAAAAGTGCGCCTAACTGCACTAAATTCCAGGATTCGACCAATATGCCACATTCCCTTAAAGTCTCAAATTTAAGATAAAAGTTTCGCGAAATGCAATCAGAGTCTGAGGCTCTGTTGTATAGACATAATCAGATTTACTGAGGTTTCCGGGAGACCAACCGCCCTATTATTTTCCGATCACTTAGTACCTGGGTCGCCGCCACGGAACTTTTGCAGGGGGGACGGACCCGGGCTGGTGCTGACCGGGGAGGCGAATGTTGAGCATATTCGGTACCTGACAGCATTAATGACCATTGACCCAAAAATTGGAGGGGGTGTCCCCCCTGGCTGGCCAACAGGGGGGCGCGTCCCCCCGTGCCCCTCGCTTTCGGTGCCCATGCTTAACCCATTGCATATCAATTTTCGGCCCCCTGCCTTAACTTGCGCGCCTGTTGCGAAGGTCCTGTAGTATACCCCATACGGTACAATGGAGACATGGAGCACCGGTGCCAGCCACACTGCACTCAGAGTTCGGGGTCGCATCCCCTCTTGCATCGTCGTTATTTTCAGGAACGCCATCTTGGAAACCGTATTTTCGCCACAGGGGACTACTCGCTGACTGAGAGTAACGGATCACTCCTGCCAGCAGCCCCAAAAATTAGGTCGATCAAAATTGAGCAATACATGGTTTTGATGCTGTTAACAGCGTATGACTGTGTAGGTATCGATTTCGAAACAAAGCACGTGCGGGAAAACTCATTTGCCGCTGACACCGAACACTTCGAGTAACAGGGCGCGCCAAATGATCTCACACTACCAACATTCTGGAAGGTAAGCTGGCTGCGACATTGTCACGCAGTCATTTAATGTGAGCTGGTCAGAACTCCTTGTTTATTTCTGACACTTCTTGGGCTGCACAAAATTCAGGTTTAGTTTTCGTGACCAATGCCTGAATGACGCAGTGCGATTTATTTTCGACTGAAGTAGCAAACATTTCGGAATAGCGTACTCAAAAATTCCGTAACGTAACTTCGTAACGTAGTTTTGGAACCATAGGAATGTATTGACATGGAAAATTTGCGGACGAAAAACATTGTAGATAAAACTGTCAGGAGCGAAAAGAACGTTTGACCCAAAACTAACTGTACCGTGGTATAATAATCTCGTAACGAAGCGTGGCGCAGGGCATCTCTGGCTGCACCCGTGTTGAGTGCACTATGATTCCCAATCAGGAAAAAATCAGCCAGGCCCTGAGGCTGCTTGAGGCAAACGTGAGACCACTGTATGCTCTTTCACAAACTCAGATGATTATTTTTTCAATATTGAAACCTATTCCTCTCCGTTTTATTGTTTCGTCAAGCGTCCGCACGTTTTTGCCGACAGTATTTTAAGCTTAAGTGCATGTTGTTGAATAAACGTGATGATGGCTTCAAGTCATTACGTAACTAAATGTTTTTTTTTTGGGGGGGGGTTAACGACGTACCAACTGTTCAGGTCATATGGCGTCAGGCATTACGCAAGTAGCCAACAATTGATAAGTAATATAATTTTTGGCAATGTTTGATGGTCAGATGTGAATCCAGGGTAAGCATTTAAATGTATGTAAATATATTCGTTGAACAGTTTTGTAAAAGTGTTTGCTACATAGCGCTGTCGAAAGGGACACGACATGACAAAACATTGGCTAGAAAGAGATGAAACACCTACAAATGTATAAAAATAAAAATGTTAATGAATTTTGATACTGAATTGAGAATACCGTGTGTCGTTCTCTAATCAGAACTTAATCTAATAAACACTTCCTGGAAAGATATAAAAATTGGAAGAATGAATGACTGCATGCACGCATGCATAATGAACCGATGAAGGCGTGACTAAGTTCATTGTAAAGACAATCATGTACATCATCATTCCCAGATCGGAGCTTTTGCCTTCAAATATTGGTGCAAACCTAATCCGAGAAAATTATGTTTTTCTTCGTAAGATTTTTGTTCCGATTCGTTTCTAGCGAAAATATTCCTGTATTTGTCGATGGCTTTGATCAGTTGTTTTTAGTGGGCTCTTTTTTAGACGTTAACGAACATTGTAGTCAGGGGAAGCATATTTAGGTTGGTACCGTCCTGAAACCGATACCGCTGCTCAGGGTGCCGCGACGGAATTTTCGCAGGGGGACGGACCCGGGCTGGTGCTGACCGGGGAGGCAATTTTAGTATATTCGGTACTTGACAGCATTAATAACCATTGACCCAAAATTTTGGGGGACGTCCCCTCTGGTCGGCCAACAGGGGGACGCGCCCCGTCCCCCTTTCGGCCCAGCCGCTGCTTACTCGGATGAAACCGCTACCACTAATTGTGCTACTTTTACCAATTTGTGAAACTGATATTCGCTTCTCTGCTACTGCTACTTTTTATCATAAAGCGCTACTAAAACACGACCCCCAAAAACCAGTTTTTTTCAATACGAAAATTACTCTTTGCCTAAAACTATATTACATCCAAAATTATCAGTTTTATTATACGATATTCAAGCATGATACTCAAACAAAATATGCATTCATCTTCTTGTGTTTTTCTGATAGGAAAAATGTTTCTCTCAATTTCCGTATTCTTTGTGAATGGTGGTTCCCAGAGGTCAAAGATATTCATAATCCTCAACAGTGACCAGTTATTACCCACAGAAAAGGAAGTTTCCCGTTAAAGAAAATGACTAGTGGAATCTAACAAAAGAGGAAATGACTATCGCCAACACCCAGGATGATTAGGCTAGGTTTCAGGTTGTGATAGAATAATAAATTGAATGGCTTATTCGCATTTCCATGGATACTGGTTTCAGTTGTAGAGATATTTAGTCCGGCGGTTCCCCGAGATTTTCCCAACTATGTTGGCGATGTCGGCAGGCGCGGATCTAGCCGGTCGGTTTTATATATTTTATCTTATCTTATTTTATTAGGGCCACTCCCAACGGGCACACTTGCCCAATTCCGGGGAGCATTGGCGTGGGTGTTTACGGATCCTCTCCACCGGCTGAGGTCGGACACGGAACGTGGTTTCCCGCATTGAGTATTGAAGCCACGTTAATCCATGCTATCCGATTTGAAGACGGGCAACGAAGCCACTAGGCCCCCGGCCCCCGGTTGGGGGAGGGGCAAGCCAAAGAAGAAAAGTAAAAAAACGTCACTGGATGAGGGCAATTCCAGCACCACTCGACCAAGGCCTACACGGTACCTCTCCGATTTTCTTTAAAATTGGCATATAGGGTTCTCATGGCCCCCAAAGCCGAATCTGAGAGTTTCAGCTCAATCGGAGCAAAACTTTAGAAGTTATTGCCTCAGGCATTTTTTTAGGTGACCATACAACCCACAGAGACTGATGAACTATGTATTAAATATACATTTTCCTGTCTGAAATGAACCGAAAAACTCGAATCTGAAGTCCGTTTGACCCTAGGTCACTTGTGAAAAAATTATGATTTGACCTTGACCTAAGGTCACGTGCCAAATTTGCTGGTACATCTTTTTTTCGAAATGGAATATCTCAAATTGAAGATTAAACTTTTTTCCGTCCAATAAAATAGGTTAGAACATCCGTCTTATATATCTACTAGTGTTTTAACACGCACAATGGAGGGTGGCCTGGTGTCAAGACGTAATGAAGGGGGTCCCGAAATTCCTCCTCTGAGATCTCGCCAATTAAGAGGGTTAGGAAAACGCATGTTGCGGGATTTGTGAGGCCTGTAAACTGTTTTATTTGAGCTCAATTGTATGGACTTATATGTATATATATATATATATATATATATATATCTTTAAGGTCAAATCAGGTCATAAATGTTAATGTATGTACGTCATACCGGACACCTTTAGTTAAGTGCTGTGATTATACGGAAAAGTCGCAAAACGTTTGAAACATATAACAGTAATGTTGAAAAAATTACAGTACGGTGACAGTGGACACCCTCACGTCAACGGAGCCCTGGAGAGGAAGAGGTTAGGGAGTATTTATACTCTTTTGACTCCGGGCAAATGACTTCTGAAGATATTACGTTCAAAGAATGGTCAAATCAGAGAGAGAGAATCGACGCGTTTGGATTGCGAGGATAATATAGAGCGATTTGTTGATTCCCTGAGTGAGAAGGTAAGCAAGCTAACCCGTCACTACTACATCTATGTGGCTCAATGGCATTATATAGCAAACTGGAAGGAAAGGGCACCAAAGGGGGAAGCCGTAGTCATCGATGACTCATCAGAAAATAATACATGTACTGCGCAAAATGCTGCTCAGTCGTATCACTGGTCTGCAAAGCAGGTGACTGTACACCTTTTTGTTCCATACTGGATTCAGGATGGAGTCCAGTGCAGTAGTTGTTTTTTTAAGTGAAGACTTAAAGCACTCTCACGTCATGGCTCATATCTTGCAGCACAAACTCGTACCTTGGCTACGCACCCACATTCCATGCTTGAAGAAAATACATTAATCAGACGGATGCGGTGGCCAATTCAAAAACAATTTTCACTTTATCAATGCTTGCTATCATCCAGACAGACTTTCAAATACCATGTGAATGACACTTTTTTGCTACCAGCTACGGGAAGAACGCCTATGACGGAGTTGGCGGTAAAGTTAGAAGAAGAACAGCCAAGGTAAGCTTAAGGAGAGAAGAAAAGGATCAGATCTTGGATCTTCTATTGATGTTCTCTTTTCTGACGCAATACTTCGACACCACAATCAATTTCGCGTTTGTCAGAATAGAGGAGGTCTTTGAAATGTCAAAACGACTGATACAGCGGTACAGCTCGGCATTGAAGATCAAGGGCACCCAACGGTTTCATCGTTTCACACCCGTAAACCTGAACACCATGCAGGTGCGAGAGCTCTCTGAATACATCGACGGAACCAGTTGCAGACCTAGCCGGTCGGTTTGGGAGGAGCAAACCAAAGTCAAAAAGGAAAAAAGAGAAAAAAACGTTACGCAGTGAAAAATTGTGCTACAATAATATGATTTGACAGTAGTATTTGGGATATTTGAGCCAAAAGGCAAAAAAACGTCGGGGTGAAAAAGAATGGGCTCAAGATACTTTTTTCTATCCAAGACCCAATATTTACACTGAACTTAACTGGTTTTGTTAGAAGTTGAGAGTTGAAGCACCGAAGTCTTGCTTATAAATTGAAAATGAGTCGGGGCATAAAGGAGGTCGACCGCTTGGGGGAGGGGGTGGGGGACAAAAACAATTTTGCCTCTAGCTTTCCATTTGGGGGACATGCCGTTTTTGCTTCCCTCTGGATCCGCCACTGGACGGAACAGAGCTGCCTACTGTGGCAGCGTAAGGCCAGCTCAGCACAAAGACAGCTAATGGAGGCGCCAGCTCCCGTATTTCGGTGCATTGTTGCAAACCGGTGTCCGGTGTACAAACATAGGGTAAGGGCGGGTAAGAGTACGCAGGAGATAAGAGTACGCAGCAGCTGTTTTGGTTGCTTAGCAATCACTGAAATGGTGGATACCCTGGTATAAAAAAGCAAGGTCAGTGCCTAGGCTGCACACCAAAATTCAACGTGCTCCTGTTCTTTCCGCGGGAGTTCAGAGCAAAATAAGTTTCTGGGCACCCTTGAAGTAATATTTCTTAACTGGGTAAACTTGTAGACCATGCTTCAATTATCAAAAGTATTGTATTACAATCTGTCTTCAGTAAGAAAGCTCAGCTGGGAGTGTGCTCCAGGACCGGAGCTCACGATAAAATGCCTGCCAGCATGTTTATGAAGACTTTCTTCCCAAGGGAGCATGTCCGGCAAGAGTACGCAGTAGACCATTGGGCAAGAGTGCGCATGCTTAAAGGAAATGTGGCACCTTGGTCGAATCCTGGAATTTAGTGTTATTAGGCGTACTTTTAGTAAAAAATAATGAAACCACTCACGATTTCTCTGAAAAATGTACAATAAGCACAATATTTGGTTTTTAAAAATACTCCTCTAGAAAAAGAAATAAATATCAGCCTGTGCATGATGTCACGATCTGGCAACCACTACTATACTTGAAGCGCTTCAAGGGCTTGGATTGGCTGATACTCGTCGTGACGTCAGCATATGTCGTCACACCAGTAGCTCACAACAATGGCCGCCGGCGACGGGGGGCTGAGGGGGGCTGGTATCAGGTAGGTTTTAGCTTTTTTCTACGGAAATATCGAGTTCCAAGACAAATGAAATATGGAGTACCGGGTTTTCCGACCTGCTTTACAACTTGGCTATCTCAGTTAAAATCACGTTGTGAAGGTGCCACATTCCCTTTAAGAGATAGGAAAATTTAATTTTCGCTCGGAACAGATTCCGTCATTCATATTTGGAAAACCAAACGTTGCAAAATAATTCTTGTATATTCAGAACGATATAAAATCATACAATCGCCTAGTTTGGCGACAAAAAATTCGCGATATGGCCTATGCTCATAAAGCACAGCGGGGCATCAGTGCGTACCCCAGCCTCCTCTCTTGCGTACTCTTACCGACCCACTCCGGCAAGAGTACGCACGTGACTTATTATTTTTGATGGGCTCGTGGCGAGTTCCTTTCAGAGACATCGAGTTGAAACATGGACCATGCATAGACAATTCTTCAGGCTTAACAACCACATAAAAATATTAGCTGTTAGACTTATAGGAGAAAATTCAAAGCTTTTAGAAAGTTAAGTGCGTACTCTTGCACGGACTTCCCCTACATTTTTTCCACGTGTTGACAAATGCTTGCTTCCTTTAACTTCAAGGAGAGTAAAATCGCGCAAAGATATCGTCAAGGAGAGAGTATTGCTATAGTTCTAACTCGCAAGTGGGAAATGCTTGCTTCGGTCCGATGCAGAAAAAAAACTTATTTGAATTGACGCGATAGGCGAGTTCTATATATGAACACGGGAAACCACGATTGCCTCATTTGGCTTTCACTAGACTTCTAGCACTGTTCCTAGTGTATCACCATTTTGTCTCACTACATTTCCAATGTGCTGTCGAAGCCCCAGCGACAAGTTATTGTCATCCTTTAAAGCACTGTGATGAGCATTAACACGCAGTCGGACAGGGCTTAAGCATGATTGCCCGAGGTGGCCGGAAACCCTTCATGGCAGAAAAATAACATCGATGAGCGCGTTAATTTTGGAAATAACTTTGAAAATCTGTCCTCTATGTTTGCGCACTGACTGACCTATAGGCTTACAAAATCATATGTATATTCCTAATAGCCATAATCTGCGGTCACATAAACATCGCCACCGGAAAAAGTGGGGGGGGGCAGTCAAACTCTAACCTGATGCTGACAAAACCCTTTCCACGATATGACCAAAAACTGTTCAAATTTGGGCTCCTCGTTGCCTTCCACAGTTACTTTTATGCAAATTTCAGGTTTTCTCCCATTTTGACTGAGATAAGGAAATTTTGGGCCAAAAATTGGGGCCAGGCCCCTGGCCTTCTTTACCGACGCTTATGTGCGGTCACACCAGTTCAAATGCATTGCACACATAGCTGTGCGATGAAAACGTAGTATCGTCAGAGTTGTATGTCAAGATCATTTCTCTAGATCATAGGTTACAGACCAAGGTCATATAAACATTATCGCAATTGTTGATCCCACAGCTTTCGGTCACATGACGTTCCCTGGCAATACGTGTATGATGTTTTGACGTTACAGCCGAGGTTAGTGAATGCTAAGTTCCAGGTCACAGGCCAAAGGCCGTGGGTCAAAGTCAAACTCATTGGTTGCTTGATGGTTGCTTCTTTGCAAGCTTCAACGTATGTGCATTCATTATGGAAATATCTCACGTTGTGGTGTTACTGGTCAATTACCTTGACCGACCTCGACCTAAATATTCAAGAGAACAATTCGGGACCCTTCATTACGTGTTGGCGCCAGGCTACCCTCCTCTATGCGTGTTAAAAACAATAGTAGATATAAAAAACGGATGTTCTAACCTATTTAAATGGAAGGAGAAAGGTTCAATCTTTAATTTGGAATATTCCATTTCAAACAAAAGGTGTACCAGCAAATTTTGAATATGACCTTAGGTCAAGTTCAAATCATAAATTTTGTCACAAGTGACCTAGGGTCAAACAGACTTCAGATTCAAGTTCTTCGACTCATTTCAGACAGGAAAATGTATCTTTAATGCATAGTTCATCAGTCTCTGTGGGTTTTATGGTCACCTAAAAATGCATTGTCAGCATATTTTTAAAAAATGACTGAGGCAATAACTTCTAAAGTTTTCCTCCGATCGAGCTAAAACTTTCAGATTCGTCTTTAGCGCCAATGAGAACCCTATTTAATTATTTGGAAGAAAATCGAAGAGGTACCGTGTAGATTTGCCATTTCCCTGGTCGATTGGTGCTGGAATTGCCCATGAAAGATATCGGCACAAGATGCTTGTTTTTACTATGCAAAGCCCAATGTTTATACTGAAGTTGACTGGTTCTGTTTGATGTTGAGAGTTGAAGCACCAAAATCGTGCTTATAACCTAAAAAGGAGCCGGGGGCAAAAGAGAGGTCAACTGATTTGCGTAGAACATAGCTATGTCCCGAGGAGGTAGTTTGGGAGGTGAATGCCTTTGTTGCCCCCCCTCCTGATTCGCCACTGAATATCGGTATCTTCTAACCTCTGACGGTCCCCTTAACAGGCTGTCAGAAGCGGTAGCAAATTTGAATTCCTTTGAGTCCGCTACTCGCTGCCTTGCTACTTTTTGGTTACAGAAACCCCTATTGCCTCTCAGCTACCATTTAGAGAGAGAGAGTCCGTAAGTTGCGGGGAAATGGAAATGGTAGCAAAGTAGTGGACCGCCAATCTCTGCTGGATTTGCCAGTCCGCGACCGGCTGTAAAAGACGCCAGAATTGTACATTTCGGCCTGCTTCGGCTTATTACTTTTTTGCCGCTTATAATTTCTTAGGGACAGACTCTTGACACGAGAAAGAGTCTTACCGCTGCCTTTAACAGCGTCGAAGAATCTGAACGTACTGGTCATGTAGGCATCATGTATTTGGTCCAAGAAATAGTTGTTTCTGTTAGTAATGCAAAGGATAAGGTTACGTTTGAATTTTCTTTCGCTAAGCAAATAAATCCTCTGCCCTTCGTCTAAAGCTGGGAGTAAGTAGTTGGAGAAGCCTGTAGGCATTTGGAGCGACTTCATTATAATGCGTGCCTCTGTGCGCGTCAGAGCCATGTCGGCCGCTGTATGCCCGCCTCACGGCCGGGTCTCGTGTGTGTGTGTCTCAGCCATGTCGGCCGCTGTATGCCCGCCTCACGGCCGGGTCTCTGTGTGTGTTCAGTCATGTTACTGCTGTATGCCCGCCTCACGGCCGGGTCTCTGTGTGTGTGTTTCAGCCATGTCGGCCGCTGTATGCCCGCCTCACGGCCGGGTCTCTGTTTGCGTTTCAGCCATGTCGGCCGCGGCATGCCCGCCTCGCCGTCGTCTGCAGCTGCGAGGCGTCACCTGGGGGCGGCCTCCGAGCACGCCCCTGTGCCTGTTCCGCCGGGAGACGGGCCTCCACCGGGACAGCTACCGGGCCGCCTGCCTGGTGGTCAGGTCCGTGGTGGGAGGCTGCGGCCGCCGCCAGCTCCTTCCCCAGATGGCGCGCCAGGGCGTGGCTGACGCCGAGTACAGCATCGAGCGGATATACGTGCACACCCCGGCGCAGAAGAGCGGTGAGACCCACCTCCCCTCCGTTACTTCCGCGGGGTGTGGGGTGTTTGACGCATCGCTTCAGGTCTGTTCATGATGAACTAGAAAATATATGAGTTGATAAAGTGATGATAAATTGATAAGGTGGTCTGTCCCCTCGAATCCGGAAATGTAAAAAACACTGAAGATTATATATTCGGGCACAACCCTACATCAGAATCGTGTAGAAAATATCAAAAATTCTCGGTCATAGTGTAGCCAGACCTCGAATTGAGCTTCACACAAATGCATTTTAGAATGGAAAAAAATGGATGTCGTGACAACAACGATCTTGGTACCTCTAACCTTTCTTCCATTCTAAAAGGCATTTGTGTGAAGCTCAATTCGAGGTCTGGCTACACTATGACCGATAATTTGTTTTATATTTTCTACACGATTCTGATGAAGGGCTGTGCCAGAATATATAATCTTCAGTGTTTTTTACATTTCCGGATTCGAGGGGACAGGCCACCTTATCAATTTATTATCACCTTATCATCTTATCATCATGCTCCTCGCTGCAGCCCTTCAAAACTTATCAATGTCAGAAAATATATGGAAAGGAAAAGCCTCATGTGTAGGCACAAAAGAGAGCATAATCTTAATACTTGTACCCTGCAGTCAGGGGTGGACGCAGAATCGCCATCGGGGGCGACCAACTCGGGAAAAATCGTAAAAAGAGCCTTTTTCTATCACGTGCATTGACGGGGTCTGAGCCACCTTCGCTTTGACGGGGGGCAGGTACCCACCCCCCTAAGATCTCAAGAACCACGCTAGGTAGCGAAAAACGGTAAACGGCGTTGGATAGCCCATCCACTTCTCCATCGAAAATATTTGCACCATTGTTTCAGGTTACATTTAAGGTCACCAGAGGTCAAAACATGTCGTCATAGGGATGCCATGTAAATGAAGGTTTTCGGTCATTACATCTGAACGAGTAAAGATAAAGCAAAACAACTTGAGCGATATGAATTCTCGCAGTATGCCAAATCGAATGATATATAATATGACCTTGCTAGGTCAAATCAATGATTTGACCTGACCTGAGTTCAGGTGAAGGTCAAATTAGATAAAATGTATATCATTAGAACTGCAAAGACAATTTAAATCTGATGCAGTTAAAATGAATGCTCTTTCACCATCCGTTGTTAAGTTATTCGGTTAAAACCATTTTCCCATGTATTTTCAATGGAGAGGTCATGGCTCGTACCTGACATTCGGCCATCGATATAAAAAATACTGGAACATATTTTAGAGAACTCAGTGGGCTTATTATGTGAGATGAGTTTTAATCGGATGAGTTCAGCCTGTTCCGACTTATGCTATCTTAATCTTTTTTAGGTCAGGTCACTTGACCTGTACTGATGACCTGACCTCAGATGACCTAACCTTAAAATTTTGTAAAAAAGTCGTAAAAATGATGAGGAAAAGGTATGCCAAGTACGCCGGCGCTATGCGCCGCCGTTTGTATGCTATCTCCGAAAAACCCAAGGTACCCGCCCCCCCCCACCGTCGTTGCGCGTGTTAAGAAAATCGGTCATTCCAACTTTGTGAAAAGCCTAAGAGGGTCGTGTGGTGCGACTCAGACGCGCATCTGGGAGCCCTGGTGCGAACCCAGCGGCCTAACGCCCGTCCCGCCGCTGTTCACAGTCCAAGCTGCCCGCGCTTTCGGCTGCCTGACACCTTCAGACCACTTCAAGCCCTTCTTTAGTGACCTGCATCGAAAGGATGATCGCTGCACAACTCTGCTGGAACGCCCCCATCCTTACCTCGGTCAGTGTTGGCCTACACAGCTAAGGAACTAGAAGTGAGCACACTTCCCAGGAAGTCTGCTCTGTGAGCAGAGTTTAAAGGGAATGCGGCAACTTCATAATAGGCTTTGAACGGAGGAATAGAGTATGTCGAGAAATTACTCGACCGATACTTCATTTGTTCCAGAACTTGCCATTCGTGGAGATAGAAAGTTCAAATTCACCCCCTATGGACACGCTCTTCCACACGGGAGGCTACGAGGTGTGAGGTGACATTGAAGAAGTGGCGACCTGCTCGAGCCACGCTGTGCGGGATGCACGCACAATTCGTTTCATCTCTGGGCACTACTTTAAAACTACGCATCAGACATGACTCGTTCTGGCGATTATAAATACTAATGAAATATTTTATCTACTAGTTTTAACTGTGAAATATATTCTAATATATCAAGAAAAATACCAGAAATTGATCATTGTCCTTTTTGAGCCCCTGAAAGAGCCACTTTCAGCTCAAAACGCTTCATTTTTATTCGCATTCATCTGTGGCGTAATTAACAGTTTATCTCGGCACAAAGAATTTCCAGATGGCCCAGATGGGACGCCGATTTCACGACTTTTTTACCTACAAAAAGAGGAAAACTAAATAAAACGAAATGCTAGACGTATTAGTCATGTTTTTAACATAATTAAAGCTGAATTCATTATTTTGAATAAAGATTGCCCCAAAACCACTCCAGTTTGGAATTGCACCAAAGTGCCCTGTCTGTGAAAACACCAGGATTTCGATATTTGATGTTCAAATTGATATTTGGGATTTTCATAATCACCTCAAATCATATCTCATATGAACGTCCATGCCGAGAAAATTCCGAAGCAGGTCTTAAAATTGTTCTACCACATTGTGCCCTTGAGATAGAGCTCAAAATGTGCCGATAAAATCAGTTTTGGTCGTAATGCATTAAATGTCATTGGTTTGAACCCAACGTATCACCAAAATAAGGGGAAATCGTTTTAGCTTAAAATAAGTACATAAGCCAAAAAACGTAAAATACAAAACCAGTTCAATGCTTTTGTGGGCCAGTTTGTTTCAGGCTCCAGAGGCTGTTGAATGTAGAACCCAACGTCAAATTCTCGGTATCATTTAATTTCATATATTGCACACACTTCCACATTATTGAGGTGACTTTTAAAGTGTTGTGATGAGTATGAAGTGATGAAAAGTATGGAAGGAGACGGTAAGGATGAGAAAGGGGAGGGTAAGTAAGGTGGTATTCTACCCGAGGTATCGCTGCAGCTGCAGGTGCATGCGCTCACTGCCCCCAGGCAGAGTAAGGATTAGGACAAAGATTACCAGTAAAGAAATAAAACACACACAATCGCACACCTTGGACATGTAAACTAAAATCTGATGAAGGTGAAAATGTTTTATTCTTCGGCTTTGTGTTCATTTTGTCTTCGACTTTATTATTTCTGCTCCTTATGCTCCATCTTGCGCGTGCCAGCATTGTTTTCAGACTTCAGTACTGTTCAATTTTTTCCGTTCTATCGTGAGGTCAACAGAATGGTATGCGCTCCCGTGAAACGAATCGCGTTAAATCGCATATCACTGGAAAGCTCTAGACGGGACCAGTCCGGAAAAGGCATGTTTACCGCTCTGTCACGTCATACCCGTCAGATAGAGCACACAATGTGCCGAAAATCAGTCTTGGCCGTCATGCAGTAAATTTAATTGACTTTAACATGGGACCCAACGTATAAAAATCGGGGGCAATCGATATGGCTTAAAACTAGTACATAAACCAGAAGATGCAAAAACAAAACCAGTTTACGGCTTTTTTCGGGGTACAGCCTGGCTCGATTTGATTTGGAAACCAAATCGATTGCCCTCGATTTTAGTGCAATGGATTTGGCTTCGTGGATTTCGACCGCGGGGTCTTATGTTCAAGTCAATGGCACTCAAAGTTCTACGGTCAAAAATGATTTTTTCGCCACAATTGGTGCTCTATATCAAGAGCACGATGTGATACAGCAAATTAAAGACAATTTTTCGGAATGATCTCGTCGAGTTTTCCAATGGTATTGGATGTAACGTGAAGGGGAATGGGAACTTCTCCAGGAAAGGCGAGTTCGGGGACAAACTGAATAGCAAACAGGTTTTTTGCTACGTTCCATCACATGACTGTTTCAGTTGAAATCCCATCATCAAGTTGTCACATTTCCTATAAAGCCCCATGAGTGGCGTATTATGTTGTATTAGCAAGATGATGGAGAAGTCACAGTGATTTTACATATTGATGAGAAATGACTTTGGAAACGTCCCTTCACATAGTTCCAGCAGTTTGATTTGTGGATTAGCCGACAATGGCCAAAGTTTTATCCACAGTTTCAGCTCAGGCCAACAGCACTGGAATATCAGACGTGTCGGGTCTCACATCCAGCTGAGGCCACTGGCTCTCCTGAGTCCGTGCGGCGTCGGACTTCCAGCAGCGCCGCTGTTGTGTCGCCAGAGTGTCGTCCCGTGGCGTTCTCGCTGCACTGGCGACAGACGTTCACCGACCTGGAGCAGGTGGACATCGCCTCAGGGCGTGTCACGCGGCGTGTGCGGCTGGTGGGGCCTGGACCCACGCCGGGGGCCCGATCGCAGCCGCCCCAGCCGGGCCCGGAAGCCGTGCGCTCCTCTCACTCCAGGCCGCACCCTCCGGCCATCAAATACATCCATCATGACCTCGAACGCAATGAGTGAGTCTGTTGTGTGTTTTTGCGGTGCCAAGACTCACTGGTGGGTTATACGTCCAGGTGAAAAATCAAAATTTGCTTGTTTGTTTGGTGTATTGCTGGAGGAAGTTGCTTAAGCTTCTGTTGTACTATTTCTGTAAAGGATTGAGCTAACGAATGTCACTGCTAACAGCTTAGTTTAATTTAGCCAACCAGTTAATGATAAAAATATGGATTTTATTTAAAATACAACTGGATTCTGTTCAAAATATTTCCAATCTCAAACTCGAAGATATAAAAATATAAAAATAGGAGACCGTACCCATAAAAAGGTAACAAATCATGCTATTTTTGCGAATTCTTCCCGAAAGAAGTAACATATGAAAAGAGGGTGGAATCATGTTTTTCGCCAGAAATAGCGCAGAAACATGCCGGGTTTACATTTGGAATATGTCAATTAGAAAAGTACGGGTGACGGTTTCTCCAAGGCTTGATTATAAAACATTCTGAGTGTCTTAATTTTTCCGAAAAAACTTACACCCGTGTACCCTGCTACTTCATGCATCTCAGAGAAGGCTTCGAATAATTTCTGCTCTAATACTACACCCACAAAATATCTAATGATTTATGGAAAAGTCTTGAATTCCCAGTCCTCTGAACGTGCAGGTTCTGAGGCAGATAGGGCCATGAAATGGGAGTTCCGGATTAACGTCCTTCCTGTTGGACTGTGCAACAGCTACGGATCGACCGGAGTTTAGCCTCGGTAATTCTGATACCATTGCTGAAGTAACCAGAAGAAAAGCCTTTGAAACGCCTGCTCCCCGAAACGGCCTCTGGCCTGACACCCCTAAAACGGGGGTAGCTAATTGGACATGCCTTCAACTGTTCATTCCTTCCTGGCCTTCAGTTCACTTGTATGATGTAGTGTTGAGAATGTTTTTTGCAGCATTTGTATTGGTTGTGCTGCGTAGAAAATACGTTAGCCGATAAGCATTAGGCATTAGCTACAAAAATGATTGTATTTTTCGTGCAGTAGAAAATACGTTAGCCGATAAGTTCTAGGCATTAGCTACAAAAATGAGTGTATTTTTCGTGCAGACAAATATTTTCCCACGAAGGAGATCTTCTTGGATTTAATTAAAAATTTACATAGTAGACATGTGATACAGCTTTGGCATTGTTGATGTCCTAAGCAAAAAGAAAGTAAACTCTGTCTCTCTCTCTCTCTCTCTCTCTCCCTCTCTCTCTCTCTCTCTCTCTCTCTCTTCCTCTCTCTCTCTTCGTGTAAGACTTGCCTTTGTCAGCGTGTAACATTTTTGTTTTTGTCTCTGCCAATCACCATTCCCGAAAGGCGTCCCGCTCTCATGTTAACCTGTGGGGCTTCATCTCTGCTGCTTTTGGGTCAATGCCTCTTTTTGTGAGGATGATGATTGCACGAGCCCGAGGAAAGGTGACTTCCGCAGTCGAATCACCCGCGTCGTAGCTGAACAGGGGAAGCTGTAGATTAGCCTGGCCGGTTTTGCAAAAAGTTGTTCGAATGTTTTGTCCCTATCTGTTTTTAGATGCATTTTGGTGTGCTGATTACAAATATGCGGTCTAAAAATTGAAAATCGAAAAAATTTTGCCCGCGCCCGGCCGTTGAAAGTTTTCCTTTTTCCCGAAATTTGCACGTGTTTTGACTACTTGTCTAATTCAGTCAGGTAATGACTAACATTTTTCCATAGATTGAGAGAATGGACAATTCTGCACATTTGAGAAGAAAAATCATCGCTCTATCTGTTTGTAGTTTTCCGTAGGTTTACCGTAAAGTGGAAGATCTGTCATTAGTTCCAGAAAATGATCACAGATGGCGTTAGCGAACGCAGCTCTTGACGAGGTGTTCATGGGAGCCTGGAGCCATCGTAACCTAATTTGAAACACGTGGCCTGGCCTAATGTACACTCGAAGGCCTTTCAAAGCAGTAGCGGGTACAAAAAGGGATGGAGAGGGCTCAAGTGCCCCTCCTGCGCTCCTCAAAATGTTTAAGTGCTTACAGGTAGAAGATAAATGCATTACATAGACGGGGACCATTTGAAGTTATGGCCTGATGGGCCGAAGCATAAGTGTCGCCACGGGCAAAAAAGTGGGAGGACATCAGGACCAAAAACTGTTCGAATTTGGGCTCCTCGTTGCCTTCCGCAGCAGCTGGATATAAGAATGTCCGGTTTTCTCTCATTTTGACTGAGATCAGGACATTTTTGGCCAAAAAGTGGGGGGCAGGCCCCCTGCCCCCCTTTTCCGACGCCTATGGGCCCAAGCACCCTCCAGAATGAAGTCCTGGAACTGCCACTACCACAAGGTTTTCGTATTGGTCGGCGAAAATGTGTTAATATTCATGTGATAGCTTAATTTTCTATGGGTTAACACAAGCTTAATTATATTTGTCTAAGAAATTAAGGAGCACAACAATGAGATAGGAAACAAAAATTGTACACGCTGTACAATACAATGTTTCCGAACAAAAATCCTGCAAAATAGCCACTGCAATTGACGCGCTAGTAAACCCCAATAATTATGGAAAAACTACCTGTTCACTATGCGATGTATGTGATGTATATTTCCTCTCATTGACATTAGAAACAAATCAGACTTCGTTCAGATACAAAATAATAATATCTGCAGTTTTTCCTGGAGCCAAGGAAATCGAAAAGTGTGTGAATGAATTAGGTCATATGCAAGAATTTTCGAATGGTTATTTCGAGTTTCTAAACCATATTAATTTACGTAGTTCCCATTTTACGATGTGGCACTCACGACACAGCACAGCCAATCACTGCCTAGTCACCAGTGGCACTGGGAACTCACAGTCAGGGCCTCGTGCTGCCAGCAGACCGTTATCGCTGCCTGAAGGCACGCTTGTTCAGTGCGTGCCCGTCCTGCCGCCGGACTTCGGTGACGGCACACACCGCTTCAGTGGTTACCTTTACCGCCTCCCAGTGGACTGGGTGTGGTAGGGGACTTGCGTTTTGGGTGGTACAGTGATGCCCTGCTCGAGAGAGCTGTCATTCATGTCTTGCACCAACGGTGGTTCGACGTCTTCACCGGCTTCAATGACTTTTGTGATGTCCACCAGCTCTGTGTATGTCTCCGCATTGAGGTTGATCCGAGGAACCCTCAGCTGTCGAAGATTCCTCAGCCTGAGGAATCCTCAGCCTGCTGTCGCTGCCGTCGTACACATCGGATGTGTTGCGCAGCACGCTTGTGGCGTGGAATCAGTGCGCATATCAGTGACAAGAGATGCCACAAGCGTGAAAGACGGAGCATGGTAAGCTCAGTATGGCGCGCTGGTACACGGCTCAAAGCCGTCTACTCCGTGTGTACATGTCGGTGAAGGACCCCTCTGATGAGCTCTGCACCCTGGCGCGCTACGTGGTTTGTGTGTATGTGCCACTGGTCATCGACGTGAAGCAGAAGTGGGACGTGATTTACGCTCCACAGCACGTCTGCAAGGAGCTCTGCCTTCAAAGGAAATACTTCAGCGGACTCCCTCGAAGTCATCCAGAGCAGCGTGGCGAGAAACTCACACATGGCACATGCTGAGGTCATCCTTCTTTCCATGCTCGGGGATGATGAGCCCGAAACCAGGCAGACAGTAGTGCAGCACATCCGATGTGTACGACGGCAGCGACAGCAGGCGGAGGAGCCATCTCTTCGACAGCTGAGGGTTCCTCGGATCAGCCTCAATGCTGAGACATACCGAGCTGGTGGACATCACAAAAGCCGTGGAAGCCGGTGAAGACGTCGAACCACCGTTGGTGCGAGACATGAATGACAGCTCTCTCGAGCAGGGCATCACTGTACCACCCAAAACGCAAGTCCCCAACCACACCCAGTCCACCGAGAGAGCGGTAAAGGTAACCACTGAAGCGGTGTGTGCCGTCACCGGAGTCCGGCGGCAGGACGGGCACGCACTGAACAAGCGTTCCTTCATTCAACGGTCTGCTGGCAGCACGAGGCCCTGACTGAGTTCCCAATGCCACTGGTGACTAGGCAGTGTTTGACTATGCTGTGTCGTGAGTGCCACATCGTAAAACGGGAACTACGTAAATTAATATGGTTTAGAAGCTCGAAATAAACATTCTAAAATTAGTGAATATGACCTAAATCATTCACATTTTTTTCGATTTCCTTGGCTCCGGGAAAACCGACAGATATTCCTATTTTGTATCTGAACCAGGCCTAATTTGTTTCTAATGTCAATTAGAGAAATATATGTTTTGTGTTGATGGTTTGAATCGCCATCACGGACAATAGAGCTCTGTATCAAAACACGTACTTATTAACTTTTTTGAATACTAAAGTTAATAAAGTACTTGTTTTGATAAAGAACTCTATTGTCAGTGTGGCGAGAGAAATATACATCACATACATCACATACTGAACAGGTAGTTTTTTCCATAATTATTGAGGTTTGCTTGCGCGTCAACTGCAGTGGCTATTTTGCGGGTGTTTTTGTTCGGAAATGTTGTATATAACTACAGCGTGTACCAATTTTTGTTTCCTATCACATTGTTGTGCTCCTTGATTTCTTAGACAATTATAATCAAACTTGTGTTAACCCATAGAAACTTAAGCTCTCCCATGAATATTAACACATTTTCGCCGAGCGATACGAAAACCTTGTGGTAGTGGCAGTTCCAGGTCTTCATTCTGAGGGTGCTTGGGCCCATCAGGCCATAACCTCAAATGGTCTCCGTCTATGTAATGCATTTACCTACTACCTATAAGCACTTCAACATTTTGAGGAGCGCGGGAGGGGGACTTGAGCCCTCCCCACCTTCATTTGTACCCACTACTGCTTTGAAAGGCATTCGAGTATACATTAGGCCAGGCCACGTGTTTCAATTTAGGTTACGATGGCTCCAAGCTCCCATGAACACCTCGTCAAGAGCTGCGTTCGCTAACGCCGTCTGTGATCAGTTTCTGGAACTAATGACAGATCTTACACTTTACGGTAAAACTATGGAAAACTGAAAACTGATAGAGCGATGATTTTTCTTCTCAAAAATTGAGAATTGTCCATTCTCTCAATCGATGGAAAATTTTAGTCATTACCTGACTGAATTAGACAAATAGTTAAAACACGTGCAAATTTCGGGAAAAAGGAAAACTCTCAACGGCCGGGCGCGGGCAAAATTTTTTCGGTTTTTAAATTTTTAGACCGCATATTCGTAATCAGCTCACCAAAATGCATCTAAAAAACAGATGGGGACAAAACATTCGAACAACATTTTGTAAAACCGGCCAGGCTACTGTAGATCTTGAAATCCTACCTCCCGCGCGGTCCGAACGGTGTCGCTGACGTTCACATGTGGCAGACCTGGCCGGTCCTTCGAAATGTGGTTAAGTTGTGGATTAAACTTGTTTCGGCTCATGGAAATATTTATCTTTTGTTAGTGGCCTGACGTCGTGTAATCTCCATGTTGCATAGGATGAAATTTGTTAAATTTGTTAAAGGGAACTTTTTTGTTAAATTAAAGGGCAATTTCGGTCCCGGGTTCAAGTCCCGGCGGAGCCTCTGAATAAGTCGATCTGATCCCCAAAATCCCTTCCAACAGGGTGAGAGTTGGCGACGCCGTATGGCCCTGGCAGTTGGTGCGTCGTTAAACCCCAACAATTATTATTATAAAGGGCAATTTTTTAAATTTGTTTCCCAGTCCAATTTGTCAAAGGGAATGTTCACCTGGGTCGAATCCCGGAATTTAGTGTAATTAGGGATATTTTCAGCTGAAAATCATGAAATTGTCCGTGATTTTTCTGAAAAATGTACGGTGAGCTCGATATTTTGATTTTTTAAATGCTCCTCTAGGGCAAGAAATAAACCTGTGCCTGTGCATTCGTCATGATCTGGCAACTACTACCATATTCAAAGGGCTTCTATAGGCTGACTTCTCACTGTGACGTCAGCATGTCATCATGCCAACAGCTGACAACTGCGGCCTGCTCATTGAGTACATTTTGGGTACATTTCAGGTAGGTTTTTAGCTTTTCTCTACGGAAATTTCTAGTTCCAAGACAATTTATGTATGAGTACCGGGTTTTTCGGCATGCCTTACAACTTGGCTATCTCAGTTAACATCAAGTTCTAAAGGTTACACATTCCCTTTAAGGATGATTACTATCAGTGGAGTAGCCAAGGGGTCCTTGGGGTTCGCGGAACCCCCTTGGACTGACCTTATTGCACTGGAAAACACGAGCATTGGTCTCGGGGGCCCCTGAGCCTGGTCTCAGGGGCCCCCGAGCTCAGTCTCAGGGGCCCCGAGCTTGGCCTCAGGAAGCTCCCCGAGCTTGGTCTCAAGAGACCTCCGAACTTGGTCTCAGGGGCCCCCGAGCTTGGTCTCAGGGGCCCCGAGCTTGGTCTCACGGGCCTTCCGAGCTTGGTCTCAAGGGGCCCCGATCATCGGTATCGAGGGCTCCAGAGTACCGAACATTGATCTTGGGGCTCCCTGAGCTCGGTCTCAGGGCTCCCGAGCTTGGTTTCAGGGTCCCCCGAGCTTTAGTCTCAGGGGTCTTTCGATCTTGGTCTCAGGGGCCCCCAAGCATGGTTTCAGGGGCCCCCGAGCTTAGTCTCAGGGAATTTTTGATCTTGGTCTCAGGGGGTCCTCCTAGTTAGGTCTCGGGGGCCGAGCTTGGTCTCAGGGGGCACCCGAGCTTTGTCTCAGGGAACCTCGAACCTGGTCTCAGGAACTCCGAGATTGGTCTCACGGGCCTTTTGATCTTGGTCTCAGGGGCCCTCCGAGTTTGGTCTCAGGGGCCCCCGAGCTTAGTCTCAAGGGGTCCCAGAGCCTAGTCTCAGGGACCCCCCGAGCATCAGTACCGATGGCTCCTGTATACCGAACATTGATCTCGGGAAGTGGGGGAGGGGACGCATTACTAATCTCGGGGTGTGCCCTGACTATCGATTTTGAGCGAAGTACGAGTGAGGGACTAGAATTGGCATCATCGGACCCAGAGTTTGGTCTCAGGGGCCCCAGGCTTGGGCTCAAGTTCCCCTGAGCATTGGCATCGAGGGGCTCCAGAGTAATGAGCTTTAGTCTCGGGGGAGGCTTCCAATGTTGATCTGGGAGGCCCCCGAAGGTCGGTGTCGAGTTACTTCTAAAAAAACGCGAGCATGGGCCTAAGAGTGCCCCGGAGCCTGATCTAAGTAGGACCCCGAGCTTGGTCTGAGGAGCCCTGCGCATCAGTATCAATGGGCTCCGGAGTATTGGGAGGGGGAAGCAATTTTTACAGGGGCCTTCAAATGCTGATCTCGGCGGGCCCCCGAATTTGTGGATGCATTGGCGTAGCCAAGGGGTCCTAGGAGTCCGAGGACCCCCTTGGGCCAATCTGAACCACTGCAAAGGATTCTCTGATCACGGGGCCCCCATAGTCAGTCTCAGGGACCCTAAAGATTCGTATCAGGACGTCCCGAGTCGTCCATGGGCCCCGCCCTGAAAGTCGAAAGCTGGTCTAAGGGGAACCCCGAGAGTAGGTCTCAGGGGGGCTGAGCTAGTCCCAGGGGCCCCAGAGAGTGGTTCTCAGGGCCCCGCGACAGTCTATTTCAGGGGGCTCCGTGAGAGTCAGTCTCAGAGAACCCCAAGCGTCGGTCAAGGGGACCCCGAGAGTCGGTCTCGGGGGACCCCCCTCGAGATTCGATCTCAGGGGCCCCCAAGAGTTGGTCTCAGGGGAACTGAAAACTGGTATCAGGGGGCGCGAGCTAGTCCCATGGGCCCCCAAAGTGTGGGTCTCAGGGCCACAAAAGTCTATCTCAGGGGTCCCGTGAGAGCCATTCTAGAGAACACCAAGAGTCGGTCAAGGGGACCCCGAGAGTCAGTCTTAGAGGACCCCCGGGATTTGGTCTCAGGGGGTCCCAAAGTCGCATCTCTCTCAGGAGTCAATATTTACTTTCAGGTGGCCCTGAGAGTTAATTTTGGGGTCCGAGAGTTAGTCTCATTTGATCCGCAGAGTGCTGGCCTCAGGAGGCCCCCAAGGGGTAATCTTGGGAACCCTCGAGATTTAGCCTCAGGCTGTGCCCCCGAGTTTTTGCATAAGGGGCCCCGAGAGTCAATCTCAGGGAGCACCCAAAAGTTAGTCTCAGAGCGCTCCCGGAAGTTAGTCTCACGGACGTCCGAGAGCTAATTTTGGGGCTCTGAGAGTAATTCCCAGAGGTGCTCCCGAATTTGGTCTTGCGGGCCCCAAGTTAGCCTGAGGCCTCTGAGGGCTAATCTGGGCCTCAGAGAGGCAGTCTCAGGAGTGCTGTGCCAAAGACTCAGTCTCAGGGGTGCTTTCACACCTCCCCCTCGAGTGTTAGTCTCAGGGGGCGCCCCAGGGTTAGTCTCAGAGGGCTGTCAGAAGTCATTCCCGCTCCCCATTCCATAGACAGCCTCAGGGTACCCCCAAGAGCTAATCTGGATGACCCTGAGAGTCGGTCCCGGCCCCCTCCCCCAGAGCAAATCTGGGGGGCCCGATAATAAGTCTCAGAGGTGCTGCCGATAACTAATCTAAGGAGCCCCGAGAGATTCTCAGAGGCCCCAAATTTTGATCAAGATGCTCCGTGAATCAGTCTCAGAGACCCCCAGAGATCTAATCGGGAGAAGGACCGGAAATTAACCTTGTGAGTTCCGCCAAGTGTTGGTCTTAGGCGGCCCCAGAGCTAGTCTCAGGTTCCCCAAGAACTGGTCTCGGAAGCCCGAGTTATTTTCAGGAGACCTTTCAGTTCTAGTGTAAGGAGGGCCGGAGAGCTAATCTCAGAGATCCGACAATTAGTCTCACGAGGTCTCCAGGAGTTAGTCTCAGGGGTCCCCTGACGCTGCTCTAAGGTGTCCTCGAGAGGTAATCTCAGCGAGCATTCCTCCCCTTCTGCCCACCGCTCAGAGTTATCCTCAGGGCCCCGCGAGAGTAAGTTCCAGGTGATCCCAGTAGGTAGTCTCATGGTACCCCCAAGTGCTGGTTTTGGGGGACGTAGGTACTGATTTTCGGGAAGTGTTGTTTTCGGGGGTCCCCTGGCACTGGTTTCGGCGCCATCTCAAGTGCTCGGCCCCTGGAGATCTCTGCTCGACGCATAGGGCAGGGGGGGGGCGATAGGTAGTGGACCTGGATGGCTTAACACTGGCATAGCAATACAAGCCCTGTACAAAGCCTACCAGAGACCCAAAGTCCAAGGAAGTACTCACATCACCAAGCCCCCGGGATCTCCAACCAATGGCTAGGGAGGAGTAAGTGAGCGGTTTCATCAGTAGGACCGTCCACGGAAAAGGCTTTATATAGCATCTGGGGCTAACTCCTATATCCCTTTTATTGAGCGTCCTTTTTGCTTTCCATTTCTTTTAGATTTTAGAATATAATCCAGAGATATGGCATTGAGATCCTAGGCTCAAACAACATTTTCGAAAATCATATGCCTCGGAAAAATGTAGCTATGCCCATTGCGTACCCAAAAAGACAAATTGAAACGTGTCGATCAGGCACCATTACCGAAGGAAAGGCAAAAATTAATCTAGTTTTAGCATCCATAATAGCAAAACGAACGGGGAATTTGGGACTTCAGCTGATTTTCAATCATTTAGCTCAATCCCAATAACGTTAACTAATTCCTAAATGTTATGAAATAAACAACTTTTAAATATTTTCGTAGGAAACCAGACAAACATGGGCAATGACAGAAATTGATGAGCATAATCCCAAAAAGAAAATAGGTATGCAAGGTTGAAAATAACAACAGAGTGATCTAAGGCGATAGATATGTCAGGTGCCTATTGTTTTGGTAATTTGCTCATTTACAACATAGCAAGGGTAAGAAAGTAACTGTGGTGAATTCATCAGGATATTTCCGCGGAATAGACGTTATATGATGTCCGGAATACACTACCATATCCCGTGTATCTTATTCTTTTTCCATTTCTTTGGAAATTTCCTGATGAAAGAGTTCATGAATTCGGCACCCGGAAAGAATTGGCAATCATTTACCGGAGAAGACTATTTTTTCGTGCTCATAACGAGTGACCTTCAATAACTTCATGCCTGATTACCAGAGTGAATTGAGGTAGAGTCAGCTTTAACATCATTCACGCAGCAATATTTCGTTTCCCGAAATGTGCCACAAAGCCGTTAGTATAGCCACGCTGCCATATAGGTATGGATATTTGGTGGACATTAGGCCTTAATATTTGGTGGGCTAAATTTACCAATGCATGGTCGGATCGAGAAAAATCAAACTATAAACAAAATAAGAACAAATACTTAAAAAGGCACAGCAAAGTTTCCGTCGTGTAAATGCTATAATCCTAAAATATTATACAACAAATATAGGAGATGGGCCCCGGCTACTAAGGGGACCCCCGGCCTGGCGGGCCCCCCACGGTAGTCGGACCCCCTTGACCAAATCCTGGCTACGCCACTGATTACTATATAGGTAGCAAAAACAGCCATCACAGGAGACGTCAAAATACATCATACATATTTCCCATTCTGCTTGGACATGCCTGAACGTATAAGCTTTTGGAAAGGGAAGAGAACTACCTGTGGAAGATTTCTGCACCAAAAAGGAAACATTGACAAAAATAAGGAGGTTGTTTGTTTTTAACGGCTCTCTCGGTTTCACCGTCGTGCCATTCGTTGTTTTAGAGCCGTGTCAAGGTTTGAGTAATTCATTTCAGCCACGGATGGAAAGAGGACAGGACGACCGCTTTCAACTGCTGGGCTTGAAGGCGATGCCAGTCCCTGTCAGTTATAATGTCAAAAAGGTCCTCTTCATTTACCTTTTTCCTCTTTAGCACCGGGCTTGCGCCGACATCGGGGCTGTAGCCTGCCTCTGGTTAAGTAGCTGCAGGGTAGCGACGATGGTTCACGTGCCACACCTTGTTAGTCCCGAGAGTCGGCTACCATCGCCTTGGCAAGGCTAAGGAGAGGTGGGAGACCACGCCTCATACACAGCTGGTCTTGGGGGTGTAACTTTGGCCTTTTTGCCGGGAGAAAGATGTTATTATTCTGAGCTTCACTGGCCAATGTTTGTACCTAAAGAAAACTCACTATTTCAATATGAGCCGCGCCTGGGTCATGGTGCCTGCTGCCGATGCCGGTCGGAGGCCTCGGGCGGTAAGTGGGATGAACGTCTGGCCTTCTGGGGCGACTTTACCTGCTCGTCTTTCAAATGTTGCGACTATTTCAAATGTGTGACTGATGTAAAAAAGCCCAAGACTGTCAAAGGCTTTTTGTATATGATTAATTAGAGAGCTCTCAGGATGTTCATGCCATGAATATGAAAAAATGTGACGGCTGTAAAAGATGACTATGAATGAAAAACGACTATGAAAAACTGTGATGTCAATGATGACGACAGTATCTGTGTAAGAGAAGACCAATGCCGGATAGGGATCGAGGTGACGGAATAGGCTTGCCCATATGCCTACCAGCGAGAAAACAATGTGTGGAAGGATGAATAAATGAAGAGCCCAAAAGTGACAAAGAAACACGTATCGGTACTGTATTTCCCGTACTTCGCAATTTCTCTTGTCTTTGTAGGCCTTGAAAATTGTGTTGCTGGCCGGTTTTGTTATGTGCTCCATTGCCAAGTTATGTGGACTGCGTCGTTTTCGCAGGCTGTTGATGAGCTCGGTTCAGTCAGAGGATACGTTGGCGACCGTTATCGTCTTCTGCATGTGGCCGCTTCAGTTTCTGCTCCACTTTCAGGCACGTATTAAAATGTTACCTGTAAATACTGAAATAATCATTTTTTAGGAATAATAATAGATAATAAAAAATGATAGATAATAAGATAGCGATGGAGAGGAGAACATCAATCGGGTAATTTCTCCGTTTTTTAATGCTGAAGTCTTGACTTTTAGAGTTGTAAAAGAGGAGCCCTCAATGGAGTTTTATTTACAATTGCAGTTAGCTGCATATACCGAGCGCTATCTCTGTTTTAGAGTGGGCGACACCTGTTGTACCCTGCTGTCACGGTTTGACCTGGCGTCCTGGATCTCTGCCTGTACAGTCCGGGCACTAGTGGTCGCACTATGGTGATTCCCCCTTCCCCTTACTGTGCTCTATCCTTCAGATCCTGCGGCGGGACTTCCCCCACGTGGACTCTGTTTCAGTGGGCGAGGGTGTGGTGATGCTCTCTTCAAGATCTAGAGGCACGGTCTCTCTCTACAGCCTGAATACTCTTCTGGAGGTAGGCCATTCCCGAGACCAGCCTTTTACCGTAACACGCCTTATTGGATTGTTAAAGGGCAACTTTGTGAGTGTTCAAAGTTTGCAGGTTTGGATGTGGATGTCATTTGGTATATTGTTTTAGCTTAGCTCTCGAGGCGATGCGTGTTTGGAGTGTAACCTGGAGTTTTGCCGGCTGAAATGGTAGGCCGGAGTTCACGCTGACAGCAGATTTGCTCTGCATAAAGTAAGGGCCCAATTCGGAACTGGGACACTCCACACCAAGTGGCTCCACTTTGTTCAGTCTTTACCACCAATTTCGATGGCTTATGTGAGGCAGGTTAGAAATGACAATATGAAAATATACCGAAAATCTAAGCATCATATGGCGCAGGTTTTAAAATGTAGCATCGAGGAAAATACTAATTATCATGGCTTATCTTTTTGTAGTGGATATGAATTTAAGAAAAAAAGTGTATTAGGCTTAAACATTTTTAGGGCATTTTTCAACAACAGATACAATTTTGAAAATTTCTAACCAAAACATTTTAGGCAACATTTTCAAGTCAAATTTGAATGCCAGAACATATTTGGATTTCACTAAAAACTTGTCAAATGATGCATCAAACTGTCGTAAACAAATCTCGAAAAAGCTGAAATATTGGAACTTCGAATGAGTCGTCTTGGCGCAATAGTTCTAGGTGATGCATTGGCGCGATGCAGGCTTTCGCTCTTCCCGTGTACAGGGTCACGTGATTAGTGATTTGTTGGGCGACGTGGATCCTAAATTCGTTTAACGATAGGTAGTGAAATATTAGGAGGGATTTTTAGGGTTATTTATCATTTTTGGGCTAAATTCTAGAGTTTTGTATCAGTTAGAAGAGGTCACTTGCGGTCTCAATCAAACGCGTACAGCAAATCGCCATGGAGCATTTACAATAACACGCATATTTGATAAACTAGCAGGGCACTGAGAAGACATCTACTTAGTACTTATGCACCATCAACCTCAATTTTTTGCTGAATAATTGTTTTCTGTATTTCAGCGGAGCGCTGTAGTCATGCCCCTATACCCTATTATCGCACACTCGAACGAAAGAATGGAAGTCCGAAAAACATCCTCGCAGCTATATTTTTCTTCAACGTGATGGTCACCGGAAGCATACGAAAAACACATTTTTCAAATAATTATTAGCGAATGTGTACAAATTACAAGCAGTTAAGAGTGCGTGTATTCCAGCTCAGGATTTTGTTTTCAGATTTATAATTTTTAGAGCACACTCAACAGTTTTGTACCGTTATGTAATGTCACTATTTTGTTACGGGTTTTGGAAATGAATGACACATTTGGACCTAGGAGATCCTTTGATCCTATTAAGCTTTTACATGAAACGCTGTTTTGAAAAACCATAAAGGCAAGAGTTCTATAATAAACACGTCTCTAGAAAGTCCGGCAGAAAAAGTCAGGAATGCGTTAACTTTTTCGTTTTGAATTCCTGGCATTTTGACTGGACTTTGATGCGCAACTTCCTCACCCCAGTCATTCTATAGGTACTATGTCGGAAACCGAAACACTTGTGATATTTCTGAAAATTGGCACACTTACGGCATCTGGTAAGAGATGGTTATTTATAAAAGAATATTTAATAGATAACTTTAAATATCTAGTACATTTAATTGTTAATGAATGTGTATCGTTTTGATATATGCTCCATACTTGCAGGAGCGCAAGTTCATCGGTAATATAGACGACGAGGTGACGCTGAACGGACAGCGGTACCTGATTGGCCAGCACCCTCACGGACTGCCAATCAACAGCGGGCTGCTGCCGGACGCCCCTGCCATCGCGTCTTTTCCGGCGCGTCAGGGCTACCTGGAGATCGGGGGTACGCCTTACCACGTGGTCACCAAAGGAAAAGAACAGGGCTTTCAGGTTAGGATGCTCCGATGCCTTTGAAGCACAATGATTGGCGTGCCCAGAGGAATTGATCCTTAGGCCCATGTAAGTTAAATCGGCGTAGATCATGTTTACGCAAGCGCAGACAATTGGCATTTATGTATCCTTCGGCTGCTTCGTTGGAGCTCCGGGCGTTCCTTTTTAATTTACGATGAAAATTACTCAGTTTTATGGTCTTTCTGAAAGTTTAATGTGAATACATCCCTCTTTTAAGCAATCCACCATACAAATATACGACTTCTGACTAACTGAATCCAGGTTTTCAGATTTTTATATCGAATAGCAGGGTGATTATTTTCTATGAAGTCAGTCACCTCATGGGTAACTTGTATGACAAGCAGTGAAATCACTGATACTTTTAGATAGGTGCTGGGATAAATATTTGTCGTTTCTCTACATCCCTCGCCCTTGAACTGTTCCAATTTGGGAAAGAACTCCGAAATAGCAATCCAAAAGCTGTGGTATTAGCTGCCCGTTCCCAGCAGAAGTTTCAAGTCATTGGTATCGATTACCAGCTCAGACGACGACGCCAGGGTACGACGAGACCAGTAAAAGCTGTCAGGTTGTAATTACAGTGAAAGCCTGTATCCCTCCGCCAGGTGCCTCTGACCCCGGAGCCGATCCGGTGCGTAGTACTGTCACAGTTCTCTCCCTGGCCGCCGCTGTATCTAAGTGACCGTTCTGTGGCTGGCCGCTGCTGTAGCTAAGTGAACGTTCTGTGGCTGGCCGCCGCTGTAGCTAAGTGACCGTTCTGTGGCTGGCCGCCGCTGTAGCTCAGTGACCGTTCTGTGGCTGGCCGCCGCTGTAGCTAAGTGACCGTTCTGTGGCTGGCCGCCGCTGTAGCTAAGTGAACGTTCTGTGGCTGGCCGCCGCTGTAGCTAAGTGAACGTTCTGTGGCTGGCCGCCGCTGGAGCTCAGTGACCGTTCTGTGGCTGGCCGCCGCTGTAGCTAAGTGACCGTTCTGTGGCTGGCCGCCGCTGGAGCTCAGTGACCGTTCTGTGGCTGGCCGCCGCTGTAGGTCGGTGACCGTTCTGTGGCTGGCCGCTTCTTTAGGTCGGTGACCGTTCTGTGGCTGGCCGCCACTGGAGCTCAGTGACCGTTCTGTTGCTGGCTGTCGCTGTAGGTCGGTGACCGTTCTGTGGCTGGCCGCTTCTTTAGGTCGGTGACCGTTCTGTGGCTGGCCGCCGCTGTAGCTCAGTTACCGTTCTGTGACTGACTGCCGCTGTAGGTCGGTGAACGTTCTGTGACTGGCCGCCGCTGGAGCTCAGTGACCGTTCTGTGGCTGGCCGCCGCTGGAGCTCAGTGACCGTTCTGTGGCTGGCCGCCGCTGCAGGTCGGTGACCGTTCTGTGGCTGGCTGTTGCTGTAGGTCGGTGACCGTTCTGTGGCTGGCCGCCGCTGCAGGTCGGTGACCGTTCTGTGGCTGGCCGCCGCTGCGGGCCGGTGACCGTTCTGTGGCTGGCCGCCGCTGCAGGTCAGTGACCGTTCTGTGGCTGGCCGCCGCTGCAGGTCGGTGACCGTTCTGTGGCTGGCCGCCGCTGGAGCTCAGTGACCGTTCTGTGGCTGGCTGCCGCTGTAGGTCGGTGACCGTTCTGTGGCTGGCCGCCGCTGGAGCTCAGTGACCGTTCTGTGGCTGACTGCCGCTATAGGTCGGTGACCGTTCTGTGGCTGGCCGCCGCTGGAGCTCAGTGACCGTTCTGTGGCTGACTGCCGCTATAGGTCGGTGACCGTTCTGTGGCTGGCCGCCGCTGGAGCTAGTGACCGTTCTGTGGCTGGCTGTTGCTGTAGCTCAGTTACCGTTCTGTGGCTAAATGCCGCTGCGGGCCGGTGACCGTTCTGTGGCTGGCTGTTGCTGTAGGTCGGTGACCGTTCTGTGGCTGGCCGCCGCTGCAGGTCGGTGACCGTTCTGTGGCTGGCTGTTGCTGTAGGTCGGTGACCGTTCTGTGGCTGGCCGCCGCTGCGGGCCGGTGACCGTTCTGTGCTCGGGTCCTTAGGTGTGCGCGGTGGCCGACGGGTCATGTGCCCTAAACTGCGACAGTCTGGCTTCTGTTGACCTATCGCCGGACGCGGCCACCTTCATCGACGACGGGCCGTTCCTGGTGCAACACTCGGTGTCAGAGATCAGGTCAGTGGAGCTGCTGCGACGCAAGGGCCGTGCTGACTGACTGCTGACAGCTGACCTGATAAGCTTTTACCACTGACCTGCAGGTCAAGTCCGCGTGGCTGCTGATGGGTGGCCCAGCGTGGCTGCTGATGGGCGGGCCAGCGTGGCTGCTGTAAGACGTATCAGTGTGGCTGCTGATGGGCGGGCCAGCGTGGCTGCTGCGGGTTGTGTCAGTGTGGCTGCTGAAGGGTTGGTCAGTGTGGTTGCTGAAGAGTTGGTCAGTGTGGTTGCTGAAGGGTTGGTCAGTGTAGCTGCTGCGGGTTGGTTTTTTGCGCGATATAGCCTAGACGCTGAAGGCGCCCTATAAACCCCAATACACACGGGTTGTGTCAGTTTGGCTGCTGATGCGCGGGCCAGTGTGGCTGCTGATGGGTGGCTTAGTGTGGCTGCAGATGGGTGGGTTAGTGTAGCTGCTGAAGGGTAGGTTAGTGTGGCTGCGGAGGGTCTGTCTGTGTGGCTGCTGAAGGGTTGGTCAGTGTGACTGCTGTAGAACTAAATATTTCCGCCACTGTTTAGCTCATGTAAATATTGAGGCATTGGTGGACCTGGACAGGGTGATCGTGTATTCCAGCTTAACTTGGCTGTGGTAACACACCCTACACTTGGTAGTTAGTATGCTGTTTAAAATATTTTTTTTTTTTGGGATTGAAGCTTCCTAGAAGTTATAAAGGAATTTGTCATGAAAACTCCGACCCCACCATCTGAACGAGCAATTCCCGCAATGACGGGTTCAGTTAGAAGCCAAAGCTTGACGTCTTCCAAAGCGCTGGGACGGCCGCCCCGATCAGGTCACCGTCTCACCAGTCAGTTTCCAACCGACCAGTTAGAGGCAGTGTTTGGATGTAATTAGATTCCTGTCGTTGCAGCGAATCTTATGGTGTCTGACCATACCGGATTATTAATACAATTGACTAAACCCAAGTTCAGGCCCAGGTCACTGTCTGATATGGTCATAAGGCAAATAAATCGACTAGCACTAACAACTGTCATTAACATTAAGAACAGTTAAAACAGAGACATCGAAATTGGGACTTTACCATCATTCATTATTAAGTGATTTGTTCGGGTCTGAAAACCTGCTCAGATGACCTCTCAAAAGCCACAGGGCAAAGCTTTCAGCATGGTCCAAAGAAAACATTCTAAGCCATATCTATGGAAATTAGAAACAGGTTCGTATCTCCCGCTGCTCCAATTTTGCTGTGTATGTCTAATGACAAGGTCATGTAGACTGTACCTTACCGTAGGGCACGTGGCGGATCTAGCCGGTTGGTTTGGGAGGGGCAAACCCAGTCAAAGCAAAAAAAAAACGTCGCGCAGTGAAAATTGCGCTACAATATGCCTTTTCGGTAGGATTTTGGGAACTGGAGACGAAAAGCAAAAACGTCCGGGGTGACAAATATGGGCTCGATACTTTTCCTATCCAAGTCCCATATTTTACTGAACTTCTCTATTCTGTTTAAGTTGAGAGTTGAGCACCAATTTTGCTTACGCTAAAAGCAGTCGGGGAAAGGTCATCCTTTGGGCAAACATTTTCCCAGCTTTTCCGTTTGGGGATTCTTTTCCCCGATCCGCCACTGGTAGGGCATTGGATATCAAAAGCTATTTCCAGCATTTGTTTGTGGTACGTGGTGGCCTTGATATGTGATATTAATCTCAGATCCATAGATTAAAACAATTCTCACTGCTGCCACTCGGAAACATTTTTGGATGTGAAGTCGCTTGATGTAAGCTGATGACCTGACCTGTCATGACCTGGACCTGACATTTTTGAAGAATATGGTGGAAACAGTTAAGGATAATTTGTGTGTTATCACAGACATAGTACGATTGAGGTCAACATAGTGAAATACTGGTATGTATGTCAGTGTATTCAGTGTATTTCAGTGAAGTGAGGACACTTGCACTTGCCCCCCTCCCCCTGATCGACCTTCAGTGACCCCTGAAATGGTCATGGCGTCCCCTTGAAAGTTCGATGGCAACCCCTAAAATATCCTTTCTCACCCTCACACCAGGATGCAAGCATAGGACTCTGCGCTCCCACGATAGAATTTGGCGTCCACCAGATAAGGTTTTTCCGCCCAAAAGTGGTGCTTACCTGGTTCAGCTGGCGCGCCCTCCACCCGATCATGTGCCCCCTTCCCCGGATCGGAAATCCTGGATCCGCCTATGGGCAGGTATGTTCTTAGAGGAAATCATTGTTGAAGCATATACGGACAAACACAAAAATGATTGGGGCCTCTTTTGAGATCCTGTAGAGCATATTCAGCAAGCACTCGCCTAGTACCACATTTTCATGTTCCGTTAGCAACAACGAACCACAGATCAGTACCACATTTTCATGTTCCTTTAGCAACAACGAACTACAGATCATTTTCAATATCATGTTCAGCTTCAAAAGCGTGGAACCAGATAATATGTCCGATTTTTCCAAATCTTGATGATGTTCCATTGCAGAAATATACATTAAATAAAATTATCAGAGAACATTTTAGGAACCAGTATCGATGCCAGGAGGGGCATCAATAGTAAATTGATTCAGGTAAAAAATCAAGCTATCAAGTACTTTCTTTTTGTGATACTTTTTCATCTCGCTGCCTAGTTTTCTCATAGCCATTGACTGACCAATTTTTTCTTTTTATGAGGTTCTTATTTAACCCTGAAAAACTTTAATCCACTAATACCAACTTAAGAGTACCCAAGTTTCTCTCGAATGTTACTAGTTCTACTATTCTTTTCGAGAGAGACTTGGGGAAATACTCAGTAAACAACTTTTGTTTTCATTTGTAAAGCAAATAATAAATGGAGCGGGGAGTGGTGCGACCTTCAAGTAAGATATTAACATAACATGTCCCAAATTTACAACTGGAAAATTTGTAGTTTGGTCGCATGGGTACGGAAGGGCACTCCTGCCTATCTTTTAAATGGGTAGTGGGTCAAAAAAATATATTCGACGGCCCATAATCAAAGTTCTCAGCCGGTGAACCTTCTCAGCCATGCTGGTGTGGCGTGTTATCCCCCGGGCGTCGACTCAGCGAGCGTTAGAGCGGCATACCGTCAACTTTCTGAGATGAGCCATCGATAGGTTATATGACTGTCAATACGCCAAAAGGTTTGATGCGTCCTCGTCGGTTGGGGTGCGGTTTCAGCAGCACTTCTACACTCTTTCAAAGAGCAATGGACATTCTGCTGGTCGGGGTTCCCGGGGCCTAGGTTTTCTGCAACCATGTCACAGCGTATGGGGAGTCCCTGCAGGAGTGCAAGGAAACGTTGCGTGGGGTGCTCCGTCGCCTGGGTGACGCTGACCTCAGGCTAGACTGGCAAAGCTGCGTGTTCCGTGCGGACAAAATCACCTTGAGGGCGTAGAGGCGACTTCTAACATGGTTACAGCTGTTGTGAGTACCTCTGAACCACGGAATGTAATTGCCCCTGAACTATGGAGTGTGAGTGCCCCGAACCACGGAACGTGAGTGCCACTAAACCATGGAATCTGAGTGCCCCTGAACCACGGAATTTTAGTGCCCCTGAACCATGAACTGTGAGTGCCCCTTAGTCACGGAATTTAAGTGCCCTGAACCACGGAATGTGAGTGCCCCTGAACCATGGAATGTGAGTGCCCCTGACCCACGGAATGTGAGTGCCCCTGAACCATGGAATGTGAGTGCCCCTGAACCACGGAATGTGAGGGCTCCTGAACCACGAAATGTGAGTGCCCTGGAACCATAGAATTTGAGTGCCACGGAATCACGGAATATGAGTGCCCCTTAACCATGGAATGTGAGTGCCCCTGAACCACTGAATGTGAGTGCCCCTGAACCATGGAATGTGAGTGCCCCTGAACCACGGAATGTGAGTGCTCCTGAGCCACAAAATGTGAGTGCCCTGGAACCATAGAATGTGAGTGCCACGGAATCACGGAATATGAGTGCCCCTGAACCATAGAATGTGAGTGCCACGGAATCACGGAATATGAGTGCTTCTGAACCATAGAATGTGAGTGCCTCTGAATCATGGAATATGAGTGCCCCTGAACCATGGAATGTGAGTGCCCCTGAACTACGGAATTTGAGTGCCCCTGAACCACGGAATGTGAGTGCCCCTGACCCACGGAATGTGAGTGCTTTTGACCCACGGAATGTGAGTGCCCTTGAACCACGGAATGTGAGTGCCCCTGAACCACGGTATGTGAGTGAGCCATGCTGCTGGTTCAGCCTGATGAGATTTATGGTAGGTTTTTAAGGAATCTGGCTACTACTCTGTAGCCTCCCTATGCACTCATGCGGAAGGGTGCGCCTTAGCGATGGTGGGAGAGTGAGCGGAAGGTTATTTATGGGCCAAGCGTCTTTTGGGTTGTCCTCCGGTGTTGGCGCATTTTGACCTGGACTTACCCATCACCTTGGCATGCGATACCAGTCCGTTTGATTGGCATCGGTTGCGTTCTTAGCCAAAGACCACCATTGGGTGAACGGCGAATTGCGTTTTATTCACGTCCTCCCAATGACACCGAGCGGCGATGCTTGCAAACAGACGGCGAGGGACTGGCGGCAGTCGCAGACGCCCGGAGCTTCCACTTCTATCTGTCCGGGAAAGCCTTTGTGATTCAAACGAGCCACAAACTGTTCCTTGGTCTGATCGCTGAGATGAAGCCTCCGTCGCTCATGGCGTCTCGACAAGCTGCTCGTGGGTCTGATGCTGGGAGCCTTGATTACCATTTGGAGCAGGTGCCGGGTGCTCGGCAATCTCACCGCCAGACGCTTTGGACAGGTTACCGGTTGCAAATATGGAAAGGCGATCCCTGGGCTACAAGTGGATTTAAGATCACCAATCGGGTGGGAGGGGGTGGGTGCATGCTCGGGGTGGAGCGCCATCCGGACCAGTGGGCGGCAAAACCTATCAGGTGGGTGCCAAGTTCAAACGTGGGGGTGCCGATGCTCTCATGCTGGGGTAGGTGGCAAGCCACGTTTTATGTGAGGTGGGGGGGTGCCGTAACCATTTCAGGGGGCGCCGAGGGTTGACAGGGGAAAAACCGTCATTTGCTCCCCCTGGATCTGCCGGTGTCCTGTGCCCGCTGAAGCAGCTCATCTGATAGAGGTTCTGAATGAGTCGTCGCCTGTTTCCGCAGATTCGGTTGTGAACCACTTGTGATCCGGTATGATCCGGCTTATTTGGGATTGTGCAGATTGGCTGGCCGCAGAGCACGGGACAGGACCCGAGTCAGTCCTACATGTCGCGCTTGTCGGAGCTGAGTGATCGAGACGGCTGCTTACTACGGGGCTGTCGGGTAATAGTTCCACCCATAATTCTCGGTAAAGGGGGCCTGGCCCCCGACTTTAACCCAAAATTTCCTGATCTCAGTAAAAATGGAGAAATGTGACATTTTTTATAACCAACCGCTGCGGAAAGCAGCCAGGAGCCTAGCTCGATCAGTTTTTGGTCCTCACGTGGAAAGTATGTTGTCAGCACCAGGTTGAAGCTTGGCTGGTCCCCTTATTTTTTGCCGGTGGCGACGCTTATGGAACTTCCATAATATGGAAGTGGTTAATAATAAACACAATAATAGGTATACTTATATTATTATTCATATGTTATTATATTATATATAAGTGGTATAGCATAATAACTTAATACCAATAGTGGAACTTCCACCGCAGGGCAGATCAGTTCCACAGGGTGCTCCCATTGATGTCTCATGGACGTTCCGGGGAACCCAAACGCCACCTGAATTTTGGTCTAGGGGACTGAAAAGCTGATCTGGAGCCCCAGAAGTTGTTCTGGGCCCCAGAAGTTTGTTTGAGGGCCCCTACGACCTGGTCTCGGGGATCCTCAAGAGCTTGTATTTGATGTCCCCAAGTATTTGTCTCGCCCCCAACTCCTCGATAGTTGGTCTCGGGGTGTTAACAAGTATTGGTCGCGGGGCTCCCAGAGCTGATCTCGGGCCTCCCAGAACTGGTCTCGAGAGTAATATAATTGTTGGGGTTTAACGACGCGCCAACTGCCAGGGTCATACGGTGTGGCCAACTCTCACCCTGTTGGAAGGGATTTTGGGGATCAGATCAACTTATTCAGAGGCTCCACCGGGACTTGAACTCCGGGATCAGTGCCTTAGAAAACAAGGGTGCTATCCACTAAGCCACCTCATCCTCGGTCTCGAGAGTCCCCCAAGAGCTGATGTCCGGGCCTCCGGAAAGTATTAAACTTTATAAGAACGTTAGGAATTGTTGCTTCACAAATCATTCATTTTTTTAATATTCCACGTTGAATTAATAAAAAATTGCGACCTCCTTAACCGGCTCCAAAGCTAATATCCATGCCCCCTTGAGGAAATTCTGGATCCTCCCCTGCATCCAACATATTTTTCAGTTTTGAAAGATTTCACGCTCATTAGATAAAAAGGCCAGGGCCCAGGCCCTTAAAAGGGTCTCCAACGGAGCAGACCCGAGGCTAACATTCGCCCCTTCCCTTGGGGAATCCTGGATCCGCCACTTCACCAACCTGAATGATGGAAAAAGTGTTTGCGCGTATGTATTTCCGGTGGCCGAATTTAGACGAACAGATATCAATAACCAAACACTGTCTTTTATTATTTATCATCATTATTAGCAGCGAACAGCCACAGGTCACGACCCACTTACGGCTGAGCTCATCGTCTAAGTCAGAAAAAACACACATCTGACTTAAGGTATACCCACACACTCACACTCACGCATACGCTGTTAATCGCTTACATATATACATGTAGCATACATACGATATAGATTTAAATGAAATTTCCAAGGCTAAAAAGGGACCCTAAAGTATCTCCACAGCAGAGCCGTAGCTACTAAAATGATGGATATGTGCATGTAATAGAAAGAAAACACTATCTCATGTATGTGCCTACACTATTCGCATATCGCAGCACCTTCGAACGAAAGAATCTAGTCGGCTGAAAAAGTCCTCTGCTGGTGTTTGGTGCAGGAAATCATTGGCAAGCTTCGGTAGACGTATCCTAAAGCCATTCTGCACCGTATTAACTCTACCATGAGGCAAACTGAACAAGCCAGTGTGCCGTGAGTGTCGGACGGGAGCTAGGACAGAAACATAGGCACAAGCTCGTTACAATCCAGCCGGCCATTGAACGCAGAGCGCAAGAACCTTATATCAGCTTGAGCAAATCTCGCCTTAATAGATGAACATCGAAAATGGGTCATAAGTGACTGAATGGGTCATAAGTGACTGATAATCCATTGCAATTCGGCTATGTGTATGTGCGCCCAACCACATTAACCCGCGCCCCACCGGGGTCCGGTGCCACCCTCCCACCGGGGGCCATCGATGGCCCCCTCTAACTCGAAATATGAGCGTTGCGCAAATCGCAAGTGCATGAAGCTTGCGTGAATTCGTAGAAATTACAACATGTTTTAGTGTGGTCAATGGTTTGACCTCCAGGGTCAATTGGTCAAGATCGGCTATTTTCACTCAAATATGATGATTGGCAAACTGGGCATAACTCTTATGTCATTAGAGCTATTGAGGCCTGGTAAAGTACATTTGTAGAATTGCCAGTATTTTTCCGCTATGTGAAACGTAAGACCTCCCGCCAGTGGTTTGACCTCCAGGTCACCTTACCTATATGACCTGGTCACGAAAGGTGGAAGTGACCTGCCGTATATCAATGAGCCAGTGCAACAAACACTGGTGTTTGTTTCACGCTCTAGTTAATTAGGTAAGTTATTGCCAAAATACTGTTTTTGATCTCTGGTGACCTTGGATGACCTTGGAGTCAAGGCAAATATGACCCCTGGGATCGTAAGGGTGTCCAAAACGTTGTTTGGTTGTATTTGATCATTTTGTGGCTTTTATATCATGACAACTTTTCTATGTTTCCATGGGAGGTCGCCTCGTGACCTGACCTCGCCAAATCGAAAATCCCGGATATAACCTTGTGACCCTGGAGGGGTCTAGTGGGAGTTAATTGATCGACTTTAATGTCTCTTGAGCTCTAAGTGTGGTGACCTTGGTTGACCTCGTCTGACCTACCTTGTACCCGGGTAAATTTGGATGATGGAAATGATGGTGGGCCTCTCGGTGTTGTTTTCTCTTCAAACCTGGCTCGTCAAGAAACGATGCTGTAGCCTTTCGAGGCGGGAAAGATGCGTAACTGCGGTACCAGACCAGTTTACACTGCCATATTCTAGTAATGACCTGACATGAGCCTTGTACGCACACATAACAGCACAGTGATTAAACCTCGGAAGGTGTGTACAGGAAGAAACCTGAATGCTACACATAAGGAGCCCAAGCATCCGGTTTGCCTTGCCCATAACCGACTCCACGTGCTCTGCGAATGTCAGCTTAGAGTCTAAGACCACTCCTAAGTCCTTAATGTTAAAACAGCGTTCTAGCTGATGACCGTCTAAAAAATATGGACATGTGATTGGTGATGTACGTAACGTAAATGTGATGGCCTTGCACTTGGCTGGATTGAGCTTAAGATGCCAGGTTTTTGACCACTCGTTTAGGCGGTTTAGGTCGGCCTGGAGAGAATCAACATCTTGGGCCTTGAATTCTGTGAAAATTTTGACATCATCTGCGTATGATAATGAACAAGTTTTAATTTTTCTTGGAAGGTGAAATGTATCAGCGCTTCCGATCGCAAGCACCAGAAACACGCATCCATCCGTGGTCTTAGCCGAATCGTGCGTGAACATGTATTCGCGTTGACTTATGTGGGCATTGTCAATCTATTTATACCTGTTCGAAATGAATTTCATTTAATCCCACGGGACGAGAAACATTACGACTGCAGCCGCTCTAGAGCACCCGATGAGCTCCTTTGCTTACGCTCCTTTGTTTTTATTTAGGATTGTCAAGGGTAAATGTGAGTGACAACGCACAATGTTTTTGTCGGGATAATTTAATTTGTTCTGTCGGCAGGAAGGGATTACCCACCTCACAACACGTGCTCTGTCCCCAAAGTATCATGGGCTGGCGGATAAGTGTGTGTCCACATTCAAAAACTGTTTCAGAAACAAGCGTTGGGATCATTTCAGACTAAAGGCTCCCGATGTCCGTTTTGTTACCGAACAACGCCTCACACAACCCACGCATCTCTCTTGCCACATCACTGTGGAGGTCGGGCCAGACCTCCACAGGATGTTCTCTGACCCGAGCTCACCGAACCCGTCCGTAACAGACAGGCCAAACAGAACACAGGTGGATTCGGGGGCAATGATGCAGCTGCCCTCTCCCCAATGCCCCTCGGTGGACTCTGGAAATGCCGCGTCGCCCACCTGATAGGTCTTTCCACCTAAAAGTGGCGCACCCTGGTGTCGGATGGCGCCTCCTGACCATGAGCCCCCAACTAGAAATCCTGGACCCGCCTATGAAACAGAAAGCGTACCGGGATGTGGGGACGAATTAGTGTACAAGCGTATATAAATGTATAAATGTGGGCGATTCTGTGCATGAAGATGCCATGGAAGCAGAGTGCGATGGTAAAGGATTGATGTAGCTGGCTGGCGTGTTAGTCGCAGTCAGGTGGCAAATTGCTAGTGCGGTTGCGTGATGGACGTATGACTAATGGGCACTTGGATTGCATGCTTCTATGGTTTCAACCTGTTTGGGGCCATCCCCAGCGGGATGTTCCCCGTTCAAGTCACTTGGACATTTTCCGGCAGCTGCTGTGGCGTTACCAAGCGCGGGTAGCGTTGTTATTTGACCAGATATTGCAGCGTCTCGCTACATCCCGCGAGATCGATCTTTGTTACGCCAGCCTGACCGTCTAACTTACCACTGAGCAAAGCGGCGTGTGCGGGCTGTTTGAGAAGTTGCGGGGCAGTCGTGCGTCCCCTGCCGAGCTCTGGTTGTTTCTCCTTTTTCCCTGATGTTTGCCGCGGGTCCGCTTGCGGTATGAGAGCATTTAACCCATCCGAATCTTTGTAACTTCAATAGCTTGGAAACAGTGCGAAACAGCCGGGCATGTCTCTTCGTTCGGTAGGTTTTCGCGCGTTTGGGGGGAATGTCATCGACCTCGCGTCTCTGTGGACAGCTGAAGCTGTGCACCCGTCCTAATTCTCGTTAATGCGGATACTCGCTATGGGTGAGAACAGATATAATTTTTGGTGTTTCCCCTCCCGACAGTCGGGAGCTCTTAGTTCATCTATTTTCGTTCCCCTTCTCGGACTGGTGTTTGTCGTCGGTGGCCCTTCTTGTGATATTTCGGCCCGCTGTGTGATGGTGGTGGTGCTGGTAATAGCGGTGGTGGTGCTGGTAATATCGATGGTGGTGCTGGTAATAGCACCGCGTTAGCCTGGAGTGACCATGCTAACGCGGTGCCAGTACCCACGTTATTTCCCCATTGTCTTAGTTAGTACTTCTTCCAAGTTTCAGGGCACGGATCTCGCTTTTACCTACCAGTGTAATGAACCTATACGTGTGAGGATGACATATGGCGGATACAGGGGGACAAAAAGGGCATGCCCCTTCCAACAGAAAAGCTCGCGAGAAAACTAATCACCCCTCCCTAAGCTGTTGACCTCGTTTTGGCGCCGACTTCTTTTTAGTTTGGCTTTTTAGCAAGGTTTTGGTGCTCCAGCTCTCAACGTCGAACAGAACCAGTCAACTTCAGTGGCCTTAGATTGCAAAAACAAGCATCTTGTATCTTTTGGCATCTTGTAAGCATCTTGTAACACGCACCCCGTGGCACCCAATGACGTGTTTTTTTTTGTATTTCGCATTGATCGCTAAAACCTACCATCTAGTTATTTTGTGGGAAAATCTCTCCGCGTGACGTCTTTTTTTATTTTTGGCTTTGGCAAAAAGTCCCCCAAGCATACTGGCTAGATCCCAGTGACGGATGCAAGGGGGGACAAAAAGGTAATTGGCCTCCCAACGGAAAAGCTCGGGGCAAAACTATGTTTTCCCCCCCCCAAAGCGATCGGCCTCCTTTTTCCCCGACTCCTTTTTAGCTTGTTAGCAAGATTTTGGTGCTTCAACTCTCAACTTCAAACAGAGTTAGTAAAGTTCAGTGTAAATATTGGGGCTTGGATAGGAAAAAAAACCTTGAGCCCATATTTTTCACCCCGTGGCGTTTATTTTTGCCCTTTGTCTCCAGTTCCCAAAATCATACCGAAAAGGCATGTTGTAGCGCAATTTTTCACTGCGTGACTTTTTTTTGCTTTTCGACTTTGGTTTTCCCCTCCCAAACCAACCGGCTAGATCCGCCACTGCTAGATCCGCCACTGAGAGTGACGTACCAAGCGCGCTAGCAATAATGCACAAGATCGCGCATGCTTCAGCTTGTATGATTGACGGTCAGCTCGTCAGTGCGCCTTTTAAGATTCAGAAGCGTTCAGCTTGTCCGGGAAATAATACACTGGTGTCAAACCCTACTCTCTTGGTGACACGTGTGTGATTTCAAATTCTGTGGGCGACACTTTTCGACCTGTGGCATCCCCAGCATTACCCGGACCCCCAAAGGTAGTCCCTCTGTGAATAGTCCAACGCTCCACGGTAGACGATGGGGTCCCGAAGTCGGCCACATTTTTTCGCACTGTTTCTGTTCCTAGGCCTTAACACGCGCATTGACGGGAGGCGGGTACCCACCCCCTCGGTTTTTGGAAACACCAAAAAATGGCGGCGCGTAGCGCCGCCGTACTTGGCATACCTTTCCTCTCATAATTTTTACAACTTGTGTGAAAATTTTAAGGTCAGGTCATCTCAGGTCAGGTCGCCAGCTCACGTCAATTGACCTAACCTCAAAAAGTTTAAGATAGCATAAGTCGGAACAGTGCGAACATATCCGATTGAAACTCATAGCACATAATGGGCCCACAGAGATCTCTTTATTATATCTTTATTTTAACTGCACTAGTCTTGCCTTGTCTTTGCGCTTCTAATGATATGCATTTTATATAATTTGACCTAGACCTGACCTCAGGTCAGGTCAAATCTTTGATTTGAGCTAGCAAGGTCATATTATATAACAATCGATTTGAATTGCTGCGAGGATTCATACAGTTCAAATCGTTTTGCTCTATCTTTACTTGTTCATGTGTAATGACCGAAAACCTTCATTTACATGGTATCCCTATTACGGCATATTTTGACCTCTAGTGACCTTAAATGTTAGCTACATACTTGACAAAAAATGGTCCAAATATTTTCGTGGGAGAAGTGGATGGGCTGCCCAACGCCGCTTACCGTTTTTCGCTACCTAGCGTGGTTCTCGAGATCTTAGGGGGGTACCCCACTCAAAGCGAAGGTGGCTCAGACCCCCGTCAATGCGCGTGTTAATCCTTAGTAGCATGCTGCGTTATTTCACGGACGTGCCACGGAGAGAGGTTGACCCCGATGCAGTACACTGCAGTTTACTAATGCAATGCACCCGCCCGAAAAATCCCGGCTACTTCTTTGACGAGTGATGTTTGTAAAGGGCGTGTAACCCCAAGAACTCCTCTGCTGCCTCAAAGCGCTTGGTTGTTTTATCGCTGCACACCAGCCAGCATTTTCTGGTACAGGGATCGGCTAACGACGACCCCGTCGACCTAGGTATTGGAAAAGTCTTAAATAATTCAGCGGCAGCTTCTCCCCGAAAAAAACAGCGACTTAATTAGCGACTCGCTCGTCTTTTCCGAGATTTTATGCGTCGTCTCTTTGGAGCTTGTAGCACGTTCGGTCTTAATGAGACAGGACCGAAGAACAGTGTAATTATGGAGCTAACTTTCCTTGACTCTATAACTTAAGGTGCTAATGACGTAAAACGATAATGACGTAAAAATGCGTGAGTTTTATTCCCCTTTCCAAAATAAATCCGAATTTCGTTTGACCCGTAACAGAAGTGGTTGCCAAATATTCATACATTACCTGGACCATCCTGAATTCCCCAATGTGTGCAATTTTGTATTTCATTCGATATTACAGAGCAAGGAAAAAGCAGTCAAACTAGGAGGAACGGTTAAAGGATGCACTGATATTAAGAGAAGCACGAGCTCAGCCTTGGTCAGCTCGTGTAAGTACGGTATCGCCAGAGTGGAAGCTGCAGATAAGGCGACGTTGTAACAGTGCTCTCCCTGAACTCACGTCAGTCCCCGCACGTGGCTCTCGTTCCGGTGTTCAATATCTGAAAGCGCTCCAGAAACTGGCGTCTCCGGGTCTGGCCAAGGTGCTTGATACGACAAACCTCGTCAGGCTACGTGACACATCTAGCCAGGCTTCCGCCAGTGTTCAGCTCTCTTAGGAAAGCCGGTTGAATGATGGCTCCGTTACGTTGCGCAGACAGCAGCGTTTTCACTGTGCCAACCTTTGACACAGTTGTCCTTCTGCTGCAGGGTGCACGATTTGCGGTCGCAGGATGTGGTATTGCACCTGAACGCCGGCACCTTCGCTGATTGCGTTCGACCGAACCGCACTGGCCCCGTCACCACCCGCTCAGGTACGCACTGGTCCCGTCACCACCCAGTCAGGTACGCACTGGTTCTATCACCACCCGCCCAGGTACGCACTGGTCTCGTCACCACCCAGTCAGGTCCGGACAGACCCGTTACCACCCGCTCAGGTACGCACTGGTCCCGTCACCACCCGCTCAGGTCCGGACAGACCCGTTACCACCCGCTCAGGTACGCACTGGTCCTATCACCACCCGCCCAGGTACGCACTGGTCCCGTCACCACCCAGTCAGGTCCGGACAGACCCGTTACCACCCGCCCAGGTACGCACTGGTCCCGTCACCACCCAGTCAGGTCAGGACAGACCCGTTACCACCCGCCCAGGTACGCACTGGTCCCGTCACCACCCGCCCAGGTACGCACTGGTCCCGTCACCACCCGCTCAGGTACGCACTGGTCCCGTCACCACCCGCTCAGGTACGCACTGGTCCCGTCACCACCCGCTCAGGTACGCACTGGTCCCGTCACCACCCGCTCAGGTACGCACTGGTCCCGTCACCACCCGCTCAGGTACGCACTGGTCCCGTCACCACCCGCTCAGGTACGCACTGGTCCCGTCACCACCCGCTCAGGTACGCACTGGTCCCGTCACCACCCGCTCAGGTACGCACTGGTCCCGTCACCACCCGCTCAGGTACGCACTGGTCCCGTCACCACCCGCTCAGGTACGCACTGGTCCCGTCACCACCCGCTCAGGTACGCACTGGTCCCGTCACCACCCGCTCAGGTACGCACTGGTCCCGTCACCACCCGCTCAGGTACGCACTGGTCCCGTCACCACCCGCTCAGGTACGCACTGGTCTCGTCACCACCCGCTCAGGTCCGGACAGACCCGTTACCACCCGCTCAGGTACGCACTGGTCCCGTCACCACCCGCTCAGGTACGCTCTGGTCCCGTCACCACCCGCTCAGGTCCGGACAGACCCGTTACCACCCGCTCAGGTACGCACTGGTCCCGTCACCACCCGCTCAGGTCCGGACAGACCCGTTACCACCCGCTCAGGTACGCTCTGGTCCCGTCACCACCCGCTCAGGTCCGGACAGACCCGTTACCACCCGCTCAGGTACGCACTGGTCCCGTCACCACCCGCTCAGGTACGCACTGGTCCCGTCACCACCCGCTCAGGTACGCTCTGGTCCCGTCACCACCCGCTCAGGTACGCACTGGTCCCGTCACCACCCGCTCAGGTACGCACTGGTCCCGTCACCACCCGCTCAGGTACGCACTGGTCCCGTCACCACCCGCTCAGGTACGCACTGGTCCCGTCACCACCCGCTCAGGTACGCACTGGTCCCGTCACCACCCGCTCAGGTACGCACTGGTCCCGTCACCACCCGCTCAGGTACGCACTGGTCCCGTCACCACCCGCTCAGGTACGCACTGGTCCCGTCACCACCCGCTCAGGTACGCACTGGTCCCGTCACCACCCGCTCAGGTACGCTCTGGTCCCGTCACCACCCGCTCAGGTACGCACTGGTCCCGTCACCACCCGCTCAGGTACGCACTGGTCCCGTCACCACCCGCTCAGGTACGCACTGGTCCCGTCACCACCCGCTCAGGTACGCACTGGTCCCGTCACCACCCGCTCAGGTACGCACTGGTCCCGTCACCACCCGCTCAGGTACGCACTGGTCCCGTCACCACCCGCTCAGGTACGCACTGGTCCCGTCACCACCCGCTCAGGTACGCACTGGTCCCGTCACCACCCGCTCAGGTACGCACTGGTCCCGTCACCACCCGCTCAGGTACGCACTGGTCCCGTCACCACCCGCTCAGGTACGCACTGGTCCCGTCACCACCCGCTCAGGTACGCACTGGTCCCGTCACCACCCGCTCAGGTACGCACTGGTCCCGTCACCACCCGCTCAGGTCCGGACAGACCCGTTACCACCCGCTCAGGTACGCACTGGTCCCGTCACCACCCGCTCAGGTACGGACTGGTCCCGTCACCACCCGCTCAGGTACGCACTGGTCCCGTCACCACCCGCTCAGGTACGCACTGGTCCCGTCACCACCCGCTCAGGTACGCACTGGTCCCGTCACCACCCGCTCAGGTACGCACTGGTCCCGTCACCACCCGCTCAGGTACGCACTGGTCCCGTCACCACCCGCTCAGGTACGCACTGGTCCCGTCACCACCCGCTCAGGTACGCACTGGTCCCGTCACCACCCGCTCAGGTACGCACTGGTCCCGTCACCACCCGCTCAGGTACGCACTGGTCCCGTCACCACCCGCTCAGGTACGCACTGGTCCCGTCACCACCCGCTCAGGTACGCTCTGGTCCCGTCACCACCCGCTCAGGTACGCACTGGTCCCGTCACCACCCGCTCAGGTACGCACTGGTCCCGTCACCACCCGCTCAGGTACGCACTGGACCCGTTACCACCCCGCTCAGGTACGCACTGGTCCCGTCACCACCCGCTCAGGTACGCACTGGTCCCGTCACCACCCGCTCAGGTACGCTCTGGTCCCGTCACCACCCGCTCAGGTCCGGACAGACCCGTTACCACCCGCTCAGGTACGCACTGGTCCCGTCACCACCCGCTCAGGTACGCACTGGTCCCGTCACCACCCGCTCAGGTACGCACTGGTCCCGTCACCACCCGCTCAGGTACGCACGGACCCGTTACCACCCGCTCAGGTACGCACTGGTCCCGTCACCACCCGCTCAGGTACGCACTGGTCCCGTCACCACCCGCTCAGGTACGCACTGGTCCCGTCACCACCCGCTCAGGTACGCACTGGTCCCGTCACCACCCGCTCAGGTACGCTCTGGTCCCGTCACCACCCGCTCAGGTCCGGACAGACCCGTTACCACCCGCTCAGGTACGCACTGGTCCCGTCACCACCCGCTCAGGTCCGGACAGACCCGTTACCACCCGCTCAGGTACGCACTGGTCCCGTCACCACCCGCTCAGGTACGCACTGGTCCCGTCACCACCCGCTCAGGTACGCACTGGTCCCGTCACCACCCGCTCAGGTACGCACTGGTCCCGTCACCACCCGCTCAGGTACGCACTGGTCCCGTCACCACCCGCTCAGGTACGCTCTGGTCCCGTCACCACCCGCTCAGGTCCGGACAGACCCGTTACCACCCGCTCAGGTACGCACTGGTCCCGTCACCACCCGCTCAGGTACGCACTGGTCCCGTCACCACCCGCTCAGGTACGCACTGGTCCCGTCACCACCCGCTCAGGTACGCACTGGTCCCGTCACCACCCGCTCAGGTACGCACTGGTCCCGTCACCACCCGCTCAGGTACGCACTGGTCCCGTCACCACCCGCTCAGGTACGCACTGGTCCCGTCACCACCCGCTCAGGTACGCACTGGTCCCGTCACCACCCGCTCAGGTACGCCGACTAGACCCGTTACCACCCGCTCAGGTACGCACTGGTCCCGTCACCACCCGCTCAGGTACGCACTGGTCCCGTCACCACCCGCTCAGGTACGCACTGGTCCCGTCACCACCCGCTCAGGTACGCACTGGTCCCGTCACCACCCGCTCAGGTACGCACTGGTCCCGTCACCACCCGCTCAGGTACGCACTGGTCCCGTCACCACCCGCTCAGGTACGCACTGGTCCCGTCACCACCCGCTCAGGTACGCACTGGTCTCGTCACCACCCGCTCAGGTACGCACTGGTCCCGTCACCACCCGCTCAGGTACGCTCTGGTCCCGTCACCACCCGCTCAGGTACGCACTGGTCCCGTCACCACCCGCTCAGGTACGCACTGGTCCCGTCACCACCCGCTCAGGTACGCACTGGTCCCGTCACCACCCGCTCAGGTACGCACTGGTCCCGTCACCACCCGCTCAGGTACGCACTGGTCCCGTCACCACCCGCTCAGGTACGCACTGGTCCCGTCACCACCCGCTCAGGTACGCACTGGTCCCGTCACCACCCGCTCAGGTACGCACTGGTCCCGTCACCACCCGCTCAGGTACGCACTGGTCCCGTCACCACCCGCTCAGGTACGCACTGGTCCCGTCACCACCCGCTCAGGCGTACTTTTACTGGTCCGGTCCACCATTTACCCGCTCAGGTACGCACTGGTCTCGTCACCACCCGCTCAGGTACGCACTGGTCCCGTCACCACCCGCTCAGGTACGCACTGGTCCCGTCACCACCCGCTCAGGTACGCACTGGTCCCGTCACCACCCGCTCAGGTACGCACTGGTCCCGTCACCACCCGCTCAGGTACGCACTGGTCCCGTCACCACCCGCTCAGGTACGCACTGGTCCCGTCACCACCCGCTCAGGTACGCACTGGTCCCGTCACCACCCGCTCAGGTACGCACTGGTCCCGTCACCACCCGCTCAGGTACGCACTGGTCCCGTCACCACCCGCTCAGGTACGCACTGGTCTCGTCACCACCCGCTCAGGTCCGGCACAGATCCGTTACCACCCGCTCAGGTACGCACTGGTCCCGTCACCACCCGCTCAGGTCCGGACAGACCCGTTACCACCCGCTCAGGTACGCTCTGGTCCCGTCACCACCCGCTCAGGTCCGGACAGACCCGTTACCACCCGCTCAGGTACGCACTGGTCCCGTCACCACCCGCTCAGGTACGCACTGGTCCCGTCACCACCCGCTCAGGTACGCACTGGTCCCGTCACCACCCGCTCAGGTACGCACTGGTCCCGTCACCACCCGCTCAGGTACGCACTGGTCCCGTCACCACCCGCTCAGGTACGCACTGGTCCCGTCACCACCCGCTCAGGTACGCACTGGTCTCGTCACCACCCGCTCAGGTACGCACTGGTCTCGTCACCACCCGCTCAGGTACGCACTGGTCCCGTCACCACCCGCTCAGGTACGCACTGGTCCCGTCACCACCCGCTCAGGTACGCACTGGTCCCGTCACCACCCGCTCAGGTACGCACTGGTCTCGTCACCACCCGCTCAGGTACGCACTGGTCCCGTCACCACCCGCTCAGGTACGCTCTGGTCCCGTCACCACCCGCTCAGGTCCGGACAGACCCGTTACCACCCGCTCAGGTACGCACTGGTCCCGTCACCACCCGCTCAGGTACGCACTGGTCCCGTCACCACCCGCTCAGGTACGCACTGGTCTCGTCACCACCCGCTCAGGTACGCACTGGTCCCGTCACCACCCGCTCAGGTACGCACTGGTCCCGTCACCACCCGCTCAGGTACGCACTGGTCCCGTCACCACCCGCTCAGGTACGCACTGGTCCCGTCACCACCCGCTCAGGTACGCACTGGTCCCGTCACCACCCGCTCAGGTACGCACTGGTCCCGTCACCACCCGCTCAGGTCCGGACAGACCCGTTCACCACCCGCTCAGGTACGCACTGGTCCCGTCACCACCCGCTCAGGTACGCACTGGTCCTCGTCACCACCCGCTCAGGTAGCGCCTCTGGTCCCGTCACCACCCGCTCAGGTACGCACTGGTCCCGTCACCACCCGCTCAGGTACGCACTGGTTCCCGTCACCACCCGCTCAGGTACGCACTGGTCCCGTCACCACCCGCTCAGGTACGCACTGGTCCCGTCACCACCCGCTCAGGTACGCACTGGTCCCGTCACCACCCGCTCAGGTACGCACTGGTCCCGTCACCACCCGCTCAGGTACGCACTGGTCCCGTCACCACCCGCTCAGGTACGCACTGGTCCCGTCACCACCCGCTCAGGTACGCACTGGACCCGTTACCACCCGCTCAGGTACGCACTGGTCCCGTCACCACCCGCTCAGGTACGCACTGGTCCCGTCACCACCCGCTCAGGTACGCACTGGTCCCGTCACCACCCGCTCAGGTACGCACTGGTCCCGTCACCACCCGCTCAGGTACGCACTGGTCTCTCACCTGCGTTACCACCCGCTCAGGTACGCTCTGGTCCCGTCACCACCCGCTCAGGTACGCTCTGGTCCCGTCACCACCCGCTCAGGTACGCACTCTGGTCCTATCACCACCCGCTCAGGTACGCACTGGTCCTATCACCACCCGCTCAGGTACGCACTGGTCCCGTCACCACCCGCTCAGGTACGCACTGGTCCCTGTCACCACCCGCTCAGGTACGCACTGGTCCCGTCACCACCCGCTCAGGTACGCACTGGTCCCGTCACCACCCGCTCAGGTACGCACTGGTCCTATCACCACCCGCTCAGGTACGCACTGGTCCCTATCACCACCCGCTCAGGTACGCACTGGTCCCGTCACCACCCGCTCAGGTACGCACTGGTCCTATCACCACCCGCTCAGGTACGCTCTGGTCCTATCACCACCCGCTCAGGTACGCACTGGTCCTATCACCACCCGCTCAGGTACGCACTGGTCCTATCACCACCCGCTCAGGTACGCACTGGTCCCGTCACCACCCGCTCAGGTACGCACTGGTCCTATCACCACCCGCTCAGGTACGCACTGGTCCCTATCACCACCCAGTCAGGTCCGGACAGACCCGTTACCACCCGCCCAGGTACGCACTGGTCCTTTATCAGCCGTTTAGGTGGGAAGCGGTGCACTATTACCGGTGACCTTTTGACTCCTCCGAGACGTAACATGCCCCGGGCTCTAATCAGCGTCTAAATCTGGAAAGGTTGGCTGAAGTCTATCCGCTGGAGACTGCAATTAGTTCCGGGGTTGGTGCCTGAGGGCTCTGGTGTCGGGAACAAGCCCAGCTGCCGCCCATAATCACGTCGTTCCGAGCAAGCTCCATCATTTGTCCGTGTTGCACAGCCATTTTCCCGCACTAAAATCTCGGATATAGGTACAGACAGGTCTAGACGGCCAAGCAGCCAACAATAGTGACAGCCACAGTCTGCTTTCAAAACTGTCATTGTATGCGATTTATGTGGAATTTTGTGTGATTAGTTTGAAAAATAACTAAACTTGATGTAGTTTTATGTAGGTCACAAATGGCATTTACACCGTCAGCGAACGCGCTCTAATTTTAAGGCATTATTGACTTCGATCCCCGTGCCTACTGCTGTCACCAAACACATAATGGGGACTCGGAATGACTTTGCAGAGCACCGGCCTGGAATTTGAACCCGGGAAAACGGTATGGAAGTCACCGACCACATATTCCGACAAACATATTCCGACAAACATCAGAAGGGTGACCCCACCGGAGAGCCGAAACGTGTAAAATTAGATTCTTTCGGAAAAAGGAAGTGTCATTTGTCGGGACAGAATACGGCAGAACTCCTCCAATATTGACCTTCAGACTGGCATCAATCTGTCAGTTAAACTTGTACGCATGGTTCTGCAGCGTGGTTCTCGCATGGTTCTGCAGCATGGTTTTCGAATGGTTCTCCAGCTCGGCTCCAAGTTTGCGCCGGTCACTGACAGAACTCCTGCTATAAAGCTACCTGTCAGCTGCCAACAGGATCCCGAGGTAGGCGCCAGGAACTCTCGAACGGTTATCTCTCAACAGCGATAATACTTTTTCATTTCTCCATAAATCTGAATACTCCATTTCCAAAACCAAACTTCACCACGACCCCAGCAACCCCTGGGACTTGTTGTGGTCGCTATTTCCAAGTCGTTTCTTTCCGGTCAATATCATAGCGTCAATGGATAAGATCTGGAACTTTAGGGGGACATGACCGCCTTTTCCTGCCCACCCGACTGGCGACGCAATTGTGAACCTAAGAGGAGAAATTAAGCACCCTATCAACTTTATCGTAAAATACCCAGAATACGTCACCGCTGTGACCCCTTCTATGGCCTAATAAAAAACCACAAATCTGCCGAAACTCGTACAAAAGGGTCCCAGATATCGACGTGACTCAAGATCTGAACCATTTATTCAGTGCACAGGGCAGCAAACTCGAACTGACAGCCATTAAAGCCATTGTCTACTGGCTTCCCCACAACTTCCTTATTCGGGGGATGATTAGCAAGGCGGCGCAGAACGCTCTCTGTGTTTCTCCCGGCCTTCATATGGGGACAATTTAGCATTCGAGTGACTCAGCCTAGCTCCGCCCGGCCCTCGCGCCAATGAAAGGGTTATATCTCTGCGAGAAGTGTCGCACTAGAATGCAATTGGCAGTAATGGGTTGCGGCATCAATTCATTTATCGTATACAAATTTTGAGCAGAACTGTAATCCCTCATGCAAGGGGCGTGCGTTTCCCGGAAACCTTGCACCGCCCTCCTAAGGAGAACTTCGAAAAGATTAAATGCTGTGAAGACGCAACATTCGCAACTGGATTGCGCTCAAGTTTTTAGAAACAGATCTGCATTTCCCCAAGAGTTGTTTGCTTATACTTGATGACGACTAAACTGACGAAGTAGTTTGTTCAGAAAGAAAAAAATAACTTGTATATCTTTCTAATACCTTCTCCGTCTATTTCTTCCATCATGTTCCGTGTGAATGGCGCGTAAGGCATTCATTGATCGTAGCTGGACTTACTGTGTGACTTCGTCGCGTTTATATTAAAGATTAACAAAGGGTCCTAAAAACTAACCTTCACTTGTCATCTTGAAACAGAATCGTCCGCTTGGGTGTCGCCAATAAAGGCGCATTACCGGTAAGAATAGGTTCAATATCGCCTGTCAGCGATCAATAGGCTCGGGCCTGAGCCGCGGCTGGGTGTTGTGATCGGCTCTCCGACAGCAGCGACATCTGCGCCGTTCACAGGCCGAGGGAATTTCTTGGTCTGATGCGCGGCCGTGCTCCGCGGTCGGGACGGGTCCCCGGCATGTCTCCTTCTACACTGGTCGATGGTATTGTGTGGTTAAATGACTTGGCTGTCTGCTCACGTGTAGGGGGAAATGGCCTCGGTAGCCAGTGCACACTGAAACCTGATATGCTGTGTCTGTCATAAATGCATCCACATAATGTAGAAATATTGGGAACAATTTTTAATCGCATTTGTGCAGCTTTGATGTCACGCAAATGCCTGATTCTTGCTATTAATTGTTTCCTACATATAAATAGTTAAATATCATAGTGTAGCGAAATGACATAAATGTATACCATTCAAATGAGGATGGTAAGCGGCTTGCAAAAAAGTATGTATTTGCTTTAGCTGTGGTAAGCGAAAGCAATAATTAAGAAGTCTCACTCCCATCGTATGGCCATGAGACATTCTATGGCGACTGTTGAGCTCCATGTAACCTGGTCAGAAGTGAGAGTTAGAAATTAATTTTTTTCAAGTTATTACAAGGGCGGCTCCTGGAATGGAAGCCTCCTAAAGTGATCAAGTGGCTCGTCGCGGAACTCCAACCAAACCAGCCGCACGAGTAGTGACGGGCTTATTTAGAAACCAAAGTGTAACGTCCCACAAAGCACAGGGACGACCGCCCCGCTCAGGTCACCCTTACCAGTCAGTTGCCACCCAGCCTACGTCGGGTAAATATTGAGTGCCGGAGCGTCTCAGGGGAACCGATATCAAACTTTTTCGAGTGCACTGCCACTGTTCAGTTTTCTGTGCGCTGTACCAACTGAGGTACCGGGGCGGACTTTCGATCTGTCTTGACCAGTGAAATACGTAAAACACGTAAACGTATCTTGAGCGGGTAAAGCAATTTTTAGGTGAAAGCTCCAACGCCGTTCCATCGCGTTTCGCGCAAAATGACCGTCGCTAGTCGACGCACCCTAAAACTCCTCAAGACCGTCATTTCTACGATTTCGGGGCACGATGATATCAGCTTGTTCGGTCTTAACCTGGATGATTGCAGAATGGTTCCGACTCATATATTTAACGCAAAAATATCGTTCGCTTTAGGGATGAACTGTTTAAGCAGACGAAGGGGGTTGCCATTGGTACCCAGTGTGCTTTATCTTTAGCCATAGCCTTTATGCATGTGCTTGAATAAAAATCAATAGCTAATCTAAAACATCGTCCGGCCTGCTTCTTGAGGAACGTGGACGACATTTTTTGGGATATGGACTCATGGCATTCAGTCTTCTACAATTCTACACCCAAAATAACGTGGTGCATCCTAATATCGTATTTTAATTGCACCACACAGGTTTATCGTGGGCGATGCCTTCCCTGGACACACTATTCACTGTTTACGAGGACGGCTCCTATACAACAGAGCTGTACATCAAGCCTGTCGCGGCCCCAGCGGTCCTTCACTTTCGAGTCCGCAGATCCCATTCAAACAAAACAAGTCGTTCTTAACTCGGAAATAAACAGGGCGATAGCATTTCTATCTTCAATGGAGGCCTGCCGCTGTACCCAGGCCTACTTTATCCCTTCAAGAAGATGGTGTAAGTCGAAATTTGTAGAGTATTCAATATAACAAGAAAACATGCAAGTTCTAACTCATGATAAACCAGAAAAGTAAGCGATTTTCCTCACATGTTAATAGTCGGCAGTGGTCAGAAAAAATCTGGTCAGAAGTGGTCCGACTGATATACTGATCCAGCCTTCGCTGCGTTTTGAAGGAGAGTGCATAATGTTTTCCAGTTTGTACGTGCCGGGATCAGATGGGCAGTATTCAAACACTTAATTTTTGGATGACATTCGATTGCGACAATACTTAGCTAATATTAAAAAAACTATGCGTAAGCAGCGACGCATCCCGATCAGCCGTAGTGGCCCCAGGGGCCTGGGTCTTAATCCCTTAGCTCGACCGGCAGGGATGCGTAAGAACCCGTGATATTGAGACTTTAAATTTACCTAGACCTGCAGCCTTTCAAGCGAATAAATCTGCGCCCCGTTATGGTTCGACTCTCCAGAAATCAGTTGGCTAAGCCTCAGGCCCCCGGACGAGAGCGGTTTAAAACGTTACCTCTGCAGGTGAGTTCGGTTCCCATTCGCACGTATCACTTTATACTGCTCGTCCTTCTGAACCGAAGCGTCTCCTTGTCTTCTGCTGAGACTCCCAACTCGTAGTGGAGTTCATCATCATTTCCCTCTGCATGACCTGCGATATTATCTCATTCTGGCTTCCTTAAGATCAGTTCTTGACATTGCGCTTCCAGTCTTGACTTAATCTAATGGATTGAAACCTCGGGACTGTTGAAACGCTACCGACCCATCCCGTCCCAGTCGCCTGAGTTGAAATTAAAACTATTTGTCCCCGGTGGTCAGTGCCCTGAGGCAGCCATTTTTAATCGTTTACATGGACGCGGCGGTGGTTTGATGTTCAGCGGGACTGTTCAAGAATAAGGTTGGTAACGTGCGTTCATTTATTCACTCTATTTCATATTCTCTCGTGGCTTTATTAACCTGGTATTCTTTGCTCTTCAGTGTAGGGCCTCATCTCGCGGTTTTCTATTTAGATTTTTGATGCAGTAAAATTTAAAAAGTCCTAAATGCATATGGGTGAACTTTTGCTATTTCAATGCATAATAAGTAGCCATTTTGAACTAAAAAGCTAGCAGATTTTACCCAAGCCACGGGAAGCGGAGCCTCAGGATGACTTTGGGGAGGGGGGGTTGCGATCAACTTTTATTTCTTTCCAATCAAGGTCAGATGGCTACTGTACAACATTTTCATTTCAGGCAAATACATTCTGACGCCGCCCGTGGGCAAGCAAGTCGCGGTGATGGGATCCATCGCCATTGCCTCTTTAATGGAGCACACAGCTGTGCTCTGTTGCATCTACAATCTATTGCAAATACGTCACACTCGAACGGTGGCAAAGAGATGTGTAGCGAAAAGATCGACATGTCCGTCCGCCATTGCCAAACATATTCGCTTAGGTGTCAATCCATGGGAACTAAAAACTCTCACAATGGTGAGTTTGCTTGGCTGTTGGGCTAAGCTCTGGGCGTTTCAAAGAAATCATCGTCTTCGGTCGGAAGGATATCGCCCATTGAAAATAGGACCTGTCTTTTTACTATCGGGCATTCCGGTGTTTTCAATATCGTTGTCCTTACCCGGCTACTCACGACTAACAACAGGAGACTGAAGGCCGTCTGTCATCCGCGCCGCACGTCCCCTGCCGTGGCTAAGCTACAGGCGAGCTCACCCCACGCCCAACAGGCCTGGCGTTCGAGCCTGGCATCTGTTGCTCTGGGGGCTGATGTTCCTGCGGGTGACACAGGCGGTGATGAGCCCCGGTGGCTGTTCTCAGGGCGCAGTGTGCGCGTGCGGCGCCCGCAGCACGCCGTCACCTCGCTGGCCGGCTCCGACTGGAGGCTGGCCTGGGATCTGGAGGATGAGCTGGACCTCATCGTCGTCGTCATTGTCGAGGTAGGTGCCTTGGCCTGGATGAAGCGAAAATAAGACTGGGAAGAATGGATATATGGTAACGGCAGGCACAAGCATGGCTGATTACTTTTTCACTTCATAATTTATGAACAAAATCATGAGAGTGAGAGAAAATAACCAACAACGAAAATAATGAAATAATGCGCACGTTCCCAACTACACAGTACCCTGACACCAGGTTTGCCCACTGCCCACCTCCACTTCAAATCGCTTTAATATCACTGCAGCTACGTGGTTGACTAGGATATCAGAAGTAGATTAATGAGTGAAAACGACTAACCGCAAGCTACAGGAATTTGAAACTGGGACAGGAGCAAGTAATGCTGCAGGGGCAAAATATCAGTTCAGGACGTAAATCGATAATGACAAGATAATTATTTTGCCAACTGACACAGTTTAAATTATATTTTGGGGAGTCCCATCCCCTTGATCACACTTTGCAAACCGAACGATGGTAACACGACACAACAATTCAAAAACATGCCACTCCGAGAAACGTGCGCTGTTATTAAGGCTCCCCGGATGAAGTTAAAGCAGTAAAATATATGTATAAAAACTGGAGCAGGCAGGAATCAAATATATACGTTATTCTGCAACTAAGTTATCATGCTATCATTTAAGTATTATTATTATATACATCCCGTGAAAAACATGAACGATCCCAGGAGAGCCTAATCTATACTATGCTAATCATTCTAATCTAATCTAATCACATGTCAATCTAAAAAGTTGTCACATCTTACATTTATCCCATTGGATGCGAGCGTCATAAGCTGCTTTATGTCATACTCCTCCCTAACTCTGCGGTATAAGAAATCGTCTTTGGCACAGTTTTCAATTGCAATTATTTTAAGATTTTCAAAATTATGTCTAGGACTGTTGAAGTGGTCAGCAACAGTTTGCTAACCACAGGACTGTTGAAGTGGCAGTTTTTTTGCTAACCACTTCAACAGTCCTGGACATAACTTCGAAAATCTTAACATCTTTTATCATTTTTTATTTCATCAACATCTTTTATCATATTTTATTATCTTTTCATTATATCAGAAGTAAGTACTTCAGTAGCATTGCCTCCTCAGTGACATTACTGAACGAAAATGCCGCAAAACACTTCAAGCGGTAGTAACTTTTGAGTTCGTTTGCTTCATTGCGAATCGTTTGAAGTTCAGCCGCTAGTTTCTAAGTTAATTTTTTAAGCATTGTGGGTAAGCTTCTCTTGCACATAGCTCAAACTGAAATGCCCGGAGGGAAATCAAGTTAAGTGGTGGTAAGACAACTGTGGAATAGTTGAAACTACGACAGAAGTACGGTTGGCTGTTTGGAGACGCGAGAGATCGGCTCCGAGGACCTCCTTCGAACTCCTTTGAACAGACTGTTATGGTGGTGTCTAAAGTTTGCTATTGTCCTACCCGATGGGTTTGTACTGAAAGTAGTTATTTGACAGAAATGGTCACTGATTGTTATGCACGTATACTTTTGATACTTGATACCTTTGGTCGATTTATTGGACCCTATTGGTAGATATTTGTTGGTGGAATATGCCTCCCGCGAATCGTTTTGGCATCACTAGGTTCTGACATCGTGCTTTCGTTATCCTTATCATCTTAAAAGGGAATGGGCAGGGTCTGTTACTTATTTAATGATTCGAAGTCATCAGACCACTCCACAGTATTAATGTAACTATTCTTGGCCTGTTCTTGGCGCCAAAATACACTTATTTATACAGACGCACACTATGTATGTATGTACATTGTACCTATCTTAGGCGGATCTAGGATCGCCGTTCGGGGGAGGGGTGTGCGCCATTGTGACCAAGGGGCGCCAATTTTGGACGACAAAACCTAAAAATGGGGCCCCAAATCCTATCGTGAGGGCGTACTGATACTCGCATTCGGGGGAGAGTGAAAAGTGACGTTTCAGGGGGCGTCGTCGATCTTTCAGGGGGCGCCTAGGGTTGATCAGGGTAGGAGGAAAGGTTTTCCTTGCGCCCCTCCCGCTGGATCCGTATATAGTACATGTATAACATAAGGATATGGTGTAATGGATGATCGATTACAAACTAAAGGGTATTGAACATGCAACGGCTGGGCGGATTTTTATCTATCTGCTTCTAATAGCTACTTGTTTAGCTACTTGTGGTATACCTGTTACTTGGTCTTTTTGCGGCTTATAACACCAGTTTAGGTCCAAGCTGTATCAGTTCACGTCATCAGACCAGGTCAAGTGACCTTACCTAAACAATGTTTAAAGACACAGCAGTAGCATCAAAACAAAGCAAAACAGAGCAATCGATCTGAGATTCTCATCGCAGAATAAGTTCACCGAGAAGAACACTTCGTGGTGACGGAATTTGTTATATCGATGGCCTAGGGTTCGGTGCAGTTCATGACCTCTCCATTGGAAATGCATGGGGAATTTTTTATATGCTATAATTTCTTCAGAAAATGGTGATAGTGTTTATCTTGATGCCATCGTGTTTGGCCTCTCACTGCGGTTATAATGATGTGCATTATGACCTGCGATGACCTTGAACTAATTCTAGGTCAAGCCTGTTTTGGGATTTTACATGATACGGTCTTAAGATATGTCAGTTAAGCCTTGAACGAGAGGATTCCAATGCTGCTTATAGTTAAGTGTTGAAGGAGAAGATTCCAATGCTGCTTATTGATATACTATAGCTCTACTCGGCCAGCCGTTACGACATAAGACGTAAGTTTCTATTGTTTACATATGAAAACAGACCTACTTCTGACGTACAGTGACCTCAAAAGTGACCTGTCTGAAACGCTGTTTGCAAACTTTTAGGTACAGATCAGGACGAGCTAGCCTACGCGTTCATGCACTAGTCGCTTGCCTTTATTTCCCTATCTAGCAATTGCTGAGGTCGATGGGGTGGAGGTAGCCACCTACCCTCAGACCCGTGAAAGTGACCAACAGTCCTGTACCGGTGCGTGTTGAACATTCGGCATTGGACTGAATCTTTGACCAGTGCATGAGTTGGTTTTCATGTCTGTCCGCATTCCAATCATATTTGGTGGGAGAGATTTGTAGAGTCTACGAGCCCGGTATACGAGCTGTCGCCGGCCAGCTTATGTGCGGATCCTTGGCACATGTATCTGCGTTTGTCTGGCACGGACGTCTGAGGTGGGTGGAGAAGGGTGGATAGCGCCATCCAGCGGCGGATCCAGAACTTCACTTCGCAGGGGCTCGACATTCACCGTTATTGCCTCGGAACAGCCTCCGGCTAGGAATTTACTATATACACTCAGACGTTAGGGATGGGGGGCTGGAGCCCCTAGCTCCCCTGCATCCGCCACTGGTGACCTCGATTGTTTTCTTGTGACGATGCGGTGGGCGAGTGTGGTTGTCTGTGATCTATCTAGAATTGGACCAGCCAGAACTTCTTAAGATGTGCGATATATATTCAACAAACTTAAGACGACCGGAGACTACTTTGTCACTGAGGGTTTTATATTTGTACATGGTTTTTATCAATGCTAGAAATTTTGGACTGTTTGACTTTTCAAACCAGAATCTTATGATTAGATCCAGGAAATTTTTAGCTTGAGTATAAACCAGCCCCCATCCTCCATTTACGATGCAGAGTGAAAAAATACATAATGAAACTCCCTAGTTATATTACCTTCGGGCCCCCAATGCCACCTCAAGTATTAATCCCTCAATATTAATCAATACAACACCCTATTGATAACCGATTCCTGCCTGGTTCCCGCACTAGGACCCGAACCCGGGCCTCACTGGTGGGAGGTCAAAGCTAATGACTCAACCACAGAGGGCTGTAACAGGAAAACGGGGAACCAGCGCGATAGACTGGATTCCGCTGTGGGAGGACTGGCCGTCTCCAGCCTACCTGCCCTGGCCCTCTGGGAAGAGAGCATAAATATACTGGGCTCCTCAGTTGGCCGCCGCTGTACGGCTCTTAGATACCGGTATACCTGGTTTGATAAGCTTACAGACGATCGACCGGTGCCGACCGTGGCCTGACCAGCTTAGTCCTGGTTTTGGTGGAGTTAGACTCCCAACCTCTTGGGTTCAGGTGTGCCTGGCCAGCTCTGTCGACCTGTCTGGGGGCCCGTTAGATCCGTCAGTACAGTTTTGTCAGCACCAATCAGCGGGCAGCGTTGCGCCTACGTCACAGGACTATAGGCTCTCCCCGGCAACTGGTCCTGGAGGTTTTACGGGCTGTCGGCCTGCTGTTGTGCTGCGGAGAAAACAGTAACAGCACGACAGCGGCAGCCTCGTATTTTGTGATTGGTAGATGAGTATCATGTTTCATTTTTGTTTGGTTAGCACATACCAGAGGTGGTTCTGATACGTATGTTTCTTTTCTGGAGGAGAAGTTAGAGGGCCTGCTGACAAAACTGTGCTGATAGATCGAACAGGCCTAAGAGCTCTCACCGCTGGACAACACTGTCGCCCGCTCATTGGCCGGCCACCACCACCCAGCGTCGCCGGTAAACCGGGTCACGTGTCAGGTCACGACCGGCCAATCAGCGGCCCGGTCGCCGGCGCCCGGGAGGGCAGAATCAGGCAGCGCGATGTTACGTCAGAACCACATGACTAAATGCATGGAGCGTAGCGTAGTAGTATTTCTCAGAGTGATTCTAATCTGGCCGCTTTACCGGTCTCGTCGTGGTCTGTCTGTTAGAGCCGCATGACAAAATCCATAGAGCGAAGCGGATTGAGATTTCTCAAGAGGCTCTATTCTGGCGGCTTGGCGGTTCTGACAGTTGATGACAGGGCTCTGCAATTGTGTAGGGTGATAGCCCTTTTACGCCAGACGCCCAAACTAAGGCCTCCAAATCTAAGTTCAAAACAGTTTTTGAGGAATTTTGGAACAAATGTTTTCACTTTTGCATTTTTCATTTTTATTTCTTAAGCGACGAACTTGAAATTGTGCTCCTTTTGAATAAGCAACATGGGCCACCTAAGACAAAAATTTCAAACTGGTCCGACAATATCTATTACACCAGAACGGAGTATTTCTGATACAAGCAAAAAGCTACTGAAATTTGACGGCTGATTTATAAGCTCGAAATGTCAGCGGGCACACTGAGGTTAGTTTAAAGACGGCCACCTGGAGGCAGCTAGGTCAATTTTATTGTGCTTAGGCATAGTTTCCAGCGGAAAACCTAAAATTCTGACCTAGCTTTGCCATTCTGCCGAAGGACTGCATTTTCTGCTCTTTTCATTAAAATCTTAATATCTCGCGATATAATGCGCTGATTTGAATTTTCATTTCAGATAATGAAAGAACATTGCTTGTGCCTGATAATATTTGGAGATGGATGTCGTGATATTGAAATTCATGGTTTTATATGTATAAATATAATTTTAGTAGAAACCCTTTTATTTGTAGCTTCTCGGTTCCGAGCACATGTCACTCAAAAGCTCCGAATTGACATGATTGAATAGGAAAGTTAATTGCAGTCGTTTCACTCATTTACACTACCCACTTATCTCCAAAGGCTTTTGAGTAATTAGTCGGAAAATGTACATATTACAAAGGTGCTAAATTTCTCGGACCATCTTTGTTTCTCACTATGGTTTCAAGTCCTTAAAATAAATGGAAGAGGATGACATTTGGCACGAAGCTAGCTTACGGCCCTGGGTCGCCGATACAAGTAATTCCAGGTCAATATAATGTTTGGTTCGTCTTCTAGAAACAGCTTTATACTGTGCCTTTTCTATACGAACACAGCACCCGGCGCCACGCCACGGCGCAATCCTCGGTCGAGTGATACCAGCCAGTGACCTCCTGACGGGTCACAAGTATAAGATAGTGGGAGGGTGCAGAGTGTGGCGCACTGGTATAGTGGTTAGGGGCTCTGTCTCTTGAGCAGGGATGCCAGGTTCGAATCCGGGAGTGAACGTGCTCTCTTTATTTTTTATTAGTTATTTCAAAGAAAAGAATGATAACACTTAGTTACAGGCTTATGAAGAGATACATTGCGAAGGAAATATGGTTTGCTTTCAGCACATTGTCATGCGGCTCTCCTGCGCCAATGGGGCGTTAGCCCAGGTCGCAGACCGGGGTCTGTCAGAGCCGCATGACGAAATCCATGGAGCGAAGCGCATTGAGATTTCTCAAGAGGCTCTATTCTGGCCGCTTTACCGGTCTCGTCGTGATCTGACAGAACCACATGACGAAATGCATGGAGCGCAGCGTAATAGTATTTCTCAGAGTAGTTTTAATCTGGCCGCTTTACCGGTCTCGTCGTGGTCTGTCTGTCTGTCAGAACCACATGACGAAATGCATGGAGCGCAGCGTAATAGTATTTCTCAGAGTGGTTCTAATCTGGCCACTTTACCAGTCTCGTCGTGGTCTGTCTGTCGTCTGTCAGAAGCCGGTGACGAACGAAGTACGAAACGGCTTCTATTCTGACAGTTTTTCCGGTCTCGTCGTCGTCAGAGCCGCATGACGAAATCCATGGAGCGAAGCGCATTGAGATTTCTCAAGAGGCTCTATTCTGACCGCTTTACCGGTCTCGTCGTGGTCTGTCTGTCTGTCTGTCAGAGCCGCATGACGAAATCCATGGAGCGAAGCGGATTGATATTTCTCAAGAGACTATTCTGGCCGCTTGGCGGTTCTGACAGTTGATGCCAGGGCTCTGCAATTGTGTAGGGTGATAGATAGCCCTTTTACACCAGACGACCAAACCAAGGCCCCCAAATCTAAATTCAAAATAGTTTTTGAGAAATTTTGGAACAGATGTTTTCAATTTTGCATTTTTCTCATTTTTATTTCTTAAGCCACGAATTTGATGTTTTGCTCCTTTTGAATAAGCAACAGGGGCCACCTAAGAAAAAATTTCGAACTGCTCCGACAATATTTATTAGGCTAAAACGTAGTATTTCTGATAAAAGAAAAACTATTGAAATTTGACGGCTGATTTATAAGCTCCAAATGTCAGAAGGCACTCTTCAGCTAGTTTAAAAACAGCCACGTGGAGGCAGCTAGGTCAATTTTATTGTGCTTAGGCATAGTTTCCAGGAAAAACGTCAAATCCTGACCTAGTTTTTGCCATTCTGCCGGAGGAATACATGTTTACTCTTTTCATTCAAATCTTAATATCTCGCGATATAACGCGCCAACTTAAATTTTCATTTCAGATAAAGATAGAAAATTGTTTCTGCCTGATAATATTTGGAGATGGATGTCGTGGTATTTGAATTCTTTGTTTTATGTGTATAGATATAATTTTAGTAGAAAACATTTTCTTCGTAGCTTCTCAGTTCCGAACAGATGTCACTCACAAGCTCAGAATTAACATGGCTGAATAGGAAAGCTAATTGCAGTCATTTCACTCACTTACACTACCCACTTATCGTGAACAGCTTTCGAGTAGTTAGCCCGAAAATGTATTACAAGGTGCTAAATTTGTCGGACCATCTTTGATTATCACCATAGTTTCAAGTCTTTAAAATAAATGGAAGTAATTGAAATTTGGCATGAAGCTAGCCTATGGCCCTGGGTCGCCGATACAAGTAATACCAGGACAACATAATGTTTGGTTCGTCTTCTAGAAAGTTTTATACCGTGCCTTTTCTATACGAACACAGCACCCGGCGTCACGCCAAGGCGCTATCCTCGGTTGAGTGATACCAGCCAGTGACCTCTTGACGGGTCACAGGTGTAGGGCTAGTGGGAGGGTGCGGAGCGTAGCGCACTGGTATGGTCGTTAGATTCCCTGTCGCGTGATCAGGGAGGCCCGGTTCGAAACCGGGGGTGGCCGCGTGCTCTTTATTAGTTATTTAAAAGAAAAGGATGATAAAACTGACTTACAGGCTTATGGAGAGATACATTAAGAAGGAAATATGGTTTGCTTTCAGCACATTGTCATGCGGCTCTCCTGCGCCGGTGGGGCGTTAGCCCAGGTCGCAGACCGGGGTCTGTCTGTTGTTGTCTGTCCCGCCGGAGAATTGATGTCAGAGCTCTGAAATTTTGTAGGGTGATAGCCCTCCTGCTCCAGACATTCAAACTGAAGCCCCGATTCGAAATCGAAAATTGTTTTTGAGAAATTTTGGCCCAAACTTTTTCTGTTTTATATTTTTCTAATTTTTGTCCTTAAGCTACGAGCTTGAAATTTATGTCCTTTTCAATAGGTAACAAGGGCCAGCTAAGGAATAAAAATTGAGCTGGTCCGACATTATTTATCGCGCAAAAACGCGGTATTTCTCACGCGAGCAAAAAACCTACTTAAAGTTGATGGCCGAATTGGACGCTCGAAATATCAGAAGGCACGCTTCAGTTAGCTGAAAGGCAGTTACCTAGGGGTAGCTAGGTCAATTCTCTTATGCTTAGACATAGTTTTGAGTGCAAAACCTAAAATTTTGGCCTAGTTTTTTCCGTTTTCCCGGAAGACTGCATTTTTGATCATTTCATTCCAACGTTAATATCTCGCAATCTAATTGACGGATTTGAGTTTCCATTTTAAATAACGAAAGAACATTGCTTCCGCCTGATAATATTTGGAGATGAAAATTGCGGTATTGAAATTCTTTGTTTTATAGGCATAACTAAAATTTGAGTAAAAAAAACTTTTTATTTGCACCTTCCTGGTTCCGAGTTCATGTCACTCACAAATTCAGAAATGACATGGCTGGATAGGAAAGTTCCTTGCGGTCATTTCACTCACTTATACAACCCACCTATCTCTAACGACTTTCGAGTAATTAATCGGACAATGTTTTACCAGGTGCTAATTTTCTCGGACCACCTTTGCTTCTCACAATGGTTTCAAGTCCTTAAAATGAATGGAAGTGGATGAAATGTGGCATGAAGCTAGCTTAGGATCCTAGCTCGACGATACAAGTAATTTTAGCCCAAAATAATGTTTGGTTCGTCTTCTAGAAGCACCTTTATATCGTACCTTTTCGGGACAAACACAGCACCCGGCGCCAGCGTCCCGCCATATTCGGCTGAGTGGTACCGGCCAGTGACCTCCTGACGGGTCACAGGTGTTCGGCTAGTGGGAGGGTGCAAAGTATGGCGCGGTGGTCTAGGCGTTAGAGGCACTGTCTCTTGATCAGGGGTGGCCGGTTCGAATCCGAAGGTGACGATGTGCTCTTTATTAGTTATTTCAAAGAAAATAATGATAAAACTGACCCAGCACGATACTTTCTTTCGTGCTGAGCACGATGCTTTCAGAAATGACCCCCCATTTGCAGAGTGTTTTTTAGCGGAAAAAATCATGAGGTCATGGGTTTTCAGAGCAGAGATCGAGAAAGTGCGGTGCCTCGTCTGCTCTCTTGACTTTCATGTCACGTGTCAAAGCTTTATGCATGCTCAGTTTCTCTGTAATTGTTTGAGTATAGTTTAATAATAATAATTGTTGGGGTTTAACGATGCACCAACTGCCTGGGTTATACGGCGTCGCCAACTCTCACCCTGTTGTAAGGGATTTTGGGGATCAGATCGACTTATTCAGAGGCTCCGCGGACTTGAACCCGGGACCAGTGGCTTAGAAGACAAGGGTGCTATCCACTAAGCCACCTCATCCCCCTTGAGTATAGTTTGATGACCTTGGAGTGCTTGGTGGATTATCCCGAAATCGGAGGCTTGACTGTGACAAAGGAGTGCTAAAAACACTTACCGGTGGATTTAATTCCTATTTAAGTCCAAAATTTGGAAAGTGGAGTTTTTCAACTTCGCACGGCCATCCGGGAATCCTGACGAAGGAGTGCAGTGCTCGGAGCTTCTCTCCTCCAGTATTCAGGCCAGCCAGCGCGGCTTCTTCACTGCTAGATCCGGACTAGCGTGTCAGATTGACTTTTTCTGTGGCTGAGGCAAATACGGCTGCTACAGAAATACCTGTGAACTCTGTAACCGGAGCATGGCTCAGCCTTTCAGCTGCATCGTACTGCTAAAGTTTCCGCGGGTATTCTGAGCTTCTTCTTCGTTGAGCTCTCGATGACACGCTTTGATCCGATACTAGGTGTGGGCAGACCGCAATCAGCGTTACATACCCCAGACGTCAGCATTGACACCGCAGATCTACCAGTTATGTAATTGCGCAGGTATTGGTGGGAGAGGCGGGCGCGCTGCGGCGGGTGGGTCACCCTGGCTAGGATCTTCTGAGGGCATGTCCGGCAGGAGGAAGTGCGGGAGGTGGCTAGGACCCTCTGACGGTGTGCCCCGCAGGGGGGGGGGGTGGGGGGAGGTGGTCAGGAATCTCTGGCGGTGTGCCCCGCAGGAGGAGGTGGTTAGGGCTCTCTGACGATGTGCCCCGCAGGAGGAGGTGGGGGAGGTGGTTAGGACCCTCTAACAGTGTACCCGGCAGGAGGAGGTGAGGGAGGTGGTTAGGGCCCTCTGACGGTGTGCCCCGCGGGAGTAGGTTAGGAGATGGGGGAGGTGGTTAGGGCCCTCTGACAGTGTACCCGGCAGGAGGAGGTGGGAGAGGTGGTTAGAACCTTCTGACGATGTGCCCCGCAGGAGGAGGTGGGGGAGGTGGCCACGCTGCGGCGGCTGCTGGTGTTCGACCGTCTGACCTGGCGGATGACCTCCGATACACCCCTGAACCATGCCATGCCGCTGGCCGGCGCAGGTGAGACGACAGCGCCACCAGAAACTGGTCCGGAGTGGATTTGTTGCAGTGTCTGTGGTTATAGGTTTCCTTAAGGTTGTAAACATCTTGAGTTCAAGTTGGAATAAATTGAAAAAGTGTAAATGAAAGTCATATTACGCTAGAATCGTTAGATCGCGGTTCTCTTCCAGGTTAAGATATCTATCAGTGATCTTCAATGCCACCGGAGAGATGAAGAGGTCGATACAATCTATCAGGGTGTCTGTTACCAGCTACGAGCTCCAGTTCTTCAAGAATAGTGGCCTGCTTGTATGAAAACTGTATTCTGGCCAGCTCTATTACAGATACAGACCTGTGGGATTGGAATGTTTGCAATGCTGATGCGAAGAAAACTATCCTGAAAATTGTTTGATGAGATACTCCCGTGTAAGTGTATGAAAATTGTGCAGATATTGTTCTTAAGGCTTAAAACAAATTGACCGAATGATAATAATAACTGATACTGATATTATCAGTCCGTTCACACCCTGCTTCTTTTTCCCAGGCTAGACGATGTGTATCAGTTGGTTTGTTTTAACTTGTAATCCGTATAATGACTGCTAGTGTATCAAACTTCGGGTCCCTATCAGTGCCGGATCTAGCCGGTGGGTTTGGGAGGGGCAAACGAAAGTCAAAGGTCGAAAAAAACGCCACACCGTAAAAGCTGCGCTACAATATCCCTTGCCGGTAGAATTTTGGGTATTTGAAGCGAAAAGCAAAACAAACGTCACGGGAAGAAAAGTATGGGCTCAAGATACATTTTCCAGTCGAAGGCCCAATATTTACACTGAACTTAACTGGTTCTGTTTTGAAGTCGAGAGTTGAAGCACCAAAATCTTGCCTATAAATTAAAAAAAGAGTCGGGGAAAAAAGGAGGTCGATCACTTTGGGGGGCAACTGTTTTCCGAGTTTTCCTTTGGGGGCAAATGCCTTTTTTGTCCCCCTTGGATCCGCCACTGGTCCCTATGATGATTGACATTTTAGGGCACGTCAACTGCTGAGGCTAATTTGCCCAAAACTTCAAGTCCCGGAGAAACGTCCGGTCTCATTATCAGCCCGAAATTGTTAATTCGAAAGCACCTTGATCAAATCATTTGAAGGAAATAGTGTACGTGTGTCGAATTTTAACTGAGCTATCAATCGCGTAGAGCAAAAAGCATGTCAGAAACTCAGAAACTCATTTGGCATTTAAGATCTAGGTATAGGGTGTTTGTACTGGTATGTCTGAGTCAGAACACCAACAGTGATACCACCAATGTGCCCTAACTAAGTCACCCAGATCAATACGGGGATTCACGCCACTTTCGCCGGTAGTCGGTGGGCATCCCCAAGAACTCATAAACGACGCTAGGTAGCGAAAAGCGACAACGGCGTTCGATAGCTCGTCTTGATTGCTACCGAAAATACAACATACAATGATTAAAATCATGCCAGTTTTGGGGCCACTAGAGATCATAGAATGTTCGCACAGGGCTCTGAGTGGAACAGTCGGTAAGCGCGCGCACCCGCTCGGCCTGTGGCATTCTGTATGTGCAGAGTGTGGCGAGTTAGAGCCCACCCAGAGGCAGGATTTGGCGCTCTGCCCTAGCTCGGGCCTAGGTCTTCCCTTCTCCCTTTGACGCTATATGACCTGAGCAGTTGGTGCGTTGTAAGTTAAAGATGTTCGTACAACGATAAAAGAGAAACTTAAATTTTTGCCTTTACGGCTGATGGAGCAGAGTCGTAGAAAATGAAACCAACTCGTAAATTCCGAGCGTTTGATGAATCTTATGACCTTGTTGGGACGAGATTTAAGTTCAGACCAAGGTCAGAATGGGTCACGATGCATGTAATTCGAACTGCAGTGGTAAGCCAAATACAATGGCATCAAAATAAAAGCATTTGGCTGTTGGCTTTCTCTTCGAAATTATTGAACCTCAACCAATGCCCCCATACATTTTCCATGGAAAGGTCACGGCCTTGACTTGAACTCAGGTCCTTGATATAAAAATACGGTACCATAAATTGTTTTACTTGTTGGCCAAATAATGTGATTTGGAACCCATACCACTGGATTAAGTCTAATCATACGGCGAACTGACTCATATGTTTCCAAACTACTGATGGGATTAGTTGCCGACTAGCAATACTCCTAGTTTTGACTGAGACGAATAGTACCTATATGAATCTGATTTTCAACTAATTGATTTGTGATGCAAATGTCCTGTCGTTTAGAAAAAAGCGTAAAATGATGCACCCAGATGTATCTGTAATGCCAGCGTATTCCTGAATATAGCAAACATGCAGGTTTAGCATTCAAAATGTATCTAGCATAAAGGATGGCTTGATATTTCATGTTTCTCAAGTCACGCCAATTGTATCCGGACAATTTCTCTGACAGTTGGTTGCGTACAGGTTTGGCTGAGGTGGTGGTGGTCCTGGACCGGTGCCTTCTCTTCGTCAAACTGCGCTCCACGTCTTCTAAATGCACTGCGCTGGTGTATCACGTGACTGCTAATGGCAGCGAGCCGCCACGTCACGTGGCTGACATGTCAAGTCCGTCACGTCCTCGCACCTCTCCGACGGACAGCGTTGACCGCGGGGAGGTGAGGTCGCGGCGTCCCGGACCCGGGCGACGCAGGTTGTCCGGCCGCTGAGACACATTCCTACACCGGCTGGTGAGAGACTTGGCGCGAAAGAATAGCTCCCACACCCAGAGATACTTGGTGCTATAGAGGTACTTGCGTACTTTCCAGGTACTTTCGCCGACGTCTAACAGCCCGGCGCTAACTACCAATAGAGCAGCGCATGACATCCTTGACGCCCCGGGACGATGGACCATATTGTCGACAACGTATTAGCTGAGAATTTCTATCGACTGTTGCAGTGATTTGCACTCGTGGCCGTGCCCTCGAGCTGTCATTATCTGTTCCACCCGCGCTGAGCACCCCAGAACTTTGTTCGTGTGGGCTCCGTCCCGGCGCCCGCTTCGCCGTGTCTGGAAATCTGGCCTACTGCACGACACTTCATTCCTTCGCACAATTCGCATGTTGATATTGCTGATTAGCTAATCGTGAGAGTGGTCGCGGTGTGACACGCATCTATGTACGTGGAATGCTTTTGGAATCTGAGACCGGATGACGCATATACAGGTGGGAACATCTCAAGCCATTCCAAACCATTGAAAATGTTTGACAGCCGAAGTATTTGAGTAGGTTATATTTGTCCACTTAGTCACGTTTTACGTCTGTGGTTTGTTGATGATGTGTGTTGAACCGTTCACGTTTCCCGACTCGTGCCGGCTTCAACTAGGCATTTCTGATCATCGGTGACAATCCGAAGACTCTCCTGAATGCTGGTCTCCGGTGGATATTGATCTCGTGTTTCCGTCAGGGGGAAAATGTAGCTCAGAATGTAGCCGCCGAAAGTGTTTGCGAGTTGTATTTGTCCACTGGCTAGTGTCCTGTGACTTCGGTAGCGTGTTTGTATCATAAAACACTAATGCAGGCATGAGGAGATATGCACATACCCGCGGTGAAATTTTTAGTAGGTGTTTTTGTAAGATATATGAATAACCTAAAGGTCATGGAACCTTTTAGCATTCATACCTTAACCTTGTGACCAGTGACCACCTAATCTTGTCCTCCCGGAAGATGTATCCAATACTTCGTCATGTCACATCTTTTTCATCCGTGTTTTCCCTGTCATTTTCAGCAAAAACATTTCTGCCCCATTACATCGCGTTCCGTCAATCCAGTATCTTTTCCGCGGTGAGATGAGTGGTAGCACACGTGTTTGCGAGAAGAAAAATACATCAAAAGATTAAGATCTATGTGTGAGGATGGTCGTTCTAAATGCGCTGCCATTTGAACGGGTTTGATTCCGGTGTTGAAGTGATACTGACAGGTGGGTATAAACATCAGTCAAAGTATTAGCTTGTTTATTCTTGCCCCATACACATAAAAGGGCTGGGTGTACGTGCAAGACCATAACGTGGGACGTAACGCACGCTATTCAACAATTACACTATTTCAGCTCACAACAAAACACGTCGTCACCAACAACAATGATCTGCCTACCCTTCATTTCGATCATCCATACAGGTTGTATTCATCTGGAACCGTCGCGGTAGTTAAGAACACTTGTCCCGCCACCAGAACCCTGCTCTCAGCCGCTCTCGCGCCCCACACGAGACCACCCGAACCCTAGAGACCCTCTCGCGCCCCACACGAGACCACCCGAACCCTAGAGACCATCTCGCGCCCAACACAAGACCATCCGAACCCTAGAGACCATCTCGCGCCCAACACAAGACCACCCGAACCCTAGAGACCCTTTCGCGCCGAACACAAGACCACCCGAACCCCAGAGAACCTCCCGCGCCCAACACGAAACCACCCGAACCCTAGAGACCCTTTCGTGCCCCACGCGAGACCATCCGATCCCTACAGACCCTTTCGTGCCCCACACGAAACCACCCGAACCCCAGAGACCCTTTCGCGCCCAACACAAGACCACCCGAACCCCAGAGACCCTTCCGCGCCCAACACAAGACCACCCGAACCCTGGAGACCCTTTCGTGCCCCACGCGAGACCATCCGAACCCCAGAGACCCTTTCGTGCCCCACATGAGACCAACCAAACCCTGGAGACCCTTTCGTGCCCCACATGAGACCAACCAAACCCTGGAGACCCTTTCGTGCCCCACGCGAGACCACCCGAACCCTGGAGACCCTTTCGTGCCCCACATGAGACCAACCAAACCCTGGAGACCCTTTCGTGCCCCACATGAGACCAACCAAACCCTGGAGACCCTTTAGTGCCCCACGCGAGACCACCCGAACCCTGGAGACCCTTCGTGCCCCACGCGAGACCACCCAAACCCTGGAGACCCTTTCGTGCCCCACATGAGACCAACCAAACCCTGGAGACCCTCTCGTATCCCACACGAGGCAGTACTGCGCACAAGGTGGCCTAGTTCTGACTAAACTAGAACTGAATGTATTGGTACCAGACTGAGGCTAGACAAAAAACGATTCTAACAATGGCGCAGGTAATTAAGTCAGCAACCGAAACTTCGTTATGAAATACCTCATTAAAAAACACACTGATGTGAAAACGCATGGGCAATGGGCAACGAGTCCGAACATGGTCTCAAATAGAAGCAAGCAGCGGATTCCGCGTTTCACTCATACTGCCAACTAAGCAGTGAGCGTGTGACGAGTCACTCCGGTAACATCACCCGCAGGTAGTGTCGCCCTCAGCAATGCCGTCCAACGGACTCGGCGGTAACCAACGGCGGTGGGCCAGACGGCAACATACACACACATACACACAAACAGCACAACACATTCCACCTGCCACTGGTCTGGAGACCTGTAAACACTTCACTTCACCGCTGCACGCAGCTCCGCCCGGCGCCCATACGTACGCCAACCGAGCCTGCGCGGCAAATCATGCTCCCCAATAAACCACACGTGGTTCCGCAATACCCCGCTGCGTCAATTTGCTCAACGATGACAGGAAATTAACAGTAAAGCTATGTTGTGTGACCAACGGCAGGTGTTGATCTCTGAAAGTTGGAGTTCTGGCGAAGACGGTGCGTTTTGGTGGTCGCGTGAGGGAAATTTGTTATCCTTGTTCGCTAGCACATAGCCGCCAACCAAGGCGTCACCGCGGATTTAATGTCGGGGGGCGGGGGGACCTGACCTGCCGAAAACCCATGGCGAAGGCGACGCCAAAACTCGGAAACCTGTCTGGGAGAAAGGTAGCCAGCTAATTCACTGACAGCCAACTTAACACAATTTACGTGAGCCCATGTAAATAAGCAGAAGAGACCGAAATAATTGGCCGAATTAAAATGGGAGGGGGGGTAACCCCTAGAGCTGTCCGACCCCCGATTTTCAGACCCCTGTATATGGTTTCATTCAATCGGAAAACAATGAATTCTGGACATTATGGAATGTGGCACCTTGGTGGAAATCTGGGCTGTGCTGGTTTTAGGGGCAATGTATATGGAAAATAATGGATTTGGCCTCACTTCTGCTGAACCAATGATCAGTAAGCCTAATTTTACGTTTTGCTTAGATTTACTTTGTTAGCAATAACATTCTCCAAAAAAGCGTGACGTCTAATCGGCTTATGAGCTGGAAATACTGTGTACAAAACTGAACATGTTTGACTTGCAGCAAAAATGCATACGAATACAAATGAAGCGTTTTACCTAAAAAGGGCTACCATTAGGAACCAAAGTGACATTTATCAATTCCTTCGCGTAGAGCATACCGAAAAACTTCTGATTTCTTATTTATTTTTTCGCCAGAACTCGCATTTAGGACCCACCAGCGTTTCATAGGCGTAAGAAGGCTTCTCCGCCCTCTCCCCCTACACCCTATAAGCCTTGCGACTGGCGGCGCCCGCTCGGCGGTCAGACCCAGGCGGGGTCAAATTTCACTCCAAACACATGCTGTTTCACTGAAAATAGTGAGGTATTTGACAAGCGAAACATCAGTCCGAGGGTTGTTTCGGTATGCTTTATCATATCAGTCCATTTTTTAACATGTTAACTGGGGCGGATTTCCCCCCCCAGTCGGCCCCGAGTGCGGATCTAAGTTGGACTCTTGACTGTGAGGACGGACCCGTAAGTGAACTCGCGAAAGTGGTGGCAGCGGTCCCTCACAGCGAGAATATGTCCGACATTAATTTACAAAAAATTCCTGGATCATCTTATAGAGAGTGGGAAAACTGGTTTGATGATTACAAGCTGTTCGCCGAGCTGAAGAAGTGGTCTGCTGATAAGAAGGTGAGCTTTCTCAGATTCTTTGTCTCGGGAAATATAAAGGAGGCGCTCCGCCAGGAAAGTTACGATTCTCTGGAACAGGCCGATGTGGCCATCAAGCGGGTCCTGGGTGGCCCTCCAGACCAGCTATCGGCCGCTCGTTGCTTAGACTGAGCAGTACCGTGGTGACACTCAGGATTATTTAATACGCGCGCAGGCCGGAGTTCGTCTTGCATATCCACATCTGAATGACAGTACGCGAAGCGATGTCGTGCTTTTGCACCTTAGGCGAGCTCTTCCGGTCGAATACGGCAAAGAAATCACCAGACTGGAATGCAAAACCCTAAAAGCAGCCGTGAAAGTCATATCCACCAATGAGCGAGCCGACTGTCGTTATGGCTCCGAATCAGGGCATTTATGCCGTGTGTCACAATCACCTGATAAGACTCAGCAGAGTAGGGTGCAGCCAGACCGAAGATTGTGTTTCGTCTGTGGCTAGGTTGGGCATTTCAGGCGAACTTGTCCGTTTAGAAATAACTTGTGTGGCACCTGTGGAAGACGTGCACACCTGGGCGAAGTCTGCCGAAGCCAGTTGGGAAACGACAGCAGGTTCGTGGGAGCACGGGACGCCCAGGGGCCTGCGACGAGATTTCAGCCCCACACCCAGTAACTGAAGTATTGCAGGTGGCCTGCAGCCGTCAGCACTGCCGCCGCCGGGAGACCTGCAGCCGTCATCGTTTCCGCCGTCGGGAGACCTGCAGCCGTCATCGTTTCCGCCGTCGGGAGACCTGCAGCCGTCATTGTTTCCGCCGCCGGGAGACCTGCAGCCGTTGCTGCCGCCGCCGGGGACCTGCAGTCGTCATCTTTTCCGCCGCCGGGAGACCTGCAGCCGTCGTCGTTTGCGGACTGGCGTATTTTCGTTTTTCCGCCGCCGAGAGACCTGCAGCCGTCATCGTTTCCGCCGTCCGGGATACCTGCAGCCGTCATCGTTTCCGCCGTCGGGAGACCTGCAGCCGCCATCATTTCCGCCGTCGGGAGACCTGCAGCCGTCATCGTTTCCGCCGTCGGGAGACCTGCAGTCTCCATCATTTCCGCCGTCGGGAGACCTGCAGCCGTCATCGTTTCCGCCGCCGGGAGACCTGCAGCCGTCGGCAAGTGGCCTGCAGCTGGCAGGGCCTCCACAGATCGAAGAGGATATACCGCTCTCGCTTGGCTCTCTGTCGGCGAGTTCACCAGCTCATTTGCTGCCTGTAGGACCTGGTACCCAGCCGGCGGGAAATTCAGCCCACACCTCGATACGTCAGCCGGTGCCCCAGCCGGGTGGCCGGTATACGCCGATTATAGTCGGTGGTCGTCGCATCTCGGCGATGGTGGACAGCGGAGCGGACGAGGTTGTCATCCGTCGCGACTGTCTGCCTTCCTCTGATGTTCGCCTGGAGCCTCTGGACAAGTCACTTAGCCTGGCAGACGGTGGGCCTTGTCTCCACATAATCGGTAATGCCAGACTGCAGATAACCTTGGGACGCCAGGTGAACCATGTTCACTGTTGAGTCGCCAGTAAGCTGTTTGATCAATGTTTGTTAGGAGCTAAATACCTAACTGAATTAGGAGCATGCATAGGGATGAGGCAAGGTCTTCTTATTGTTCATGATGAAAGCCTGCCCCTTTCCCGCCGCCCGCTGGGATCGGACACGGTCGTTGCGAGAGTGGTGGTAAGGGACACAGTGGTGGTTCTAGCTAGTTCTGAGATGATCTGTGGCAGTGAGGTTTGTGCAACGTCATCCTTTGGCCGGGATTCTACAGCTGCGGTGTTAGAGGGAGAGGTGAAATTTATGGAGCTCAGCCCCTTGTTGGTCGCCCGTTTAGCAGTCAATATTCCTCAGTCATGTGGGGTTCCGCTGCGGGTTTCTAATCTGACCGAGAGAGACGTGAAACTATTTAAAAGCACGCACATTGCAAATGTTTAGGCGGTGGAGGATGGGGCATTCTTGAACATTGAAGAGCCTTCTGATGCTCCCAAGTTAAGTTTTGACGCAGTTGTCGCACACCTATCTGAGCCTGAGAGGGTAAATTTAAAGACTTACTTACCGACTTTTCCCCCGTTTTTAGTTGACTTGGTAAGACTAACCTTGTTGAACACGAAATTTCTACAGGCTCCGCTCGTCCCATCTCACAACATTACAGACAAACACCTGCTCACTTGAAATCCAAAAGTGAAATCGCAGCTTGATAAGCTGGTACAGCAGGACATTCTTGAACCCGTTCAGGAATCTCAGTGGGCCAGTCCTTTATTGCTGGTGAAAAAGTCGAATGGGGATATCAGGATATGTGGTGATTATCGAAAATTGAATAGTGCCACGATTCCGTTGGTTCAGGTCATTTCAAGGATTGACGACTGCTTGAACAAGCTTTCTGGTGCATCATGGTTCACCACGATCGATCTCAATCAAGCCTATCATCAGATCCCCCTAAAAGAATCCGATAAAGCGAAGTGCACTGTGGCTTCAGAGTTTGGATTATACAAGTGCAAATCAGCACCTTTTGGATTATCAGGGATTCCTCACACTTTCAACCGGGCGCTAGCAATAGCCCTGTCTGGCATAGACCTTAACATTTTTATTTAATATTTTGATGGCATACTGGTTCTGTCGACAACGTCACCGGAAATGTACGAAAATCTGAAGCAAGTGGTGTCACATTTGACGGTAGCTGGATTCACGGTGACCTTGGACAAGTTGCAACTGTACCAAAAATCTGTCAAATTTTTGGGTTACGTTGTCTCTCAGGAAGGAGTAGCTTGTGACCCTGACAAAACTCAAGTGATCAAGGACTGGCCCGTGCCAGCGTCTGTGAAAGACGTTCGGGCCTTTTTGGGCCTGTGTTCGTACTTGAGAAAGCATATCAGGGACTTTGCATCTATCGCAAAGCCTCTGTTTCGGCTCACGGAGAAGAGATGCCGCTTTTTCTGGACTCCAGAAGCGGATGGGTCATTGTCAGTGACACTGACGCGAGCAGGATGGCTGTCGGTGCATGCTTGCTGCAGGGCGGCAAGGTAATTGCTTATGCCAGCCGCGCTCTTAGCAGGGCTGAAAGGCAGTACTCGGCAACGAAGAGAGCTTTAGCTATTGTATGGACTACTCAGAATTTCCGACATTTTTTCATGGGCCGTCGTTTCATTCTACGCACAGATCACTCTGCTTTGCAATGGCTCTTTTCATTTAAAAAACCAGAGGGCCAGCTTGCCCGATGGATCCTGCAGCTTTCGGAGCTGGACTTCTCCGTCATACAAAGAAAGGTGTCTTCCCATGGTGATTTCGATTCACTGTCCCGCTACCGACATGCAGGGGAAGGCAGTGAGGTGACGTTTAAGTGGGTCTGCGTTCCAGTAGGCGCAGAGGACAAGGACGAAACGCCAAACGGTTGTATATCGGACGATGGTACCGCCCGCGGTTCTGGTGCGGAACCGAGTGATGGTGCAGCACCTAAAATGGTACGCGCCCTGGTCAGCAACAAGCCCCAGGATGGCGTGGTGAGTTATGGTGAGAGTGTTTCACAGGCTGGTCTCTGGTTGGAACAGGATCGTGACGAGGGAATACGGGAGATAAAGGCTTGGAAAGCATCCAGGCTCAAGCCTGAAGCAAAAAAAAAACTGAAAAACTGAGGGAGGGCGACGTCTGTTTAGGGAAAGGAGGAACCTGATCTTGAAAGGGTACAAAAAACCGGTCCTATACAGACGAGTTCAGCCTCATCGTGGTGCTCCTTTCTGCTTGTTATTGGTTTTGCCCACGCATCTTAGAACTAAGGCACTCGATATGCAGCACACAGGAGTCGGGGGGGGTGGACATCAGGGAGCCGCCAGACTGGACTGCATGGCCAGAGAACGCTTTCACTGGCCAGGCCTTCAAAAAAGATATAAAATCTTACTGCAGGGAATGTGCTGGGTGTGATAAACGCCGAGACCCGCAAACCAGTTCACGTGCACCATTGGGTTCACTTCATGCTGAGGCGTTGCTTGATGGATTAGATGTTGATTTAGTGTGCGGTCTGCCGGTGACTGAGCCGGAGCAGTTTCGTTACATTCTGACCTGTACTGACGCTTTCACTCGGTTTACATGGGCCATCCCTATTCGTGATCAGGAGGCTGAAACAATTGTGAAGGCCATGATGGATCACGTCATTAGTGTGATAGGAATACCCAAATGCATTCATAGCGACTTGGGTCGAAAATTGACTGGAAATGTAATGCAGCTGTTCTATCAGACTCTGGGAATTCGTCAGTCCACCACTACTCCGTATCACCCTGCTGGTAACGCCTATTCAGAGCGTGGTCACCGTTTCCTCCTGGATGCTGTGGTTAAGCTGTGCGCAGAGCATCCAAAACAATGGTCACGCCAGTGGCGGATCCAGGGGGGTGCAAAAAAGGCAATTGCCCCCAAACGGAAAAGCTCGGGGGCAAAACTATGTCTTTGCCCCCACCCCAAAGCGATCGACCTCCTTTTTCCCTGACTCCTTTTTAGCTTGTAAGCAAGATTTTGGTGCTTCAACTCTCAACTTCAAACAAATAAGTGAAGTTCAGTGTAAATATTGGGGCTTGGTTAGGAAAAAAGTATCTTGAGTCCATGTTTTTCACCCTGTGGCGTTTTTTTGCTTTTCGTCTCCAGTTCCCAAAATCCTACCGAAAATGATTTCTCACTGTGCGACGTTTTATTTTTGCTTTTCGTCTTTGGTTTGCCCCTCCCAAACCAACCGGCTAGATCCGCCACTGGGTCATGCTACCTCCCAGCTGCTGTTTTGGCCTGTAACAGCAATGTCAACCAATCTATTGGCTTCTCTCCTTACGAGTGTGTTCTCGGCAGGCCTCCCACCTTGTCTGCTGATGTCAGGTACGGTGGGCAGAGCTCGCGTCCGGCCACGCCCGGTATGCGTCCGGTATGCGAAAATGTATACAACCCGGGGGACCGAGTCTGGTTTAAGAAACAGGCGTACAAAAAGGAGAGTGCTGGAAACTGTCACGAGGATGGGAAGGGCCTTTCAAAATCGTACAAAAGTTGACTGACTGGAACTATCGCATCCAACGGGAGGGAGGTGTCAGCCAATCGACAGTACATCACAACCGCTTGAAACCCTACAACTCTGTACCTGTTTCACACTCTGAGCGATCCTCACGTAAAAGGAGCGTCTAGCCTGGTGCTCTCTATGGATTCAAATATTTGGCTGGGCGACCCTCCTGACTGAATATTCAGAACCACCGGACTCCTCTCAGCTCCCACGCGACACCAGGGGCAGACCTCCCCATGATTCTGGTCAACCGGATTGGTCTCCGTGGGGGTTCGTTATCGGTGTAACGCCAGTCTTAGCACCAGGTGGCAGGCAAGTCGATTTGTTGGTTCATATTCTTAGCACTAGAGGACAGCTGGCACGCCCTTGTAGTGTTTGCGCATTCTTCTACCTTTAGACGGTGAGTAAAAGGTGCATACATCGTTATCCACGACTGAGAACCACTCGCACCAGATTGCCGCACCGCAAAACGCAACTTGCTCTAATCATCCCATGTGCGCCAGATATGCCGATATTTCAGTCTGCGCGCAGTCACTATTTTCTGTCTTAGCTGACAAGTAAGACAGTCTTAGTGCTGACGTCATACTGTCGTGACGTCATGTACGAGCTAACGCCAGTCTTACCGCTAGGTGGCTAGCTGGGTGGCGTGAGACGTACTGCGCATGCTCTGTCTTAGCTAAGACAGTCTTAGCTAAGAATCTTAGTTGCCGATCAGGGCCCAGGGCTGCCACATAAAAATATGGGATTTTTCGCCAAATTTGATTAAACATTTTGCTAAATTTCGCCAATTCCAAACATCAATTCGCAACGATATCACCAATGATGAAATTTTACGATCGTAAGCCGGAATATTAGAATCTGAGAAAAACACCTCGTGCGCTTATGAGTTATTTTAAATGAGGTAGCTCTTGAGGGTTCAGTCGGCTATGGTATAACACTGTTTGTCACACTGTGTTGAGTGTTTCTGTGTTGCTACTGTTTGTTAAGTCAAAGTATGACACGCTGTGTGCATATTGTAAGGTCTATTAAAGCTATTGCTTACAAAACCAGTTGTTAATCAGCCCACTATTTCTCTTTAGAGCAGGTTCACTTAATGTATATCATTTACAGTCTCAATGTGCCTACACAAGTAAGTAATATGTGCTTTACTTTGACTGGATTCTCATACTTTGTGCTTGGATTTGAAATTTACTTATATAACTTGAGGCTGTTGAAATCCTGCAAAATGCACCGCAAGCTGCCCTTAGTCCCACTGTATGAGTCGCGGGATTGTGCGGGATTTTCTTGCAGAACTGCGGTGCTTAAATCTGGCGACTCTACCTCCCCCTCTCCTCCCCGTTAACATTCACTCCTAAATGTCTATAGAAACGCCCCAGTTCATGGCCTACCCTAAGCTTATTATTCTTATGTTTAATCCTCACGCGTTACATGGGGATAAAAACCGAACAAAACATATCTCATCCCACCCTCTGCTTCTAGTTTTCTGGATAAACCTCCTGTTACGGTGTGCAACGAAAAAGGTAAAATGATAGTACATTTAACTGAACTTTTGTTAAAAAACAGCTGTACTGCTTCACATACACAATAAGTTTGCCGGCGTAAATCGCCAAATTTGACTGATTTTATCACAAATTATTCCCAAAGTAAAACGATCGCCAATTTAGGTCCGAAATCGCCAAATTTGACTTTATCATCCAATCGCCAAATTGAATACATCGATCGCCAAATTTGACTGTTTTTATCGCCAATCGCCAAACAAGAAAAACCGATCGCCAACATTGGTCCGAAATCGCCAAATTGGTGAAATTTCGCCACATCTGGCAACCCTGGTCTAAACTTCCCGCGAACAACCATTAGATTCACGTCCTAGATATTTGTTTTGTCTACGAAGTGACCTAAAAGAGGATAGCAAGAGAGAGTTCCTGCATCTACTCTAACGTACAACCGGCGGTTTACTGTGCACGAGGGTGAGATTAACGGAGGGATTTAATGTTATTTTTATACGTCACAGCTACGATCATTTGTCTATCAGCTTAAAGTGCTATGGCTGAAGATCATGGGTTTAAGTATCACAGCCCCCCCCAGAAACAGGCGGTCGGAGAGCTTACTGCAGTTGGCTGTTGCAAATCACAAACTTGATACCTTAATCACATTGAAGAAGAGATAAAGCTCACTGAGCTGCTTTCTCGAATGCCGTATTTTACTGGCATCTGGAGGTAGTTTGACGTCAAACAATCTGAAACACTGGTTTCGAGGACAGCAAAAGTATGACTCGATTATTTTGGTATCGTTAAAACATCTCAGCATAATTGCACTATCAACAACATCGAATGAGACGTATATAGAAACAAGTTTGAAACCTGCGGAAAAGACAATGCCATGAGACATCCTACGTTCCAGCTGTTTCTTTCGCTTCAAGGACCAGCCGGAGGCTACATTCCAATACCGATAAACATTTTGTTTGACATGGCGTCATTTCCACAGACAGTCTCGCATTAGCACGTTCAAGAATCGTGGGCAAAGTGTGGGATCATTTGCAGCATCTATCCATCGCCTTCGCAGCTTTGTAGAGCGGCGAGTCTGTAGTGAGGGAGATACCTTAAATTCACCCGCATGGCACTGACACCAAAAATAGTTTTGCTCCAGACGGGCCGTGAAGACGGTCCATTGGAGCGTGCAACTATCCCTAGTTTGTTCAACTACTTCCCGTTTCTTCCACTGCACCATCGTCCGCCACCTCCTCCCCTGTCTCTCTTTCGCGCCCTGCCTCACCCTGTTCACTAGAGCCTGCCTGTCCATCTTCTATGCCTCTGTGTCCCCTAGCTGAGTGCGAGCTATCCTCGGGTGAAGCGTGGCTGGTTGGCTGCTGCCCGCTGCTGACGTCCTCCGCAGGGCTGCTCTCGATGGCGCGGTTTGCTGCGTGGAGCTCTTCCTGCCAGCCCCCTGCCTCAGCCATGTCCACCCACCTATCAACCCGCCGAGCCAGCGAGCGTCAGTACCGCTGCCCCCAGGTCACAGCTTTGGGCTTGCTTCATGCTCAGCGACATTGCAACCAAACACCTGGGGATACACAGGATACTTTAAAGGGAATGTGGCACCTTGGTCGAGTCCTGGAATTTAGTGTAATTAGGGGTACATTTAGCCGAAAATCATGGAAGCGTCCATGATTTCTCTGAAAAATGTACAATAAGCTCAACATTTTGATGTTTAAAATGCTCCTCTAGAAAAGAAAGAAATATCTGCCTGTGGATGATGTCATGATCTGGCAACCACTACCATATTCGATACGCTTCAAGCGCTTCAAATGGCTGATACTCACCGTGACGTCAGCATATGTCGTCACACCAACAGCCATGACAATTGTGGCCTGCTGCAAAGGGTACATGAGGGGTACATTTCAGGTAGGTTTTAGCTTTTTTTCTACGGAAATCTCGAGTTCCAAGACATGGTATATTGAGTACCGGGTTTTCCGACTTGCTTTACAACTTGGCTATCCCAGTTAAAGTCACGTTATGAAGGTGCCACATTCCCTTTAAAGGGGTGGGACTAAGTTTCTTGCCAGCTCTCCCTGTAAAATGCTATCACCTCTTCATACTAGGTTCTGGGAGAAATTACCCAATTTTTGGCCATATCTTCTAGAATATAACAAGTCTCAAGATATTTTAGCAGCATACTAGTATAAGTGAAAATAAACCTCATTCACACTTAATACTGCAGCCTTGAATTGAACAGAGAACGGCATATTTTACGAGTATCTGTTGAGAAAATGAAACAGTATCATAAAAAGAAGTGCAATCAGCTCGTCCAAAACCAAATCCATCGCATTTGTACATATATGGACTACGTACTCTTTTCAAACTTACGAGGACAAGTTATCAGCTATAACTGGGCAAGAGAGGTAATGTATCGCTTCTCGCGCACGCCTTTAGGTACCTGCTAGCACTTGAAATCAGATTTTCAATGCGTAGGTATTGTCAAACTGGATTCGTGAGCTGGACTGGATGGATCTGAACGCAGGAATGATGTTGGAAGACGAAGCTGCTTGCGGCCGTTTGCCTGAACTCGCGTACCTGAGGCTCAGATATCTTGAACGGGTCCTGGCGATACGTGACAAAGGAGGTATGTCGGGCCGGAACTCGCCTGGAATTAAGCTCGAGATTCGTCGCCCGAAATGGGAGTTTTAGTGCCATTTGAAGACATAAGGTGAGAGTTAAATGTTTTGCAAAAATCGAGGCTCTTGTGGTCTGAATGGCATGAAATGGTATCGAAACCAATCACATAGTCATTAGGAAGAGTGAGAATGAGAGTGAGAGAGAGAGAGAGAGATCCAGCCAAGACAGGTCGGTATGATTTTACCCAGTCGCATGTTCTTGCACTTCCAGCAAAAATAGGTTAGATATAATGGCAATACTATCGTCCTTGGTGATCACAGCACCGTGCTTCAACGTGAAATCTAAAACATTATACGAAATCTGTCTAGATATCCATACTCCCAACCAATGTTCCCATAGGAAATCCTTGAATTTAAATTGCAAAGCAGCCGAGATTATGCAGTTAGAGCATTCTGATTTCAATCATCGCTCCTAAATTAATCGAATTCTGGATAAAAATATTATGTTTTGTTTGGCCTCCCCACAATGCTTCAAAACAACACTGAAACGAACACTTATTGCATGACAATTCGATATTTCGTTTGCGGAACGCCTTCAGATTGATATTTGGATTAAAAGGAACGAAAAATAAATTTTATTACATATATCGATCTAAAGACGTTCCGCGAACGAAATATTATCCAACGTCCATGCAATAAATGTTTGTTTTAGCCTTGTTTTGAACTACTGTGAGGAGGCCAAACAAAACTTAATATTTCTTAAAAAAGAGTATCACATTCAATCAGTGCTGAGACAATTACAAAATTTGTGTAAAGTGAATTTCGTGCCGAGCAATGACAAACTTTCAATTATCGTTCATTCGACCATTCAAGCCCCATTCACTAATTATCTATCAAATGAGATGCATCACATTTCTAGATAACTAGACACCAGACATTATAAATGGTGCCTTCAGCATCCATTCAAATCCTGCCAACTTACGGGCTTCCCAGAGCCAACAACCCAAGAACATTCGTCATAAAAGGTCTGCCCAGTGGGTTAGGTCCAAGCATTGATTCCCCCGATGACTTTTTTGGTAAATAGGACCAGGGGAGACTTAAGAGGATTTCAGATCAGTTTCTCGGAATTCGTGATGACTTTCAAATTATACATGTTCTGGGTCATCTTCATGCCGCTTAAAAATTAAGATAAAGCATTTTTAAGTGATCGCTCTCACTCTCTCCTTCTTCTTTTTTTTTTTTTTTTTTTTTTTTTTTTTTTTTTCTTTTTTTTTTTTTTTCTTTTTTCTCTCTCTCTCTCTCTCTCTCTCTCTCTCTCTCTCTCTCTCTCTCTCTCTCTCTCTCTCTCTCTCTCTCTCTCTCACCTGGCCAGGTTGTTTTTGCAGCCGGCGAGCAGAAGTTGAGTTTCCGGAACCAGTTGGAACAGCAGGTCGTAGCAGGGAATGCAAATTCCCGTCAAGAACCCCACCTGCGAGGAGCGAATGCTGTCCCAATTCTATCCGCTTTAAATTGATGTCTCAGTAGATTTATCAGTTGTTTTTTTCGTTCCATACTACCCCCACAATTTTAGCACATTTATCATAGTCATATATCAAAAACAATGCAGCGGACGCCATTCTATCATTTTGTGTAATATTCTGTTACGTTTATGCTTCGTTTACATAGTTTATGTGAACAACGCGTTTCATGTATTGTCACTGTATTGTTGGTGTTTTCTTGACTCAGGATTTAGTATGACATTGCTTGCAATAGGCTCATTCCGTGGACAATGAGATAAATAAATGAAAATGTGTCGTCTCGGTTGAATCCGCTCTCTTAGCCAAAAGGGTTAAGCCCTTAAATTGTTTAATATTTCAGGTACCTTAAGCAAGCCAAGATTCTGTCCGACGCAGAAAACGACAAGGGGAGGATTTGAGAGGAGAGGCCTACAGTGATATTGATAGTGGCGTTGGATATATTACAGCTCCCCGCATGCATCCTTGTTTAAAGGTTGCGCCACTGAACAGGTCAAGGAGGCCCCATCCGAACAAGTGGCATGCGGAGAACCCTCTAATGAAAGGCGGCCCCAGCGGTATCGATACGTACTTTATTTATATTCAGCACAGGCATTGACAGGGGAGGGGGCGGGTACACGCCCCCTCGGTTTTCTAGAGATAGACTAAGAACGGCACCGCGTAGCACCACCCTACTCAGTGTACCTTTTCCTCGATCGTTTCTACAACTTAAGTTAAAATTGTAAGGTTAAGTCATCTCAGGTCAGGTCACCAGTACAGGTCAAGTGACTTCACCTAAAAATAGTTTAAGATAGCATAAGTCAGAACAGGGTGAACCTACCGGATTGAAACTCATATCACATAATGGCCCCACCGAGTTCTACAAAACCTATTCAAGTATTTTCGATATCGATGACCTAAGGGTAGGTACGAGCCATGATCTCTCCATTGGAATCACATGGGAAAATGGTTTAAAATGAATAGCTTAGCCATGGATGGTGGTAGAGCGTTTATATTAAAATTAGGTTCACTTTATCCTTGCAGTTCTAATGATACTCATTTTGACCTAACTTGACCTTGATTTTACCTCAAGTCAGGTCAAGTCCTATATTAGACCTAGCAAGGTCATGTTATATATATATATATATATATATATATATATATATATATATATATATATTAGTTCGATTTGGCTTGCTGCAAGAATTCCAATGGTGTATATTGTTTTCGCTATCTTTACCAGTTCAGATGTACTGACTGAAAACCTTCATCTACATTCTACATGTATCCCTATGGTGGCATGCTTTGACACCTAGCGACGTTAAATGTGACCTGACAATTTTTTGGAAAAAGTATTTTCTATAGACAATTAAATGGGTTATCCAACGCCGTTTACCGTTTTTCGCTATCTAGGTTGATTTTCGAGATCTTGGAGGGGGAGCGGGTTCCCGCCCCTCCCCGCCAGAGCGAAGGTGGCTCAGACCCCCGTCAATGCGCGTGTTAAGAAGGTACAGTGGGTGCAAAATCAGACAAGCCATCTAACACTGACCGACGTCGATTTGAGGTAATTTTCACCTGAATCTGGACCCTTTGTACGTTTTGTTTATTCAGGGTGCTGAAGAAGTGTCATGCTCGAATACATTACAATAATTTATTTTTATACACTACTGATCCCAGATCGAAGAATAAAGACGAAATAACATATTGCAACAAACTTCAACTTCACAATTTACGTTTACACAATTTACACAATCTTCACAATTTATACACAATTTACACAACTAATTACAACTTCACAACCATCAATAACCGAAAGACACGGCTCCGTCTAATATTGCAATAGGGATATTTGAATACAATGTAACTATGGGATTCACTCTTGTATATTATTTTCCATGTTAAGAGTGTGACAACGTTATGGTCCACATCCCGGAAAAAAACAAACACGTGTTCTCGAAACTAGAATTACACTTTGCTTCTCGGACGTGAGCGATGTTCTAATTTCAACCCAACCTCCAATTTCAAAATAGATGTGCCGCACAGAATGTCGTATTGACGAGGCAATTGGACGGTTTCAGCGCTGGTGAAGGCGGACAAATAAGCACTGGGCTGGTCAGCTAAATTAGGAATCGGGGCCGGGTCCGATATTAAGGAGCCTGCGGCAGCCACCCGCCCAGTGCCGCCGCAATCGTTCACAAACGCTGGTCGATGAGAAAACCAACAGCACCGATCACAGCCACCGATCACAGCCAGACGCTACCGTCAGCAATACTAAATCTGGCCTTCCCAACTACCCATAAACGGCACAGCAAGAAGTTTCTTCAACAAGCCCAGCTGCGGGAACTAGAGTGAGATGGTTTTGTTCCAAAAATGATGTTGAAGTGTTCTGCGTTCTATCTTCTGTAAACTATTAAGGCCTCAGCACGTATTATATAAGTAGTTTCGCTTGTGTAAATTTCCATCACTTGGCCAATATCATTGCTGTTGAAACCGAACTTGACCTATCAACGCCGAAGTACCGCTGAATTTGAGCTGCTAAGATTAAAGCTGTGTGATCTTACTTGTATTTACAGCTTCTCAGACATTACCGATCAGTGTGAGGTGAATCGCGGAGCACATACGCAATTGACTCGATAGCAAAGGCGTTGGATCCTCCTACAAGCTGACAATAGTTCCCATAATTAGCATAAACGAGGCAATGATACATATAGCTTGGAAGCGAGCACTTTTAACCTGTTTTGGCATTTACATATATCATATTGGAATTTGGAGACAGATAGCAGTATTAATACTGAAGTTCTGACAGTGAAGTGGTATCGTGGAAACGCAATAGTTTTAGATTATCTAGGACATATAAACACCATTCACACGCGCGTACACGTCGGAAAAGATTTCGGCAAACAACGAGAAACGTCAGAACAGTAATTAAGAAAACAGAGCAAAGGATAGCGAAAAAGCAATTGAAAATGTCAGATTGCAAAACAAGGTTACCAAACAACAATTTTGCGGATCCCATATTTGGAACCTACTCAAGACACTGTATCAGAAAACAACAGGCAGTTGGGCTTCTCAATTAAATATAAATTTTAAATTAACAAAAAATTAATAAATTAAAAATTAAAATCAGCTGAGCAGTGTGCAACACCTTAGCAGCTGTAATCAACCGATCCACGAAAGAAACTGGGTGGAACGGAACGACAGGGCTGCATACCAGGTACGGATTGCACTAACGTGCGGATTTTAAGCCTTTTAACCCGCGCCCCGGCGGTCCTCCGAGCCACCTTCGCCCTGGTGGGGGGTGGGGGGGGTGGGGGTTTAAACACCCCTCCTCGAACTCGGCCCCTATGCGGGATAGCGAAAAAAACGCGAACGGTGGTGGATAGCTCATACAAATTAATGCAGAAACTATAGCAGTCACTTTTTGGCTGTGTCAATATCGAGGTCATGAAGAAGTCAAAGAAGGTGGCATTTTGAGTAGTGATTGGGATTTTACGTATAGGCATTCTGACATTTCGAGGGGGAGGGCGCTTGAGCCACCCTTGCTACACCATCCTATTCGCCACAGCCAGATTCTTAGCCCCTCAAAGAGGTTGCCTCTAAACGGGCAAGAAAGCTTAATTTTTTCCTGTCGGATCCGTCCTTTCCCAATTGGTCAATTATGAAACACCAGTCTTGCTTAGGGGAGAGGATAAACGAAACTTTTGTTAGCCCTTTATCGCCGTAAGGGGCCATGGCCGGATTGCCTCCCCTGAGTCCGCCCCTGATGCTCAGTACAGACTAAACCCATTCCCAGTGAAAATGCCCCTCCTGTAGATGAGTATGCCACAGCATGGTGATTTTTGGGCCTTACCGACACACATGCTGCCAGGGTTATATAGCGTCGCCAGCTCTCTTTCTGCTGGAAGGGCTCCTGAGGAGACAAATTGCTCCCTTCTAGAAGAATCTGCCGGGCCTTGTACCCGGGTTAGTCGCGTGGAAAGCAAGCACGCTTATCACTACGCCACCGCGCACTCCAACAGAGTTACGAAAGGTGCGAAAGGTGTTTTGCGTAGCAGTTGCTGATGTTTATGACCTGACCCTAAAAGATGATAAAGATGACATAAAGCGCTAAAGACTGGCAGCCTAAACGCTAAAGTCCAAAACTAGAACGTCTAAACCTAAAGCCCAAAGACTACGTCAGTAAAGATAAGAAGAAAAAGCTATAGTAACTACAACGTTTCGTCTTGACCGTCGTCAGGCGAGGGTGAAAGATGAGTGGCTAGAGGCCTGAGGTAACTTTTTCCATGAAAAACCTGAAAACCATGAAAAAAAAAAGCCACCTCATTTTTCTACGATAAACGTTTTATTTTTTTTATTTTATATGTTTGTTTTTTTATTTTTTTACTTTTTTTTGTTTTTTTATTATTTATATTTTGTTTATTTTATGTTTTCTTAACTTTTGAGTTGCGGGCAAATATGACGTAGTGCAGCTGAATGCCAAGCGTAAAGTACTATCACAATTTTTTATGTAACGTAACGAACTACGAAAGTATTTTTGTTACCAGAACTATAAAAAATTGTATTGCGAAATCAACACTTTTCCTTTCTTTGACAGCAGATATCTAGTTTGCATCATTGGCTTAGTTTCCATGGTCAAAGTGCGATCCGGATCGGGCCGCTGATCAGGATACATCGTGGAGACGTTGAGTCCATCAGGCGTTATTTTCCCAGCACTTTGGCACGGACCGTGCGTGCTTAAGTGCGAGCACTTCAGGCGCTTGCACTCCAAACACTGCAGGTGCTTGATGGATGAAGTGGAATGAACTGCACCAGACTTTGGGATGCAGGTACTGGTATTCACACTCCGTCCGCTTCGCCAGCTGTGTCTCGTTATATAAGAATCACAGTCCGGATAATGCATTTTCCCCGTTCTGAGCGTTTCTGAGCTAAGTGCACAGTAAAATGTCTTGAACCGGCAACTAATTGTAAGTGACACCCGTTGACGCCGCCGGACAGGAGACACTCGATATTTTCCACACTGCGTTTGTCAGGTTTGGGACAGGAAATGTTATCCGGGATGTGATCTGCTAAAAAATAAGCTTACTGCACCGTTCCCAAGAATATATTTCATGTCAGGAGAAAGTTTTCAAAACCCTTCGACCCACAAAATTTTCTCCCTCTTATTTATTAACCCAACTTCATTCTGACTAAACACCTAGCTCACATACCTCACTCTACTATCCACGTATAATAAATGTCCCTGTCGGCTATCCACCCCCCCCCTCCAACAGCATGCACTGATAAATCACCACTAACCTCCCCACGACTATCCATGCAGATATAATTAATTATTCGCCAGGCTACCCCTCCCTGCCGGCACTTGAACTCCGCGCCTATGGTCTGCGATGGTGACCCCTGTGACCTCTGTGCCTCGCGGGCATTGAGCTATTGTTGAATGCCGGTCGCTGATTGGTGGAAGCGATTTCGCGTACCTTGCGATAAATTCAGCAGAAATTTATGGTTGGAAATGTTCGAGGCGTGTTGTCTGAATATGACAATTTATTTAGAATGTCGTTTATAGAAATTGGCAGCCATAATTTTCCTCTATCAGCTCGATTATCTTCTTCATTATTGGCCTGCTCCGATACAGGTAAAACAATTGACGAGCTCGTTCCTGTCAGAAGCCACAACGCGAGTATCTGCTGGCCACAGAGGAACGGAGCTTGCTGCGATGGTGCCCGATTTAGAGAACTCCAACACCACCGAAATACTGTCGCAAAATTTAGATAGTAATGCAGAATGTGATGAATTATTTTCCGCTGAAATGGGGAAAGGTACAATACTCTACTTAAAGGGAACGTGGCACCTTGGTCGAGTCCTGGAATTTAGTGTAATTAGGGGTACATTTAGCCGAAAATCATGGAAGCGTCCATGATTTCTCTGAAAAAATGCACAATAAGCTCAATACTTTTTATTTTTAAAATGATCTAGGGAAAGAAATAAATATCTGCCTGAGGATGATGTCATGATCTGGCAACCACTACCATATTCAATACGCTTCAACGGCTTCGATTGGCTGATACTCACCGTGACGTCAGCATATGTCGTCACACCAACATCCATGTTAACTGTGGCCTGCTGCTAAGGGTACATGAGGGCTACGTTTCAGGTGGGTTTTAGCTTTTTTCTACGGAAATCTCGAGTTCCAAGACAAATGGTACATTGAGTACAGGGTTTTCCGAGTTGCTTTACACCTTGGCTATCTCAGTTAAAATCACGTTATGAAGGTGCCACATTCCCTTTAAGAGTTCCTTTACTTTCACATTTCCCTTTTCAGTGTTTTAGGGCTCATCGCCTTACTGAAGCTATATCGCGTTATCCAAAAACCTTGAATGAGGGTCGCTCCTGTTACCCAAACAAAGGACACAAACGGTCGCCAGCCCGCCCCCGTATCATGTTTATGGCGCGAGAGAGGAAGTTAATTTATAATGATGTTAGCGCAATGGGGGCAATTGGGTAGCCTGCGCAATTTTTGTCTACAATTGTTACCACTTTTACAAACAAACACCTTTATTCACATGCACATATTCACTGTGCGTTTAAGTAAATAAACGATCAGCTTATGCACAAATAATAATGACGAAACGCTTCACAAAAATGCATAATTTTACGAACACTGGCATTGGCTATTGTGAAGAATTCAGGTCACTTAAAGAAGACATTCTACAGAAATGCTACATTAGCGGAATCACAGTCTCACTCGCTGTTCCTGTGAACATTATCAATTAACTCCTTGTGTTTTTCAATAAATCCGACTCATGATATTTACACATCTTCAATATGAGACAATTTGGATACCTCTCTTCAGCAACAATGGCACTGCCGCTCAGCTTTTTCAAGTGTATCGGAGGGATTGCGAAATTGTACACGGCAAATTTAAAAATCTGTACCGCAAACTAAAAACAAACATCATTCTTCGTGGCAGCACTCTCCGCCCCAGTATAGGTCACGCGGGGTACCTCAGGAGGTCTTAAAGTTTATAAAATCCAGCCGCAGATTTGACGAACGGGAGTGATAGCGAAAACTAAAATCCTCGCGAGATGGCTATTATCGTCTGGCGCCCGGTTGCGGCTTGAAGCCCGTGCGAGGGGTCGTGCGGGGTGGACCGACGGGCGGCGATACCGTGTTCTGAAATGCTCCTCCCCCAGAGGTGTCTTGATTCAGGCGCCCCGGCCCTGTTGCAGCAATTGTGGGTACACCGTGTCTTTATGGGTGCTCATGTTTGTTTGTGAACTATGCGTATGAGTATGAGTACCAAATTCATATGTTTGTCTACTTGAACTGCAAGAAGTAAAATGCTAGCTTTGTTAGGAGCGCCGCCATTAGAATGGCAAAACAAATTTTGGACTGAAGTAGTGCGCCATTTCCTGTTAGAGACAGAAAAATAATTTCATTCGTCCTAACCTCAGAGATAGGTCTGGAATTTCGCTATGGTGAGGTGGATACATGGATGATAAATACTGTCTAGGGGGAGGGCTTTTTGCACATTATGAGGGATACTACCCCGATAAAAATTCGGCCCGTCTTTGGTCGTGAAGATTGAAAATTTGCATCGAGGAGTAACAGGCCTAATTTTTCCCGATGGGCGCCAATCTCGGGAGGGGGCAGCTAGATGGTAAATAGTCCAGCCTGGTCTCCGGTTGATAATGAAAAAGCAGCTATCAATGAGACGCCCGAAAATGGAACGCTTCTGCCTCAGCCACCTTCCAAAACGAACCCAAGCACTGGTAAATCCAGGGAGCCGAAGGTGTCCTGACCCCTTAAATGCTTAAAAAGTTTCATCCCTCCATACGGCTCACTCATGAATCCAGTTCGGGTCAATATATATATATATATATATATATATATATATATATATATATATATATATATATATATATATATATATATCTGGGACCGTATATATGTATATGCAAACGTCCAAACAGACGTTCTTTGTCAGTTGCGTAGCGTCAACTGACAAAGAAGCACGAAAATCGAAACGAAATGCACTTGAGCAACACGAGAGCTATAGCATTAGAAAAGAGGAACAATTGTGGCCGTCAACTTTTCCAAATTTAAATAGCACAATCTTATTGGCCCGTGTCGATTTCCAATACCCACATTTTGGTACAATTGAGCAAGGTCGAAAGAAAAAGGCTCAGCCTATTTCTTCTGACATCTGACGCCTACTGAAACATCTGACGCCTACCGCCATCTGACGCCTTTCTTTTGGAACATAGGACGCCTACCGAAATCAATTGACACATGTTATTTCGCGTTCTGTTCAGGTTGAGGTGAGCTACTTTTCATCTGTACCAACTTTGTCTGTCTGGAAAGATAGCGCCGAACTTAAGTATAGTACGTCGAAAGTTCAACACTTCTGTCGGAACCAAGCGGAGATCTGTCGACTTGGATCCATAAAAGGTGTAATAGCAGTGATTCGATTTAACCACACACCATTTGTAAAACCATACGTCATCGCCAACTCTCACCCTGCTCGGAGGGAATTCGATGATCTGAGTACTCAATAGAGTACTCAGAGAACCCATTGGTTTTCAAAAAACTTCAGAGAGGGGTTTCTTCCAAAAAACATCGGATGACAAAAATTAAAGGATAATGTTTAAGATACTAATCCAGGTAGCTGCGGAGGTAGAAAGGATGCTCGTTTGGACCTGCCAGAGCCTTCGGATGTCAGTCAAAACTGAAATATCACCACCTTCCCGCCGATAGTTAAAATATACATATGGTAAATCCATCATGAGACTCACACCAGTTCCGAAACCTCTTGGGTAGTTGTCTAGCAAATCTTGATTTACATCAACACCTCAGGAGCAGTTTTATTCTCCAAATGTGCGAACTTCCGTTATATATATATATATATATATATATATATATATATACACTATGGCACATGACAGAACACCATGGCATTGCACTTACACGAAACCACCTCACACAAAACACTTACTACACTACAAAGAAGACAAGCAGCCTCATCATAAGAAATAACATCACTGCAAGCACAGACACCTTAAAAAGACCAATGTAGTCTACAAATTCTGTTGCCCCATTGAAGATTGTAGACTTCACAACGTAGGCTACATTGGTTCAACCACAACCTCACTTTCACGTCGTCTCACTATGCACCTACAAGAAGGCACACTCAAGGAACACATGACAGAACACCATGGCATTGCACTTACACGAAAGCACCTCACACAAAACACAACAGTCCTGGAAAACACGCTCCAGCCGCACACAACTCGTGATCACTGAAGCCCTTTACATCCGCGAACACACACCAACTTAACAAACAACTGCACTCACAAAATCAGTGGCGGATCTAGCCGGTTGGTTTGGGAGGGGCAAACCAAGTCGAAAAGCAAAAAAAAAAAAAAAAAACGTCGCGCAGTGAAAATTGCGCTCAATATGCCTTTTCGGTAGGATTTTGGGAACTGGAGACGAAAAGCAAAAAAAAAAACGTCACGGGGTGAAAATATCGGCTCAACATACATTTTTCCAATCCAAGCCCCAATATTTAACTGAACTTCTAATTTGTTTGAGTTGAGAGTTGAAGCACCAAAATTTTGCTTTCAGCTAAAAGGAGTCGGGGGAAAAGGGGTCGATCGCTTTGGGGGCAAAACATGTTTTGCCCCGAGCTTTTCCGTTTGGGGGCAATTGCTTTTGCCCCCTGATCCCACTGCACAAAATACACTTACCCTGTGGAGCACAGCAATTGCAAATTGACTTACGTAGGTATGTACACGCTGCAGTTAGTGTTTTATCTCGCACTAAATACAGCGAACTCCGTAATAATAGTATTTATGTTCCGCGCAATGAAAAGTGTACTATGAACCATGTCATGTAAGGAAGTGTGATCTATTTTTCAAGAGACGTGTAGCGATTATAAAAATGTACTGCAATGACCTTTCCCGAACGGCTCGATCTGATGTTATCTCGATGTAATCGTTAACTGTTTGATTTTATGTGAGTCATGTGTGTATGTATGCTTTTGATAAGGGATTTATTATGTAGATAATCCGAAACGTTAAGCAATAATATATCCACTACAAATGCCCCTAGGAAATCTTATATTTAACCTAAACACGAAAACAAAAAAGATAATCCGGCCGATCGAAAATACCAACAAGAAGATCGCAAAAGCAAAAAGTGTCTTATTATTCAACGGTCAGTGCCAAAATGAAAACATCCGGCCAAATTGCACAAAAATATATATATGCATTGTTCGTTAAATACAATTGCTTGTTTAGCCGTAGAAAGTTTAGGTTGTGATTCAATGTTACGAATAAGTTTAATGCTATTTTCGGTATGTTTGTGCAAAGTCGTAGCAAAGGACATCAAATGCGTTTAAGTTTCACGTAGTAATATTTCACCAAGCTTATGGCATGATCACACAAAAATCGACGCTCTTCAAAAGTATTAATCAGTTTGAATTTTTGAATCCTAATATGAAAGCGCACAGCATATCGACAAATGATCCTTCATCACAAAAATACCAAGCAAACACCTCAATCACGTCTAACGCATCACATATCACAAATAACAGCAATACAACACATTTACAATGCTGCCTAAATATTCACCGAATATTCCTATCATATAGGGGAAGGTGAGTTGTTTGGTGTGGATGTTGATGATGGGTGATGTGTCTCGGATGTACAGTGTTTCTAGTGTCGTGAGTCTGCGATGATCAGTGCACTGTGCTAGGACTGTGGTGTTTTCTGTCAATATGTTTCGTTTGATATCTGTGTTGTGGTACTCCTTCAAGTGTCGTTTAGGTGATCCGTCCTGTAGGTGCATGGCGAGTCGTCTGCAGAGAGATATGGTAGTCATACCAATGTAACATACCTTACGGATTGCGCAGTCCCCGGCCTTACATTGGAACTGGTATATTACGTTGGTCTGCTTGAGTGTCGTGCTCTTCTTTGAGATGTTGTTTTGCATTATGAGATTGGATGTCTTAGGGCTGCTGTAGTAGATGTTGAGTCTGAGTTTGGTGTTTGGATCTGTTGTTGTGTTTTGCGATATGATCTTCGTGATGGCCTTCTCATCTTGTTTCCAAGATGGTGTTAGAAAGTTTTTAAAGAGCGTCGATTTTGTGTGTGATCATGCCATAAGCTTGGTGAGATATTACTATGTGAAACTTAAACCTATTGTATGTCCCTTGCTACGACTTTGCGCAAACATACCGAAAATAACATCAAACTTAGTCGTAACATTGAATCTAAATCTAAAAAACTTTCTGCGGCTAAAAAAACAATTGTATTTAACGAACAATGCATTAAAGAGAATTTGTTCCCCAAATATAAGAATATATATATATATATATATATATATATATATATATATATATATATAAAAGATCCCAAGCACTGACATGCACTGCCACTGCATGCTTCTGAGCAGCGGGCCGGAGCCCAACGCTCTACCAACCGAGCTACAGGGGCGGCTCAGTTGCTATATATATATATATATTTTTGCAAAATAGATGGCATATCTTGTTTTTTAGCTTCTTCTTCGTTTTCTCCAAGGCTCACAGAGCGCATTTTTGTGAATCTGATAATTAATTTACTAACAGGCCGAATGCTGACATGTTTTAAGTATACATTTAATGTTGCGACGCGTTTCGGAAGCGACATATCCCATTATCAAGCAGTTAAAACACTTATAAAAACACTCCTAACATCTTTGAAATCTATCGAAAATACTATGAAAGGTCAATTTTTTCATTCAATTATTACCACGGAATAGTGACACAGCGAGACAGGCTCTTCTTCTATGCAGCGCTAGAAGAAAATCCGCAGTGTAATGGCCGGGTTGCTCTGTTTGTTGATCTCCGGTTGCATGCTTCTTATCAGTATTGCTTCATGAATGAAGAGTTTTGTCCGGTTTCGTTCCTGTTTGAGGACAGTGGTATTCTCAGTTTAGTCTTTTCGGGTGATGTCGTAACGATGTTCTAATTTCATGTGGGTTTTGAGAGCTCCTCCTGCAAGATGCATGGTGAGGCGTCTGGACAACGTCGTTGTTGTGGCACCAATGTAGCTACACTTACGAAGCTTACAATCTTCGCGTGGGCATGAGAACTGGTAGACTACATTGGTGCTTTTCAAATGGTCACGTTTGGAGTTTAGATTATTTTTCATAGTCAGGTTGTGAACTTTTTTGTTCTTGTAATATATTATCAGGTTGAGTCGATCTCCTTTGTTTTTGGGTTGGACGTTATCATGCACGATCCTCTGCAGTACTCTTTCATCAGTTTTGTATGATGGGCTCATTTGGTTTTGATAGTATAGAATTATCCTTTCCTCTGCGGTCTCTTGTTTTTCTTCTTTCTTTTGCTTAGCCACATGGGCGGTCATTTGTTTGTTAATCTCTTGGTCAACAATTTTGTTAGTATAGCCGTTGTTGACTAAAACTTTTTGACCCGAGTCAGCTCAGCGTAAAGCGTTGTCCAGTCTAATGACAGTTTGATGGCTTTGCTGACGTAGGATCGGATGACGCTAATTTTGTACCGGTCAGGACATTCACTCCTGGCGTTTAGACACTGACCGGCATCTGTGGGCTTTTTATAGACCTTGGTCTTGAAAAGTCCGCCCGTGTTTTCAACTTCAACGTCAAGGAATGGGAGCTTGTTGTCTATGCTTTTCTCGGTGGTGAATCTGAGGACAGAGTTGATTTCAAGATCTTCCTTGAGTTTTTTAAGCTGATCTTCGTTGTCGATGTCCAGGAAGATGTCATCCTCGTAACGACAGAATAGATACGGTGGGCTGTTCAGTGATTTGATGACATTGTTTTTCCACTCCACACATATACGCGTTGGCGAATAGAGGGCCGAGTGGTGACCCCATCGCTACACCATCAATCTGACTGTAGAGCTGGTTATTGGGAGCTCTAAACAGAGATTCGGACGTGCAAGCTTTCAGCAGGCTTTTCATGATGTTAGGGGCCAGGTTTGGTGGTGGTAGTTCCGGGTGGTTGTACACGTCTTCGAGGATAATGTCAATGGTTTCAGTCACTGGAACATTTGTGAATAGTGATTCCACGTCAAGTGATGCCAATATTCCGTTAGGTTGGTTAGTCCTCAGGATGTTTGTGAACTCATCTGTTGATTTCAATGCGAACTCCATTGGTAAATATGGAGCGATGAGTTTGTTCAGTCTTCTTGCGATGTTGTATGTTGGAGTAGGACACTGTGAAATGATTGGGCGCAGTGAGTTTCCGGTCTTATGGATCTTCACATTCCCATAGGCATATCTGGGCTGGTATTCACCAATTATGGGCTCAATGGCACTCCACCTGCCAAGGCATTGGCGCTTTTTATGATTCTGTTCACTTTGGCTTTTAATTGGGCTGTCGTGTCCTTTGAGGTGGGTTTAAACTTCGTTTTATCCGTCAATATATTCTTCATCCTGGTCATATACTCCTCACGGTCCAGAATGACGTAAATGCTAGATTCGTCTCCTCGCCTTATTATTATGTCGTTGTTGTTGCGCAGTTCTTTCGCAGCTTCTATGTGTTCTTTCGTTAGAATTTTCTATTCTATCTTTCTATGTGTTCTTTAGTCAAAAACCCACAGATGCCGGTCAGTGTCTAAACGCCAGGAGTGAATGTTCTGACCGGTACAAAATTAGCGTCATCCGATCTTACGTCAGCAAAGCCATCAAACCGTCATCAGACTGGACAACGCTTCACGCTGAGCTGACTCGGGTCAAAAAAGTTTTAGTCAACAACGGCTTTACTAACAAAATTGTTGACCAAGAGATTAACAAACAAATTAACAAAACCGCCCATGTGGCTAAGCAAAAGAAAGAAGAAAAACAAGAGACCGCAAAGGAAAGGATAATTCTATACTATCAAAACCAAATGAGCCCATCATACAAAACTGATGAAAGAGTACCGCAGAAGATGGCGCATGATAACGTCCAACCCAAAAACAAAGGAGATCGACTTAACCTGATCATATATTACAAGAACAAAAAAGTTCACAACCTGATTATGAAAAATAATCTAAACTCCAAACGAGACCATTTGAAAAGCACCAATGTAGTCTACCAGTTCTCATGCCCACACGAAGATTGTAAGCTTCGTAAGTGTAGCTACATTGGTGCCACAACAACGACGTTGTCCAGACGCCTCGCCATGCATCTTGCAGAAGGAGCTCCCAAAACACACATGAAATTAGAAAATCGCTACGACCTCACCCGAAAAGACCTAACTGAGAACACCACTGCCCTGAAACAGGAACAAAACCGGACAAAACTCTTCATTCATGAAGCAATACTGATAAGAAGCATGCAACCGGAGATCAACAAACAGAGCAACCCGACCATTATACTGCGGCTTTTCTTCTAGCGCTGCATAGAAGAAGAGCCTGTCTCACTGTGTCACTATTCCGTGGTTATAATCGAATGAAAAAATTGACCTTTCATAGTATTTTAGATAGATTTCAAGTATGTTAGGAGTGTTTTCATAAGTGTTTTAACTGCTTGATAATGAAAGATATCGCTTCCGAAACGCGTCGCAACATTAAATGTATACTTAAAACATGTCAGCATTCGACCAGTTATTAAATCAACTATCAGATTCACAAAAATGCACTCTGCGAGCCTTGGAGAAAACTAAGAAGAAGCTCGAAAAAACAAGATATGTCATCTATTTTAACAAAACATGCATTAAAGAAAATATTTTGCCTACTTACTCAAATATATATAAATATATATATATATATATATATATATATATATATATATATATATATATATACATATATAGCAACTGAGCCGCCCCGGTAGCTCAGTTGGTAGAGCGTTGGGCTCCGGCCCGCTGCTCAGAAACATGCAGTGGCAGTGCATGTCCGTGCTTGGGATCGGTTCTCCTGAGACGCTCCGGCGCTCAATAGTTTACCCGACGTACAGGTCGGCTGGCAACTCACTGGTGAGAGGGTGACCTGAGCGGGGCAGCCGTCCCTGTGCTTTGTGGGACGTTAAACTTTGGCTTCTAATTCAACCCTTCATTGCGGGAGTTGCTCGTTCGGGTGGTGGGGTCGGGGTCTGTCGTGACAAGTCCCTTGATGACTTTAGTGAGACTCCGACTCCAACAGTCCAACTGAGAATAACTTGGGCAAATTTTATAAAAAATATACATATATATATATATATATATATATATATATATATATATATATATATATATAATATCAGGTTGTTGAAAACACTAGACTTCATCACCTCACAGTGCAAATACAACACACACACACACACACACCGCTAATGCACTTTGCATAACAAATGAGCACTGTTAGTGAAGCGCGTTATTAGCACACACAGACACCGATGGCGGAGGCAGCGCGGGTGGCTCTGGTATGGCAGGGCATGCTTCTACAGGGGAGACTGCCAACTGACACAAGAGCGGGGCATGCTTGTACACTGGGAACTTAAACATGCTTATTCATGGGAAGCTGCCGACCGACATAAAATGACAATCTAGACCGCGCTCACAGTACCATGCTGCGACGTGTTTAAAATCCAACGGTAGACTGCCACTGAATTGATAAAAATTTAGCAAAATTAAACTCTACTGTTCTTAAGTCTTTTTTCAGTCGTGGGCTTTATGTGGTTTCAGAGGCGTAGAATCGATATTCCACCTGTTAAAAAACTTTCCATTTGTCTGGGATGTTTTGCCTCCAAAGGTCATCATGTAAGCGTTTTCTGTTGTTTCTTATGGTTCATAATTCCTTGAACATTGAAGTAACAGAAATGAATTCTTAGATTTCTCTCTTATGTTTGGACAGCCAATGTTTTTTTTCCAATTTTCAATTTTAAGCAATCTTGACCCTGTGGCCTAGTGACCTTTCGGAAGGGACCGACATTGACCCACAGTACAGTGCACTTGTCTGAAGTGGATTTGAAATTTAGCGCTTAAATCTTAATGTAACAATACAAATATTACTTTCGAGCTATAAAGTTGCTTCAAAGCTTCGAAATTGTTACACCAGGTACCACTCTGGTAAATGTTCCTAAGAACTCATGTTGTAATCGCCAACATGTTTCAAAATTAGAAACGTAGCAGTGCTGAAAATTTAAAATGTAAATTACAACACTGCGGTGTCACTTCTTTGCTTCACAGCATTCAAATTGAAATTTCATAGTACGAATATAATGTCCTGCACAGAAGGAACTGGATCCTTGCTTTTTCTCAAATATCTACAAAACGGCTACGGTAGGCTCCTAAAGCATTCAAACTTCTTCAATACTAAATTGTACAGATTGACGCAGAATCTTAAAACAAGAGGTGCTACGTGCATAATTCAAGATGTTCCGCACGTCCTCATATCATTTTCTCAGTGCTAGATTCAGCCTTCTCCGAAGATATAGAATTATGAAAACGAATTAAAACACGAAATTCCAAAAAAACGGATTGGATATATCCTTGGCCTATATACGGAAGCGCGGTGATGTGGGTGTATATTGTGTAACTGAACTGTCGACAGTGAAGTGGCACGCCCAATGTGCGGCATCTGGTGGCAGCGCAGACTAGTCTGTTGGCAGTGAAATGCGGCGCGACGTGTGCGGGCAGCGGCAGCGGTGGGGGATACCTGCGAGTGAGCCTGTTGATCATGCTGGGAGCGGTCCATCAGCTGCAGAGGCGTGCGTCCGGCCTGCTTTTCTTCGTCGCCCTGCAACACCGCGCGGTACATTGCAACACAGCCGGGGTCACACTACAGCGACACACCGCGGCCAGGGTGTGCCAGAGACAGGCGGGGGCGACAGCAGGGCGCAACCCACCTGCGTCTGCGGCTGGTTCCCTGCCTGGTGTCTGTCCATCATAGGCAGCGGCTCGCGACCGAGCGCGCGCTCATTGTCGCCCTGGTCGACAACGACAGTAGACACCATTACCGTCCATAGAGAGGTGCCACATCTCCCGCGTGACATCGCCCCTTCAGTCTAACTCTAGTCATGAACATCAATACATGCAAAATGAAACAAAGGTTCTGAATTTTCATACATAATTACCCCGAACACACGGCACAGGTGAAACTAATAAATACAAGTAGGGTCTTATTAGGGAGGACTTGCATGGTGATGTTAAACTGTGCTCCTGAGATGGAGAACATGCTTTCCACTATATTTCAATAAACAGATTTCGAGTAAATAAGCATTTTATTTTTCAGGAGGAGTTAATTGGAATTGGAAAAAAACTAACTAAATCACCCCGTAAGACCGAAAGGAAAGCGCTTAAATCACTGTGCAGTTCAGGTGACTGGAAATCAACGTGCGTAAATCCCACTTTATCTGACAATGCCAAACGCCGAGCAATCTAGGTAGAAACAATTTCAAAGACTCGCGGAAAAAACTAATGTTTTCAATTGATTGAGACTCCGGAAGAGTTAAGTAAACTCAAATGATGATCTTTAACATAAAAGTGTATGTACTAAAAGGTGGCAAGGGAACTTTCCAGCTGTTGATACAAAACAGTGTCCGTGCATTCATTAATACAAAAAGAACGGTGTCGAGGTACTTCACTCATGCTCAAATATGTTATTTTTCTTATACTTCATCACGATTTCACGGAACTTTGAATATGACGAGCATTCAGTTCTTTTTGCGGGCGGGTGGTACGGATGAAGGCTTTGCTGCCCACCAGCCGTCACCACACAGGCCCGTTGGCACGGCACAGAGGCCGTCACCACACAGGCCTGTTGGCCTGGTGCAGAGGCCGTCACCACACAGGCCCGTTGGTGTGGATCAGAGGCCGTCACCACACAGGCTTGTTGGCCTGGTGCAGAGGCCGTCACCACACAGGCCGGTTGGCCTGGTGCAGAGGCCGTCGCCACACAGGCCCCTTGGCACGGCACAGAGGCCGTCACCACACAGGCCCGTTGGTGTGGATCAGAGGCCGTCACCACACAGGCCCGTTGGCTGTGGATCAGAGGTCGTCGCCACACAGGCCCGTTGGTGTGGATCAGAGGCCGTCGCCACACAGGCCCGTTGGACTGGTGCAGAGGCCGTCACCACACAGGCCTGTTGGTGTGGATCAGAGGCCGTCGCCACACAGGCCCGTTGCAGAGTCTCCGCCCAGGCCCACAGGCTTTGCCGGACCCAGTGGCCTGATCCGGCACCAGCCTGCTGCCGCGTCGGCCCGCTTAAGGCCCCAACAAACTAGTTACTGTTGGGCGTATCCAATTACATTACTCTTACTATATGTGTGGTGCCTTTCACCATATCTTAAAAAACAGAGTTGGGGTAAGGGTCACCCCAGGGCATAGGTGGATCCAGGGTTTCAGATTGGGGGTGAAGGGGCCATGCCGACCAGGGGGTGCCACTTTTGGGCTGAAAACCCTGAGGTGGGCACCTAATTCTATCGCATGGGCGCCGATAATTGCATCGGTATGGGGAATGGGGTAGAGACATATCAGGGAGTGTCATCGACCTTTCAGGGAGGGGGGGCGTGACCATTTAAGGGGGCTCCGTGGGTCGATCGATGAAGGGTAAGTGCCCCACTCCCTCTGGATCCGTCTATGCCTCAGGGTACTTGGAGTGGGACGGTACATCCCTGGACTCTGTTCGCTGGCCCGGTCCTAACAACGATGTGCGGCCCCAGAGGCCAGGTATTGAACGGCACCCCTGGCGTTCAGAACCAGGGTCAGCTCTGGGATATCTTTCCTAACGCGATATCACGCCGTTACCAGGGTGAGCGCAAGTCAGGGCTGCCTGAAAGCTTGAGGTTTCCACAGGGTCATCAAAGTTTGAATTACTCGCATTCACAACGCACTAACACACGAAAGCTACCCACGCCACGCGAACTGTGAGAAGACTAGTGGCCTTACGACGCACAACTACTGAAGTCATATGGCGTAACCTTCTCTCACTCTGCTGAAAGCATATGTTGAGGATCAGGACGTCCTTATTCGGTATTCCTGCCGGGCATTTGAACCCGAGCAGGCGGCGAGAACACCTAACGCACTGACCTGTCCCTGACTGATTCGCCATCGGTGTCCACGGTTGATATTAACGAGGCAAAACACGCAACGCACTTGAGCTTTATGATTTCGCTGCCATACAGGGGAACAGGATGCTGGGAATGCTGATTAGATTTTACAGGCAAGCAGAGTTGAGGATCGACTTTATTGCGAACAAACTATTCTTGAAGCTTATTTTGGAAACATTCGGTCTCTTTTGCAATACAGTTCTGTTATGTGGGTCGATGGAAAAAGTTAAGTTGGTTCATTAGATCGCGAGATATTAAGGTTTGCATGTTATTTTTAGAAATTTAGTCCATGAGGGAATGAACAAAATGGCCTTCAAATTTAAGTTTTAGTTTTTTTGTGTTGCGTAGTTCAAAAACTTAACTAGAAACACCAGAATTTGTTTACATAAGTTTCTCATCTGGCTAGTCTCTCACGCACACTTCTCTCAACCTTCAGGATCCCTGTCCTATCGTGATCTTACTCACTCAAGGTCTCGAGCCTGGCAAGTAGACGCGTCTAATACGACGTTCCATTCGTCCACCAAATTCTAAATGAACATGTTGAATGCATCCATCTACTCGGATGCTTTCCTTTAAACATTCCAGATTGGAATACGAGAGCATTAATAAATTCTGCGTTTCATGCTCAACTTGCAAGTGTTGAAACCGTAAAACGCTGAATGTTTTTTCGAGCTGCGACAAACACATGCTTTCACAGTCAGCCTCATTCTGACCTCTTCCACGATTCTCCTTTTGTTTGTAAATCCTAAGCTAAGAAGTATGTAAAACAGCTGGTGATTTAAGGATTTGTCGTGTTATCTACCTGTATGTTGAACGATGTAACGAAAGGAGATACGCTCTATGTGGCTACTAATTATAACCTGTGGCCCATCAGCGACCTATAAATAAACATGTATGGTATTGCCATGGCAATACCATCCGACTAACCCCAGACAAACTGTTCAACCTCAACCAGTGCAAGTTTTATTGAGCTTACCCTACTATTCTGGAGAAAAGTTCGTATAAAGTTCGTAAACTGTTCAGTGGTACCAGTCCCAAGCTCACATATAAGTAGAGGAGACCGGGGCTGGTTAAATCCAGTTTTACGCTATTGCCCATAGTGGCCAATCAATTACAGACCTCCAATGCTTTGGACTGTCATTTGAAGGAACATTCTCTTTAAAAGTGTGGTTTCTTGCTGCTTCATGTGACAACAGTGATCTTCCAAAAATAGTTATGCAGCTCACGCAAGCTACCCCACCTAGGAGGAATTTTAATCCGCTCCTCAGCGCAGGTTGCAACGAACAAAATAAACCTGAAGAGCAGGCGATGACAAAATTTGTTTTTCTTTTCTTCTCACTCTTTCGCCCAGACATCTTTAGCAAACATGATGAATGCACCAGCGTCGCATATTCAAGTTAATATCTTCAGCATTTTCCGTTCTGAGTCCAAGTCCAAAGTATCGTATCGCATGACAAATCAGTGATGCGACGAGCCCAAAGAACAGTGATTCGTTTCACCCCGGGTATTAAAGCCTGAAAGCAGCAAAAAGGTAGAAGTCCTAAGGCAGGAGCTAAGCCCTGCACACAATAGGAAGTCATTAAAAGGGCTGCATCATGATTCATTCCAGTTAGGAATAACTTGTCGCACTGCCTGCGCGAACGACTTTAAATGTGCAAATGTATTTTCTAGCACTTGCTCCGGACCAAGAGCTCAAGACCGGATGATTTCTCCTCCAGATGGGTTTTGCACAGAGGCGCTACTTCTGAGCCGGTTTGTAACGCTGTTTGATATATAGTTTTCCAGTTATAGCCATTGACGCATTGAACACGTGATGCAACTATCTCCGGTTTCCCCTTCACATCACCGCCAAGGCAGTGCAACGTGCTCCTACCTGTTCATAGAACTCCTCGAAAATGTCGGCGACGGTCTGGATCTGGATTTTCCAGGGCTTGGAGCTGGCGCAGAGGTCGCAGGCCGTCATGGTGATAGCCTGCAACAGCAGCCTCGACAGAGGCCAAGCGCCGAACAAGTAAGCCAACAGCTCATGGTGGCGGCCAGCAGCGAGCAGTTCGATTTCATAAGGCAGTTCGATTTACATCCATAGCGATGATTTAGTTCCGTTATCGATAATGTTTTCCCGGTCTGCGATAATTGATTATTGGGGATCAAAATCACGTTATCGAAGTCGCTTTTTTCCTCAATTGGTTACCATAATTTGTTATACCTTTTTATACACGATTTCACTCTTAAGTCCTGTTTACACGGTGCTGAGCATAAGTGCTTGCCCCAGACTGCGAACGCACATCGGGGATAGAGACGCCAGCTTTCGAGTTCAGATGGGCCTTAGTTTTTGTCTCAGCCATTAAGTTTGGATCATACCTGTCCCTACAATACCATAAAAGCCTTTGCATATTTTCTTGCTCAAAAGTTATGGATACAAAATATTCGGGAAGCGTTACAATTAGCGACCTCGCATTGGTTTGCCCTAAGAAAAGTTAGTCCCCACCAATTTGATTTTCCGAGAGCTTTTGGATGTTCAAAATTGTGAGCTATTTAGGAGCCGAGTTATATGGGCCCCATTTCATAAAAGATGTAACTTACGCTTATAGCGAAGAAATATCACAATTTAGCGTAGAGAAAGTAAATACAACACAACACAATACAACACAATCTTGTTTCATATAAATGCAACGTAAAATACAACTACTTGCAAAGTTACGCTGCTCCAAACTACGCTGTACTGGAACGCAGCGTAGAATATTCCCAATCCTGTTTCAAATAGCAGACAACATGTACGTTGAATATATAAAACACTCCTGAAAAGCCACTCAAGAAGTAGCGTAACTTTTAGCAGCCAATGATACAACCACATGAAACATATATATATATCTTCTGAAATTCTGAATCTCAGGCCAAACTATAAGAGTGAAGGACAACAAGAGTCATGAAGGTAAAATAAACTAAAGTAAATAAGAAGCTGTGTAAGTTCTTACTTGCCTAAGTTTGAAGTGAGAGCTGCTCATGCCAAATTGAGCTGATATCTAGAGTTCTATGGCCATTTGGTATGCCAACAAATGATAGCTATTGATGCAAATACACAAGAAAGCTGACATTTATTTTTACTTTGACTTTCCGCAGCTATTTTTATCTTACAGTCTAGGAAGTATAGAACCCTAGGAAGACTGACACAGTGTCATATGGAGTCTATGGAGGGTAAAAATTACATTTAAGGTGCCTGTAACCAACAAAATCCCAGTGTCTCTACCGAGGCCTCTGGCGAAAAGGATATACCTACATACTGACATCTAGGTATTCTTCAAAGATGTTGACTCACTATTGCACAGTGATGCAGGAGGCCTGAAAAACGGGACGAAATTCATAGTTCAATAAATAATAATGATAGAACAATGATTTTGGGTTCAATTTGAAGCTCTCCATCAGACGGCTCAAACAGGCACACCAAATTTTGTTTTCCTCTTAACCCTCCTTAGCCCAGGGGGATGATGATGATGTTTCCGGCACTCGGCAGCTGCCATATGGGAGGCGCCTCGTCAGAGGCGTCCCAGCCGCCGGATGAAGGCCGCCAGCCGAGGCGGATCGCCCAGCGCCTCTTGAATTGTCGGGTCGTCCCGGCCAAAGACATTCTGACGGAGAAGAGCTCGCGCTGGGCATTCTGTTAAAAGGTGCTGCATTGTTTCCTCGTCCTCCCCGCACTCCGGGCACGTGCCATTTTGTGCCAGTCCCACCCGGTGCTGGTAACTGCGGAGGAGAAGAGAGTGGCCCGTCCGCAGCCTGGCCACTTCGGTGGATTCTAGGCGGGAGAGGCCATGTTTGTCCCCTAGGACCACTCTCTTGGTGCCGTTCTCCTTCGCATATCGTGTGGTGCTGACACTTTCAGTCCACAAGCTGTGCGCGTGGCGCCTTATGCAGCTGTTCGCGGAGTTAAAATCAATCTGGGTGGTACCCTGGTCCAGTGTGGCAGCGGCACGCGCCACTTCGTCGGCGAGCTCGTTCCCCGGTAGGCCAGCGTGGCCCGGGACCCATTGAAGGGTTAGGTGGATGCCCATGCTGGCCAGGGTCGAGAGTTGGTGCCAAACCGAGCCTGCCAGGGCATCGGATTGAGCGTGCGGGCCCTCCGCCAGGCGGGTTAGGGCGGACTGCGAATCAGTGCAGACTCGCACTTCTCTCGGCCGACACTCGGCTGCGATCATCACCAAATGGCGCAGGGCCGCATCCGGGGCAGCTAGTTCCGCCCGGAAACTGGATGTGTAGCGGCCGGCAGGGACTCTGATCCGCTTCACGGAGTGGTTTTTCCTTAATACCACTGCGCCTCCACCGCGTCTCCCATGGCGCGACCTGCGGTGTAACCTGCAGAGTCTCCGCGGGAAAAGCGGCTAGGCCTGCCTCTGCGGACGCTGCCAGGCCGGTCTCGGCCCATCCGCGGTCCTGCTGTAGCCTCAGTCTGGGTCTCTCCGCAAGCAAGGGCGGTTGTAGCGGGTCGCCCGGAAGGTCGCGGACGTGCCGCTGCACCGCGATGGCCGCGAGCTGCTTTCGTCGTATGCTGAGAGACATGACGTCCGCCTCTCGCTCCAGAGCGGCCGTCGGCGTCGACCTCAGGCAGCCAGTTATCGTCCAGCAGGCCTGTCGCTGTACGACCTCGAGGCGTTCTAGGTTAGAGCTCGCCACCCCGGGCATCCAGCCACCGGCCGCCTAGTCTGCACAGGATCTGATGAACGCGAGGTACACCAGCCTGAGGTCGGTCGCCGCGGCGCCCCAGGACTTGCCACTAAGCGCCCGTAGCGCCCCACTCCTCTTCTTCATTTTGCACCTCAGGTTCTCGATATGGTGGCGGAAGGTCAGCGTCCAGTCGTACGTGACCCCTAGCAATGTCGGGGTGGCTTCGTGGCTTAGCCGAGCGGCGCCGAGGGTCAGGCTGCACTCTCGTCTGGCCTCTGCTGGGTCGAGCTAGAAGAGGGTGCCAACTGTCTTCTCTTGGCTGATGGTTAATTTCCACTCTTCCGCCCAGGCCGTAAGACAATCCAGAGCTCTTTGGACTCGTCGCTCTGCCGCGGCACGGTCCGGTCAGTGGCCCAGATTGCCAAATCATCGGCGAACAGCGAGGTCTGGACGCCAGGTGGTAGGTGCTCGATGAGGTCATTGATGTATGAAATGAATAAGGTGGGAGAGCAAACGGCCCCCTGCGTCGTGCCCTCACGGATGCATCTGAAGCGTCCGCACTTCCCGCTATATGTGACACAGGCCTGGCGGCCGGTCAGAAAGGATCGGACCCAGGCCAGATAGCAGCGCGGGAGGCCCATCTTTGCCAGGGGGTCGATTCTACCCCCTCCTTAATTTTTCGCGATGGGAGAAAATCTGCTCGGTTTAGCGCAATGCCGCGTGGCAAGTGCGAACCAACATCAATATGATACATCTTGACGAAATTTCAATCCAAGGTCAGGTCACGTCACCGAGTTATGACGCCATTTCTAAACCGATGTAAGGCAATGTTGGTTCTCAAAACAAGGTTGACAAAAGCCGGGAGTAACTCGGCTTCTAGAGGAGTTAGATTGAGTTTCTTACTTTTCGAAAGATCTTGTAAATAAAATCTAGAGCAGACATACACTTTGAGTTCAGATCCATAACGAAGGCACCAGAGCACCCCTTGGCGCCCATTGGGTGCGCTATTTTATGCAGGGGCTATCGAGGACTTATAACGGTTCCACCAGTGACTGTAGCTCTATGAAATATTTACAAATCTGACCAATCTGGCCTCCGCTCTTTTGCTGATTAAACATAAATAAATTCAAGAACGCAAAATTTAATTGATGTTATTAGAAAGCACAGGCACAGGAAATCATTTTTCAAACGTTGATAAGTTTTTAAGTGCTGCGGCGAGGAGCATGATGATGAGTTGTTAAGATGTTCCTGGCTTCCTCGAATCCGGAAATGTAAAAAACACTGAAGATTACATTTCCTGAGTGTTTTTACATTTCCGGATTCGAGGGGAGAGGCCAGGGAACATCTTAACAACGAAATCATTTTTCTGTGGGTTATTTTAAGGTGAATCTGTGGCCACATCTAGAAAATGTTGTTTTAAAAATTGATTACAAATTTCAAAAATTTAAAAAATATTTTATTTTGAAAAAACTAAATTCCCAAAGTTAGATAATATAATTTCAAATACAATTACGTTTTAAATGACCATCCATAACTAGGAACTACACAAAATAATGATTGTATGCCACCATGTTTTGCTAAAAACACTGATTTTAACGACTTTCAGCACGACCCCGAAACCCTTATTTTGAGGAAATAAATATTCTCAAATCTGAATTCTACGCCACTGATAACCCTGTGTACAAGGTTAGAACGAAATTGGAGACTATGCTATGCACAATCCAGTGGTGCCTGGTCGATTTGTCCTGGAATACCCTATTCCTTTCCCAGTTTCATGAAACTACAAGGTTCACAAACCTTTCCCAGTTCACTCACGGTTAGAAGACACGCCTCAAATTGAGTTCCACTAGAGTACTCTTGCACAACACAGCAACCTTTTCGGGCCTTGAAACTGGCTAACCGGTCATAGTAAGCAAACTGCAAAATCAGTGTACTGCCAAAAAATGCGTCCTACATTTATTCCATGTGCTATTAGCACGTATTCTTCCGCAGTATTTTTAAAAGTTCATGAGAAGAATAATAATCGAATAAGAGCAAATAAGTACAATAATTTTTTTCCAACTAATAACTTCAAAAAAATATATGTCGAAATAATATATGGTAATAAGTACCTATATGTTGTATTTGGAACGGTGTAATTCCATTCTGGAATAGGGCGTAATTCACGCTGCATTTCATATCTACGCTGTTTTTGCGTGAATGCTCTTTATAAAACGTGATTCTGAGTACGGCGTAACTTTGCAGGTGAATGTGGTGTAAAACACGTCGCATTTCTACAACTTTTATGAAACAGGGCCCAGGTTTGGTCTACAACACTTTAGAACAGCCAAAATCGCCCATAATAATAAAAATAAAGATGGAAATGGTAAATAAAGATAAGCAAAATAAAGATGGCTTTAGAATTAACGTCCAAAGTCTTTGACCTGAACTTGACTGATTTCTATTTTTTGGTCCAAAGTTTTCAAACTTATCACACTACTTGTATTTGAAGTGACGTATCTCTTGTTCGAATAGGCTCGAATTCATTCGCGAAAAACCAAGGTGGTGGGGGCCACATCAGACCCTCCCCGCAAAACGATGCCGTGTTAACACGCGCAGTGGAGGGGAATCCCAAAGTGTCCCCGCCTATTTTTCCAACGTGGTCGGAGAACCACTCGCCGCCGGGAAACCCAAACTTGGTCACATCTGAGAAATTGTATGAGCGCGTCGATAAGTGGAGAAATTTTGAAAACCGGTGCATATCTTGTTTACTCATAGGCTTTCAAAGTTAGACCTATATTTTGAGACCGTCGCAATCGCGCGGTCGCACCAGTTCACTTGCACTGTAGACCAAGTGGTGACGTCATAACATCATATCAGATTATATGTAAAGGTAAACCACTATGAAGGTCAATGTCAAAGGTAACAGATCAAGGTAATTTACCCCAGTATTCCGATCAGATGGCATTATTCAGTATGACGTATATTATATTATGACTTTATAGTTAAGGCTCCTAAAGGTCAAGGTCAAAAGTCTTTTTCAACGTCAAACCCTCATTTCCCGCCCAAAGGCTGCTAAAGGGGGCTTTAGGGCACTTTAAGGGCACTTTAAGACTCCCTCCACTGCGCGTTGACGCCAGACCCGACCCCACTGCGCGTGTTAAGTGTTTTATAGCCATAAAACTGGTCAATTCATGCTAAAAAATAATACTCATGATAGACTTCGCATTAAATATATCAACCTTGTTTGTAAAATCACATTGTTCGGACGTCTGACCCATGTATAGCAGGTCAGAGATGGGTGACTCCGTGGCTAGCCTCCATGTCTCCTGAGCCACAAATCCCGGGTTCCACCGGCTTCCCGGCAATCCCAGCCTTCAGAGCATGGGCCAGCGGGCCCCCTGGATGACCGGCCACGGCTGTTCTCATGCGGGAAGGGCAGTGTGGCGTAATGATGAAGAATACTGATTTGTGATAATCTGGTGATATCTCGGAGGCCCGAGGACGAGTCTCTACCCAACGCTTGATGGATATGTTGTTCTGGTTTGCTTACAGTTGTTATGCTGGCTTGTAATAGCTAACATATGAAACATTATGTTCCTTTTGTTTAACTTAGACCGCCTTGTTGGGGAAACTACTGCGTAATGCTGACAATTGGTAGTAGGACATTGTTAAATATAATCTGATCCAGCATAGATTGAGTGTACTTTATGTTCCCGACTTCACTATCAAAATAACCATCGTTGCTGCTTTATTGAAGTAACTGATTTAATTATCGAGCGATCATCATCAGAATCACCGTCTTTGGAAAATTTCATCGAGTTATCGAGTGGCCAAAACTACTCTATATGAACTTTCTTATAGACCTACAATGAGAAAACCACGCGCCTGCCTGGCTATAGGTCATCGTCCAATTAAGATGATATTTCAGATCAATCGGTCGATTCTTTCTAGAATAAGAGTGACATCAACCTTTTTCAGGAGAGGTCGCTTAATATTGCCTACGAGGCAATATTAAGCGACATGAGATGAGATGTTATATACAATAACATGACATGAGATAACCTCCAGGTTAAATTCGGAAGCGATGAGGGGAAAACATGAATAGACAAGTATGCTAGGTGCAGTACCCCTGCGGTCTGCTGTTCTCCGGCCAGTCCGAGCAAATCAGGAGGGTATCGAAGTTCAATCCGACGCCCCGTGACAGGCTAACGAATATTATTGTTGGACCTCGCACTGTAATAATTGAACGTTAGGATGATTGAACAGAACATAGTTTTTAAGTAGGTTTCGTTACATAGTTCATAGCGTTCATCATTGCACTTGGGTTTTACCACATCAGCTAAAGCACACAAAATGTAAAATGCTAGGTATTTCTCGACCATATGGCTTCTTATATTCACCCTGGACTTATAATTGTTTGGTTTACGATCATTGTTTTCTTTTTTTAATTTTTGCGACACTTGAACTATTGTTACCTATGTTCGGTGTTGTTCCAGTCGTACTGCCCTTCCTTGAGGATGCCGCCCAGCTTGGCCTTATTGGGGAAGAAGAGCGCCAGGTCCGTTGCCAGGATACAGTGTTTGATATTGCTTAAGGCTTGTTTGTATTCGGCGCTGGAAAGCTTGCTCAGAATGTTGTGGCCCTCCTGAGCAGAAAGGGCATTATAGTTAGACGAGATGACTGGGTTCATTCCACTGTTTCAGGATATCTAAACTGCTTCAGTATAGCCTTCAACACGAGTAATATTGACACACACACAGACTCTCACTCATTCACTCACTCACTCACTCACTCACTCACTCACTCACTCACTCACTCACTCACTCACTCACTCACTCACTCACTCACTCACTCACTCACTCACCTCTCTCTCTCTCAAAAATAATTAATCGCTCTAAAAGTTGACACATGTCACTTGATCACCTTTCTATTCCCACGCACATTTGCTGTGTACCAGCATCTTGTTTTGCTCACTTGTTGCAGGATGGTGACAGTTTGATTGAAGTGGTGGTGCTCCATCGTGCTGGTGCTGTAGATGGCGGCGATGGCTGAGTCTGTGTCCAGCATGAACTTGTTGTTGCGACCCCGGTGGTCCAGGTCATGGCACAGACATCCGACGTACAGCGCCAGCGACTGAGCACAGCAGGGCTGTCAGCAGGGCTGGTCTCGCAGGCCTGGGATGACCTCAGATGACTGATTCGAGAACAGTACTGCTGATTATACTTGATCATAATTAAAACATTCATTTTAGCCAAGAAATGCTTTACCTTACCGAGAGTCCCAAGGAATAGTATGTATACTATACAGACTATACATTGTATTGTCTGTTGCATGAGTATCGTTCCTCTCCTCGGGCACTGAGGCGTCCATTCTAGAAGGTTTGAGAGCTCAACGAATAATCATTTATACAACCATCACCACTACGGACGGCGATCCAGAAATCCTCTATTCTGCACTGTTGAAAACCATGTGACTGGAGAGATAACTATGTGCAACAGACCTTGTCTCAACCCTCGACCTACTTGGTTTCAAAGGTTCAAGACCAAGCTGACATTCCTTTGGCCTGCTCTCTGACCACCAGAAGTCGTTGACAAAAGAAGGGGCATCTATGGTCACAGCTCGGACATCTAGTTTAGACGCAATGGGCGTGATTTGCTAGTACGGAGCTCCAGCATGGTCTTGGCGTAGTCTGTTTCAGAGTTTTTTTGTGACTTTCTCAGCCCACAATGACTAGATCAGCCACATTTGTAATTCTTAGTAGGCTCCAACTTTTGGTCCAAATTTTGCTGAAAGCATTACGATCCTATTGAAAGCCAAAACAGAACACGTGTCCAGCATATCTCCCATGGCATCTGGAACGTGGTGAGAATTCGAGACTCCTGATCTGACAGGTCTATACAAAAATTAGCGTTATACGCCATAATATTTCAAGAAAGAACATCAACGAATGGTGCTGAAATCGGTTTTGATTGTATAGTCACTAGCTGGCTTCGTGCATGCGCACAAGAGCGCAGAGCAAGCCACACTATCTTAGTAACTTCTAGCCCGAATTCCCTGAAAATTTTGCATCTGCCGCCTTTGTAATACTTACAAAGCATGACTAGTCTCATTTTCCCAAAACCGAGGCTTCAGGGCGAGATTTAATGTGGGAGGCCTTTAAAGACGTGGCATGTGCCAATTTCTGCCCATGGACGAAGCCCGCTCATCCTAATTCCTGTTCAACCTGTGTGATCATCACCATTGTTGAGGTCTACGGTCGTCTGGACACTTCACACCCTTTCACCTAGTCTCAGCAAAAAACTGTAGAGACAAGACTGAACAAAGGAAAAACAAATGCCTCAACGTCTTGGACCTGAAGACAAAACGTCGTATCCAATAATGGAATGACTACCTCGATTGTTTTGAAGACATCAGGGTTGTGTTTGATGATGCAGTACATCATGTTGGCAACTGCAAAGCCGTGCGTCCAGTTGTGGTAGGGCACACGACGATAGTTCTTCTTGACTGTGATGGTAAATCTGTCAAAGCAAAGTTTCAAATTAACGCCAACGAATACCATGGTAGACAAGAAACATCGAAAACAAAAGTCTCGGCAGGAGAATACTCACCTCTCTGCAATGGCGTACAAATACGGGGACAAGAGAGTGAACCAAAGTCATTTTCCTCCAGCGATTTTGCAATTAACCATCAATCCCATGCCGGGTAATTAATGTGTTCCAAATTTGACCAGCTTTGGGAATGTTGATGAACCTGGGCTATTCAGGTTTTGTGAAACATAAAAAAGGCATGCAACAAGTTCGGCATTCATATTTATATCTAACTTCGCGCAAATCGTTTAAAGGGAATGTGGCACCTTCATAATGGGATTTGAGCTGAGATAGCAATGTGATAGAACATGCTGAGAAACCAACTTAATTGATATTTCATTTGTCCTAGAGCTTACCGCTCGCGGTAAAAAAGCGGGAAAATACACCCCCCTGCCGACACCGTCCTGCCCGGTCACATTTACGTGCCATGAGACAATCTTAGGAAAGTGACCTCTTTCTCGACCTCCGCCGCGCGTGCTGCGCCGAAAAAATTCCTCCCTAGACGTTTTTAAGCCCATGTGCTGAAAATGACTTTGATACTGTCCATTACAACTTCGTATAGCTTTGCTTTATTGGCTGTATTGAAACGTGAAGATATTTTAATGTATCAGAAGAATAAAAGAAATGGATACAGTGGCGGATCCGGGACTTCATTTGGGGGGGGATGGGGAGCCCGAACCTCTCCCGCTATTGCCTCGGAACAGCCTCCGGCTATGCATTAGGCTGCCCCCAAATGCACCAAATATGACATAGACACCTCCCCGATCGTCATTTTATTCATTTTGCTCCACAGATACAAAAACACTTTTTGTTTTCGTTCTAGCATGACGAGAATATGGTGCAAACTTTTTGGCCGGTTTCCAAAAACTCGTAAATTGAGCAGAAAATTTACCAGAACCAGAAGATAATCATTTCACAACTTCACGACCTTTGAAGTATCCTAAATAAAAAAACAGTATATTAATCCTTCAAAAACAGGAATTATGTTAGACTCTACAGTTAACAAGTGTCAGCGTGGTCCATAATGAACCCCAGCTAATCATGTGACTTTGATCCTCAGCTTCCAGGCCTCTCTGTTGGATAATGCCGCCACGCTGCCTTGTGCAATCGCAATGAAACTGCTTCCGTCTCTCTGCTTTGAACCAGCCGATATTTTCGTAGTCTTGAAGACCGTCTCCACCGCTCTCTCGGCATCACTAGTGGAGCAGGAAATGGTGGACTTGAAGGGTTACCTTATGCAGGCCTTTACCTCTTCATCTGTGTGAGAGGACATGAGTTTTGGTGTAAACTGCTATTGGTAAAGTTTGTAAGATCTTCCAGTTTGCAAGTACTGAAGTTTCGAGGAGCAGTGTTGAACTGTCTGACAGTTTTCTTGTCCCTGGGCCCAGAAGCATTCTTTCTGACTGTTAGAAGCTTGTTCGCTTCCCGCCCACTCACCTTCTTTATCACGGAACCCCACCATGGCCAAGAGAACACATGAGTACGCGTAAAATTCGAACAGCAATAAAGCCCGGTGGCCACCTTCTCCTCCGTGCAGTGTATCTTCACAAGGCGCACAATATTCATATGGAAGGAAAAGTGGAAAATGTTAGGTCTGTTCTCCAGTCAGTTCTCCAGTTGTATCTAGACGAAGAACTGCAAATAGACTTAGGTGACAATACAGGTGAGGTTTCTCAGATGGAGGCTACAGCTTCAAGTGGACGCTTACAAGTGGGACGACCTTGCAATGACTGCGGGTTGGTTCACCTACGGTGTTGCGGGTTCCCGCTTGCTTTTTGGCTCACCTTGGGGTTAGGATTCCTGTCAACAGCCCCGCGCTTTTCTTGAGCATGCATAGTCGTGCTTTAGATTCTTGATGGCGTCCTGAATCACTGTCTCAAGCTGCTTATCCAGGGTTCTGTTTGGAAAGTCTTCGTATGTGGCCAGTGCCAGCCTAGAGAAATGTGACAATCACTTTGTCAATTCACTGAACGAGGACTTCAGCTTTGTAGCCTTGCCGTTGCTTGGATCGAGTATCCTTCACTACCGTCTTCCACTCATGTGTGACTTCCGGTAGCCCAGCCCGCAGTCCAGGTTCGGTGGCCGGAACATGTGTACCCCAAGCCCAAACTTCCAGCCGATGCGCCTAGCCTATCACCTCACCTAGGTCTACATGCCCATCTTCGTCCAGATAAAGCTTACGAACCGCCTGGAGAACAGACTTTACCACTGCATCCAGCTGGAGGTATGTGCATACACAGCACGGAGGAGAAGATGGTCATGATACCCATACTGCAGCACAACTCTCAACAGGCGCACTCTGAGGGTGTTCTCGTGGCCATGACGGGTTCCAATGATAAGTAATGAGAGGAGGCTAGGAGTGGAGGAGCAGCTAACACTCTGAAAAAGGAATGTTTGCAAGCTCAGGAGTAGGAAGATTGTCAGGGATTTTTATACTCTTCCCCTGAACTCCAGTGCCAGCAAGCTTGAAGACTTACCAGAACCAGATACAGCCACCCCTCCTCTGTCAGCTCACACAGATGACGACACAAAGGCCTTCATAAGGGGGCCATTTAAGTCCACCCTCGCCCACTACACCACCGACGTCGAAAGATTAGTGCAGATGGTCATCCAAGGCTGGTCCAGAGCAGAGGGATGGAAGCAGCTTGAGCGCGATAGCTGCAAGGCAGCGCGGCAGCATATACAAGAAAAAGACTTCGAAGCTGAGGGTTAAAGTCAACTGAATTTCTGGCCTTCATGATGAACTCTTCCGATTATTCTAAAATATCGAGTAAAATTCCACAATCCTTGCTTTCGAAATATTCCTCTACCGTTTTATTACCTGAGATTTTGCAAGGGTTGTCATGTTTTGAAATGCCCGTTTTAACCAATTTGCGAGTTTTCGGCAACTGACCAAAACTTGTGCACCTTTTGCCTTCATGCTAGGCCAAAAACAAAAAGTATTTTAAAAAATCTGAAGCAAAAGGAACAAAATGTCGATTGGGGGAGGTATCTATTCTATATCTGGTGCCTTAGGGAGCAGCCAACTATGCATTAACTATAGGCACTCCCTTTCGGGGGAGAGGCTTGAGGCCCCTTGCCCCCTTGTATCCATCACTGACTTGATATATGTTGCTTCGCTTCCTAATGCTTACCTGTTTTAGCTAAAACGCTTCATATGTATTCGTAATCATTTTTGGCGCAAATCTCACCAGGGTCCAATCCAGACCAACAGTTGTGGGGGGACGGTTGGGGGAACGGGGCCCAAAATCGTGAAAACCATGTGTTTTGAAACAAAATTGGCAAAAATCGGGAGTTTGGGGGACAATTGTTCAGTTTGCTTTCCCCCTGATTTTATAATTTTGTCTAACTAGTTGCAGGTTCGGTTATTGGAGTCGGAGCCTCACCAAAGTCATCAAGGGACTTGTCACGGAGACCCCGACCCCACCACCCGGACGAGCAACTCCCACAATGAAGGGTCAATTTAGAAGCCAAAGTGTAACGTCCCACAAAGCACAGGGACGGCTGGCCCGCTCAGGTCACCCTTCTCACCAGTCAGTTGCCAGCCGACCTACGTCGGGTAAACTATTGAGCGCCGGAGCGTCTCGAGAGAACCGGCCCCAAGCCTGGACATGGTTACGGAGCAGCGGGTCAGACCCCTACGCAGTGATGCAGGAGGCCTGAAAAACGGGATGAAATTCATAGCTCAATAAATAATAATGATATAACAATGATTTTGGGTGCACTTTGAAGCTCTTTATCAGGCGTCTCAAACAAGCACACCAAATTTCGCTTTTCCTATTAACCCTCATTTTTCCAGGCGGTTGATTCTACCCCCTCTTAATTTTTTCGTGATGGGAGAAAAACTGCTCGGTTTAGCGCAATGCCGCGTGGCAAGTGTGAACCAACATCAATTTGATACATCTTGACGAAATTTCAATCCAAGGTCAGGTCAGGTCACCGAGGTATGATGTCATTTCTAAACCGATGTAAAGCAATGTTGGTTCTCAAAACAAGGTTGGCAAAAGCCGGGAATGCCTCAGCTTCTAGAGGAGTTAGATCTAATTTCTATACACCATTCGAAAGCTCTTGTTAAGAAAAATCTAGGGCGGACATCCATTTTGAGGTCAGGTCGATAACGAAGGCACCAGAGCAGCCCTTAGGACCCATTGGGTGCGCTACTTTATGCAGAGGCTACCCTGGGTTTTTAATGGTTCTGACAGTGGCTGTAGCTTTATGAAATAATTACATAGTCGCAAATTTGACCATGCGATAAGCCGAATCAAGGTAATTATAAGGGAAACGATTCATATGATTGATAATTTGATTTAAGGATTGGATTTCCCCAGTTGTTAGCCGGCAAACATTGGAAAGTGAAAATGCATTCTCACCTCGTATTTATTAGCATTGGGAACACATTTAGGGTAGCGTCGGGTATTAACACGCGCCACGTTGGGGGAGGCGAAATTCGCCCCCCCTGGTTTTTTCCAGATAGTTTAAAAAGGAAGATACGTAGAACAACGAAACTTACGGTACCTTATTCCTCATCAATTTTACACATCTGACCAAATTTTTAAGTTAAGGTCATGTCAGGTCAAGGAGCTATTCAGGGTCAAGTGACCCGACCTCAAAACCTAAAATTACGAGTTTGAAGCAGCGCCAAGGGAACATTAGCAAACCGATCAGTTTGAAACTTCCACAATATGATAAGGTCATTAGGGTCTACAAATATGCTAATTCGGAATTTTGATATTGGTGACCTAAGGTGGGGTCAATTTTGTGGTCACCCCAGTATAGTCTATAGTGAAAAATAGAATGGACTCGTTTTCAGTAGATACTGGATAGATAAGGCTGTGAATCCTCAAACTGTCTATTTTTACCACGATCTTGACCATAATGTTTAGTTTTTGAGCATCTGACCTCTCAAAGGTCATATCAGGTCACGGGAGCAGAGAGTGATTGTTTTGCCAATAACTTCACACTGGATTGAGATAAAGCTCTCATTTTGCTTGCACTGTGTTTATATTGTCACGGGGAGTCGATTGATATGCAACATGACCATCCCAGGTCACTCTGTGACCCTGACCTAGGTCGAGGCCAGGTCATTTTGACTATTTGACCTAGCAAAGGTCATATTATACATCATTCGATTTGCCGCGATGAGAGGAATCCAATGATGCACAAAGATTTGCTTTAGCTTCCCTGAGGGCAGATCTAGAGAGGGAAACGTACACTGCTTTGTTGTAAGCCTATGGAGCATTCTTTGACCTATGCTTACCTCAATATTGACCTGACATAAAAATTATTCCTATGAAATCTCTTCCTCTTGTCAAGAGCTTTCGAACGGTGCCCGTAATTTTCCTTTAGCTTTTGTGGGGAACGAGATACGGAGGGGGCGAAAAACGCCCCCCAGCGGGGCGCGTCATGCAAGGGACCCCAGCGGGGCGCGTGTTAAACATCATCAGAAGATAACCACTGTTAAGTTTTAACAGCCGGCAAACGCAACAAAATGTGCGACAAGCGACTTTCTTCAAAACCCAAGAGAGATAGTATGTACAGCCGGTTCGATACTGATTGGTAGGCATTAGGCTGCGGTCGTTTTTGCAAAATATCTCTCAAGTGATGGTCCTTACAGACACCATTGTTGCCTCACCTACGCTTTAACTGGATGCATGAACTGACGTGCGAAATACTTCATAATGTCCAAAATTTGGAAGTAATTGAGAAAAGACACAGAAAGTCATCGGGATCGGTGAAAGCAGCTTTTTGTCCATAATTTTCGAAATTTACGTCTTATCCAGTTTGCAGGGTCCCAAATTTAAAGGGCTCATCAAAATTCATTGATAGAAACGAAACGTTTATGAGAAGAGTAATCGTTTTTAAGATATTTCTTAAACGAACTGACACTAATATCTACCAATCACTGAGGAACTGGCTGTATGTATGTACATACATACATGACAGTCAGTTTAAACAGGGGGCGGAGGCCAAAGATTAACGGAAAATCGGTTTAAAATAACATTTTACAAACGGGAAGAATGTGAGCCTTTTTTAATCTAAATTTCCTTATTCATGGCCTGATCTCACTACGACCTAATAAGTATTGAACTAACCCTAATATCTACTAAATTGACACTTCAATCCTGCTTTCGTTGTCTCAATATACCCTCCTGCTTCTCAACTTTATTGCCTCCTTCAATTAGATACCGTCCATCAATAACGTTACGCATATTTATTGTTTACTCCCTTCACCCCTTTAAATGAGTCATTTGATTGGAGAAAGGAAATAATACACGGCGATTTGTGGATGCCGCGCGCGTCATTGCCACAACCACCCGCCGACTACGGGTAGAACATGAGCTCACTAAAACTGTCATACCTTTTTCGGCCGTCGGCTGCCGACCTACGGATTCCATCAATGTAAAGAAGACACTTCCCACAACACATGGCATGATTTTCTAGCTGATCCTGGCCAGTCTAAGGAAATATGAGGTATGTTATAAATATTATTTCCGAAACATATGTTTACTAAAATAAACACATTGCATTGTCTGGGGCAGCTAGAGCCCTATTTTTGTGACCAGAACGTCACAAACATCCCAAGCTTTACGGTAGTATACGTTTTTTATGGATGGCAAGGTATAAGCACCTGCTATTAACGTTTTAAATTACGCTATTATTTCTGGCCAGATACCGGTATTAGAGAGGCAGAATAAGTTTCAAGTTTCAGCTGCTGTGAAACCAATGTGGTACGCTAGAGGAAGAACATAATAATACTTTTCCGGGTTCCAAAAATTCTCAAACGTATCGCATACATTTTATATTAATTCTAGAAAGTCATTTTTGGCATTTTCGTGCCGTTTATAGGCCCGCTGCATCACTGTGCTACGCTCTCCCAAATGAGCTATCGGGGTGGCAGTGAATCAAACTAGTTCAGTCTGCCACAAAGCATTACCACCTCATGTTTTGATTCGACGTCACGCCAATTTTAATACTTTTTATTTCTAACGGAAGAAAGTGAAATGCAAAAACACTGTTGGGCTTATTAGTCAATTTTCAACAGAAATAGGCCAAATCCAGTGTCGTCAGCATGAATTGACCCTGAAACCAACGCAGTCTGGAACTGCACCAAGGGGCCACATTCCTTTCAATTGTATCTATCTGAACGCACAAACATATAATTTCAACTAAAAACAAGCATTCTGCGACATTTCCAAAACAGCCCGTATAAAATACAGTCGTACAATTATATTCCACCATATACGGAGAAATTAATTTTTCAGGCATTACAGTCTCGTTAAGGGTTAGGGAGAAAATTCATACAATTTGTAGGGGGGTCAAATTTAAATTCAATGTGCAATGTTTCGCATACCTTTGTTTTAGGTCTTATGAAAGACGAATAGCTAGGCTATGTATGTATAAGATTCCATTGCATGCACGCATAATTCAACATCAAGCGTACACGACTGGCACTCTGTTTTATGCTCACATGATAATTAGCACTACCACCAACCAAACGGGCTAACCATCATTCGTGACGGTCCACAGCACGTTTTGCGACAGCCATAAATTCAATCACCAGCGCCGTACCTTTCGCACTAATTCATTAATTTCGCACATCTCTACAGCCGTTCTCTGAGTTCTATGTGTTAGGAAACGCTTACTTTGTTCAGGAAATTTTGGATCAAATGAGCCCGATAATCCGTGTCTTTTGTCGGTGATATTTCCAAAAGTGAGGATATAAATTACTTATTTTCTGGTCAAGTTTTTGAACATAAGCGAGGATATAAGTTGCTTTTCTTGTCAGTTTCTGAACATGTCATTTTTGTTTCTTTTTCTTATATTGGAGTGATACATCGATTCCGTCCCCAGAGCGTTAATCTACCACTACCTCTAACGACAACCATAGCCGATTGGACCCGGATAAGCCGCCATTGTGCCCACTCGGCAAGGGCCACGGACACACCAGGGTGACGGGCGAGATGTGTCGCCCAAGATAACTTTACACAGGTATGTATGTCATATGTTCTGAGAGGAATGCCGTGTTGTCATATTTTGGTTTTTAGGATAAACAATAATTGATAAAATATGCCTTGTTTCGTTCTGCAATGATAATACATACTAACACTAGGCTTAATACTGATTCAATTTATTTTATATATGTACCAACAAGATAGCTTTAGTTAATACGTTACTAATTTACTAGAAGCAAGTCGCCACCGCAACACTTTGCACTACAGTTGAATGATTTGTGCCAGCAACTGCCATATTCCTTTAATATGGTATCAGCGATATTACGTGAAACTGATTACCCCTTTGCGAATGCCCATGGAAAACTTAATGCGTATGAAAGAAGTCCTCCACTAGTGTCTATGCCCTTTGGAGGCTAGCGAAACACTTCCAAACTTGGTAAAGTCTTCATTGTTACTTATGCGTAAAGGGATTTTCTTGCGCCGTTGTGACGTCACAACATGGCGGTTCGTGACCAGGGGCTGGTGCTGACCCACCTCAGCGGTGTCACCAGGGAGGGCAGCCTGCGACCCCGCCGAGCAGCCCCGGTCAAAGGTTGCGGTTGGTCCCGATTAAATCAAAAGTCGCCGGATATTTCAATTGAGGTGGATGGACAATTCAGAAGAAAACACTGACGATTCTTGTACTCCCTCACTCGATTATGGTACTTGTCGTGATGATTTGACAGAGCGCTCCCATGTTTGAAAAGGGAACATTCGAAAACAAGGTTCCTCATGTCCGCTTATGGATGTGCATAGAGTTTGTTAGGCCGCGCGCGTTGTATTTGAGAAATAACGCGGTAAACATTAACTTTTAAGACTATCAATTTTTGGGACACGTTACTGTTGCATGATGGGAAATCACGTCAAAAGACCATTTGCCTTCCACACGAAAAATTACCCACAGTCATGCCCTTATACGTCTCTAATTATAATTTACAGCCAACTTTCCGGGAAGAACTGTTTAGGGGCCGTCCACAAAATACGTAACGCCAGGGGATGGGGAGGGGTCAGCCTCGGCGTTATCATGCGTTTAAAAAGGGCGTCATAAAGCGTTACATGGGGCACGGGAGTGGTAAAAATTCATAAACATGCGTTGCGCAATTTATGAACATTTCCTCATTAAACGGAGGCATGAGATAATCTTTATCACGCAGCAGATAAAAAGCATAGGCGCCGAAAGCGGGAGGGACGGGGGACGTGTCCCCCCTGTTGGCCAGCCAGGGGGACGTCCACCCCAAATATAGAGTTCGATACCGCTGGCTTATCTGCGCTGATGGTGACGGTAGCCCCGTGGTTTCAGATAATGATGAAAGGTTTTTGGGTTCAATGAGCATACAGACATAAAAATAAAATGGTTTGGAGCGCCTGTCGCTTCACTTACCTGACGAGACAGTCGATGTCGAAGCGGCTGGTTCCGAAGAGATCGGTGAACATGAAGACGGCGTCCTGGATCTTGTCCGACTCCGACGTCTCGAACACGTTGTAGTTGTAGCTGTCAAAGGGTGCCAGCGTCAACTCAATCAACCGGAACTTCACGCAACAGTCTTCTGCTTGGCTTATCGCATCTCGTATTTATCTAAGATCTAAAATAGATACCAGAGTATAAAAACCGGTATCACATTTTGTGTTTCCAGAGGCAGTTTTCTTACCATGTTCGAGGTTAATAGTACAAACAAGCCGTTGGAAACGCCTCCACAGATTAACTTCCCGGCATTCTACTCTCTTATTTATCCATCGCTCGGAACTAGTGTGAATCTGTGTTTGATTGCAAATTTCCACAGCTAGCATACCGGGTAGCTGTTTCTGTATCATTTCGCATCATTCTCGACGAAATAATTCAATACATTTACATCCTGTCCCCAGAAAGCGATCACAGGTCAGGTCTATTCTCAGGCGTTTCTGCCGAATGCTTCCCTCGCGCCACCTCCTGCTGACTGAGCGGGCATCCTCCCCTGCGGAGATCCCGAGCAGTCGCGGAGTCCATCCAATACTATTTCATCTCGCGCCATTAGCATCTGGCGCGGAAGTTTTCGCCAACTTTTGAACTTCCATTGGCTGGCATGTCTGGCGCGGCGGCCTTTTCAAGTACTTGGATGGGTTCTTTGTCAATCAGAGGGTGGCACGTGTGCAGCAGGCATTGGACTGAATTTGTATTATAACACAGCCTATGAAATCCATATGTTCAAGACGCGGGGCACGGAGCCGGTGTAACGCGCTGACACCGGCTTCTGCAAGGTTGCTGCGCGCAGTTGCACCACAGATATCGAAATCTGACAACTTGATGTCTATAAGTCCGTAAGACAACTAAAGGGGAAAGTCTATGAAAGGACCCACTGACACTGTCGTATTCAGTTCTAGCTCAAATTTATTTATCAAACATTTTATTACCGTTTCCAGAACATGCACTGTTTAGATCACCTAGACTTCGATTAGATTGTAATATTTTCCCGGCTATGCGCTTTCCCGAAAATGTTTGCACCCTATTTCGGGTGTACTAGACTATGTTCAGTTTTGGCCTGATAAGTTTGAGCTAGAACTGAATACATGGACGTTTAGGCACAAGAAAAATATTATGTACGGTCACAACTTCCACTTATATATATATATATATATATATATATATATATATATATATATATATATATATATATATACGGCTGTCACGAAAACATGTTCCAAAGGCTACACTCAGTGGCGGACACAAGGCTAGGGGCTCAAGCCTCCCCCCAAATTTCCGGGTGCTTTTAGTTAATACTCAGGCGGAGGTCGATCCGAGGCAATGGCGGGGAAGGCTCAAGCCCTAAGTCCCCCAACCCCCCCAGAATGCAGTCCAGGATTCAAAACTGATCACGCTCATGCTCTAAATTTGACAAAATACAAAAGAAATTGAACAAAAAGGCTTAAAGGAAAATACTGCAACAAAAGCCGCCCCGGTAGCTCAGTTGGTAGAGCGTTGGGCTCCGGCCCGCTGCTCAGAAGCATGCAGTGGCAGTGCATGTCCAGGCTTGGGATCGGTTCCCCTGAGAAGCTCCGGCGCTCAATAGTTCACCCGACGTACAGGTCGGCTGGCAACTGACTGGTGAGAGGGTGACCTGAGCGGGGCGGCCGTCCCTGTGCTTTGTGGGACGTTAAACTTTGGCTTCTAAATCAACCCTTCATTGTGGGAGTTGCTCGTTCGGGTGATGGGGTCGGGGTCTCCGTGACAAGTCCCTTGATGACTTTAGTGAGACTCCGACTCTAACAGTCGAACTGAGAACAACTTGGACAAAATTTATAAAAAAAGTTATTGATCTTGCCTTCGGACATTCAAAGCTTTACAAGCTACCATGGAATATCCTCTCGGGGGTCTTAGGATTGCTGACAACAGGGGCTTCCCCATGGATTTCTTTCCACAGGGGCCAGATTTCAATGGGGCCTCCTATCCTTGACTCCATGGGGCTCCACAATAGGAGCTGGGGGGGGGCGGGGGCAGATATTCAGTTCTGCTTTATTTATCATTGTGGCCAATATTTGTGCTGTTCGATATCCTCATTTATTAAATTAGAAATTTGCAATTTCCGTTCAAGAAATTCACAGTGTAACTACCGATTCAAGTTTGTTATTTGTTCATCACACGGGCACACTTCTGTTCGCCAGGCCAACAAAGCACTAGGGTTAACCCGTGCCCCACCGGGGTCCGGCGCCACCTTCGCCCCACCGGGGCATCGATGGCCCCCTCTAACTCCGAAAATATGGGGGTTAGCGCAAATCTGCAAAGTGCATTAGAAAGCTCGCGTGAATTCAGTAAGAAATTACTTCACATGTTTAAGCGCTCACGTCAATGGGTTGACCTCCAGAGGTCAAGAAAGGTCACGATAGGCTATTTTCACTCAAATATGCAATGCTTAAGAAAACTAGGTATAACTCCTATGCCATTAAAGCTATTGAGATCTGGTTAAGTACATTTGATAGGAAATTGTCCGACTTTTTCCCGTTTTGTGGAACGTAAAGACCTCCCGCCAGTGGTTTGACCCCCAGAGGCCACCTCGTGACCTAACATGACCTGAGGTCACGAAAGGTCAGAAAGTGACCTGGCCGTATATCAAATGAAAACCAGTGACGAGACAAATATGATGGTGTTTGTTTCAGCACTCTAGCTTAATTAGGTCAAAAGTTATTGTCAAAATACTGTTTTTGACCCCTGGTGACCTTGGATGACCTTGGAAAAGCCAAAGGACAAATATGACCCCCTGGGATCCGTGAAAGGGTGTCTAAAAACGCTGTTCTGAGCAGTCTGAGTATTTGCCATCATATGTGTGGCTTTTAGATTATGAGACAGCTTTTTCCCATGCTTTTTCAATTGGGAGAGGTCGTCTCGTAACCTGACCTCAGGTCACGAAGTCGAAATATCCCGGATAAACAAGTTGTAGACCCTGAAAGGGTCATGAAGTGTTGTAAGTTTCAAATCGATCGACTAAGAAATGTAGCTCTTATAGAGTTTCAAAGTTGAAGTGAGGTGACCTCGGTTGACCTTGCCTGGTGACCTGGCCTTGGGTGACCCGGGGTAAAAATTTTCAGGGATGGTGGGGAAAATGATGCGGTGAGATATAGAGACTTCAACCGCGGTGCTGCGTTTCGTCGTTTTTCTGCTATCTTGAAAAAACCTTGGGGGGCCATCGATGCCCCCTCCCCCGGTGGGGCGAGGGTTAATGATTCGATCCCTTTCAAACAGGCCTGTGAGACACCAAACTCAACACCAAAACGTTACTTAAAACGTACAATGCCAACGTCAGGTCTATTCTTGAGTGGAGAACCGCAGTCTGGGCTGGTGCAGCCAAAACCCACGTCAGGTGGGTGGACCGAGTATAGCAAAGCTTTCAGATGCGACTGAATTCTCATTGATTCCGAACACGCAACTCTTTGACTTACCCTTCACTCACACGGCACTTCAGAATCGACTCTCTCGCTGCAGGCAGACCCCAACACGATCTCCCTTTTATACAATCAATATGTTCTCTAAAAATTGAGGTCAAAAGTCTGTTGAATTGATTCGGCCTCCATGTTGCTACCCGGTCTACCCCAAACCTGGGTGTTTTCGCTTAGCGCCGTGGCCGCGTCGGTGCAGTCCCCTCCGGATTACGATGTAGGATACCGCGAAAGGCTTACAGGTTCCTGGCGCCGTCCGCCTCCAACTTTCCTAATAACTCCACCGCAGCTTAAAAACATGTTTTAACATCTGTAATAAGCCTGAATACGGTGGATAATCCCTGAAAGTTCTTTGAGTTACTGATCGATGCGTCGGATTTCAACATCCTGTCTGTACTTTCGTCCTGTTCCTAAAGCAAAAGTAGCAAGCCAATATGTGATGTTTGTGTTCTGTTCTACTTCTGTTCTACTACTTATTCTTTAAACGGATGCCTAGCTTCTGGTACTTTGAACTTAATAATAAAAATAAAATGAAATAATTAGGGGCCACCGATGTTTCAGGTGCCTCAACTATACAGAAAATACTAATATCGACACTGTGGGCCTCCATCAGATGAGCCTCTGAATGCCATCTACTTAGTCGGACGGGGCCCCCTTGACCTGTTCAATGATCTGAAATTAAAACATGAGAAATATATGGCCTTCTCTAATAGTTAGTGGGCGTCTCATGCATACAAGGGGTCTCAATCATAAGTGTGGTAATGTACCAGTGTCCCTGGAGATCTCAGCCCAAATAGAGGACTCCGCCCGCCACTCTGTTCGTCGGACGAGATTCCCTGGACCTGTTATAGCGTTCTTTCCTTGAAATACCGAACAGGCTACCACGTGGGGCTGACCTTAAGACATCCCCTACCATTTAAGGGACCTCTTATGCATGTCAGTGGCCTTAGGTAGAACTTAGGCATAACGTGACGATGAGGCGGATGCCTCCTTTGCTCAAAGTGGGACTCCGCGTGCCACTGACTTCAACAGGGGTCAGGAATCAGTTCCCTCCTAACCTGTTGGGGCGCTTGTCTTGAAATATCGAAAATATTTCCTTCTGTGGCGGGCATAAGAATTAGGGGCTCTTGTTTGTCAGCTCCGGGGTCGCTCACAAATGTCAGCGGCTTGAGTCACGCGTAAATTACCTATCAATAACAATGGTGATGACACAGCGCTAATGGTCCACTCGTGCATTTACGCTGTCTGATTGGGCCCAGGGGTGTGAATTTCCGAAAATCAATGGGATACCCAAATTTAAAAAAGGACCAACCGAGAATGGAATGAGTGGACTGAACAAAACATCAACAGTGTCATTAGAGAAACAAGAGGGAGGGGAAACTCAGAATGGGAGAAACTCTGTGGCTACTTCTGTTGGGCAGTTAGTCCCTTCATGCATAGATGCTGGTGCATATCCAGTGCAGCAGGTGGGGGCCCCGGTTCAGCATGGGGACGCCCAGATAGGAGGGTCACAAGTTGTAACAACCCTGTCTCTGTCATCTCTGGAGAGGATGCTTCGAGGGTGGAATTGAGGGGGCGTCGTCTTCACAGGAAGAAAAAACCAGGCTGAAAACTGCAAAAACACCAGGGAGGGGCGAGGTAAGCATACCAATTGTGATCATGATAGTTTGGATGGCACTCTTCTCACATCACCCAGCCAATTCAGCAGGCAGAACGTGCCTTTCAAAAGTCCATCCCCAAAAAGTGAACGGAAGCAGAAAATATCTCAACGGAGAAAGGCCAGATGGTAGTGGGGTGTTTGGGTTAGATTCCACCACTCGTATAAAGCTGGGCTGAGTCAAGTTATCTGAGCAAGAATTAGGATGCCAAGAAGATAACTTTTAGTGTCATCATATGATGCGGCCTGTATATTAGGTTCTGATATTTGTTTTGTTATTTTGATAATTGTAATGCATCATTGCTCTGTAGTGATACAACTGAGCTTTGGAAGCTACCTTTCCATTGCACCCATACTATTTCATATATTTTTGACTTGTTTTGATATGAGTCAGGTCTCAATGCCCATCTAATATCTTCAAATGCTTCTCAATACGAAGAATCAGCTTGAAGAGATGTAATTTCACTTCTTTATTTCTGATTGTTCTCCGTGGCCCTGGAGCTGGCTTTATGTCGGGCACATGTTCTGCTGAGCTAGTGTGGGGGTCCATCCATGCCAGAAGCTCAAATCTGATTTAAACATTGACTTGCTTAAATAGCTTCAGACTATTTGGTTGATAGCACCCAAGGTCATATGAGATATGTGAGCATGTGATGTAGCTGGCCAACATGTACCTGGATACTGATCTGAGCTGCCAAATGAGCCATACTGAAAGCTGGCAGGAAATGTACACAATTCCTGATTGACTTTTCATTTACTAGAGTATTTATATGTGAGTTTTCACATTGCAACAACTGAGACCCCAGGCAGTCATCAACTAAGTCTGCCAGTGCGCTATTGGACTTACGTTGATGTGCTGTCGAGTGTGTGAGCGAGTGAGTGCGAGATATGGGTACGATGCACCGGTTGTAACTTTTTAATGTGAACACTGTGGTCTGTAAATGCCTTTGCTTGAGGTAAAACTTTCATCTTTTTGTTGTTTTTTTGGTGAACATTGAAATTCCAATTGGGAATTCTGCCTGAATACCAACCTATGCATAATGCATAGCATGTTGACATATACCAGCTTGTAGAAGTGGATTATGCAAGTTGAATTGCGTTGTAATCCCCTGGTTGGAAAGTGAAGGGCTGCACGTTAAGTTTTCTGAGGCTGTACAATTTATTTCCCTAAATATGTTTAAATATATCAGTGGACTCCCATGCTGGCTTGGCGGTTGGTGTTGCCTTTTGCTAGCTCTTGGCTTGGGACGGTCAGGAAGGGATTTTACTAGAAATTTTTAATTTCGTCTCAAGTACTAAATAGCCTATGCTGGGCGCTTCAGCAGAGTATTTGGTGTGTTCCACGTTAGGGAGTGGATTACCAAAATTGTATATTTTTCGAACCAAGCTATAACATTTTTTTTAGTTTTTCCTGTTGAAGGGGGTTCTCCATGGCCTATTGACTTATTGTGGGGGCCATCTGAAAAACCAATAATTTCGATTTAGCTGTGGTGGTGTCCAACCTAAGCATCTTTGGGTTTCCTCACTGCTGTCACTGTTGCTTGCCCCAAATTTCGATATAGTCATGGTGGGAATTTTCTCCTTTGTATATAGTTGTTTTACTCTTTTATCTTTATCATATTTTTTGAAGCTTTATCTGACTGCCTTTCATTGACTGCTAACCTTTGCATGGAGTTAGTCGGCTTCCTGGTTTTCGATACTTGTAGTAAATTATTTATCATCAGAGATCAAAATCTTACCTAAACAACAACATGAACTGACGAAGTGCGTAACCCCTATACGTTTGCTTTTTAGAGAATAATCTGGACTCCTCATTTGTTGAAGTTTCTTCGCAGTGTAAATTTCATGAATTACCTACCAGTTTCTTCTACCTCGAATGCGAGTTTATCCATCATCCACTTAAATGCTAGGTCAGTGAAAATAAATTTGATGAGATTCAACGTCTCCTACTTAGATCTGGGTATCATCTATTATTGCTATACCAGAAACATGGCTTAAACAAGAAATTGAACAATACTTTGAACTTTCGGGTTATACAATGTGCGCATCTAGTGAGACTCTAATCAATGTGGAGGTGGTACAGCACTATATGTCAGCAATAAATATGAATGCAAACAAAGAACAGATCTTGAGAACATATATAAAGAATCCACTTTTGTTGAGATACCATAAAAATCAGCGCAGAATATACCAACCTTGATCTTTGACGAAATATACAAACCTCCCTGTTATAATAACAGCCTGTTCTTGGAAAAACTTGAGAAAATTCTAGATTTGGTAGACCAAAATAAGCTATGTGTCATAGCAGGTGATTTTAGCTTTAACTTTTGGAAACTCCCTGGAGATAGTTAAGCGATGAAACTTTTCAATCAAATGGCGGCATATTTCAAAATCTACCAGCTATTTCAAGACCTACTAGGATAGGTTGTAGCAATCCCTCACTATTGGATAATTTCTTTACCAATGACATCGCTCGCGTTTATCAGTCTGGAGTAATTATTGATGATATTTCAGACCACCTTCCATTTTTTTTTACATTAAGCATACCAAGAACCATAGGCGTAGGAACCGGGGGGGCCAGGGGGCCACTGGCCCCCCACTTTTCTGGGATGGGCCCCCGCAACGGAGATAAGAATATTAACAACTGTAATATCAAGCGAGAAACTCAAACCGGCCCGATAGCTTGCCCCGGAACCCCGTTAAACTTACCTGTGCCCCTAAACTAAGTTGAGGTCATATGAGTTGATTTTAAGGCCCCTGAGCTTCTCGGGGCCCCTGAACTGGCCTCTGATGCCATACGAGCTAATCTGGGCCCTTTGATCTGAGCTGAGCGCCCCTGAGATGGTTTGGGCAACATGAACTGTTCTAGGATGCCTAAACTGAGCTATGAGCCGTAACCTTAAACAGGGCACCGTGAGTTGGCCAGAACCTATATCCACCGACCTGGGGGCCCCTGAGCTGAGCTGGGACCGTAAAGTTAATATTGCCCCCTGAGCTAATCTGGATCCCCTGTGATGCACAGAAGACCCTAAACTTATCTGAGGCCCCTGCACAGGAATAGGGCCCCTGCTCTGAAATTTGGTTATAAGCTTTAATTGAAACCCTGAACTGTTCTGAAGCCCCAAATATGCCGACAAGGGGCCCTGGATGAGCCGGGCCCTTAAGTTTATCTGGTCATCAGAGCTGATATGGGCCTCTGTGTTGAACTGAGGGCCCCTGAGATGGTCTAGGACCCCTATAAGGCTTTACAGCCACTGACCGGGCGGCCGAGAGCTTGAATGGGCCCCTTGAGATGTTCTGACAGTGGTGTAGCCAGGGGAGGGTGGTTTCAGGGGTCCGCGGACCCCTTAGGCTGACCTTATGCACTAAAAACACAAAAATTGATTTCGGGGGCCCCTGAGCCTGGTCTCGGGGGGCCTCCCGAGCTTGGTCTCAGGAGGCCCCCAATAATCGGTATCGAGGGCTCCAGAGTACCGAATATTGATCTTGGGGGACCCCTGTGCTCACTCTCAGGGGGTCCCGAGCTTGGCCTCAGGGCCCCCGAGCTTGGTCTCAGGGCCCCTCCCCCGAGCTCGGTCTCACGGGCCTTTCGATCTTGGTCTCACGGGCCTTTCGATTTTGGTCTCAGGGGCCCCGAGCTTGGTCTCAGAGGCCCCGAGCTTGGTGTCTGGGGGCCCTCCGAGCTTGGTCTTAAGGAGTTCCCGAGCTTAGTCTCAGGGGCCCTTCGAGTTTGGAATCAGGGCCCCCGAGCTTGGTCTCAGGGGCCCCCGAGATTGGTGTCAGGGAACCCTCCGAGCTTGGTCTCAGATAACCCCGAGCTTGGTCTCAGGACCCTCGAGCTTGGTCTCAGGGAACCCCCGAGCTTGGTCTCAGGGAGCTCCCGAGCTTGGTCTCAGGGGGTCCCTCGAGTTTGGTCTCAGGGCCTCCGAGCTTGGTCTCAGGGGCCCCCGAGCTTGGTGTCAGGGAGCCCTCCGAGCTTGGTCTCAGCGCCCCCGAGCTTTGTCTCAGGGGCCCCGAGCTTGGTGTCAGGGCCCTCCGAGCTTGGTCTCAGGGAACGCCCGAGCTTGGTCTCAGGGGACCCCCGAGCTTGGTCTCAGGGGCCCCTGATCATCGGTATCGAGGGTTCCAGAGTACCGAGCATTGATCTCGGGGGCCCCCTGAGTTCGGAGGGGACCCCAATCATTGGTATCGAGGGCTCTGGAATACCGAATATTGATCTCGGGGGCCCGTGAGCCTGGTCTCAGGGGCCCTCGAGCTTGGTCTCAGGCGACAACCGAGCTTGGTCTTAGGGGGGGCAAGCTTGGTCTCATGGGCCTTTCCATGTTTGGTCTCATGGGCCTTTCGATCTTGGTCTCACGGGGTCTTGAGCTTGGTCTCAGGGAACCCCCCGAGGTTGGTGTCAGGGGGCCCTCGAGCTTGGTCTCAGGAAGCCTCCGAGCTTGGTCTCAGGGTCCCCTCGAGCTTGGTCTCAGGGGCCCTGAGCTTGGTCTCAGGGGTTTAGGGCCCCCTCGGGGTGCCCCCGACTATTGATATCGAGGGACTCATGAGTGAGGCACGAGCATTGACCTCATGAGACCCAGAGTTTGGTCCCAGGGGCCCCCAAGCCTGGGTTCAGGACCTCCGAGCATCGGCATCGAGGGGCTCCAGAGCACCGAGCATTAGTCTGGGGGGCTCGAAATATTGATCTTGAGGGCCCCGGAACATCGGTGTCGAGTTACCCCTGAGAAAAGCGCGAGCATGGGTCTAAGGGTGCCCCTGAGCCTGATCTAAGTGGGACCCCGAGCTTAGCCTTAGGACCCCCCGGGCATCAGCATCAAGGGGCTCCGGAGTATTGGTTTAGGGGAGCAATTATTTTAGGGGCCTCCAAATGGTGATTTCAGAGGGCCCCCCGAAAGTTTGGATGCAGTGGTGTAGCCAAGGGGGCCCTAGGCGTCCGCAGACCCCCACCCCTTGGGCCAATCTGAACCACTGCAAAGGATTCTCTGATCACGGGGCCCCCAGAGTCAGTCTCAGGGGCCCCTGAAGATTCGTTCTCAGGGCGTCCCGAGTCGGCCTCACGGCCCCCGCCCTGAGAGTAGGTCTCAAGGCCCCCCGAAAGTAGATTTTAGGGGTCCCAGAGGGTTGGTATCAGGGGCCCCAAAATTCGGTATCAGGGGCCCCGGGAGTCTGTCTCAGGGAGGGGCCGAGCTAGTCTCAGGGGCCCCCAGAGAGTGGTTCTCAGGGCCCTGCAACATAGTCTATTTCAGGGGGGGCCCCTGAGAGTCAGTCTCAGAGAACCCCAAGAGTCGATCAAGGGGACCCCAAGAGTCTGTCTTAGGGGACCCCGAGATTCGGTCTCAGGGGTCCCCCTGAGAGCCTGTCTCAGAGAACCCCAAGAGTCAGTCTCAGAGCACCCCAAGAGTCGGTCTCAGGGGGCCCTCATAGTATCACGGGCTTCTCTCTCAGGAGTCAATATTTAGTTTCAGGTGGCCCCGAGAGTTAATCCGGGGGTCCGAGATTTAGTCTAATTTGATCCGCAGAGTGCTGGTTTCAGGGGGCCCCAGAGGGGTAATTTTGGGAGCCCTCAAGATTTAGCCTCAGGCTGTGCCCCCCCCGAGTTTTGGTATAAGCGGCCCCGAGAGTCAATCTCAGGGAGCACCCAAAAGTTAGTCTCAGAGGGCTCCCGGTTGTCAGTCTCAGAGACATCCGAGAGTTAATCTCGGGGTTCTGAGAGTAATTTCCAGAGGTGCTCCCGAGGCGGTTTTGGTCTCACGGGCCCGGAGTTAGCCTTAGGGGCCCGCAGAGCTAATCTGTAGCCTCCGAGTCAGTCTCAGGAACGCCAAAGACTCAGTCTCAGAGGTGATTCCACCCATCCCCCCGGTGTTTGTCTCAGGGGCGCCCTAGAGTAAGTCTCAGAGGGCTGTCGGAAGTCATTCCCAGCCCCCCTCCCCCACCCCAAAGACAGCCTCAGGGGACCCCAATAGCTAATCTGGATGACCACGATACTCAGTCTCAGCCCCCCCTCCAGAGCAATTCTGGGGGGCCCAATAATTAGTCTCAGAGGTGCTGCCGATAACTAATCTCAGGAGCCCCGAGAGATTCTCAGGGGCCCCCAGTTTTGATCAAGAGGCGCCGTGAATCGGTCTCCGAGACCCACTGAGAGAATCGGGAGAGCGGCCGAAAATTAGCTTTGTGAGCGCCGCCAAGTGTTGGTCTTAGGTGGCCCCAGAGCTCAAATAAAAAATTTCAAAATCATATGCCTCGGAAAAAATGTACCTACCCCTATTGCGTACTAAAAAAACACAAATTAAAACATGATTATCGAAGGAAAGGCAAAATTTAATCTAATTTTACCATAAGAGCAAATCGAACAGGGAATTGGGCACTTAAGTCAATTTTTAATATATTAGCTTTACACCAATAACTACATTCCTAAATATTCTGAAATAAACAACTTTCCAATATTTTCGTAGGAAACCAGGCAAACAAGGGTAATGACAGAAATTGATGAACATAATCCCAAAAAGAAAAATAGGTATGAAAGGCTGAAAATAACAATAACAGAGTGAGCCAAGGCGATAGATATCTTGGGCGCCTTTTGTCTTGGAAATTTGCTCGTTTACAAGATAGCAAGGGTAAGAAAGTAACTGGATCTCAACAGGATCTGTCGACGGAATAGAGGTTATGTAGCGTTCGGGACACACTACAATATCCCTTGTATCTTTATTTGTTTTTTTCGTTTCTTTGGAAATTTCCTGATTAAGAGTCCATGGATTCGACACCGGGATATAATTGCTAATCATTTCCCGTAGAAGATCATTTCTTCGTACTCAAAACGACTGACCTCCAATAACTTCATGTCTGATTACCCGAGTGAATTGAGGTAGACTCAGGTTTAACATCATGCGTGCATCAACATTGAACTTCCCGAAATATGGCTCAAAGCTGTTTACCAACACTTGTTCGGATCAGAAAAAACCAAGCTATAAACAAAATAAGAATGAATGCTTAAAAGGCACAACAAAATTTCCCTCGTGTGAATGTTATAATGTTAAAATACTATACAAAAGATATAGGAGATGGGCCCGGTTACTAAGGGGGACCCCCCGGCCTGGGGCCCCCGACGGTAGTCGGACCTCTCCTTGGCTGAATCCTGGCTACGCCACTGTGTTCCTGAGACTCTATATCAGCCAGCCTGGGACCCCTAAGCCTAGCTGGGGCCCTGAGCTAATCTGGGTACCGCTGTGCTTAACTGGGGCCTCTGATCTGGTATGGGGGCCCTGAACTGTTCTAGCATCATTGAGCTAAGCTGGGCTCCGTGAGCTTGAACAAGTCCCTTGAGCTGTTTTGAGACCCTACATAAGTCGACCTGGGGACCTCCGAGCTGAACCGGGCCCCTAAGCTAATCTGGCACCCTGTGAGAATCTGGAACTCCCCTGTGATGAGCTTCTAGGGGTCCTGTGCTTATGTAGGGTCCCTTGATAAGCTGGTCCCGAGGCTAATTCACTGGTCTAGGCCCTTGAGCTGACTGATCTGGGTTCCTGAGCCATTGTCTGGACCTTGGGGCCCTCCGAGATAATTTAGCGGTCCCTGGGTGGCATAGGCATAGGAACCGGGGGTCAGGGAGATACTGCCCCCCCTTTGAGGTGGGCCCCCGCAACAAATATACAACTATCAGCAACTGTGATATAGAACAAGAAACCCAAACGGGCCCGATAGCTTGTCAGGGAACTTTCAAGTTCGGTAGTACGCTGCCTGTAAGCCCCTGGAGGAGGAGCGCTTCGTAAAAAAGCCAAGGCACCTACTACCCGAGTGTTGCCAAATGAGTTCCGAGAACTGGGCCCAATCAAACTCCATCCCAATTCCAACACAAAATATGAATCGGACACAGACCCCGCACCAAATACCGAACAACAGTCGTCCCTGAGCCATCGAAAGGTGTGACGTCTTTCGATGCCAGGGATATATGTCGTCGCCAACTCTTTCCCTGTTGGAGGGGTTTCTTGGGAGTCAAATCGCTCCTTGCACAAGGAATCTGCCGTGCCTTAAACCCGAGTTGGTCGCGTGGAAAGCAAGGCTGCTAACCACTATAACACCATGCCCACACCTCCTCGGCATCACAAAGCTGGCCATCAAGTACCTACATTGCACTTGCAGTCATGCTGGAACTCTGCATTGTAGGCATCGAAATATAGCTAGGCGTATTTATTGTGATCAGGCTTCACCTAAATCAATCTCTAATGATGGCAAGAAGAGATATGTAATAACATAAATAAATGTTACCATTTTCGTCATTGAATAAGAAAATACAAGTTGATTAGGCATAGCGAAGTGGGGTTATTTGGTATCAAGGCATTGTCTGTAGTTTTCTAAACAGTCACTAATTTTGTAAATGTGATGAAAAGTTTTGTAGATGTGATGTGTACTTAGCCGCGCCAATTTGTTTCAGTAACAAAATTGTCCCATTTTTTGCCCAATGGCTAAGTATCCTTGGACACCATGCAAACGTTACAAGCTTGCTTATGGTCTTGCGTGATGTCCAAGGAGATACCTGATTTAATGCTGAAGGTAGGAGGATGCCCTTTGTTTATAAGCGTATTTAGATTTAAAAAGAAGAAAAAAAGAAAAAGGGCCTAAACATCTGTAAATATAAAAAACGCGCTCGCGGTAAAACATGATTGAAATCCTCCAAAAAAGCTGAAAAATGTATTTCGTATTTGAAATGAGTCTTGGTAAAAAAACAAAAAAACGTTTTTTTGGCGTTTTACTATGATTTGGTATGAAATAGGTACAACTCGAAATCATAGGGCAAAATTTAATTTATCAATTTTCCATATATTGACATCCTTGTGTGCATGCGTGCCTTATTGACACCAAACGAGCTAACTAATTTTTTTTATAACTATGGGCCCCCGTGGACTGGGGCCCCCTTGAGGTGGGCCCCCTCTAAGGTTGGCCCCCCACTTTTCAAACCGTTCCTACGCCCCTGCCAAGAACCAGAAACAATACCAAGAAAGCATAAAAATCTTTGACAAAACCAAGATTAATCAGCTAAAAAGTTTTATTGCTTCGAATCTTAGAGACTTTAATACCATAACTGATCCCAATATTGCATGTGGGATTTTAATTGAAACGTATAAGAAAGGGATAAATGCCTTCTCTCAAACATTTATACCTAACAGAAGAAGAACTCCCATGAAACCCTGGATATCTCAACAGATATGTTAGCAGGAATAAATCATAAAAACAAACTGTTCAAAAAACTTATTATAAAAAAGGCTAAGCATAGTAATGAATATAATAATGATTTGAAAGAAATGGAACAAACTAGGGGGCGCGGTAGTGGAGTGGTCAGCGTAGCTGGCTTCCACGCAGCCGACCCGGGTTCAAGGCCCGGCGGCTTCCCTGAACAAGGAGCAAGCTGGCTCCCGAGAAACCCTTCCAACAGGGAAAGAGTTGGCGACGCCATATGACCCTGGCAGTTGGTGCGTCGATAAGCCCCAAAAATTATTATAAATGGAACAAACTCATAAAGGATATAGAAACATGCTAACCAACGTAATAAAGGAGGCAAAACATAAATATTATAGAGACTCGTTTCAAGCAAATAAGGGAAATGGAAAAGAAACTTGGAAACTCTTAAATAGCAAAAAAATAGAAGCATAGCAAAAACCAAATTTATCTATTTGTATTAAAGAATGGGGACAATGCCACCTTAAACACGCGCCCCGCTGGGGTCCCTTGCATGACGCGCCCCGCTGGGGGGCGTTTTTGCGCCCCCTCCGTATCTCATTCCCCACGAAAGCTAAAGGAAAGGAAAATTACGGGCGGCGTTTGAAAGCTCTTGACAAGACAAAAAGATTGTATACGAATAATTTTTTATGTCAGTTCAATATTGAGGTCAGCATAGGTCAAAGAATGCTCCATAGGCTTACAAAATAGCAGTGTACGTTTCCCTATCTAGATTGCCCTCAGGGAAGCTAAAGTAAATCTTTATGCATCATTGGATTCCTCTCATCGCGGTGAATCGAATGATGTATAATATGACCTTGTTAGGTCAAGTAGTCAAAATGACCTGGCCTCGACCTAGGTCAGGGTCACAGAGTGACCTGGCATGGTCATGTTGCATATCAATCGACTCCCCGTGACAATATAAGCACAATGCAAGCAAAATGGGAGCTTTATCTCAATTCAGTGAGAAGTTATTGGTAAAACAATCACTCTCTCCTCCCGTGACCTGATGTAACCTTTGAGAGGTCAGATGCTTAGAAAAACTCAACTTTATGGTCAAGATCGTGGTAAGAATAGACGGTTTAAGGATTTTCAGCTTTATCTATGCAGTATTTACTGAAAAAAAACAATTCTATTTTTCACCATAGACTTATAGGTAATGGGATGACCAAAAAATTGACCCCACCTTAGTTCAACAATATCAAAATTCTGAGATAGCAGATTTTTAGACCCCAACGACCTCATCATATTGTGGAAGTTTAAAACTGATCGGTTTGCTAATGTTCCCTGGGCGCCGCTTCAAACTAGTGATTTTTGGTTTTGAGGTCGGGTCATTTGACCCTGAATAGCTCCTTAACCTGACATGACCTTAACTAAAAATTTGGTCAGATGTGTAAAATTGATCAGGGATAAGGTACTGTACGTTGCGTTGTTCTGCGTCTCTTCGCTTTTGAGCTATCTGGGGAAAACCAGGAGGGGGGTGAATTTTGCCCCCCAGCGGGGCGCGTGTTAAGGGACAGGAGATTGAAAATGGATCAATCATCATCTTTGGGGTTTTCCGGCGCGCCGACAGCCAAGGTCACATGGCGCCCATAACATCGCGAACAAACACTCCGGGAGGCTCAAGCAGGCGAAAAAACACAACAACATAGTCCTCCTAAAACATGTTAAACATGTGATCCATCCACCGACGTCTGGCTACTCAGTAGATAAAAGGGAGAAAAAACTCCTCTTGGTCACTTGAATAGACAACTACATCAATGAGGTTACTTCATAAAAACTGCACAGACACCCAGCTACGTAGGAGAGTATATCACCTTAAAATTTACTGCTCTCAGATACATTTCTATATCTGAACAATTAACGGAGGGGGATTCTCCCAGAAGCGACTCTAGCGACGGTGAGCCGGGCAAATAACGCCTCCTCTCCAGCTCAAAGTCACGGCACTCCAGCAGTACGTGCCTCACCGTCAGTCTATCGACGCATCGCGGACATTCCGGCGGGCGGTCGCTAGTCAAGAGATAAGAGTGTGTGGAGTACGTGTGCCCTATTCTTAGTCTGGAGATAACAACCTCGTCCCTTCTGTTGCCTGCATCGGCAGATGACCACGGTCCTATCCGGGGCTTCAGCTCCCTCAGCTTGCCACCCTTGGGGTCTGCGTCCCATCGTTGCTGCCAGATTTCGGAGAGGTAGCTCCTAACACATGGGAACATATCAAAGTACGGAACACGGATTCCGCGGGAAGGCTCGCTGCTCGCTGCTTCTTTAGCTGCCCCATCGGCCAGTTCATTTCCCTTGATGCCATTGTGACTAGGTACCCACGCAAGAGTCACGGACTTCCCTCGACTCACAGCCTCGTGTATCTTGTGTCTGATGAGAGGTAAAAGGTATGAGTTTGATGCGTTGTACGTAAGTGATTGGAGTGATTGTAATGACGAAGGCGAATCACTGAAAATTACAAATCGGTTGGTTCTCGACCGCAGAACCTGATCCAAGCACCGAAAGATCGCGTATAATTCCGCTGTGAACACTGAGGCATCCCGTGGGAGTGAATATCATCCCTGAATATTGCTACCTACAAACGCGCATCCCGCACCATTAACACACTTCGATCCATCCGTATAGAAGGCTGTATGATTTGGAAACCTGGGAGAACAGTATTCCAAGAAGGTTTGACGCACGGCTTCGGCATCAGGCCCTTAGTCAGCTCTAGTAGCCGTGTATCTACCTCGACCTTGGACGTCCGCCACGGCTCGGCAGCTGGCAGCTGCGCGATTTCGACGCTTTCAGGACTGATGTCAGCCTCGCTCAGCCATACAGCCATAAGCGGATTCTAATTCCAGGGTGTCGAGCAGATGTGCGAGAACCATTGTCGATTCGCCTCAGTCTACTGTTGTCAAAAAAAGTGTCATACGTAGGATGATCGGAGTCCTGTTTAAGCTTCAACGCATGTCGCATGGCAACATATCTCCGTCACAAAGCAAGTGGCATCTCGTGTATATCCACGTGCAGGCTTGAAACAGGTGAAGTTCGGAAGCACCGGTTATAATTCGAAGGGCCTGGTTTTGGACAGTGTCCAACATTCTTTTGGAAGTTTCTGTCGCAGCGTCATATACCACACTTCCATATTCTAGTTTTGATCTTATTAAGGATCTGTACAATGTCAAGAGTGTTTTTCTATCCGAGCCTTATGTCATGCGGGTTAAGACCTTAAGAATATTAAGGCAATTAAAACAGCTCTCTCTAAGCTTCCTAAAGTGAGCGGCGTATGTTAGTCTACGGTCAAGTATTAATCCTAGGAAGCGTCTGGCCCACTACTTCTATCTCATGGCCCCCTATGTTTAGAATAGGATGTTCACATACCCTCCGTCGGGTGCAGAAATGCATGGATTTGGTTTTAGAGGTTGAAAAGCGTAGACCATTTATTGCACTCCACCGCTGCAGTCTGTCGAGGCAAAGCTGCAGTTGCCTTTGAGCTGTGGTGGTCGAAGACGTTGTTATCCATATGGTAAAGTCATCTACGAACATGGCACGGGAGACATTGGGCGGTAAGACATCGCCTATGTCATTAATCATGACGGCGAGCAGGGCCACAGATAAAACGCTACCCTGTACCGTGCCGTTCTCCTGTGTGTGCTCCTCGGACAAAGAATTTCCAATTCGAAATCTGAAACGCCTGTCCCTCAGGAAATTGAACAGAAACCAGCCCAGGCGACCTCGCACACCCATGTCAAAAAGCTTATTTAGGATGCCAAGCCTCCAAGTCAAGTCATAAGCGCGCTCCACGTCAAAAACACAGCGATTGTGTGCTGTTTGTTGATAAAACCTTCCCTAACGGCTGCGTCGAGTGTGATAAGATGGTCGAGTGTGCTTCTGCCTCGGCGAAAACCACATTGTGCGTTAGATAAAAGATCATTGCCTTCAAGAAACCACATGAGGCGTGTATTGATCATTCTCTCAAACAGTTTGCAGACACAAGAGGTCAGCGAGATAGGCCAGAAGTCCTCAGGCGAGTCTCCCGGTTTCCCCGGCTTCTGGATAGGGACAACAATCTATTTCCGCCACTGCTCCGGAAAGCCGTTGTTTTCCCACATGCCATTGAAAATATCGAGGAGTGATGAGATAGATTGTGCAGGAAGATGTAATAGCATTTGATTGGTGATTTGATCACTGCCAGGCGCCACACTCTTGAGATTTTTTAGTGCCTCTTCCATCTCCTCAATGGAGAAAATGGCATTGTAGGACGCTGAGTTGTCGTTCCCGAAGTTTATTGGAAAGCTTTCTTGGATTTGTCGGTGTCTTAGAAAATGTTGGCTTTGAGAGGCGTTGCTACAGCGGTCTCGGAAGGCCTTTGCCATGAGGTCAGCTACGTTTTTGGGTCCGTGATTTTTTCTCCGTTCGAACTGAGGACAGGTGTGGGTGTAGATCGCCGCTTGCCCTGGATACTCTGGACGCGGCTCCAGACCTGCGCAGATGGTGTGAAACGGTTTACGGTGCTGACATAATTAACCCACCATCTTCTTTTCGAGTTAAGTACAGTACGTCGAGCCAAAGCTCTCGCACGCATGTATCTGACAAGATTTCTATTTGTAGTGTGTTTGTTGAAAATCCGGAAAAAACCGCTTCCGTTTTAAGATTGCAGCTTTACATTCCAAGGACCACCAAAGTACTGGGGTGTGCTTTGGCCGCCAACGAGTGGTCGGAATAGAATGTTTTGCGGCTGTTAGAATCATTTTGTTGAACTCTTCAATGGCTTCAGTAGCCGAGGCCTCCGAGAGAGGAGCCACCGTACCGCATGCAGCCTCGAATCCCACCCAGTCTGCACGCTTGTGGTTCCATCTGGGAATCGTGGATGCCGGCGCACCTCGCAGGGTCCAGTTGGTAAGAATAGGGAAATGGTCGCTACCGTAGTGCTCGTCAAGAACACTCCACTGAAGCTGGGTGAGGAGAGAAGGAGAACAGATAGAAAGGTCATTGGAGGAGAGGGCGCCAGAGGGTAAGGTTAAATGAGTGGCTCTGCCTGAATTTAAAAGACAGAGAGAGTTTAGATGGAGAAAGCGCTCGAGGGTACGGCCCCGGGGACAGGTGCGGTCGGTAGCTCCTCCCCAGGCAGCATTATGAGCGTTGAAGTCGCCCAATAGCACATCAGGGGTGGGAAGCTGATCATAAACATAGTTGAGAGATGATATATCAACAATGCCACCTGGCGGTAGGTATATGGAACACACTTAGTTTTGTTCGGCCGAGATCAACCCGGGCGGCAACTGCTTGTAATGAGGTGTTTAATGGAATAGTATAGCAGGGGGCGGAGTGATGTACCGCCACCAGTACTCCTACGTATGCAATTGTTGTACTGAAGACCTCTTTTCTAAACGTGTTCTTGATATTTATACTTGAGTTAGGGGAGAGTTTTGTTTCTTGCAGGAATATTATTACTGGTTTATATTCCGCCAGCATATATTAGAAATCTGAGAAATTTGCACGGTGGCCTCGGCAATTCCATTGCATTATTGTGTTTGCGTTCATTGTGTCTTTGAAACGGTCTTTTCGGGTTAGTGGGAAGGCTTAGAGACTTTACCTCCAGTGGGTGATAGTCACCCCTTGGCCCCTTGTGACCAAGATGGGTTCTTGATCTGGCCTTTGAATTGTAGTTTTCGTAACGGTGGACCTCGTTGTATGCGATGGACAGACGTTGTTTCTCAGTCCAACATATATTTATAACTATACACCTGGCGTTGTGAAACAGGTGCGTAACTTAGCGGCTCTAACACTTTTACTATCAGCACTTTTCCCTAAGATTCATATTTCGCCAATCCTTCCGGCGGAGCCTTCTCGTCGCTATGGCGATTATGATACAAGACTGCATACGCTCATTTCGGGCAGAGCCTTCTCGTCGCTATGGCGGTGTTTACACACGAATGCATACCTAAGCCTAACGTCGGCTGTTTATATACGATTTGAAACCGGATCTGAGTCAGCATTCCGAGAGAATCTGATGTCATCAAAGACCAATGAGGTTTGACTGTTCTTATCTGTGACCAATAGAAAAATAGGGGGCCTCTCGTGATTCCTGAAAGGTGTACCACAAATCCGCTGAGTCAGCTGATATTCTGGTCAGTCAGAGGGTACCTGGTAGTTCTGGTTACAGCTAAAAATAGACCGTTATCAGGCACAGCATCCTGCCGTTCTGCATGAACTGCTGAGGTAGTATCCGTTTGGACTCATTGCACTGTCATATTCCTAGAAGTCCATGGTGCCTTCTCACGAGGTGGCTGGTTGCTGGGTGGTAACAGAGAGGTTACTAGGCAGAGTGGCCTTGTGAGTCATCGTGGCAATGACCGACAGCACGTGGGCTGATAGACGACTGGACATGAAGCCAACGCCAGTGACTGACTTACTGGGCGGCGAAGCTATGTATTAAGTTGAGTTGAATTTGGAACTTATAAGTTTATAAATTTTGGTAGTTTTTAGAGAAGTGAACAAAAATCGTCACACCCCTTTTACCCGTTCCAGGGATGGGCCCTGCGTGTTTTGGGCGTGATTGGCTTCCTCCTCTGGAGGTCTCCAGGGAGGATCCACGTGCTCTGGATGTCTGGGGCTGATCCAGAGGGTACCAGTTGCCGGGCGCTTAGTGGGTGATCGTCCCCGCGCTACCGGCTCGAAGTTTCTACGCACAGCCGCCACTGATGGTTTCGGATTTGATGGCTGCGAGGCTGGTGTGGTCGGGGAGGCTGCAAGAGCATCACCCGTGGGGGGTACGATAGGGGACGGTGGGCGGCGCCTCCCCGTGGGAGAGTGTTTGCCCCTCGTCCCACAACTGTCCACCCCTCAGCATCGGAAAGGGGTTCAGATTCGGGAGGGGCACCAGGTGCCGTCTCTGGTTCACCAGCAGGAGCAACCGGCTGGTGGTCAGGAGCGGGGGGCTTTGCCCCGCTCCCCACCGCCAGCAGGTGCCAGAGGCGGGGGATGGAAGCGGGAGCAGCGCCTCGCTCCCGCGACCCAGCCCCCATAGGATGGGGCTATGGAGGAGGTGCCGCGACTGGCCCAGGAGACGGGGCGGCGGGCTGGCCAGAGATAACCAGCCCCATACTGCCTGCCAAGCGGACGAATTCCGCAATGGTCAGGCGTCGAATGACTTCCTCCGGGGTCATCCGTGGTGGTGGTGAGGAGCGTCCTGCGGCAGGTGCCTGGGAGTACGTCTTCCGCGGGCAGCGGGCCTCGTAGGCCTCCCGGGCCTCGCAGAAACCCATACGACCTTTCACCTTAATCGAAATGATTTCCTTCTCTCTTTCAAGCATCGGGCAATCGCGATCAGCAGCAGAGTGAGGGGTCTGGAATTCTTCGCAGTTTACACAGAACTTATTTGCTGCACAATCATCGGCTACATGATCTGTAGATCCACATCTGGTACATACTCGCTTTCCCATACATGTGTTTGTGGTGTGACCATATCGCTGGCAACGGAAACATCTCATGGGTGATGGGATAAAGATACGGACGCCGATTCTGATATAGCCAACGTATATGTGGTCAGGGATGTCTGTCTTGTCAAAAGTGAGTACAATTCTGTCGCTTTCCTCTACCTCAGCACCTCTCCTAGTTCTCATACGGCACGCTTCAACAACACCAGAGTTACCGAGACCATCAACAATTTCTTCCTCACATACACCTCTCAGATCTGGACAGCGGATGACACCTTTCGAGAATTTTTGGTACGATGCGCCTCAACAGAAATGGAAATTTTGCATGTCTTTTGGAAACCAGAATCCTTCCCCCAAATGTCAACTCCGACACAGAAAGTGCACGCGCAGCGTCCTCAGTTTTTGCAAACTCCACCTCCAGAGCTCCATCACGCAAACAATCACAACGCACCACCTTGCCAAGGGGATCAAGGGCCTCTTTTCGCTTGACGGGTGACAAAGACCCCAGGGATGTGTCCAGTCCCCGCATCACCACGACACGGGGACAGGAGGGCTTTGCAGCTCGTTTTTGTGAACCAGGTGTCACGGTCCGGTTTCTCCCTTCCCCTCTTGGGGGTTGGGAGGTATCAACCACTTGTGGAGGAGGGGATGGGAGAGGGATTGGTGGTGTTTGAGGTATCCATGAAATTAAGTTTAATTTCAGCGAGCAACGTGCGCCCCCTTCCGACGAGGGTGCTACAAGGCAAGACGACGCACGGGCTGGCTATACGGGGGAGACGCCGCCGTTACAGAGGGGGGAGAGAGATTCACCAAACCCCCTGCCCCGACGACGGTCCCCCCTTGCACCTAGCCTAGACGACCCCGGGCGGGGCACGGACACCCCACTCTCCCTGGGTGAAATCGGGACCTCACCAAAAGAGGGAGGGACAGCCGAGCCCCACCAAAGGCCGACAGACTTTCACAATGCTGCTACTCTTGTCGATGCCTTCAAGAGTTTCCCGCCCTTGCGGAAATCCAGACCAAAGTAGAGTGTTGCTGGAGGCACACGAACAAAAAACAGCGCATACCTCAGCTCAGCTACCAGGACTCCTTCATCCCGGGGTACGGCTCGGTGCGCAGCTCACCTTAAAAAGACAGGCGCCCCCACACGGCCTCACCGGAGGAGGCGACTACCACCTGCTCGTCACAACTGATTCTCGGCTGGTCCGAGAGAAGCGATCCCCCAGCCCGCAGGGCCGGTGATTAGAAGGATCCAATCGTCAGCCACACGAGCCGGAGGCCCACATACACCCAGACCATCCAGGAATAATAGGCACGTGCGGGGACGCCCATGACACTGGGAAAAGGTGGTTAACTGAGAAGTTATGGGTTGGAAAAGGAAGCGGGTCGGTCCGTGCTGTCCAGCCCAGCTGCGCGCCGCACGGGACCGAGGTGTGCACACTCATGACGAACGAGTGCACAAACCCCCGCCACCCGCGGAGAAACGCCGGGCCAGACATCGCAGACAGTGGATAGGAGTATTTAGGAGTGGACAGAAAGGATACGGGTGGAAAGGCATGGCCAGACAAGGAAGTAAGGAAGGGAGAGGAAAAGGATCAAAGAGTTTGTGGGATTTGGGCTAAGAAAGGATGAGGATGGCAGTCTCGATTTGGCCCATCACCCAAAAAGCGGTGGGCGAAACCCATCCTGCCAACTGGGGTCGCGGGTTGAAAATGGATTTAATAACTTCTTTTGCTCAATTGCAACTGCATTGGAACGTAAAATTCCTTTTCCAGATATTAGCGCAATAGATCACTTAGATCCCCCTTCAGATGAAATATTCGAGAGAAATTTAGAAGCAAACATTGAAAAAGTTGAAAATATTATCAAATCTTTGAATGATGTTGGAGGAGGAATAGACAATATCGTATCTGAAATTTTGAAATGTACTTACCAGGGATGTAGTCATCAGTTAACATTTTTTTAATATTTGTTTATCCACAGGCACTATTCCGGAGTTGCTGAAAATTGCATGCCTTGTGCCAATTTATAAATCCGGAGAGAGGGATAGGTTTACAAACTACCGTCCAAAATCTGAGCTTCCAACACTTTCAAAAATATTTGAAAAATTAATACATCAACAAATTGTAGACTATTTGGAAGCAAATAACATTCTATACAACCTACAATTTGAATTCAGAAAACAGCATAGTTCTTATATGCCAATTTCTCATCTGTATGACACGGTTACAAAACATTTGAAAAGGGAGAAATTTACCGTGCAATATTTTTGGACCTTAAAAAGGCATTTGATACCGTTAACTCCGAAATTCTTTTGACAAAAATAAAGCATATTGGAATCCGTGGTAAGCTTTATGAAATTCTGTTTTCTTACTTGAAAAACGGACATCAGGTAACACAAATTAATGGCAATTGCTCAGATTTCCAAAAGATTTTGATGGGAGTCCCACAAGGCTCAATTCTGTGCCCGCAGTTGTTCATTATTTATGTGAATAATTTGTATCGAGAGTCTGAATTTGCTAAATTTTATCACTTTGCTGAGGATACGGCTATAATCATATCTGGAGAAAATTATAAGGTTCTTCAAAATAAAATTGATGCTGTTTTATCGAAAGTAACTCAATGGTTCGTATCAAATCACCTTCCCTCAATCCTGACAAATCCAACTTCCAAATTTACTAAAACAATGTGGTAAATGTTATTCAGGTAAAATTTAACGGGGTAGAAATTGCTAGGGAACCAGTAGTGACACATTTGGTTATTCTCGTGGATGAAAATTTGAAATGGGATGCACATATAGACAAAATATTAACACAACTAAGTAGAAATATTGGGATAATGAGTAGAGTAAAACACTATTTAAATTCTCGTGAACTCTCGTTCTTTCATCCTTCTAATGAACTTTTTGTTGAATTAAACTTACTGAAGCTACAATACTTGGTTATTGAGCAGAAAATCATAGTTTTGTCCAAACTTTTGAGGCATTCTTTGCTAATAGCTATATTGTCACTTTTCCAGCTTCATGATCCTAATAATACTCGTCTCATTCAACATTTTTCTGTACCATTATCTACCACAAATTATAGATCCTTCTCAATTTCATGTTCGGCGCCAAAGGCTTGGAACTAAGTTATTTGCTTCATCTTTCCAGATATCAATGATGTACCTTTAGAAAATATTCAGTTTAAGAAATGTTTACGAAATTACTTCATTGATGCCTATGGAACATTGCAGGAAATCTGATATTAAGTTTGACATTACACGCATGGGCCGTTGGTATCACTAATATTTTTTATCTTCAAATAATTTTCACTTTTATCTTCTTCTCTTCTAAAAACACACTAGAGGTTTTACCTACTAATAACTAACTCACTAATACCCTCTCTGTAGAACCCGTGCACTCCCTGAATGTTACTAGTGTTACTATTCTTTTCGGGGGTGCTTGGGGAATATTCTCAACGATGTATGTAACCTAGGCCTGGAAATATGAACAAGTTTGTAGCGTTCTGTAGCCGCTACAAGTTGGAGCGAGGAGTGGTGCGACCCGCTTACAGTGTAGTAACACAACTGTCTAATCCTATGGAGCCTTAGTAATTGGGTCGCACGGGTAAGGAAGGACACTCCTGCCTACCTTATCAATGGGTAGTGGGTTTAAAAAATCAATTAATTGAAAAATTAAAAATTAATTATGGCCAGGAGCCATGAATATCTTTTTAATTCTTTCAGACTGGCACTGCCAGATAAAGCTGCCACAAAATGTTGCAACGATTTTTAAAAAAAGCCTTGCATGTTTAACCAGGTACATGGAATGGAAAGGAACTTAAATGGGTTAAGGTTACAACAACATAGGAACATAATTGAATCTCCATACTACCAGAAAAGGTCCAAGCTAAAAAAACATGATCGAAACGATATTTTCCGGAATGATACTGATATTGCTTTTTGTTTCTGTTAAAGAACCATGCTAGATAATTTTTCTAAATGAAACATTCCTATGCCATGAGCTGAACCAAAATCTAAGCTATAATTACTAGAGTACATACCTAATTGCAATTGCAAATTCTAATGGCTACAGCAAAACCTAGGAAATAGTATACCATATCAATATATGACATAGGACAATAGAAAAGGAAATTTTATCATCGTGTTGCATTTAATACATTCATATTTTTAAACCCAATCCAATTTTCAGCTTGAAAACCTCCAATACCGCACATAACTATCACACTTCAAAATAGGATCACAGTCTGATAGAAAATTGCCAATGTATACAGCCTTCCAAATAAAATACAGACGACGATCAGACAAAACCAGTAGCAAGAAATAATCCGTCTGATTCGCGCAACAATGGTATTTTAATATTTTGTCAAATCAGAGTTAAAACTTTTCTATGCTAACAGTAAGAACTGCTTTTAAAAGGCAGAATTAAAGCAGCAGCTGCAGACGGCGCATTTAAGACAACATAAACAATATTATATGTAGCTGAGAAATATTCACATCACTTTTTGAATTATCGCGTGACTTCTACAACGTTTTGCCCTGAAGCTACTTTAGCTTGAGCCTATCCCTTGACTAAATTTGTTCTTCAAAAGACAGCAATGGCGCACTCTTGCCTGTGCTTATTCTTTCATTGGAGTGGTGGTGTTTGAGTGTCCCTAATACTAACCGTGAGTGGTGATTGAAAAGAAGTAATACTTGATATTCATGATAAGGAGTTTTTTACCTTTGAAATGCATTTTGCAGTCCGTTCCACCTCTTGGAATATTTAAGACAAGGCCAGAGACAGGAGCCTGTTTAATTTTTCGAGTATATGTATTATTTGTGTTGTGCCTCGGGATTTCTTCAGACCGGATGCGCCTTTAAAATAAGCAATTGAACCGTATAACTAATTTGATATATTGAAACAAATTAACACTTTGAAACAATTGAAACGCTGGAGGAAAAGACATTCAAAGGAAACTTGCCAAAGGCAGGCAAATTCAAACTTAATCAACATATTTACATACTGGGTCAATTTTTTTTCGTAAACTCACTTTGACTTGCTGTCTTCACAACTCAACTCAACTCATTGACGTGGTGTGAACCGACTCAACTCAATACAATTCACCTATCTAGTTTTGCCGACTCAACTCAGCTCAACTCAGAGTCGAACGAGTCGGAATTTAAGTTAAACTCCGACTCGGACTCACGAGTCGCACAACTCTGCCACAACCAGTGGTGGATCCAAGGCTTCATTTGGGGGGGCTAGGGGGTCCCCTTGTATCCGCCACTCTCCATAACTATATATTTTCCATCACCGTTTCTATCAAGGTAATTTTGAAAAAATCAAACTGCGTATAGCGGGTCAGGGTAGCATACGACCAAATATACTTGTTTCTACTCGTCCAAAGAAAAAAACGGCAGACTTAGCCCAACTGGGAGCTTTTTGGTGTCTTTTCCCGAAAAAAACTTTCGGCACGCAGACATTCGGCTCCTACAGTGCTACTGTTTGTATTTCACCAACACTCAAAGCTTATTTAGGATTTAGGATTGTACATACGTGCGTAATTTGACTAATAAAATTTGGAAGACTTCTTCTTTAGGGGAACCTCAAGTGGCTACGGGATTTGTGATTGCACCAACCAATTTATTTTATTTTTTAGAAACTAAGTTGCATAATGAGCGAGATGTGACGTTAAGACCGCCATTTCTGGTAATTAAAAAATTGAGGACTGAACGAATTGTGACGGGGGTTCTGCCAAGCCCCTTGTTGGGAGGGTTGAGAGTGCGCAGTCGGTCTTGACGCCCCCCCCACTTTTAAAACGTACCAACATGCATGTACCCTGATGCCAAAAAATACCAATGATTAGAGGCTTTAGAGGCTTCATCTCGTCGTCACACCTTTTAGAAGGTTTTACGGTACATGTGCCGGTCGGAACCACTAGGATTTCCCGCTTTACTTTGTTTAGTGTACCGCCGGCTAGGGTGAACGCTGTTGCCTCAGGAGCTTTTAATCGTTTACCTCGTGTGGTGAACAGCTTTTTAAACGTGTCACTCCTCAGTGATATATTCTGTGATCCACTCGGGGTACTTAAGAAAAATATAGTTGTTTGCGGCCGCCGAGCCAGTACTGGTCTGATGTGAGTATTTATGTTGTATTTAGGCCTCCGTCTGTTTTTAATTCCACTGACTTCACCTGTAATTGGGCTTTTAAGACCTGTTGGTGATTTAATACAGATACAACAGATTAAAAATCGGCGCGTGCAATTTTGTCCGCCAAGCATATTCACACACCAAGCTCATTTAATGAGCTACACCAGTCCCCCCTCCCTCACCAGTCCCCCTTCCTACACCAGTCCCCTCCCTCAGTCTAACAGCAGGCACAACCACCACAATTCTCTACACACGCGTGTAGGTTTTATAATCCGTCACACGACCCCTCCCTACCGAAGCTTGAACTCGGCGCCCAGCGGCGTGACCTTTCTAACCTCTGTGCCCCGCGGGCAAGCGGCAGCCAGCGGATGGCGGCCGCTGATTGGTGGAGGCGCGTTCACTTGCGTTGCGAGAAATTCAGCAGAAATTTTACATGAAAATATTGAAATATTGAATATTGAACTAGGAGATGTATTAGGATTACCTTTTTCAAACATTCATAGCCATACTTTGCTCTCTTTTGGCTTATCTGCTCCACCATCATAAGATGCTCTTCGGTACGAGGAGACGGCGGCGGGGTCAGCAAGGCTGGCCGGCGTGACCGAGTTGGCTGAAGTCAGAGGCTTAATTTCCATGGGCAACATGCGATGCGGATGGGACCGCCATTTAAGATAATAACGGAGTCATGAATCCTCAGATGGAATGTGGCACCTTCATAACGTGATTTTAACTGAGATAGCCAAATGGTAAAGCAAGTCGGAAAACCCGGCACTCAATACATCATTTGTCTTGGAACTCGAGATTTCCGTAGAAAAAAACTACAACCTACTTGAAATGTACCCCTCATGTACCCTTAACATCATGCCACGGTCATCATGGCTGTTGGTGTGACGACCTATGCGGACGTCACGGTGAGTATCAGCCAACCAAAGCCCTTGAAGCGTATTGAATATGGTAGTGGTTGCCAGATCATGACACCATCCACAGACAGAAATTTATTTTCCTAGAAGAGAATTTTAAAAATCAAAATAATGAGCTTATTGTACATTTTTTTCAGAGAAATCATGGACACTTCCATGATTTATTTCATCTCTAAATTAGGTAAGGTCACGCGCTAGAGAAAAACATGTTAAGGGACGATACATCGATTTTAATTTTTCACCCCACGTTACAGAGCACTTGATCTGATGTTCTTAAGAGATGTATTCAGGAGAAAGCAACAGCTATTTATGCCGTGGACACCATATATATTTTACCAGATACCTTATCATTTGCCTCTGAAAATTGAACACTGGCACCGTAGAAAGCCAGGCGCTGGAAAACCGGGCTGCGGTTTCCATGTGCTGACTAAAAACGGAAAACTTGTACTACAGCCCTTCTTAGTTCCAAGTCGCCTTGAAAAAATCCCTCAACACCTATTCACTCACTACGCGCCAGTTTTCCCAATGATAAAATGATTTGTGTGAAAAACGATGACGACTTTTAGCTTTCGCTTACAGGCAACGCGGGAAAGTTGCCCATGCACATCCACGTGATGCCAGATGATTTCTACACGTGTAACATTTCTGGAGGAACGGCTCAACCCTGAACGCGATCATGCATGTTTATGTTTTTCACCCGTTGTCAAACTTATAGATAATACCCGACAAGTTGCTAAGATGTTCCCTGGCCTCTCCCCTAGAATCTGGAAATGCAAAAACACTGAAGATTATATATTCGGTCACAGCCCTTCATCAGAATCATGGAGTAAATATCAATAATTATCAGTCCTAGTATAGCCAGAAATTCGAGGTCTGGCTATACTAGGACTAAGAATTATTGATATTTACTCCATGATTCTGATGAAGGGCTGTGCCCGAATATATAATCTTCAGTGTTTTTTTAAAGTTCCGGATTCGAGGGGAGAGGCCAGGGAACATCTTAGCAACTCATCATCATGCTCCTCGCCACAGCACTTCAAAACTGATCAACGTTAAAATACCCGACACCCGGAAACATGAGTTCTGACACTGCCTCCCTAGATGGCCCACAACTGGACAAAAACCCTCACACTACACAGTGCACTTTGAGAACCACTGCAGTGCTAGTGCAGTAAAGTATGATTGCACATACATATGGTACAACTTTGTTACTTAATCTCAGAGCTGGTCATGCCTAAGCTACGCAAGGTCATCTTGTCATGTGATCGTTATGAATGTAAAAGAAGAAGTTAGAATGCAAGACTATTTACATTTTGAGGGATTCACCGGATATAAGGCTAGGTTTAAGCAGACCCCGTTAAATTTGTTTGGCAGCATTACGTCGTCAGGACTGGACGGGCACAACGGTTACTATGCAGGGCATTGGAGAAATTACACTTCTTCGAGGCTCTAAAAAACCTATTTTAGAACTGGATCGCCGAAAGTAATAAAGTTAAATACAAAGCTAAAACATTTTTGTTTTGAAACCATCCGGTGTTTTCCAGAAACTCCAGCGAGGAATATTATTTTTACAAATTTTCTTGAGCGTGCCAAAATAATAGCAGCTTCAGCACTGACAGCTGTTTGCAGTAAGACTTGAACAGACTAATCTCGATTTTGATTGGCCGTCCATTGCTGACAATGTTGCCATGACAACTCCGGAAGCTAAGCATCGGACTTGAAACGCGTGATCTCGTGGGCACATGTTAACGTATAACGTATGGGTTGTTAGTAAAAGCGGACGGATTTTAACGAGTTTGCAGGCTTTATTTTGACGTTGATGTTATTGTACTTCTCTTCATCCATGCAGGCGTACATGATAAGAAATTTCAGCGACGTTTCGTAAAATCAAGCTTCAGGTATTTGACTCGAGTGGTCGCGCGTCATACAGCTTTATCCTCGACGCTTCTTCTACATTTTTTTGTAAGCAGTCATATTATCAGTGTGTGGGTGCTGATAATTTAGATTTATATGATGGAAAGTATCTAAATTTCGGATTGAGAATCTATAAATTTCTTATATTTGCATTTTGTTACTGATTTATCTGTGTCGGTATGTTTGGAAAAATCCCTGTTCATGGCTGCATAAATACAATTGGGACGGAGTTGATCAAATAACTGCATGCCTTTTCAACAAATTCTTAAGTGTTTTGATTCTTTAATTAAATTCACGTAAAATACGGCCGTTGAGATCAAGGTTACTGTTAAATGGGTGAAGAAAGCTGATTTCGATTTATACTAGATTGCTGCTAAATTATGCTCAAACTTGGTATGTTCCAACTGTATCCTTCCAAAACCTGGTAGATTCCTCTAGAATTTGGCAGGAAAGTTCGGTGACGTCATCAGGGGAGGACTAGATTTAGTAGGAAACTTGTTTGTACCCGTAACTTTCACTTTAGAGGCAGGCAAAGGTGCCTTTGCACAGAACGCCTTATAAAAAGCCGTTAACTAACTGTACCCGTATTTAAAGTACCCTGGGTTGAGTTTCAAGTGAAAGCAACGCAAATGTGTATTTTATATGCAATGTATTTTCCGTTGTCACTCAAAAATGCAGCAGGAGCTGACGAAAAAATATTTCCAGCTGAATCGAAATTAAGTGACTGAATCCGAGCACACGTTGAGCTTACGCTGGTCAATTAACAAGCGCCCCACTGGGGGAGCAGGATTCGCCCCCGCTCCTGGTTTTCCCCAGATAATACAAAAACGACGAGACGCAAAACAACGAAACTTACAGTTCCTTATCCCTGATCAATTTTACGCATCTGACCAAATTTTTTAGGTCAGGTCATTTCAGGTCAAGGAGCTATCTAAGGCGAAACGACCCGACCTCAAAACCTACAATCACAAGTTTGAAGCGGCGCCTACGAAACATCTGCCAACCGATCAGTTTGAAACTTTCACAATATAATGAAGTCATTAGGGTCTACAAATCCGCTGTCTCGAAATTTTGATATTGTTGACCTAAGGTGGGGTCAAATTTTTGGTCACCCCATTATAAGTCTATGGTGAAAAATAGAAAGGGCTCGTTTTCAGTAAATACTGGATGGATGAAGCTGAAAATCCTCAAACCGTGTATTCTTACCACGATCCTGACCATAAAGTTGAATTTTTGACCATTGACCTGGTTATTTCAGGTCACAGGAGCATACAATGATTGCTTTGCCAATAACTTCTCACTGAATTGAGACAAAGCTCCTAATTTGCTTCCATTGTTCTTATATTGTCACGGGGAGTCGGTTGATATGCAACACGACCATACCAGGTCACCCCATGACCCTGACCTAGCTCGATGTCAGGGTCATTTTTACCATTTGACCTAGCAAGGTCATAATATACATCATTCGATTTACCACGATGAGAGGAATTCAATGAGGCATGATTTTTTGCTCTAGCTGTACTAAATACAAATATAGAGGGAAACGTACACTGCCATGTTGTAAGCCTACGGAACCTTTTTTGACCTATACTGACCTCAATATTGACCTGCCATAAAAATACTACGTATAATTTATATTCGTCTTGTCATGAGCTTTTGAACGCCGTCCGTAATTTTTCTTTACCTTTCCTGGGAAACGAGATACGGAGGGGGAGGGGGGCGAAATAATCCCTCCAGCGGGACGCGTCGTGTCAGGGACCCCAGCGGGCCGCGTGTTAAAATAACGCAGGCCCTCCCATGCGGAAAATCTGAAAATTATAATATACTTCCTTGCATTAACTATAAGTCTATGTCCCAGGCTGTTTTGCTGATGTCTGGCTCCGATTGAAAAATAAAACCCAGCCTGATCAAAGGAGTATGAATGGTAAACATATTTGGACAGCTGCGGAGCAGGCACATTCGCACTGTCTGCCAAGATATTTCTGACTTCAATCATGCTTCAAGTCTGGCCGGGGACGTTTTAATCCCGTGTGTCGCCAATTTGCGTGAAGCAAACTTGTAAAGTCCTTTGAAATTGAATAGTTTGTGTTTCCCAACTAGAGAGCTGAGCCGCTGGAGCACGCAAACAGCTCTCCAGCTTAGAGGTAATTTAGCGGCCGGTCTGCTCGCCTGGCAAAATTGAAAGACTGAAAACAAGCCGGTTGTACCCGCCCATACTTATTAACATATTTTTATCCTAATTTCGTTCGTTTTTTAGACATTTGAAGAACATTTGTGCAGCAATTAGGAAACCTCCGTTTTGATTCAACAAGTTAAAAATATTATCTTGTTTATATGGATTTCTTATAGGATCTAGCTGTGTTCATTGATTTGTATTTTTCTCTCACATTTTCTGTCGTTTTATTTAACATTTAACGTCCACTTATTTAGCATCAACTGTTACCACAACCTGTCGAACGCATATCGTTAATCTCAAGTTCTGTCTAAAGGGATCGACCTGTAAGCCGTAGTGTTTTGTTGCTGACACAACTGGAATGAACAAAAATACAATTTTATTTACTGGTGTGGCAGAATGCTAGATAGCCGGCGATACAGTGGTGCTTAGCTCAGGGCTCACTTCTTCGCTCCATCAGTAGAAGTTAACCCTCGCCGGGGCCATCGATGCCAATCTAAGGTTTCTTTTCGGAATAACAGAAAAACGACGAGGTGCAGCACCGCACTTGAGAGGTCTACCTCGCACCCCATCATTTTCCCATCATTCTTGAAATTGTTTGTCTCGGGTCACACAAGGTCAGGTCACCAGGTGAGGTCAGCCAAGGTCACCTCACTTCAACCTTTGAGCTCTATAAGAGTTACATTTCTTACTCGATCAATTTCAAACTTCCTACACTTCATGACCCTTCCAGGGTCTACACAATGCATATCCGGGATTGTTCTATTTCATGACCTGAGGTCACGTCACGTGTTGACCTCTCCAATTATAATCTAAACTCACAAGGTGCCTTGGGTTATAATCTTACAGTCACAAACATAATTACAAATGCTAAGATTGCTTAAAAACGCGTTCTTGGACACCCTTTCACGGATCCCAGGGGCGATATTTTCCCTTTGACCTCTCTGAGGGCATTGCAGGTCACCAAGGGCCAAAAACAGTACTTTGAGGATAACTTTTTACCAAATTAAGCGAGAGCGCTTAATCAAACGTCATCGTGTATGTCTCGTCACTGGCTTTCATTTGGTATACGGCAAGGTTACTTTCTGATCTTTCGTGACCTCGGGTCATATTAGGTTACGAGGTGACCTCTAGAGGTCAAACCACTAGCGGGAGGTCATTGTGTTTCACTAGCAGAAAAAAATCTGGCATTTACCTATCATATGTACTTTACCAGATCTCAATAGCTCTAATGACATGAGAGCTATGGCCAGTCTGCTTAAGCATTGCATATTTTAGTAGAAATAGCTTATCGTGACCTAACTTGACCTCTGGAAGTCAAACCATTGACCTGAACGCTTAAACATGCGAGTTAAAAGCTTACTGAATTCACACGAGTTTTCTAATGCACTTTGCAGATTTGCGCTAAACCCCATATTTTTCGGAGTTACAGGGGGCCATCGATGGCCTCCCCCGGCGGGGGCGACGGTGGCGCCGCACCCCCGGTGGGGCGGGGGTTAAAGGGTCGCTGAGAATACCCGCCAGTCGAGTTGCGCCATGCGATGTATTCACCAGGCACTTTCACTTTAGGATGGATAAGCCTGATTGTGTCACGCAGAAGCAGGTGTAGCGGCGGCGGGAGACGATTCCGGTCCCCTCCACAGGAGGCGAAACCTACCACCGCCGCCACAGAAGGCGATCCCTCCCACCGCCAAAGGAGGCGGTTCTTGCCGGCGTTACAGCAGGAAATTTCTCATGCTGCCACAGGAGGCGATTCCTCGGTCGGAGAGCCTGCAGGGCGCAGGGAGTGCAGCGCCCCAGGGGGTGGCTGCACCGCCTGAAGGTGCACTTCTCTGCCGATTACCCACTCCGCTGGAATATATCGACCCCATCATTTCACTAGGCGTGTGGGGTTTAGTGACGACCTTTCCGGGACAGGTCCATCGACCCCGCCGCGAACGTGTTACCGCCGGCCTAACAGCGTGTCCTTAGAGCGATCAAGTTCATTTCCGCCCGTCTGACTCCAAAGTAGCTCCTCGGTGGTCGCCTTCCCTGAACAGGCGAGGCTTTGTGTAGGCGGGAGAAAAGTTTCCCATGGAAAGCTTCATTTCAGGCATTAGCAGAGATACACGCTTTTCTTGACTTATCGGCTGTGCCCGTTTAAACGGTTGCTTATCGCTAAAGTTCGTAAGTCCGCTTCCGAACTCCTAGAAAAGATAATATTTCAGTCAAGGCAAAATCAGAATATGAGGCCGCAGTCAGCCTTCTATAATATACACTATGACGATAATGCCTCGAAAGCATATGCTGGTAAGCAAATGCCTATTTAGTATCGGGCGTGAAAATAGTCCAGATACAAATAATTAAGTGGAATACATTCCCTTTGCCTCTCTCGAGCGCTGGTGATTAATCTTTTACCCTGCCTGCTCGTGTTAGTATAATTTAGATACTTCGGCACGTGGAAATGAACATTTGTGACTGGGGGGGGCGGATCCTGAGGGGGGGTAATCCGGCCATAACCCCCAAAGGGAAATAGAGGAGGCCAAACCCACTTTTCCCTCCAAAGCAAACTAATGTTTGATAATTGATCAATCTTGCATCTTTGCATCTTTGCATCTTCCTTTTATGAATCTTCGTAGTTTTAAAGAAAGATGGGATTCCATGCACTCACCCTTTACCTTTCCGAAAGAATGCCGACCATCCGGGTGAAAGTTAAACAAACTGGCCTCAGTTGTGCTACATAATAATTGGTAACAAAATATGTTGCCGACATACTCTTCTAGGTGAGCTTCATGTCCCGACAGATTCCTGTCATATCTTCTCCAGCATCAGATGGAATTTCCTGGCCTCTGCCCATAACTGGAGAAAACATGAGCAATTCGGATTTCACCCGCTTGTCAAAACCTTAATAATAATTATTGGGGCTTATCGACGCACCAACTGCCAGGGTCATATGGCGTCGCCAATTCTCTCCCTGTTGGAAGGGTTGCTCGGGAGCCAGCTTGCTCCTTGTTCAGGGAAGCCGCCGGGCCTTGAACCCGGGTCGGCTGCGTGGAAGCCAGCTATGCTGACCACTCCACCACCGCGCCCCCTTGTCAAAACCTTAGGGTTTAGTTACGGCGGCTATCGTTTTCGACATGGAACGTGAGACGCAAACCTTGGGGTATTCAGTGAGCATACTGCGATTTCGGATAATCGTCGATGCCTTTACGGGTACACGTGCTTATCCTCAACACGAGATTCTTCCGAATGCTGATAGGTCTTTACCATACTTTGGTGCAGTCTGCCGTTCACAACTCTTGAAAGAACATTTCATGCCGTATTTTCTCCCATTTGCGATATTGAATCTCCGTATTGAGCAATTTATAAAACAAAAAATAGCTTCAAACAGCATTCAATCTTTAGACAAGAGTCGTTTTTATGAGACAAAAGTTTGATAACATCGCAGCTGTCTTAGAAAGTCCCGGCTGGAAAATTTCTAACAATTTTCTGAATGCCACTTGTCTTGCTCTCATTCACAACCTGCCACAGGAAAAGCGCACCACCTCGCCTCCCGTTTCCAAGGAAACTTGAACCGCCGAAGCCGAGAACGGAGCAAGATAGACTGCTCCGCACTGCACAAATTCGTGACGAGACTCGCTCAGGGCAGAGTGACACGTATTGAGCAGGCGTAATGAACGCACGTGCCAACAGACAACCGCCTTCCAACCTATCTTATCCGTCGCTGAGCTTGCACATATGTAGGGCTTTGGGAACCGTCTGAAGAACGAATCCGTGACATTTAATGTTTAGGTTCCAGTCTTTCTTGTAATACTTTTATATGCAAGATTCCTCGATTTACACTGCTTCGATGTCCCAAACATTGTTCCTTTCCCGCATTTGGTACTGCGATAGTATTCCTCGTGTATGCTTTTGCCATTGACTGAGTGTTGCCTGAGTGCTGATATCACACGTTTGGTTCCTTGTAACGAAGCCTGAGTGTGTTCCTTACAGACACTGGGCCGAGAATGGCCGTGTTATACGCGGCCCGAAGGAATAAATAAGCGTCTCGGCGGAGGCTGTGCAAGTCGCAAGTACTAGCACGAAAGCCCATCCTTCCATTGCTACCAATTGCGGCGCGGTCTTTGGGGAAAACAGGTTCATCTAACCAGGGGCGCCGCCACGGAATTTTCGCAGGGGGGATAGACCCGGGCTGGTGCTGACCGGGGGAGGCGAATTTTGAGCATATTCGGTAACTGACGGCATTAATGACCATTGACCCAAAAATTTGGGGGGGACGTCCCCCTGGTTGGCCAACAGGGGGACGCGACCCCGTCACCCCACTTTCGGCGCCCATGCATTTAACGCGCACCGGTACGGAGCTCCGCACCACTTTTGCCGGTACGGGATCGACGCTTGCCCCCCTCCCCCCAATGAGACCATACTTTGTAGCGAAAAGCGAAAAGCTGGCGTAAGATAGCCCGACTTGATTTCTACCAAACATTATATATAATCATTTTTGGCGAGGTCACTCTTGGGGCCCATTGAGGTTAAAGCATGTTCTGAAAGGAGTTCAATGGTGACATGCATTTTGAATCTTAAAGAGAGATACGCGAAAAAATTATTCTTGTAGTTTCTTGCTATTTGAAAAATCCTGATAACGAAACTATCAATTATTTTTGCATCTTCGGCAACATTTTGGGAGGCCACTTACTTATTATCGAAATAGGTTAAAATTTTCGATAAAATGCCCATCACTTACACATGCCCATACCCATCACTTACTTTTCGAAAAATTTAAAGTTGAAAAGTAATGTTTTTTATTATACAAATGTTTGCCCTCCTGTATTTGTATTTGAATTAATTTTAAAAAAAGCTTTCAAAAACTACAAAATGAATTAGTTTGCCCTAAAAACGGAAAAACATAATTACTCAAATCTTCAGCGGTTTTGTACCTCGGGTCTTGAGCCATTTTCTGCTTCCGCCCCTGGATGACAAAACTTTTGCGTCAAATAGGTCACGTGACCCCGGTTTGAGAATTCCTAGGCTTCTGATTGGTTAATTGTGATTTCTTTTAAGCCCTATATTTCGGTTTCAAAACAGTTTTGGAATGTTGTTTTTCTCAAGTAATTTTTTCTGGAGTAGTCCAAAGTTCTACATCACTGTTTAGGATAGATATGACCTAATTCTTAGAGAAATTGATAGCCTTAGCCGTGTGTACGTCATATACATCGATATAAGGTGTACCGGTAAAGTCGTCTAGAAAGGTTGACTTTGAGAGCAATTTTAAGGCATTTACAGGCCGAATTCACAAATATGAGAATAGGACTTCTGAGACAACTTTTTGTAACCTTTTGATAGAGCCAATAATTTTTTCGCGTATCTCCCTTTAACGACTGCCAACGTCGAGCTATAGAAAATATATAAACATTGTTGGAATTCCCCTGTCAGGCCTCATCAAATGGTGTATCTAATGATTATGCCAAGAAAATGCTTAAACTGCCCTGATCTGACCTAAGGTCAGGCCAAGGCCATTATACGTGATAATGTATACAATTCGAACAGCAGCTGCGGTTCGAGTTATTTCGCCTTGCCCCAGCGCGCATATTGGTAAGGCAACCACAAAGGCACCAAAATTACACGTTCTCTCAACATTCGTTGGGAAGTTATCAGCTTCAAACCAATTCCCCCATGCAATTCTAATGGAGAGGCCATGGCCCTGATCTGACCCCCCGGCCATCGATATAAAAAATGTTTTATCACAAGCTGTTGTTTTCGGTTACCTCATTATGTGATGTGAATCTGACACCGAAATAGCAAGCCCGATTTTTTCTGCTGCATCTCTAAACATTCTCTCAGGTTAGGTTTTCCGATCTGGACAGGTGACATGTCCTGATACGACCTGGACCTAACATTTCACCGGATGTTGCAAAAAGTCCAACTGTGACCTGGACCTAACATTTTACAAGATGTTGCAAAATGTCCAATTAAAAATCATACCAAGTAAAGCGGCACGCAGCGCGCAGCGCCGCCTTACTTGGCTATCAGTAAAATACAGATAATTGCTGCATAATATTAACCATTCAGATAACTCCTGTAGTTTTACCTGATTCCTGCTTTGTGAAGTATGTAGATGAATGCAAGCGTATGGAGCTTTTGGACGCGAATGGAGACAACTGACACTATGGAAGTGTAAAACTGTGGGGAAAATAGGCGTGATTGCGGTAACGTCCCTTGTTTCAGCATTGCATTAACACGCGCACTGACGGGGGCGGGTACCCGCCTCCCTCGGGTTTTTCGGAGATAGAATAAAAACGGCGGCGTGTAGCGCCGCCGTACTTGGCCTGCCTTTTCCCTCATCATTTTTACAGCTTCTGTGAAAATTTTAAGGTTAGGTCATCTCAGGTCAGGTCACCAGTACAGGTCAAGTGACCTGACCTCAAAAAGTTTAAGATAGCATAAGTCGGAGCAGGGTGAACTTATCCAATTGAAACTCCTAGCACATAATGGGCCCACCGAGTTCTCTAAAATACGTTCCGGTATTTTTGATAGCGGTGACCTAAGGTCAGGTACGAGGCATGACCTCTCGATTGGAAATACATGGGAAAATGGTTTTTACTGTATAACACAGTAACGAATAGTGATAGAGCGTTTATTTTAGCTTCATTAGACTCGCTTTGGCTTTCCGGTTCTAACGATATGCATTTTATATAATTTGACCCTGGCATGACCTCAGGTCAAGTCAAATCCTTGATTTGACCTGGCAAGGTCACTTCAAATTATACAGGTCAAATTATATATCATTCGATTTGTCTTGCTGCGAGGATTCATATAGTTCAAGTCGTTTTGCTCTATCTTTATTTGTTCAGATGAAATGGCCGAAAAAAACTTAATTTACATGTTATCCCTATTACAGCATGTTTTGACCTCTGGTGACCTTAAATGTGACCTGACAAAAAATGGTTCAAATATTTTCGATGGAGAAGTAGATGGGCAACCCAACGCCATTTACCGTTTTTTGCTACCTACCGTGGGTCTGGAGATCTTAGCGGGGAGGGCGGGTACCCGCCACCCCCCCCTCGTCAAAGCGAAGGTGGCTCAGACCCCTGTCAATGCGCGTGTTAAATGATCAATTATAGGCTTCAATTGACTACGGTCAACATTTAAAAAGTAAGGTAGGTAAATAATCTAACTGATAAGATGATTGTGTGAGGCAGAGCGCCAGTTTAGTATTTTAAAACTGCGTTATGGATTAGACATCCGAGTTAAAACCTGAAGCGGTGGCGGGCTGGATTGATCACAGAATGCAGGCAATTTGGATCTGGATCCGGATCGGGATCCCAATTTGTATCGCTTCAGCAATATGTTTAGGACTGGCATGGATAGTCATTACGTTTTGGCGTTGTCAGCCAGTCAGCACATTGATTTGGAATCGTCGGGAAAACTTCGGATATGAACCACATTCGATCATAATATTTTCGGACATGACTCAGTATTTCGAATGTCCCATGGTGAAATTTCCACGAATTTGCAATTGGTCAATTATATGGGCCAACTCACTCGTTTAGCCCAGGCGAAGGGGCCATCTGGTATGCATTCTTGTAGTCTGCCACTTCCTTTTCCGTAGAGCTGTTGTGGTAGCTTAGGACCTCCAATGCAACCTGAGGAAAATAGGACGGTCTTCTAAATGTTCACATTGTAGAATATTTTGCAGCATGCATTGCTATCTCTGAAGAGAGCAGGCGTTTGAGAGTTCCCCTCAGATCTCACAGGACGTTTCGGTACACGAGAGTGCCAGCTGGATATCCCTGCTCATGGGACTGATCCTGGGATGGGACGGATCTTTGATAACTGAATAAGTCCCAGCCGCTTTATACATTCATTAAATAAGTAAATGCTGCTTTCTAAAGCATACATGAAAACCTTGTCATATTTTGTACAATTAAGGTAGGCAATTTCGATGGTGAGTTGCAAAACAGAGGCAACGTATCATATGTATATTGAAGCCTCCATATATCTATAAAACGGTTCACATGTAACAATTTGATAGTTGTGAAGTTTTAATGAAAAAAATCAAGCATCAAAAGACGCAGCTGGCATCTTTGGATCCATCTCAGCCAAGCACAAATCAGGACGAAAGAATGTATATACATACATGAATGGAATACAATTTCGGAAGCGCTGGGTTTAGACTGAGCCGAAACGCTTGTTGAGAAAGGAGACTCGTCCCCGACCAGAATAAAAAATTATGCTCGATTTAGAACAATATTCCCCTCCCCCCACCCAAGATAAGTTTGTATTCCTTTTTCAACCAGTTCTTGAGCTGCCCCACCTTATTCAGTTGCCTTCGATGAAGCAGTAAGGTGAGGGGCAAAGCCGAAATATGCGTTATTTTGAAGAGTAGTAGCGATTAAAACAATGCATTTCTTGTATAATAAACAGAATTGAAGGTGAAATCGATATTCCAGTAATACAAGCTAGATCTTAATGACGCAACAAGTTATCCTTTTTATATTTTGGTCCAATAAAGGGTAGTAACGCCACTAGCTCCACATTGAAAATTTTGAAAATCGTTCATAGATACTTGTGAGGACATAATAAATAATTGTTATTTTTAACGACGCAACCACAGCTAGGGTTATAGAGCGCCGCCAACTGGGGCATTCCAGGACAAAACGACCAAAAATATTTCAATTTGACACCACCATATCTAGAAAAAATCTGAAACTTTGTCTCCGGGGTAGTTTTGGGCCAAAAACACGCCTGTGAGAATCTTAGCCCCCTACGACCAACGGTGACCGAGTTATAGCCCGAGGCATTTTCGGGAGGTCACCTTGTAGACTCATGTTTGATGCTTCATAACTCAACAACCCATTGCTCGATTAACAAGTTGTGTATGTCATTGAACTCGTCTTGAACCATAAATTATTTTGAAAAAAATTAAAATTTAAAAAAAATTACTTTTCATTCAATTGACCTTTTCTTAGATGACCTAGCTTGACCTTTTCGATATTGAAATTGACCTTTTAGACACCTCAAAAACTCTGCTTCATAAATCATCTGTCGATAAAAAAATAAAAAAAGCGTTCTTGCTATAAATGCCAAACTTTTAGCACCTAATGTAGGTATGCAGACGGTTTTTGACCACTGCAGTAGTACAGTCTTATGTTTACCACTGCAAACAAAGCGATTGCTTTTGGAATCGGTTGCTTGCAATGATATTGCATTGTTTAAAAAAATTCGTTGTGCAAGTGTCAGGGCTTATGAGAATTAACACGCGCCCACACGAGGGGGCGGGCAACCGGCCTCCTCAGGTTTCCACAGGCAAAAGAAAAAAACACCGTCGCGCAGCGCCACCGCACTTCATCTACCTTTAACCCGACATTTTTGCACCTCCTGGCAAAATAAGTTAGGTAAACTGGTAGGTGGAAGGTACCGTAAATACCGTAGGTCAGCTGGCAGCTGACTGGTGAGAGGGTGACCTGAGGTAGTCGGCCGTCGTTATGCTTTGAGGGACGTTCAACTTTGGTTCCTTAATTAACCCTTCATCGTGGGAGTTGCTCATTTTGGTGGTGGGGTCGGAGTCTCCGTGAAAAGTCCCTTGATGACTCTAATGAGGCTCCGACTCCTAAAACTGAACTGGCAACAAATTGGGCAATATTGATAATAAAGAAAAATAGCAGCCATTAAAAGTGATAGAAAAATATACATTGTTTCGAGGGAGACGAGGGCAAAGGAACTTATTAGTAATATATCAGCCTTGGTTTAAGGGCTCTCTCTGGCTCTCAGCCCATGGTTTAAGGGTCAGCCTTGCACCCTTAAACGAAAATTTACAAAGATGTCGCAAATTTATCAATAATTGAAATGATTATAACTTATTCTATAAGCACCACAAACTCACACAATTACGTTGTTCCCGGACATGGAAAAATAGTATCGATACAAGGTGACCGCGTGCAGCACAGCATACGGTTGAGAGGATTCATACAATGTAAAAAAACGTGTCTGAAGGGCTTTCATTCCCAGGAGGTAATTTCGATCTGCTCATATATGCGAACAAATTTGTTCTGAAATCATAACGCATTCGACTTGGCCACTTGACCAGGTTGCCTCACATGATATTTTTAAAAAGATGATCATTTCATAGCCGACACGGATCCCAGTTCAAGCGCCACTTTAAAAGGATTTTGATTAGTATTTTTTAATGATTGGGGCTGCTAAATTTGAAACAATATCGAGAGCTACTACGTGAAATTAAACAGCAAAATGTATCACGTGTTTAGCCCTCTCACAGGCGGGTTGAACTGCATTGAAACATGAAGTAGTACTTGAAATTCAAAAATAGAAAATTCGAAGGATGTTTTACCACTTTTACAACTGTTTCCACGTTTCATTGGAGGTGGTCGGGCACCCACAAATAGATATAGTTCCACACTCCTGGTGCCTCCTATTATCATTGAAGAATAAGGGAATAAACTGAAATGACTTCAACACTGACACTGACTTTTCCCTGCACAAGCACATTCATTCACCTGCAATGATGGCCGTCAGATCACTCATTACTTAAGCTAAATAATCTATACCAGTATGTTTAATATTCCCTTTGCATTGGAAATTCGTCATGACTAAATTTGCAATCATTCACGCAGCACCCATAAAATAAAGTCTTCTTGCACAGCACGACACTGTTTGGGTCAAACATAGGTATACGAAACTCAAACCTCTCTTCCTTTGTATATATTACATGAACAGTGATGGATGTCTTATTTACCGCTGGTATTCTATGAAACTTGTTATTCATTTTTCCATAATCACATCGGCAAACAGACTTTGGAGCTGTCTGGCAACATTGGCTATGCTTGATTGTGAAATGCACAAGAACTTAATCGTGCCGAAACTGTATGCGTAAGAAAAGCATGCGTACCTTTGGCATCACGTATTTGATTCTTCACTGAACTTTTTAAACCATCGTGATATGTTGCCGGTTTGGCCGTGCTCTCGATATAGTTGCAGGCGCCCTTGCTGTGAGACGTAGTGAAAACGCTTCATTCACATAACTGAATTTTGCTTCGATATAACGTTTTCACTGGAATTAAACATTTGCATTGCTTTAAAATCGTGTGCATGTTGGCACAATTTGATGAAGCTAATATTTTTGCATTGTGCAGCTCAGCTCTCCGTCAGATGTATATTCTTCAGCCATTTCTCTCACTTTCATGCTCCAGGCATATGTTCTGAAAAAAAACCATCACAGTGTTGTGTTTGGAGCCATCTGATATCACACAGGCTCCGTGGCCTAATTGTTGGTTATCTCTGCTGTTCAGCAAACCATGTAGAATGAACAGTGCACTGGGAGCGACGGCGCTAAATAGCCCGTTTTAATCTCTACCGAGAATGTTACATACAATCGTTTGTTCCGGTCACCTTTGAGGTCACTCGAGGTCAAAGTATTCCTTACAGGAACAATGTGGAAACCAAAA